>OX421361.1:66910569-67531745 GCA_949126925.1 Cheilosia vernalis | reverse complement strand
ATATTTTTGTTAGTTGCTTACGGAAACACGTGTTGTTCTCAAATTTATATAAGCTAAATCAAGACCATCCTTTTTAGAAACAAGTAATAACTCGCATAATTTTTCTTTGCAGAAAACCTCGATCAAATACCAAATCGATTAATTAAACTAGCGATAGACGGACAATCTACTGACAACATTACAGTTGTTGTCATCTTCTTCAAGCATCCTTCACAAATTGCCAAGAACTGCGATAACCTTACAATAATGGATTCCGAATTCGATAATATCAAGGAAGTCGACTACTACAACTCCCGGAATGTAAGTATCATCTTGTGTATTCGAATTGAACGTCTAAACTAATTTGTTCACCCCTCTGTAGTTTTATCCTTCTGAAGAGAACACCACCACCAGTAACTCACGTGCCATTGTTGCGAAACCGGTAAGTGCATATAAAATCACGTAGATGATTCAACAAGCCTTCCGCTTAGCGTTATCGAACGATAAAAGTTTGGCATAAGAGCAAACGCATCTGTTCAGTTTGTCTGTAAGCATATTTTTATCTTCCTTTTGTGTTTTGTAGCTACGTTGGAGAGAGATGGAAGAGCAGCCGAATGATAATCTGAACAACATCATTAACGAGGAAGTCAAACAGACAACCACAACCACGACTACAACAGCCACCACCACCAACAATGGTCAATTTGATGATAATCTGCTCTATTCCAGCGATAATATCGATTTGAAGCAAAAAATCCTTCCACCAACAGGCGACGACAACGACTTGCACCACGCCTCGACAGTAGAGAACAACGGCGAGGAGCTTGTCGCCGCTGGTTATGACAACAAGAATGAATTCTCCACCGGATTTGACAACGACCAGCAGAGAATGTTTGAGAAAAATCAACCCCACCACCAGCAACTGGGTGATGCTGATGCTGATTACGGCCCAGAGACATGCGTCGATGTCACCGATGACGTCGTCATGATGACAGAAAACTCTGCCGACACCAATAATCTTTTGGAACAGTCTACATTGAGTCATTCAAAGGACACTCTCCCATCGTCGGACAACTGCAATCCCTTCGATAATAAAAATATATTGGACATGGAGGACGCCAATGAATACCAGTTGGGCAGTGGTGGTGTCGATGCTCATCTTCAGTTGGACGATGCGAACAAAGCGACACCACTATTGTCGCCGGAAGTGGAGGATTTGCCGCTGAGCTGTGAGGGTGCACTGCAATACACTAATGAGGGCTTCCAACAGAGTCCCTTGGATGAGATTCCCGTGGGAATCGGCCAGGGACACATCGAATTCGAGGATGAGTTTACGCAGAGGAATGGTCATCTGTCGCCGGAAAAATTGGATACACCACAGAAGACTGAGGAAGAGCAGGAAGAAATTGAGAGCCTGGACAAGTTGCAGAGATTCGGAGATATAGAAGAAGAAAAGATCGAGAAGGAGCAAAGCAAGGAGAAAGTGGACGAGGGTACACCTCAGCATCAACAAACCGATTTGGACGAAGATTTCCTGGGAAGTCTAGAAGACCATTCAGTGAATCAACAGAACGAAAACAGGTTTGGAAATGTGGACCACGATGAAAGTGATTTTCGTTTGAAGGATGAAGAAGAGATCCTAGAAAAGCCCGTTGATGTTACCTCAGTTGAGAAGGAACTTCTACAGCTGGAAAATAAGGTGCTTGACTTGAACCAAAGAGAGGAGCTCCAACAGTCGCTGCACAATCTTGAAGATGTCGTTCTTGAGGAAAAACCAATATTGACTGGAAACATCCCTGATGTCAACTTTGATGACTTCTCCATTGAGAGAGACGAGGAGAAGCAGGTTGATGCCAGCCAAGAGATCCCAGAGAAGCAGGTTGATGCTAGCTCAGTTGAGCACGAACTCCATCTTGGTCAAAACGAGGTGCTTGACTTGAACCAGAGAGGTGACCTCCAACAGACGCTGCAAAATCTTGAAGATGACGTTCTTGAGGAAAAAGCAATATTGACAGGAAACGTCCCTGATGTCGACTTTAATGACCTGTCCATTGAACGAGGCGAGGAGAAGTTAAACGAATTTGCTGACGAGAAGCAGGACAGAGAGGAGTTCTCAGAAAAAGAAGACAAAGTTGCGGAGTTGTCGTTTGTGGAAAGTAAGCTAACACCTGCTGGAGAGATTGAGTTGGAAGAAGATGACTGCATCCATTTGGAAGAAGATGTTTGTCCGAGCGACTACCTGGCAATGCTAGAGAGGCAGAAACAGGAACACGAACAGCTGTGCAAGGTGGTAGAAGGATTCGATAGGGCAGTAGAGTCGGAGGAAGAGGATGCTGTACAGATTAAAAGTCCTGCTGCAGAACGATTCGATGAAGAGGATGAGGGAATAAGTGAACAAGTTAAACCATTGGAACACAATGAGAGATTAAGTGAACAAGTGCAACATTTAGATGAGCCTCAGATCGACAATTATGACCGCCTAAGTGATAAAGTGGAACCTGAATTCGAGAAAGATGAAAGACTGAGCGCGAAAGAAGTAGAGCGCTATGGAGACGACGAGAAATCTATTGAGCACCCAGAACAACCTGAAACTGGACTTCTTGATCAAAAACTTGAAAAGGAAGAACAGCAACTGTCGGACAAAAAAATAGATGACCAGGTGGAGGACATTGACAAAGCCGAACACTATGATGTAGATGAGAGCCTTAGTTTCGAGACCGAAAAACTCGAAAACGAGCGACATCTGGACGACATTGAGATTATGAGTCAACAATTCGATCGATTCGAAAAGGAGGATCAGACAGAAGATCGGCTCCATGATCAATCACCTGTAGGTGATGTACAGGTTGAGGATGTCCACATTGAAAATGGGCAACTCGATGAGCTTAAAACCGAACTTCAGCAAATACCAGAAGAATCACATCTGTATGGAATTGAGGAGCAAGTTTTGAGCCACTGTGATGCAGAAGACAATAAATTGCAATCGGAAACTACTAAGGAGCACAGTTCCGCAGAGGAAGATCTATCTACCCAGCCAGAGAAACAATGCTTTGAGGAACCTGAGAAGCAATCCGATAAATCGTTTACTCATTTGGCTCTACAAGATGACCAACAAAATTTTGAATACGAACTTCCAATTAAGGAAACCGAAAACAAACTGAATGAAGAGAATTCGTTTGGAGAAACCGAGAAGCAACTTGTCGAGTGTACTGAGAAACAATTGGCGAAGATCGAACAGCAAGTAATGGAAGCAGCACCGCCCACAGTAAAGTCTGTTGAGAAGGAAACCAAGCCGAACGAGGAAGATGAAGTAGATCCCGAGAATCTGGTAGAAGTTGTAGAGGAGGTTATTATCAAGGAACAAGTCCCAATAAGTGAGTTTTTATTTATTTAACTTTTAATGCGAAGTTCAATTTTGCAATTGTTCCTATTAACTGTAATGTTGTTGGCTTGGTTTTGCTTTAAATAAAGTGTTGCCCTATAGATGGATCTCAATATGTAAACCAGGATTTGAGTCAATTGAATGGACTCCGTTGTGACCAATATTCATAATGCTACGTTTCCACCGGACACTAATCGCGAGATTTAGGTCAAGAGATTACAAATAAATCCTGAGGTGTTTCCACAAAAAAAAAAAACAAGATTAACTTGACGTTTCACCAGATGTTGTCAACTTCTGCCAAATCGAACAACCCAAAATTGTGATAATAGGAAAAAATAAAAAGTTTAAATTGATAAAACATGAGTTCCGGAAAGCTTTAAATATTATTAGCTAAAATTTGATTCTACAAAATATACTGAAAAGTTTGATTGTTGCATTTTTAGAAGAAATCGCAAAATTACAGAAAAAAAATTCGGATATGTTTTTTTTTATGACACAATGTCAAATAAAGCTCTGTTTGCTTGGTATTTTTGACATTCCGAGCTGTAGAGAGTGTGTTCACAAACCGGACTCTACATGTAAATCTGGTCAGTTTAGGAGATTAAATCCAAATCTCCTTTTTATGAGATTAACTTTTGTATGATAAATCCCGAGATTTATGCGGGATCTACGGACATTTTTCTAAATCTCACAGATAATCTCCGGTGGAAACATAGCATAAGGGTCAAATTTTTGATTTTTATTTTTCACCAACACAGGCTTCTTTTACGGTGTAGACTTTAGAGTGAGGTTTTAAGAAAATTGGGAAAAGTATGTAAAATTTCGTATTGTTAGTAGGTAAAATGTATGTGGACACATATTGGTACTGCGCAATGGCAACGTTGGTTGTGCATACTTGCAAACAGCATAATGTACGATTGACGTTGTGTCCTACTGTATGAATGTTGCTTCGCCTTAGGTCTCGTCTATTCACATCACAATCAAAGCGCACTGTTCCAAGCAAAACAAACTTCACAGTTCACACTCAACTCAACCATGTTATATCTCTCACACACACTGTCTTGATCTTGAGTGCTGTTGCTGTAGCTGCTCGCCGATTTAAATAAACAATAAATGAACTGCCGTGCCGGTATCCCTATTTAACCTATAGTGTGAACATGTTGCATTTTTGTTTTGTTTTATTTTTTTCGCAAAAATAAAAAGTTACATGTTTATTGTAGGTACCTAGTGCCATAGTTGATTCGCTATGAAGATCTTGCTGTTCTCTGCCTTTGTACTTTGCAGGCGCTACGCGCTAGATTCCAATTCAAAAATGTAAATAAGGCCGGCATTAATTCTGCAAAATAAAAACGCACAACCTTCATTTTTCTTTGGATTCAATTCACAACTACAACCAAATGATTGCAAATTCGCTTTGAATTGAATTTATGAAGAGGTGGTATGTGGTAATTTACATAGAAAAGTCGTGCGGTGATGTAATTCATTCTGGCATGAATTCGCTTGCTGTACGCACAGGGATGTGCAATTAAATTTGTTTTTCGTGAATTTTGTGTTCTCAAGGGTGTGGCTACAATTATATGTGTAGGTATATAGGTAGGTACTTAGGATTTTTCTAATTTACACATTATTGTAATGTCGTTTTCGATTTGGCTTTCCAGCTTTTGATATGAGATTTCAGATTTCTGCGTGTGTCATAAATATTAGTATTAGTGAAAGTACGTGTAGTTCTAAAAAATAAAGAGATTCCTCAGAAGTGATCTGAGATCAAAAAAAGGATTGATTTTTCTGGCAAATCGAACATGAAAATCAATCTCGATTAAAAAAACATGATTTTTTGCCAAATCGAAAACGGCATAAGTTAATCGATGGTAGGAGTTTTTTTTTATCAGTTAAACAAACATAGGTGATTTTTTAAACAATTTTTGTTTTCCATATCTAAAATCTAGTTCGCTGTGAATTGTTTGTATCATTGCAAGCAATACAAATCTACCAAGTGTTTTGTAAGAACATAAGCGCATCTAATTTTCTTAGACTATATTGACCGTGAAGTAGTTTGCTCCCTTATACGATATGTGAAATGACCATAAGTTGCAAAAATGGGAACAAATAAGTATTTCCTCTGACATTTTTTGTTTTATTAACCGAGAAGCAATTTATTATTTCAAATTTGACTTTTATTGCCTTGGAGGTGTAGGCAGATGTTTAATAAAGGTAAAACTATTTGGCCAGCCGTTAGTGAACAGAAATATGCCATAAAAATGTCACCTTCTAGATTTGCTGTTTTTATTAGAAATTATATTTTTTATATAACGAACACTTCGTATTAATGTAAGTATGTATACATAGAAGGAGACTTTTCACTTTGCATTTTTGTAACTATTGATATTCTGGTATTGAGTTCATATTTTTACCTTTTTAGGATTATTTTCTATAGTTTTTATCACTTTTGTAATTTTGTTAACCTTTTTTGGCTCATCACATGATAACTGCGTCTTTATTATAGGTATGTCACATATTGCTTACTTATTCCGAGATAAAATCGTTTTTAATCCTAAAAAAAATATTTCTTGTTCGAGAATCTATCCTCATGCCAACCCTGAACCCTGCGTCTGGTCTTCGATTCGCTTTCGCCTTCAGCTTTCAACGCGAACGTATTTACCTACCTACCGCGAACCAACCTCTTGGTCGATGTGTACCTACTTTCAATTAACAACAAAATAAAATCTATTGTGAACTGTCATGCCATCGCTTTTAGAATAGATACGCACATTATAATTTATATACACTGGTACGAGAACACAGCGACAGCGTTAAACAAAATTTAAAATTCTTCGCCGTGCAGGCCACCATTCAATTTCTTTCAATTCAACCAACTGGCTCTGTGTGTGATTTCGCCTCGTCTGCTTGGTAGTCACGGTTGCCACATTGGTCATTTGTGACCAAATCTGGTCATAAATTTTTCTCGTGGTCACATGGTCATTTATTATTCCATTTGGTCATTTTTTTACGAAATGAAAAATCGTTAATAACTAAAAAAATAATATGTGATCTGTGTACATGAAGAATATGTTTAAAAAATTAAGATGAATTGATTGTTCCGTATGTACAAATTTAAATTTTCCGGAGTCGATTGGAAGAACTACACAATATTTACGGGAAAGACACCGTTAACGTTGTGGATTTGTAGAGTGAATTTGGTTTCTTCTTTTTTACACAAGCCAACATATTTTCGCAGTCAAGTTGTACCTTCTACGTTCCAACGCGCGCATTTGTCGGGAAATATCAAAAAAAGAAAAATTAACATTTATTTTCTATTGTTGGTGGCTATAATATTGAGATTTCCATTTTATACAATATTAGATCTTTGTAGGAAGTAAAATGTTTAAATATGTTTCCCAGTTATTCATGTGCATTTCAATGTACAATGCGTTTTTTGAAATGTCAAATATTATATCGATTACTACCTATATGGAAACAATTTTTTTTTTAATATCCTTTAAAATAAAATAAATAAAAAATTTATTTTTTTCTCCACTGAATCATAATGCATGCATGGGTTAAATTATTTTGGTCATTTTTAGCTACAGTTGGTCATTTTTATTTCCAATTTTGGACACAAATTTTATTTTCAAGTGGCAACCGTGTTGGTAGTATGGTTTTTTGTGCCTGCGAGAGACGATTGTCGATTGAGTTTATTTTTTCAACCGTATATCCCCGTGAGACGAAAGTGGTTAATAATTGCCAGGAAAAATATAATTCATTATAACTCTGAAGCTGATTTCTATTTGATTGTGTAAATCCTAAAAGTTGGAATCAATTTCGCATTTGTTTTGCGGTGAAACTGTGTAAAAAAAAATTGCATTCGAGAAAGCACCGGAGAGGAGATCCCCCTAGGAAAAAAAAAATTCACATTCACAGTTATGCAAAACGACAATTGTCAAATGGATAATATTTTGCATTCGAAATTCGGTAATGCTCTACTCTGCTAAATAAATCCATATCAAAAGTGTCTTTCGAAATTAAATTAAATTGAATTTTACATGCAATAGCGGTGTTGGTCAATATGCGTGATAGGATACTAGATTATTTTCCCCTAATTTCACACCTCGCCATTTATATATTTAATTTTTTTTTTGTTTCTGTTCTGTTTCTGCTGATGCGAATGGACCAGTGTTGCCAAAAAAAATATTTTGTGTCGCATATTTGCGAATGATTTGAAATTCCCGTGTTATCTTGTTCTCCTTGATAAATCGATTGTGATAGGACCGAGGTCAATTGCATAGACATGTGGGTGGTGCTCGCACCCCCTTGTGCTAGAAGACATTGAACTCTGAACAGTGTATCATCGAACTTGGCTTATTTTTTGAAAAATAAATGCAAAGAGCTGGGAGATTTTCTAATTTTTTTTTGTTGTAATGTAATTCACTTGGCAACACTCGATTTCGCTCACATAAAATCGTCCACTGTGAATTTTCTGCAAAGCCGCCGCCGCCGACAATGCGACAAATTGGTGCGAAAATATCGCCTGCATTTCATTTCACAATAAAATTGCGTTTTTCCCATTTGATATTTGGTTTTATGCATTATTATGTAAAATCCAGTCAAGGAAAACGATTTCATTAGGTTCATATGCATGTGCAGCGAATAAGGTGTGAGAAACTAGTGCTTGGCCGGCTCTTACATATTAATTAACTATTGTGTCAAGTTGTCATCGGAATAGTTATTTTAAAAATATGTATAAGCGCATACATAATTTTTAGAGGTGTTCCAAAAATAACAAACAAAAAAAAAGTGTCTTCCGATGATGAGATAAAATTAGAAGAGTCGAAAGAAACCATCCTCATGCAACTCACATGCCCATGAATCCGAACCGAAGCATTTCTTTTGTAAAGTAGCGCAGCATCGGTGATTTCTGGTGTGTGCATTGTACCTTAAAGCATTTGGAGGCACAGTAGCTAGACGGTGTATGGAACTCTCCAAGCATATCAAACTGTGTCGTTGACGTATAAAATAAAATTCTAAAAGAAGAGCAAACACACGAGCTGTGAAGTCTTCAATGGTTTTCACTTCTTTTTTTTTTTTATTTTGTTGCTTGTTGCTTCTCAATGAATTGTGTGGAAGTTTTCCTAAAAGAAATCGTTCGGAAATAGCTAAGAATTACCTCCCGCTGTGGGGGACCCTCAACTTGAAAGTATTGATTATGAGAGAGGCCCTAGTTATGGATCTTATTCACATTCAACACAACCGTATTATCATTTCATTTTCTTTATTAACTTTTGTCAGTTGGTGATTCATAATTCATAAAAAAAAAGCTTGCAAAAGCGTTAAATAAACAGACAAACTTGTGAAATATTATAACTATACTCTATTTTAACCAAGTAAAAGCAAAAAAAAATAAAAATCAGACTTGTACGACCAAAGGTATGTCAAAAGTTGTTTTGGTTGTATAGTTCGTGATTACATCTGTGTGTTTTAAGATAGTTGATAACCTCTAACACTGTAGTAACTAAATTTGTTATAGCCCATTTTTATTATTTTTTATTGTTGTGACTAATTCAGAGGAAGGTACCGGCCATGCATAGACGCGCTTAGGTACTTTCTGGCTTATTAATACAAAAACAGAGCATGCTTCGTTTTGGTTGTGCGTTAATCAAAAATGTCGACAAGAGACGCGTCAAAAAAATAGTAGTTACAGTCACTGCCCAAGTGACGAGCATTGTAATATTTGAAATGAAAGCTGTTTTATTTTAATTTCACTTTGTTTTGTATGAGTAATTACCATTAATGTAGCTAACTTCATAATATCAAATGGCGGATACGATGTGGTAAACGTGACCATTATCTTGCCCTAGTGAGTGGGATATTCCCTGATAGTGGGGGGAACAATGAACAACGAATTGGCTTACACAAAGTTCCCAGACTAGTTTATCAATCATTGTGTCAAAATCAATTAGCTTGATTAATTATGTATTTAGGTACCCACCCATCACACTGATGCAGTACAAAGGCTATTCGTTAATTTAGAATAAGAGCAAATCGTGCATCAGATAAGAGGGCTCCGAAGGCCTATCAATTTGTTACAATTTATTTCCGAAGCAACGTGGTAGGTAACTTTTTCTTTTGTCAGTATTAAATTTGAGGAAATTTCAAGGAGGTAGATCTGTAAATCACAAAACGAAATACCCACCTACATACGAACTGAAAGGAAGAAGTTTCGGTTCTAGTGGAAGGAAACTAAGAGTAACGTGGTTTTGGCCGTGTATGAGTCATCTGCGTAAAACTTTTAACAATAATGAAGGGCATATAAATGAGGTGTGTCCATTATGATGCAATTAGCCGCTCTGATCTAAATTGTAAACAACCTTTCCATACACGATATTGAAAAATACATTCTCTTGGTAGGTATCTACCTAAAGACGCTACAATAATAATTAATTGTTGTCTATCTTTGTAGAGGTTATAGTATTCTGTTTGGAGAAGTACAGCTTTTTCCATATTAAACCTTGTCCCAAGTACAAGCCCAATGCTGCACATTTCTATATAGGTAACCAGAAATGTTTAAATTGGTATGTCTCAGGTTTCATTTTCATGTTCGACAAGTAATTGAATTTCTGGGATTACGTTGGGTTTAAGGATGACACTCTAAATGCACAGACGGTCTGATCACATAGGAGAAGCCGTATAATTGGCTTTTCAACTACCCAGCTTTATCTGTTGTGTTTATTGCCTGCAAGCCAAGTATTTCTCATAACGTATTAACCTCTAAGATGCATTCAATAAACATAAATGCAAGTACATGATCGAATAAAACACTGCGCAACTTTTTGCGTCGCGAATAACGTTCATTTGCTAAAGAAGCTTCTTAAGCTATGATATACTAAAAGGAAATTCGCGTGTTTATTCCGTAATCGCCAAACCTTCGTTCACATACATTCGTTTTATCTCTGCTATACATGGTTATTTTAATGCGTGCAAGCAAATTAATTAGAGCTCATCACAACTAACATCCAGCTAATTCTCTAACCATCATAGAAGGTAAAACTCTTTGTTTAATGAAATAATGCTGTGGCGGGCTTGTGGTCTTCCCAGAAGTTGACGAAAGATGCAAATTAACGACTTATGTAAAGTAGCTTCGCCGTTTTGTTGATTAAAGTTTCGTTTCGTGTGGAATAATTTAACTCAATAAATCCTACGCTTCGCGATGGGGTCAGTGGCTCCTCTCATCATTTGGTGCGTGATGTCATACCTTCATCTAAACCCATTTCTACAAATTTGCACTCTACTGAATTAAATCGGTCATATATGAGCGCAGTGTACATCCAACAGAAAACTTAGTTTGTGCCTTGTAATATCTTGGCCCCTACGCACGCACCACATATGATTAGTATTAATGACGAACCCGTCTGATGTGCATGTGTAGGCATCAACTAGGCTAATCTTTAATCTGCGTGTACCCCCGCAATCGTGTGTGTTCACCACTCGAATGTGGAACAAGCTGCATGCGCCTTACATGTAATTACATATAAAAAGTTGGGCGCTTTAAATAAATCCATTCTTATCGACGAAAATCACAAATTACAGATTGGTAGATAAAAAGAACGCCTAGTACAGCATGGGAATGGCTATTGCCTTAGGGAAGCTATTGTTTGATGATGAGGCAATCCACTTGCACATAATTAGTTGGCTCGTGGCCATGTGGACAAGCCGCTCGGCAATCCAATCTTTCATAAATGTCATCCTGGCTAACAGCACTCTGAAGGAGAGTTGCATTTTTTTTTTTTTTTTAACTTTTGCAACGTCTGACCTGCTATTGTTCTAACTTCTAATGCAATTGAAGACTGTGCAAATTACTCAGATGAAACTGGGGCTTTTGTTCATAATCGTCATCAACAGCACTGTTCAAGATTGCACAACTTGCACATGTGAGTTGTAGAAACTATGCAGTTTGTCCACATTATACGTGACGACACTTTTAAGCGAGAAATGTGCATTCGCTTACATAACCGCCATCTCAAGTGCCGGTCGCCAGCAGCTATGAGATTCATAGGAAAAATATTTCACTCTACTGTACTATCCTCTGTCAACTAATTCAATGCACTCATTGAATAGGAATCTTATCGAATAATCTTTTGTGTTCGCGGCGAAATTTAATATTTTGTTTATCGATTTTCGTCGGAATGCCGAAAACATTCAGCAGTTTTTTTTTGTCGTTGATAAATAGAATATAAACAAACAAACAGACGCGTTGCGTCATCGTCCCTAATTGGTGCCATTATGACTGATTGGAACTAATAGTACAAATGAGTTGTTTGCTATATCATATCCAACAAACATAAGCCAGATACATGGTGTGTTTATGAAAGCGTTTTTCGGTGTAGTAATGGTGATTATTTTTTTTGGTTAGGTCTGTACCAGATTTGAGGCGATTGCTGACTAAGTTGTTGTTCTCTCATTTGCCGATAGTGCGTGCGGCAACGACAAGTAGCAAAAGTCAATACGGCTGTTGGTGTTTATTTTGTTCCTACTGTATGGAGGAGATTTAAAGTCATACAAGGTTACATCTTACATGGTGTCAAAGAGCTGCATCATGTGCTCCCTATAGCGGAGAAAATCAGTAAGAGAAACACACATGCGATAAATATGTGGTCGTTCTAAAGCCAATGGCCTAACTACGGTATTTTTTGCTGGTGCTTTATTTTATGTACAAATTGATACATTCGATTCCATTTGTCACTGCAGTTGGGGAAAATCTGTCAAGAACTCTTGGGCACAAGCAATTCGCAATTCGTCACCATTCAACAAATTTATTCTCTTTTGTCACCTCGTTCGATAAGATTTATTGCGAAACCGAAAAAAAATCGTCAGCCATTAGGCCACATAAAGAATTTTGACGAATACGCCATACACCCCATTATTCTTTCTTTATGCGGTCTCTTCGGAACTTAAAATGTCTAAAGGGCTCATACGTAGCAGTTGGCTCCTTGGAGTCTAGCGAAAGTGAAAAATTTGCATGAGAACTCATTAAATCAAACAAGCTTTGTAGGTTCGTAAGATTTTTGCCTAACTGTTGACATTTCCCAGCCCATTTATCTAAATCTGTTTCCTTCCTACCGCGCTTGTTGCTTCGTTTATAGCGTCGTTTCTCTAACCCCTCACATGGTTGGAAAATTTCGAAGAACTAGGCAAACTATAGACTCGCAAGTACTCTTGACATTCATGTCTTCGAAAGAAACTATGCAACATTTTCACAGACTAACGAGCAAATTACTTGCCTCTTCGGGAATTAGGTCTAAAAATACCAGCACAAAGAAACTTTGCAAATAAATCACTCGACTTCACGCGAAATGACATTCTTTTCCGAATCAGACACTGTGCCTACGTACAGACTACAGAGTCATGCAATTGCACCAAGAATACGAGTAGGCATAGGTGCACTGCATGCCATGAGTATATTGCGTTGCATGAAGTGTCTCCCGTTTTATTATTGCGGTTGATGGGATTGTTGGTTGTCGCCACGCGTGCAGTTTATTTGTCTAATTTGATTGTTGCACCGTTACTCATGAGTGAATTTGCGTTGACCGTCAAGACGAGTCATGAATTCATAACCTTTAATTGTGTATTCAATAAGTGCACCCGGCAGCCGCGGAGAGTGGGTTGTAAAAACTGTTACCTATATGCGCAAATACAAATCTATTTGCCGAGAGAAAGGGGACAGTGTTGTTTCGTGCAAACTAAACAATTTCTAATAGTTATCGAGTGGAATAATAAAAAATAAAAAAACAGTTCAACTCCACGATTAGTTTGGATGAATATTAGAAACGAAACAAAGTCGGTGGTAAAATGTCATTCAAATCGACGTAAAATCGACTGGTTACTTTTTAACATGGTGGTTGTAGAATTGAGGCGTTTATCTCTGATCGATGGGTATATTTTATTGTTGCTATCGCTTAGATACTGACAATTCGGTGGGTGTTTACTAGCCACTTTGAAAAACCGACGAGGGCTGTAATTGAACGACTTCAATTCGCGTCACGTATAAAGCACCACGTCATTGTGACTACATTGTACCAAGCCAAATATCACCTAACCACATCTTCCTGGCAAAACACGACAAAAGATAAACACAGGTTTCTCAACCTGCAAAATTTCTTTCGACGATGTTAAAATGTGACCGGCATAATGGACGATGTTGTGATCGTCGTCGGTGCGTATTTGGATGTTACTTCCTCTGAAGTGGTGCAATTTGCAGTACACACGCAACAGAAATGGAGGCAGGTACATGACAATGGCGAAACTGCCAGTGGTTTAGCATCTGGTGTGATTTTTCTTAAAAATAATCGTATTTGGCGTAGAATGTAGGTGAAATGATCCGCTCTCAGTACGTAAATGTTTGAAAATTAACTGGCAGTAGTCTATTACGTTCCAAGTTGGCATTCTTCTTAAGGGCCTTGCAATGGGACTGTCTTTTTACATAACCTCACATAAAAGGAGACAAATCACTGGATCTTGGTATTAGTGGAGGGATTTCTTCATGTGCAAGGGACAGTTCTGTGTGTTAGGTTAGGTTTTTTTTTTTTTTTATCCGAGGGTAGGTGAAAATCTTCCAAAGACACTATGAGAAAGCAAACGCGTTCTCATAGTAGTGTCAGATTTTTACTGACTAAAAACACCACCCTTCAAAGATTGTTAGATATTGCAACTAAGAAATAACTTATCAAGCAATTTTTCTATCATGAAATAACAACTTTTGACAGGTTACTTTCCAATGAAAGATCCTGCGTGTTCCGCAAAGTAGACGCGGTAAATCTTATCTTGCCAAGTCGAACGGTTTCGTTCGTTGTAGTCGGCGCAATAAATTGGTCTCGTCCAAGATTTGTCGGACTGTATTGTTGATATGTCCGATTAGTCGGTTTCTATGCTTTCTCGCGAAGCTTCTAGTTTCAGCTTCGATTGTTGGAATTCCGAGATCCCTATGGATATCGTCGTTTCTAATATACCATGGTGCTTGTACAATTTCTCTAAGAACTTTATTTTGAAAAGTTTGTAGAATATTGACATTTGTTTTCTTGGTACAACCCCAAAGTTGTATACCGTAGGTCCACACCGGCTTTAGCACTTGCTTGTATAAAAGCAGTTTGTTCTCAGTACTGAGCTGGGAATGTTTTCCGAGTAACCAGTACATTTCTCTATATTTCATATCGAGTTCTTTACGTTTCATTTTCACGTGCGAACTCCATTTCAACTTTGCGTCGAGTGTCATTCCCAGGTATTTGGCCTCATTTGCAAAGGGTATTCGGGCCAAGTTTAGAAAAATTGGCAAGTCATTATTTTCTTGTACGTGAAATTCACATGTACAGATTTAGTTTCATTTAGGGCGATCGGCCAGTTCCTTGTCCATTCATTTATCTTATTCACTGCGGTTTGCAGTTTTGTAGTCGTTTCTTCGATTGTATTACCTACTGCTAGGATAGCTGTGTCGTCGGCGAACGTAGCAAGGGTAGTGCCATCTTCCCTTGGTATATCGCGAGTATATAACAAATAGAGAAGCGGACCAAGGACGCTTCCTTGCGGTACTCCGGCCGAAATTTCTTTTAGCTCCGAGTATTCGTTTCCATTTCTAACACGGAAGAGTCTATTCCGGAGATATGATTCTAGAATATCATATAGGCTTGCGGGGAGAACTTGTCGTAATTTAAATTTCAAGCCGTCGTGCCACACCTTATCAAAGGCTTGTGAGACGTCAAGGAATACGCTTGAGCAAATCTTTTTTTCTTCAAATGCTTTCGCGATCACGTCAGTAGTTCTATGTACTTGGTCAATCGTCGAATGCTTGGTTCTGAACCCAAACTGGTGGTCAGGGATAAGATTATTGTCTTCAATAACCGGTTGTAGGCGCCTAAGCAATATTCTTAGGTTAGGTGGAAATTGCTATACGTTGTTTAATATTTTTCTAAGAAATTGTTTTCTGTATAAATTTCGTCCAACAATAGGGAATCTTCACCTTAATCTTTATGTCATGAAAAAGACTCGACTTACAAAATCCGATCGTACAGTAATTTTCCCTACCCTGTATATAACACACCAAAAGTAACCACATTTTCAACCAACCAACTGCAGTCTTTCAGCAGAGACTACGGAAACTAGTTGCAAACTATTTACAATATTATGACTCGCTTTTTTTGCTTCCCTCCTGTGTGCATGTGAGTTTTTGGCAGAGTGATAACAGACTTTTGTTTAGCTCAATCAGATTATCAACCTGTCCAAATGCACAGCAACAATATTTACATAGAAGATAAAGCCCCTTCCTCTAGAGAACGTTTTGATTAACAATTTTATATCGTAAACATAGATGTGTTTGTATTTTATTGTATCCACTTTATCTGTTGAAACCCTCGTCTCCACTTTCAACAAAATGCCGCACATTGAGTTCTATCTGTTGTCCACCACCCAAGATAAGGTTAATTTCTCTGAACATGTATTTCTGTCTGGCTTGCTCTGTAATAAAAACAAAAATCGGCCGTGTGATCTCATTCAACAACGATTCGATTGTGATGCACAATTTTTTTTTTTTAGTTTTTCGATGTCGAGCGAAAACAAATAGACAACAATAAAAAAACTAATAAAAACAACAATCAGCATGATGATTAATATTTGAAGTTTGCTCTTTTTAACTTTCCTTCCCCATGCCCCAAGCGATATTTTTGTTCTTTTGCACTCTCAACTGTTGGAATGAAAGTCATTTTGACAAATGGTAAATTAATGAATCAATTATGTTTTTGGCTATTTTTAGAAGCAAGCGCGCTTCAAGTTTCTGGACAAGAACCCTCCGCGGTACCACCCACACACGAGAGCTGCGATGAGTCTGATGATGATGAATGGAAGTATATAAAAGAGGGTCAAGGTGAGAAGCAGTTGGGTCTGCAAGGTGATATCGTTGTCGAAGAGGACCTACAGCTGCAAGAGGCCGGTGCTCTGCCATCAGCAACAGTATTCACAGAACAAATCTCTACAGCTGATTCGGATAACATAAAATCAATTGCAGAAACATACGACAATTTGACGCAACAGTTGTCTGCAGTCGCGGAATCGGCGGTAAGCACATTTTATCTGTTATTCTATGTAGTAGGGTAATCTCGTAAGGAAGTCTTCTTTGGCGTAGAACATGATAATAAAGCGGGTCAGCAACCAAAATGCCATCAATCCATACATCGTGTTTGAAAAACATCACTTGTGTATCTTTGGTGTCATCCAATCGTCTTACGTAGGCTAACAAATTATTTTAATTACTCAACTCTTCCATGCAAGCTACGCATTTTCCTGAGCCAAAAGCATAGAAGCCCAAAATTATACTGTCCGTTTTTACGTATATTTTCCACTCTCTGTCACTTTGCTTAGAATTTTGTTTTATTCGTGTTTTTATTATTATTCCAAACAACAACTTTAGGTGAACGCAATCGGGGACACTCTTGAGAGTATAAACATCTCCCAGAGCTCAACACAAGAAAAGCTAGACAACCTCGAAGACGAAGACCTATCGGGCAGTGAAATGAATTCCAAACTCAATCCTGAAGCAAAGGAATTCGTTCCCACTTTCTCTCCCCCTGGAAGTGCAGATTTGGCGGTTGAAATTGCCAATGGTTTTGCAGCTGCACCACCCAAAGCAATTCCCCCTCACTTTAAGGACGAGCTACTCGCACAAAGTCCTCGCAAGGGCCGTGAAACCAACATGGAAAATATCAACATCCCGGCAGAGAATGAATTCGATCAGGAGATTGCACACAAACCACATGGACTACCTGGCGATGAGGCTATAATTGATCACGCTGAAAACGGTGAGCTGTTCCAGGAAATGAATTGGAAGGAGGCGATGCATGGTTCAGAGAAAGAGGAAGGACCCTTGGTTGATAGTCCCGTCACAGAAGAAAGCCTCGAAGTTGTAAGCAATGTCCCAGCTTTTGACGCACCTCAGCTTTTCGGCGAACTGTCAGCTCCTGTTGATTTAGACAATGCCGGCATGAAGGAGTCCATTTACATTGAGAATAACACTTCGGCGCAATCGAACGAGGAGGATGTTTTGAATACTGTGCAAATGCTCCCAGTGGAAGACAACGAAAGTAAAGACAGCTCTTTTGAGGTGGTGAGTGATTCCAAGAACGAAATAATCTCCCCAGTTGATGAGACCGTACCAGAAAAGGATGCAGCCACAAAGGAAGAGGTCCAGGAAATCCTTACGCTGGCCAGTAACGAGAAGATTGAACATACAGATGCAAATGAAATCGAACAGAAGATGGAACAGTTGCTGTTGAGCCACGACAAGGAGATTACAAAGGACGTCCAACTAGAGACAGAACAAGTTAAAGTCAATGGCGTCGAAATATCGCCCTCTACACCAGAAGTTGAATTGGCCCCAATAGATCTAGTGGAGCCTATTGTTGAACAAGCCCATCAACAATCAGCACCAGTTGAATTGAGCTCCTCCCCAGTTCCAGTTGGCGATGAAGCCCTTGAGGGACTAACCATTGGAGCAGCAGTCGCAGTCGCTGTTGCAGCAACTTCAGCTGCCGTCAAGAAAGTCGAAGCCGAAAAGAATCAGAAGAATTTGAGCAAAACTTCGTCAGCCACAAAATCAAAAGTTCCTGATACAAAGAAGCCAGCTGTTGGCACAGCAACCAAAACTTCCACAGCCTCATCTGTTACTGCTAAGCGAACTATGGTTGATAAGCCGAAACCTGCTACAGCTGCGTCCTTAGCCACCAAGAAAACAGTCGGCAGCACAACGAGTGCTGCTCCACGTCCACGCACAGCACCAGCAGCTGGTGCTGTCAAAACGCCCACAGAAAAGAAGACGACCACCACAACTACTACAAGCACAGCAAAATCGCGAATTGATACCAAGCCTCCATTGACTGCACGCAAAACGCTATTAAGCAGCGCTGCTAAGACTACAACGAGCAAACCAACAGATGACGCAAAGTCCAGTTCCACAACAGTCAGATCTACCATCAGCAGTAAGTCTGCTGTGGGATCCAAGTGAGTTGAAATTAGAGCTTTTCGCGCGTGCCTTTCGCATACTAATCGCATGCATTTATTTACAGAACATCAATTGGGTCGACCAGAACTACCCCATCAACCAATTCGATTTCAAAACCACGACCTGCCACAGCATCTTCAGTGGCCACCACAAATGGTACCGCTACAAAGACGGCTGCTTCGAAACCTACTACATTGGCGCCCAAGAGTGCTGCACCCACAAAAGCATCATTGACATCGCCACGTGGCACATTGACTTCAACACTCCGCAAGACTGAAGCTATAAAGGTAAATATACATAAATACAAGCTCCACTCTATATAGCATCGATTTTTGGTACAAATCAAGAGGAAGAATCTCTTTTTCAATGAATCTCCCGAATACAACTGCCAGTTTGAGCAGTTTCTGTTCAAGTAACCCTTGGTGATCCAGAAGAGAGAAAGTTTGCGAGCGAGCTGCTGAACCCATAGGAAGACTGGACATGATATTCCTCTTTTTAATTGTCATCTTGTAAATTCTATACCAAAGTTTTGTCATTCTTATTTGAAGCGATCGATCGAGGAATATGAAAACACAAAAAAAAACTGTGCAACACAATTTATTTACTGAAAAGTTGTCTGCGAACGTCGCGTCGTAGATAAAGAGGTTACACTTTTTGTTGGTATTTCACAGCTAAAAGCCGATCCAAATGTACTCGGTGGAGGATGCGAAATACAAACTTGCACATATGGTTGTTTCAGCACTTTACTGCTGTTAACTTTCAATAGTTGTGTCTTATGTCTTATTTCTACTTAGATAATGGTAATACCGAAAGGAAGCGAATTCAAAATCGTTCCGGTAAACGATGCGGTCAAAGTTAAGAAACCTAAAATAATTGTTGAACCTGAGCGCCTCTTCCGTGCTCCTCCCAAAAAAGACAAGGCAAAAACAAAACCCCTAAGACAGGCAACTGCCCCGAAATTTCAATTTTAGCTACTCAAAAGGTATGAACAACCAGAAACAAACAATTAAAACCAATGTGTGATTCTAACAAAAACTAAATCACGTAAAGAACTGAGCGGCTTCTCTTTAAAGTGCACAAGTTTGTTTGTTACGAAAAGTAAGGATCTGTTAGATCTGTTATAACCAATTCCATACACGAAATTAATTTTACACATTTAATGTAAGGACATGTACTGTGAACAACAGTTTCACCCTGGCCATTTGCCACTGTTCTCCTCAATGGGGCTACGACTTCTGTATGTGCACCGATTCGCGTACACCTCTTTGTTCTCTTCTAGAAATTAACTATGCAAATTGATTAGCATCGTCCGTTCTTCTCATATACCGTTTTTGATTTCTAACGCTAACATTTTGCACACAATTTTATCACAGAGTCCAACTAAGGCCACATCATCCACGATCACATCGCGCGTCAGCACTACTAATGGCACCAAAACGACCACATCTACTCGAACAACGACTACTAAGACTACATCTACAGTTCCATCAGCAGCGGCACGTTCCACAACCACATCAAGCGCTACTACACGTCGAACAATCACTGGCACACCATCAGCAGTTGGTGCAACAACTCCAACATCCAAAACCAACAACCTAGTGCCAAGGAAATCGACACCCCTAAAGAAAACATCATCGACTCCACCGGTCCGCAAAAACCTTGGTTCCAAGTTGAATGCATCTGCTACCAAACCAACCAAAGACACTACTACTCCTAGACCTGTTACGATCCCAGCTCAACATCAACACAACAATTCCATTGTCGCTGCCGCCGCCGCCGCTGCTGCTGCCGCTGCCGCCGCCGAGGAGGCAAAGGTTCTTGCACCGTTGGAGCCAACTCCCGCGGACAATGAGCAGCAGCCTAAATTGAATGGAATTGCATCGCTGGATGATGTACCATCGCCCACGGTTCCCGTGGCATCTCATCCCTTCCAAATGGAGATAGCTTAGATAGAGTTGGAGAAGAGTTTGCGCTCTCACCGGGCGGAATATAAATTTTCAACATAAAAATCAAACAGTCCTTTATTTTATTATTAATTATTAATTTATTAATTTTTAGAGAGCTGATTGGTGTTTGAGTGTGTCAACCACACGCAAGCATACATTTCTTTTTTTACATAGTAACATATTATACACACATGAGTATCTCCCGTTCTGATTAAGATGAAAATCTCAGCGAAAAAGCTTGTTTCCTGTGAAAAAAAAACAAAGTCTAATATAAATATATAACTTTGGAGTTGTAGTAGTCTCTAAGCAGTAGGTAGAAACCGTGAAAGGACACCTACTCACACATGCATACATATATTCACGAATTTAAATCATAAAATGAGAAAACAAATCTAGATCCTTCTTTCACCTTTCGTCTTTAGAGAAAAGGATAACATAAGAGAGGAACACCATCAAACAACCGTAACTTTGTTTTCCAATTCCTTGTCTAACACAACACAATCAAAATGTATTTAAAACGGAACTAATTTCAATTTTTTGTTTTCCTTTTAGTATTCATTTACTCTTTTCATATGATTTTATTTTTTCTGTCCGCTGTTGTGTCGTTGTATTATTTTACTTTCATTATTATTATTTTTTTTTTGCGTATTCAATTTTTGTGTTATTTATTATAATTAATTATTAAAGAATAGAAGAGAAAAATCTGTGTTTTCTTTTACCATGTGAAGAAGGAGTAAAAAGCAATGATGGGATATGGACTATCCATTAAACGAAAAAATGAAATATGTAATACACAAATATCAAATATATTTAAAGAAAAGAAAAATTATAAAAAAAAAAACAAATAAATATACAAAACCTAAAAAAAAAAAAAATAATAAAAACCTATTATCAATATATGTATTTACATACTGCTATCCCCAGTGCATGCTTTTGATTATTTCATAGAACCAGAAGAGAAAAAACAACAAATATTTAACGAAAACTAATTAAGCAACAAAAAAGTTATATAACAAAAAAAAAAAAAAAAAGTAAAAAACATGAAGAATGCTAATATTTTGTTCCTTTTTTATACCAGTAATTTTTGAACTTGTTTGTAGGTCATTTTTATTTGTCATCGACTGTTTATACTTTTTGTTTTGTATTTCTTGTTCATTATTATAAAAATTAAAACGAAAAACACAAAAACAAAAAAAAATTGAACTTATTTCTGTTTCTCTATCGAATTTCTCTCTATGTATGTTGGTTTTTTTCGTGTGCCTCTTACTATGCGACTGAATTTGCGCATCGGTGTACTTCTTTCCAAAATTATAAAGTTTAACAAACTGAAAATATTATTATCTATGAACTCTAATATTACGATTTTTTATTCTTAAGTAAACATGGCCTTTTCCCCTTCTAGTGTATTTTACAACTTTTGTTTCAATTAAAAATGATTGTTGAGAAACGTTGAGAGAATATCGTATTGTGTGTTTTATTTACCCAACCGTTGCTATTTATAAGTTTTACAAAACAGGAATCTTAATCCTTCACAAATCACAATACGACAGAGAGAAGAAAAGTTGCAAACACTTAAAAACTAAACAGTAGTCTCTGGTAAATAAAATAAAATGCACTATAACCAAAATGGAATCAAGAATTCTTCCCTTTTGCATAGAATTATTGAAAATGCAATACAGATTTGTTTATGGATGACTTTTGTTGTGTAGGTATTTTTTTTTTTTTCAAGGATTTGATACAACTCGACCAGCTCACACGTATGTAACAAAGTGAGTTGAGAACGAAGTTGAAGATTAAAAAGATGAAAGTTATTATTTTTTAATCGTTTAAATTAGTAAACGTGTAATGAGAGAGGACATTTTTTTTTAAGAATATGAGCTTTTTTGCACACACACACAGACACATACAACACAACACTTTTTCTATAAAATATTTACTATTATTAATTACCTTGAAATACAATTATTATCTAATAATAATGCGAAAAGTTGAAAAAAAACATATATGAAATAAATTTTTATATTTAGAAGAAAAAAGTAAAAAAAAAGTTAAAATAATTGGTTTGTTTATTTTATTTTTCTTATTTGTCGTTTTTGGTTTCATTTCGAATTGAGGTGGAGTGGAGTTTTGGGAAATTTACTTTCAGTTTAAAGCCGCTGTGGAGGTCATTTTGAACGCTGTGCGAACTTGACTCTGTAGCCTAAACGTGACTTTATACATACTTCGGTGATACTATAATAGCCGTGTTATTTTGAGCTTCGATCTCAGTAGGATTTTCAGCACGCAATTACAAAAACTATTGCTAGTTTCGAAGTGTCAAGTATAGCGTAGTCGTAATTAGCGTGCTGAGAATCCTACTTTACTTTGCTTTGCTGAGATCGAAGCTCAAAAAAACAAGGCTATTGTAGTCTATTTGTAATTATGGCCATGTTACTTTTTCTTTTAGCAGAAAACCAAGACAGAGGGTGATGGGCCCCAATCACGAAACTTACATTTTGGCCGAAACCAAACAATAGGTGACCATACCACAACAAATGATAAAAAGTTCATACCTTTAATATGAAAAGCAACATACATATTTCGAGAATACTCGAATTCGCTGATAAGTTCAATATGTCAACTGAAATTGTTTGTCGCTGTCGCAAGTGTTTTTTTCTTTTCTGCAATTTTCAATCGACCCAATAGCTAGAAAAAAACACGTTAAAAACACATGCAGCTACTATTGCACAAATGTGTTTTCAACAGAGTAATAAATGTATTTAACCAAGCCATAAAATATAGATAATTTTTAGAATGCGACTATTTAAAATCAATGATTGAACTCAAAATGTGTTTACTGTCTGTGTCTACTTGAACCTACAGGGGAAAACTTCTAAAATGCGGTTAGGGACGTTCTTTTCCTTAGATTTGATGACGTACAGAAAACACATAAAAGTTTATAGTTCTATTGAAGATTGGGGTATGAGTTGCAAGTGTCTTTCCATCAAAGTTCAATGGTTATTAGTTACTACTTATTAGAGAGTACCACAATTATGACATGTGCTTTGAAACAGGACCAAGTGGTTTTTAATTCTGATCGCATATCTGAAAGCTGGGTCGGCATTCTATAAGGCGAAACGTTTTAATGTGCACGGACGATTTACTTCTGCAACTTGGAGCAAGTCCTTCGTGTGTATGAAAACGTTTTAACGTTTCACCTTACAAAATATTACCCTTGATTTTTCTGTTTCTTTAGTTTGCACCTGGACCTCCACCAAAAACCCCTCCGCTGTTTTTTTCAGGTCGACTTATATTTTTTTCCTAAATTTATTTTTAACAAAACAAATTCCAACCTGAAAGAAACTAGTTACGTTTTGTATTTAATTTTAATTTATTATTCATCGCTTTTATGATAATTATCCATGAGCTTATGACATTGTGAGTCAAGTTGTCTTATTTTAGGTAAAAATGTTAAATATTGAATTCTTAAAGTAAAGATAATAAATATATTTACAAAGATTTTGCTTTTTTGGCCTTTGTTTAAAATCTATAAATGCTTAGCAAGTTTTTATTTGAACTTTCTTAAATGCTTATGATTGAGTTACGTGTATCCTTATTGGTAAATAGGTTATTAAATAATAATAAAATTAAATGAAACAATATTTATATACGTATATTTATATTTTTATTGAGAAGGCATCAACGTAAAAATATTTATTAAGACAACAATATGTTAATTAAAATTATACATTTATGAGAAAACAAAACAACAAAAAAAAAATGACAACAGAAGTAGGGATATTTTAATAAAATTATTAAAACTAGAATCTTATATTGTAGTGTTACAATGGTAACCGGAAAAAAATAAACTTAAACATTTAAACAATTTGAGACCAACACTATATTAATTACCAGTTGTTTAGTGTTCAATATTTACATTATATACTTATCGTGTGATGTGTAGGTAATATGTAGAATCAAAATGAATCAAATACATACATAAACGTAGTGTTTATGTAAAAGGGACAAAAATTATATCAAACCTAAAACTGTGTATCAGAAGCTGTGGCTATCCAACTTATCAAGCCGGAATTAACAAGACGAACAAGAACAATGTTTAGAACTGTGTATTGGTTCACTGATAAAAATAAAACCAAACTTTATTTTTCGGTTATACATACATAATTATTATTGTATTATTGAATTGAACGTAGAAATTAATATGCAGGTACTACATAGATCCCATCACTTTGCAAGATGGTTCCAGGTAATATAAATAAGAAGTTTTAAGAGAAAGACGTAGCTATTATAGAAAAGATGTGATTTGGCGTTGCAAGTGGTAGAGAAAAAAAAATTTGGAAGACACGTGAAGTCAAAATAATGAAATTCATTTACAAGATGAAATGATCAAAAAAAAAGAAAATTTTGTAGATGGTTACTATCAATGTCGGAATTATTTATTTTCTACTGTTTTTTATACCATACCACATGAAATACATTACAAAATGCAAACAAAATATTAATAAAATGATTATAAATTATTAAACAATAAAATTTGAATTAAATATTAAATGGGAAGCATTTTTATGTCCTCCACAGAGGAGCATGTTGCCGTTCGCGTAAGTAACTTTTAAGTTAGACGTGTCAGATGAAGCCGAAATGAATTTTGTGACAACAAATGGAGAAAACATATTATGGGTACGAATATCTGTATTTTAATAAAATCAATTGAAAAAAAGTTAGCGAAGGACGTTAAAAATTCTCCACTCCGCGAAGATCATCAACAGAAATGTCTACATTTGAATGAAGCTCTATGTACCAGATCAATCTCAAAATATGTCAAAGCCGACTTGCAAACAAGCTGCAAGGTGTCTGCAAAGCTGCTTATTGTGAAAGTGTGCTCGGAATTCATAACTCATAGGAACAAACATTGAGCGATTTTGATCGAGTTTCTTGTCAAAATTGTTGGGGAAGCTGGCTATTTATGATGTATGAGTAACTTTATATGCATAAGGCTATTAGGCACGTCATTACTGAAAAAAATATAAGACGCGTTCAATGTTCAAAAGGCACTTTCGCTCAAAAGATACGAAAAAGGAAATCATCGCAAAAGCGGGCGCTGATTTCGAAATTCGAAAAAGCGTATGAGTTGTGAGAGTGAGACTTCAACCGTTATAGTATAGTTCGACTACCCTCGGCCTCGACCCTCCGTCTCCACAGAACAGTCACACCCACACGTTCCATTTTATAGGTACACAAACTTTTTTTTATACTTAAAATATATAATTAGTTTAATGATTTTATAGTACCGTATAGTGCAAAACGAATATAAAATTCAACATTCATAGGTAATACTATTGTGAAGAAGTTCTATATTTATTTTTTTATTTTTCCACAACGTTAACGGAATATCGTTTTTACAAAGGCGTGTAGTTCTTCATAAAAATATGATTGCTATAAATTTTGAGAATATCCATTATAATGTTTATACTCTTCTGTCTTTATTTTGTTGTATAACGCCCTTTCATTCAGTCACAGATTCAGGGCTTTGGAAATCAAGTTTTATACCGTTTTCAATTGGTTTCACTAGGTGATTGACAGAAAAACATTAGACAAAGCGCAATTTACATACCATCTGCTTTTGTTTGTATGGTGTTAGTAATAGTAGTTAGTTAGTGGTGATAGGATGGCTATGTAAAGTTTGCTCGAAGATAATCCGCGCAGCGATAGGTACCTGAGAACCCAACCAGTAGTAATTTCTGGTGGCCTGGTATTTTTCAAAAAATGTTCACCAATTTCCTTGAACGGGCTTCGCAATGGATATTGCTATTTACAGGTGAGATCTGATATACTGCAAATATATGCAAAATACCGACCTTTATTCTAAGCAGCAGTGCAGTTCGACTTTTATTATTAAAAATGTCACGGGTTGGTGTACCATGTAATTTTCGCTTTTGATCAAATGTATGATTCACGGTTCGAAAATTGTTGTTCTACACTTCTGATATAGTGCCACGTTTACAAATACTGAATTCGAACTTACCACACCGCCTGAGTTAGACCATAACTGTGGCCTGACCTTAAGCAGGGTGTTTATACTTCAACTTCACGGTTCTCTTCAACGTTCAACCACTTTTGTTGCGGCCAAGCAGTGTTGCCAGATTTTTTTTGCCTAAATTCCCCATTTTTAGGGAATTTTGGGAAAATTTTCCCCATTTCATATCCGTTTTTTCCCCACTTTTTTCCCCATTTCAATTCATTGAAGTAAAGACGCATTTTTAATATAATAAAAAGTTGTTTTCTTTTTTTTAGTCATTTTTTAAAAAAGGTGTTACAAAAATAAAAAAAAAAAAACAAATAATATTCAAAGTGGTGCAGTTTAAACTAATACAAAATAAGTAAAATTAAAATAAAAAAAAAATTCACAAATAACGAGGCAGGTTGAAAGTAAATTATAATTTTGAAAGGTACATAAATACAAAAAATTATAAATAAAAAAATATATTAGGTATTTAAGTTATAAATTATATTAATACAAGTTATTATATAACGATAGGTACACTAATCGTCATTGGACTGGTACATATTTTTATTGTGCAAAACCAAGCATTTTTATCGATGCAAAGATCAAAGCAACTTTTTGATCATTTTTGCAGCATAATTTCGTCTGTAAAATTCCGTAAAGTGTTTCAGCTTCGAGCTAAGTCGCTTAGATTCTATAAACGCGGTGACGTTTTTATGTTCGGGAGATATTTGAAAGTCAAATACACGAGTTTTATTTTTAAATTATGCAAAATTAATAAACATGCATGGATTTCCGTTTTTCCCCATTTTAAGAGCACTTTTCCCCATTTTCCCCATTGGGTCAAAAATTCCCCAAAATGGGGAAAAATCCCCACATCTGGCATCGCTGCGGCCAAGTCGTTGCCTCGTTGGTCGTTGCAAGCCAATAATTTTTGAGAATTCGCCGAATTGGTCAACAAAATCCATCTGTCTTTTTAAATCACGCATGCAAATGTTTTTCATAATTTGTATTTTGTACATTTTTTTATAAATTGTTCCGTTTTACTGTTAATCGTTCAGTGAATTGGAATTTGCAATTGTGCGGTATTCCTTTGGCCAACGAATGCTGTAAAAATTAAATTTACATTGATGTACAGTCGGTAAGTTACTGATGCACCCTCTACTTACTTCAAAATAAAACACAAAACCTGTTTGAATATATATTTTTTAATTCTACGGTAAATTGGGAGAAACTTCTATCGTTTTTTTTTTTTTTTTGTGGATTTTGCATTTTCATTAACTTTATCATTTTGTATATGGGTTTCGTATCTTCGAGCATCATAATAACACTTAAAACAAGAAAAAAAAATCATCAATCAGTAAACATACAATTTTCGTTTAAGCTTAGCCATTACAATAATCAATTGTTTTTCTTTAGAAATAGTATTTAAAAAAGGAAAAAAAAATCGAAGAAAATAAAAAATATATATATGTATGTATATGTATAAATGTACTTTTTCAACTTATCTGCGCGCGAGAGGGAAAAAATAAACTACGTCTGAGGAAGAAATATTCCTACAAATGCTTCGTCTGTTGCTGCTGCTGTTGTTTTAAGAAAGCCTTGTAGGCCTTCTTTGTCTCGGCATCCATCTCGGGGTCGACGTCCAGATCGGAGTCGGATTCCTCGCCGCCTTCGTTTCCATCGTGGGTGGAAAGGTTTGAGACAAGGAAAGTGCTCTCCTCCTCGGTGAGGATCTGACCGTCGGGTCCGTAGAACACGGGCTCATCGCTCAGGCGAACGCTATTGGCATTGTTGAATGGTTGAATTGCGGCGGCTGGCGGCTCTGACATGCGTCCCCATTTATTCTTCTGCAGGCTGAGCACGTTCTCTAGAATGCGGCTGGTGCTGACATCCAAGGCATTGACACTGCTCAACTTTTGTATGATACTGGACATGTCTTGGGAGCAGTCAAATTCCAGGTCGTACCCGGCCAGCTTTAAACTCAGACAAATGCACTTCATGTTCTCGGGCGTGGTCTTGCCCAAGAGTTGGTTAATAGAGAACACAATGTTCTGAGCGATGTCCTTGATACGGTTACCATCGTTACGAAGCTGCATGTACAGTTCGGCGAGGAATAGAGTGGTACCTCGTACCTTGGACTGCTCGTTCTGCATGTACTTGAGAATCTCGTTGCGATGGTATTCCAATTTTAGGTTCAACAGCATGCGGAAAGAACTGTCCTCCCTGAGATCGATCAAGTCGAGAAGGCCGTATAACTTGGCCCCCATGTAGCGGAAATTCTGCTCCTCAATGGAACGGTTGAAGATCATCTCCATGGCATTGCTGAGAATGTACTCGTTGGTGCCGAATCCCTCGAACACGGTCAAAGCACTGGCGGTGATTGAGTCAAAGGAGCCGGGGTTCTCGTTGAGGCAGTTGATAAGAGATTCCACATAGTTTACGGCAAATGTCTCCTCCTCGGTTTGCTGGTTAGGATCTGTGCTGGCAGGCGTAGAGTTTTGTTGCCCTTGCTGCTGCGGCTGTTGCTGGTTGTTGGCGGCATTAGTGTTGCTAGAGTGACTAGAATGACGTTGTTGTTGTTGGCCGATACCATTGGCATAACGAACTTGTGGTTGCGAGTTATTGTAGTGATGCTGATGATACTTGTTGAAGGTAGCACCACCGCCGCCGCCACCACCACGGCCCGAGAATTGCTGGTTCTGCATGTTGTTGTAATGATGAGACTGGGAATGAGCTTGTGCCTGCTGCTGATATTGCTGATGTTGGCCACGATTTACCTGCAAGCGGTCCTGAACCGAGTGAGCCGATTGTGCCGCGTTGTTACTCAGTCTCATGGAATTCATCTGATGAGGCAAGTCTCTCATTGCAGCCCCTCCTGGCTGGCCATGATGATTGTGGTGATGGTGCTGCTGTTGCTGCTGCTGGTGGTGGTGATGATGTTGATGATGGTGGTGGTGCGATTGCTGATGGTGTGGCTGCTGTTGCTGCTGCTGGTGTTGCGGGTGATGCGGCTGCTGTGGCTGCGGCTGAAAGTTACCTTGCTGTGGAGTGAGATTATTTGTAATGTTATGTATTATGTTGAGCGTGTATCCTCGTGGTATAAACTCCGGAGCATTGGCCGATAATTGCTTTGAGGGTGGTGCTGACATAATTTTCTTGCAAATTACACGTTCTTTTGCTGCTATCTGCGTTTGCCTTGTTGGATTGGCTTTTCTGGGTTGGATTTTCCTTCAATTATTCTTTCAAGAAAGTGACACAATACCGAAATTCACGCTTTGCACACACAAAAAAGTGAGCAAGGTGAATGTAAGAGAATTTTACGGGATTGGAACAATGGATAAAGGAACCCTTTGACAATTGGAATTTACAAAAAAAAACCTTTTTTCCTTTTTCGTTTCAGCGATTATTTCTAACCCCACTTTGGTGGTAGTGCGCGAAAGTGTTGTGGCTGATTTCTTTTAATGTTGTCTTTCTTGTTCTTTTTTTTTTGTTGGCCTCTGGCTCTGGGAAAGTGGGAAAGATGAAGAGTGCCGGACTTTTTTTGTTGCTCAAATAAGTGATAAAGTGGATGTGTTCAGCAACGCCCTGCTGATTTTTTTATAATATTTTTTTGAGAGCCTTTAAAATATCCTACGTCCTACGTGGCGATACTTAAATCTTATTAGAAAATTATATATGTAGGTAGATCTTTTAATTGCAAAATCTAATTGACAGAATCGTGCTTTCGGAAGGGTTTGAGCCCAATTCTAGCTGTTAGAACTCACCTAGGTTAATTGTCCTTACAAACAATTTAAAAGTAAAATAGGGAATCGGTGGCTTCAAAATTTATAACATACACTCGTTTGGAATAATTTAATTCACATGCAATTCATTTACTCATACAATGATTTAAGCGGAATTGCATTCTATAATACCGTCTGTCAGGTTGTCAGGTACAGTATATTAATGCTTAATATGTGACAACCGACATGCATTTCACCTACTTGTCCTCAGCGCAACAACTATTGCAAATTCGATCATATTTTAAAATAGATACCTACCTATATCTGATTAAACTTTTTTTTATCCATTCAAATTCAGTGTTTTATGTTCTCAAACAACCTATTATGTGCTAAAAAAATTGGCCAACAAGAGAACTTATTACTTTACTGCCGTTAAATATTCTGACATATAGCCCAAAAAAAAAAAAATAATTCATATCCCTTTTCGTCGAAGGTGCAAACCTAGAAATGGTCTTTTTATATTTTCTATGTTTATTTGCAGAAACAATTCTATTTCAGTTAAGGTGTTTTGCTTGTTTTTTTTCCACGAAACGCATTTGTTTTGGGAGCAAGTTTCTTAACATGATGTAAAACAGCTGTGCAAAGTATATTGGTATTGAGGCAGTATGTGTAAATCTGGACAAATATCGAGATCTGCAAAAAGTGATCCGAATCGAAAAAAATAGATTTTTTTGCCCAATGGAAAACGACATTAATTTAGTACTAAATAAAACAATCGCATTAGCTGAACGCGTACCTTTTGCAAATTTTATGAGCGATATAGCTCAATTTTCCAATCGAAAAACAAAAACACATCCAAACATCGCATTTTCATTCTTTCTCCCTCAAACTCGTTTTCTCTCGTAAAGCTGTCAGTTATCTGTCAGAAAACAGCTGACAATGAAAAATGAAAAACCACGGACAAAGTACGTCCTCTTGCAAGCAAAAAGTTTTCCGCAAGAGTTGTTAACAAAATTCAGAAAACAAAAATCGAAAAGCGTTCAATTTGACATGACTCCCGATCCGAATATAATTCCCGAACGAACCGAATGGAACATTTTGTACTGGATGATGGCCACTATTTGTATGCCAATCGCCTTGCCCTTGGTGATATTTAATTTGCTTAAGCGCACTAGAGAAGCTAAATACAGAAACTGCTTACCTGGGAAGGTGTGTACTTTTAAAATTGTTTCTTCAGATAAATACATGAACAAATTCATTTTCAGGTTGTGCTGATAACTGGTGCCAGTTCCGGTCTTGGCGAAGCTCTAGCACATGTTTTTTATAGAGCTGGATGCAAAGTCGTGCTTGCAGCTCGTCGTCAAGACGAATTGGAAAGAGTACGAAAGTCACTGTTGAATTCCGAATCGGTGAGGAGATGTTTATACATAAAACAAAGTGCATGTTTAATCCGATTGTTTACAGAATGATGTCACCTATCCGCCGGTTGTTGTGCCATTGGATCTGTCCGAATTGAATAGCATACCAGGAGTTGTGGCGAAGATTCTTAAAATTCACAATAAAGTTGATATTGTGATAAACAATGGAGGAATAAGTGTTCGATCGGATATTATGTCTTCGGCTGTCGATGTCGATTTGAAGGTCATGCTTGTCAATTATTTTGGAGCAGTTGCACTGACTAAAGGTAAGTTATGTAGGTAGTTAGTATGCGGACTTCAATTGGCTTGTACCTATTCATTTTTCTTGATCTTGCTTGCAAGAAAATACCTATGTACCTACTCAGTTTGCATAACGTTTCGAATTGCCTACATCTCATGTATAACATATTTCATCCTTAAAAATTCTGCTAGAATTTTCATCCATTAATCGAATGTTGTTTTGAATAATATTTGATTCACATCATCACCATTCAAACAAAGCAAAGCTCAAAGGTCAACACATGATTTCATAACGACCCGCAATGTTATCATTCAGTTAATAACATTTACTTGAAGTATGGTTAATCAATAATCACTTTTCCTGGTCAAGGTTCTTACTAACTTAACAACCTGAAAACAAACATACTCGTAACACAGCAATCTGCGTCGTTCAGAATAAAGTATAACAAATACAACCGCATCCATTAACACTGTCTATAAAATTAAGAAGTAGTCCGCTTTATTGTGGACAAGCTAACACATTTGGTGTTTCTAGAACGAATTGGACTGTAAGTGAGTTCACAGTAAGCGAGTTCACATCTACTGTTTTCGATATGTCCATAAACCGATTAAAAAGTTTCACTTCCATACAAATCACAAATCGGTTTCAGAGTATCAAAGCAGATAGCACTTAACATGAACACATTCATCACAACATCAGTTGTTTCTTGTTTATTTCATAATGCAAATATCACGAATCCATCTCTTAATATGTAAAAAAAAACAACTGTATAATATTTCCAAAACATTTTAGCTGTATTGCCATCTATGGTGAAGAGAAAAGAGGGTCACATTGTATTCGTCAGCAGTGTACAGGGTAAATTTGCTCTGCCCCATCGGTCCGCGTATTCGGCGTCCAAACATGCTGTACAAGCTTTTTCTGATTCCTTGCGTGCAGAAGTTGCACACAATGGTTTGAAAGTGACATGTATTAGTCCGGGATATATACGAACAAAGCTATCAATTAATGCATTGACATCATCCGGAGATTCCTATGGAAGTTAGTAAACGTTTTTATTATTTGTTTCAAATGTCTGAATATACTCTATGATTTCTTTTTCAGAAATGGACGAGACAACTGCTACCGGGACTAGTCCTGACAAAATGGCAAAAGATATTCTGTTAGCACTGTTGCGAGAAGAAAAAGATGTTATACTGTCACAGGTTTCTGGAATAGTCGCTTATTATCTGCGCGTTTTGTGTCCACCACTATATTTTTGGATAATGGCTAGGCGAGGACGCAAATTGGAAGCAATAAATAAAGCTCATTGACTGTGATGAGATACAAATCCATTTCAATATTTACTAAGAAAATTATATGTATTATGTGTAACTTACCTATCCCAAAGAAAATAAAGCCCCTTAATTATTTGTAAAAAAAATTATTTGATGCACTATTTGTCACAGGAAGTATGAGAAAAGTGCGACCCGATATCGCCGTGTGTTCGTGCTGATATCCATCATATCTGCGTTATGTTTGTGCGAAGGTTATTCAGGCTTCCATGTCTGTGAATATGTGTCGTATCCTTCGTGGTCAGCCAAAGTAAGGATTTAAAACCATTTAGTCTCTAAAACTTAGTGCCTACACCTCTATGGCGTTGTCAACGACTTCGCAGAATAGTGCTCTGATGTCATAGCACGTTACCTATCGGATGTCGCCTTAAAACTTTTTCGTTCTTCCTTGATGAAATGTAAAACTCATAGCGGATACGTTATTATTGTCATTGGTGATGCTCTGTCCCAGTAATCTCATTTCCAAACAACTGCATCGTCGTCTGTTAGACAGCGTAGATATTGAGTTGAGTATTTGCTTATTAGTAGTACGTGACTGAATTTGTTATTGTTTTGCTTGTAAAATCCACAAAACTCATTGGCGTATGGCTCGCTCACGAATGCGGTAATCCGGCCCCAGAATACCTTAGCTATATTTGGGACAACAGAGAACTTTGGAAGAAGTTTACTGCGTAGTTTGCCTACCAAATAAATACTTACCTGCCGCAACTCAAAACTTAATTGGCCACGTCACGTAATAGGGCTCTTGTCAAATCTGATGCAAACAAAACAACCTCATTTTCTAAACATTCATATCTCTAAAGATCTTTAATTATATTTGAAGAAAACATTTGCATACACAAAAACATAGATTTACTCACACAAACTACTTTTTGTGTTTCTCTCTAATTTCGTCGGCAATCTTTTGCCAACGATCCAAATTCTGCTGACACATATCGAGCAGTGGCTTCGATTCTGGTATCAATCGATGTAACAGTGAATAGCACGGAATACAAATGCCCATGAGGAAGCCAACTTGTGAGTTAGCCTGCTCTTCGGGTTGATTTCGATCCATCATCGGTATGGGAATACGGCCAGCCGCACGTTCCGCATCACCTTGATCGTAGAATTCTTCGAAAATCACCTTAACCGTTTTCTCCTGGACGTCCCATGGCTTGGCCGAAGCTGACAAATCACTGGCCGTCATTGCTATTGCTTGAATCAATAGCCGGTGCTCATGGTTGCTCCATGTGAATTTCTCTTCTTCGATTAGCGTTTGTAGTTTTGCCTTGTAGGGAAAGAACAGAGCGAGGTCTGTGGCCAAAATACAGTGTTTTATCAAGCCCAGTACTTGTTTATACTCCGAGCTGGAGAGCTTTGCAAAGATGTTGTGACCGTCCTAGGGGAAGAAAAAACTACATTAAACGTGCGCAATCATAGTACATTCCGAAATCTGTGCGAAAACTTGCTTCATCGACATTTTTATGGTGTTCGTGTTCAAGATTATTAAAAACTAAGCCAATTACCACCAGTTTTTCAAAATATCGTCGCCTTGTTATAGATCACAAGCATAAATAAATAAATGTCCTACCTGCTGCAGAATGGTGACAGTTTGATTGAAGTGATGGTGCTCCATGGTTGATGTGCTATAAATGCCAGCCAAAGGAGATTCTGTATCCAGCATAAACTTGTTGTTCTTGCCACGATGATCCAAATCATGGCACAGCGACCCAATGTACAGAGCCAGACACTATTTCCAAATAAAAGCGATTATGTAGGCACTCAAGATGCACTCGCAAGTCTTACCTCAATTGGTCTAAATACATCTGACGTCTTCTTGACCAGCGAGTAGATTGTATTCGCTACAGAGAACCCATGACTCCAGTTGTGGTATGGCACGCGTCGATAATTTTTCTTAATAGTTAGAGTAAACTTAATCAAGCTTGTCTTGTCGAAACGCCTTAAGCCGAACAGATCAATGAACATACGTGCGGCCAACCTGATCTTCTCCATGTCATCGAATGCGAACGGGTTGAAGTAGTAGTCATCAATGTCTGGTGCAAGCTCCGGACTCTTGTCGGTTAGGAATCTCTGCACTTCCTCGTCAGTGCTTGTGTTGTGATAGCTCAAGACCTCCAGGGCCACTTTATACTTTTGTTCCGATCGACGGATCTTGTCATACAGCTTGGCATGGTGCAGTGCCAGACCGCAGTAGACTGCAAACATCTCAAATGCCTCTTCGTCTTCCTTTGTGAAACACCCCGAATGTTTGTTTACCATTTGTACGACCCCGATGATAGATCCTCGAATGAAGATCGGCATACATAGAATAGTCTCCGTCCTGTAGCCCGTCTTCTGATCAACAGAGCGGTTAAAACGTGGATCGGAGTACACATCCTGAATGTTTAGTATTTCCCCAGTGAGAGCTACAATGCCGGCAATTCCAGTCCCGATGGGGAAACGTATTTCATCGGGCTTTTTGTGCGAATCCTCCGGACCATCTTGGCCGTTCACCTTGGCATCATCGCTGCCCACATCGAAAATGGTGGCGTAGAGTTCTTTGCTCTTTGAATCAACCAGGAACAACGAAGCACGATCGGCATCGACTAGACGTTGAGCGAAGTTCATGATCTTTGTGACTAGCATATCCATGCTGACCATGTCTTGGAAAATTGACCTGTCAAAGTAACTCTCTTTTTGGTAGATGACAATAGATTGTGAATTGATGAACTTACTTAACAACAGCTAATAAGAAGTCATTCAGCTTGCGTTGCTTGCTCATGTTCATGAAGAGGTGGGCATAGTGTAAGGCTATACCGCCCCATACCAGGTAACTGCAAGATATCTCCTCATCTTCTTCGTGGAATGGAAAACCTTCTTCGCGTCGAAACAGCTCTACCACAGCTATCAGTTGTCCGTCAGGTTGAGCGATAGCTTGGCAGAGAATGTGACCGATGTCACCCTAAGGAAGACATAAGTTAGTACGTTAGGAGCACCTATATGACCACTCCTTACCTTCTTCGGTAAGCCTTCAGGAAAGCGGGCATCCGCAATTCCCTTCGACAACCGGACAGCCTCTTTGGTTTTTGCCACATACATTGGTATGCTCGCCTGGGACGGCTTAACCTTCTGCAGCTTCGTTGTGCCCGATGAACTCTGTCCCACATAGATGGACATATTGTCCGGATCACCTGACTCCGATATGTAGAGTGTAAATCCATCGGCATTCACCGCCGAAGATATGCAACTAGCCAGCTCAAACAGGACATGCGCTTTTGTTGGGCGTAATTGCAGCGATTGGGTGAGATCTTGGAGCATCTGACGTTTGTCAGCGTGCACACAGAACTTCCATCGAGATAGACTTGTTTTGCGGCCATTACGACCGAGGGATTGAGTTGTTTTGCGGGCACGCTGTGTGCGCCGTATCATCCATCTTTCCAATTGCTCCAGTTCGACTTCATCCATGACGTGCTTCTCCAGAAACTCTGGATGATCCTTGAGGAACCGCTTGACCGTTGAAACTGAAAGACCTTCAAGATGATGATTAGTATCAAAACTTTTCCAATAAATCAAAGCAACGTTATATATACCAACCATATTCGCTGCAGTTGCTTTCGTCTGATTCATCGTGAGAACTTTCTTGTCCTGGAAAGATAAAGGTAGTTCGTTAGGTGCATGTCTTATTTTTATTTTTATTTAGAGCTGAATTTATTAAAAAAAGAGATTCAAAAGAAAACATCGCAAATGGAAACCACTTGAAATTGTTTTGAAGGATCTTTAGAAAGTTTTTGCTATCTAACCTCCCTACCGAGAGAGGAGTGCCAGGTTCAACCCCCAGGCAAATTAGGGCTAATTTGTTCGGACTTCGCTAGGGAGCAGACCTTAGCCCTAGAGTAGCGCCATCTATTGCATTAAACAAAAATGCCTAAGCAGCCACATTGGGTTCTTGCTGTTGCTTCACTTTTATTTTATTGTATGGGTCACGATAGAATATCTTGTTTCGAAAATGTTACCGTTGGCGTTTGTAAATTAAACAATTAAATTTATTGTTAGTACCAGTTTTATTTCCCATCAATGTCTCTTATCCATTATTCTAATCTACCCCCATTTCAATACAATAGACAGCCAGATAGTAAACATCCCACATCCTCGTTCAGTGTGTTTTTCTGTATCTGTTATGAGGTTTACTTTCCCGATTACCCACAGTAGACTTATTTTAAAGTTGGACTTAATCACACTATCTACACTACTCCGAGTATGTAAATGTACGCAATCTTATCAACAACTCACAAAACACAAACACCGTACGAATTGAAAGGCAATATTCTACACCCATATTACATCACTAAGCGTTTTGATAAACACAACTAAATGGGATAAACAAACGAACTACGTAAACCTGTAGCCTATTACCGAAGTAACAGCATGAGATCACGTTATTTTTATTGTGACGATTGGAAACCCACAGCAGATGTTCGGGATAAAAATTCAAATGCAATTAAAAGATATTCAGTATTGAGTTATCTAATATTTATTGAATGATTTATTAGATCAAACACTGATTAAGGTTGTGGCTACAATTCAAATTACAGCCGGGGGTGGAATTATTTCAATTTCATAACGAATGGTGGGAAATAAATTCGTAATTGAAGTTTTTATCTGCTGAAAGGTATTAAATATTTTCTTTTTTTTTTCTACTACTGATTTCAATTAGAAACAATCAGATAAGCAAATAATAATAATAATAACGTTTTTATGGCCGGGGTAGTCAGGGAGTTATATTGTGTTCCCGAGTACGTTGCAGTGTGTTTTATATCTTAGATATTTGCCACGTGTCCAACAGCTGATAATCGTAGTTACGCCTAGGGTTTCTTTTGAATTATGTTAGGCTGGGGTAGGATTCTGTAAGGCGAAACGTTCCAAAGTTTTCGTGTGCATGAAGAAATTTGCTTGTGTAACATAGGGCAAATCATTCGTTCGCACGAAAACGTTTGATCGTTTCGCCTTACAGAATCTGATCCCTGATTAATGGAACCTTTTGTTTATTCGTTAACTTTCAATGTACCGCCTATCCATTACAAGGTGTATGAACTGCATTCTTCTAAATGCGTCTCAAGAATTCTGGAGATCCAGATGTAGTTCCTGTAAAAATATTCGTTACTCTCATTGCAGTAATATAAATGTTCCTGTTGAGTAACTTCTTTTCCACAGTTGCATGCAATTGAATCTAGCTGGAGGCTAGTTTTTTTTAGATTATGTTTCAACCTTTCTGGTGATGTGGGTGGAAATTGCTAGTAAACTGTAAACTAAAATTCGAGACACACAACGTTTTTTACCAGTATATAATACCACTCAAACAAAATTTTACTGGAGCCGTTTTCATTGCGTTGCGCATTCGTCTACTTTACTTTACTTTGCTGAAAGTGAAGCTAAAAAAATATGAACATTCGTAGCTTTTGGTCGGCATATTTTTTATTTCGGTCTTGCTGATTTTTTTCTGCTTCTTTGGCGGTTTTGAGTGTTTCGCCTAATGATTTTAAGTATGGCGTAATTTGCGGAATTAAATTTTCCGATTCCACAATCGCCTTTAGGTCATGTTGTACGCCATCAAGTTTTCGGGCTCCCTGAAGAAATTCCTTCTGTTTCTCGAAGAAGACAAATTACTGACTTCATTTAAGACCAGCACGATTTGAAAGTTATCCTTTTAGAAAATCATCGTCGACAACCCGCCGGTGATACCGATTCGTTTTGGCCGAAGTGTGCTGTCTACAACTTGATTTATTTCAATAACTTTTCGGAAACGTTGTTGCAACAACTACATTTTAGAAACCCGTCTTTTCTGTCTTTCTTTTGGAGTAGGTGCCAGGTACCTATTTTATGATTTTATTTGAGAAGACTAAATTTAGCGCATTCGTTATTTTTACTCCAGTTAACGTATAAGCAACCACAATCGTAGTGCACGTTCTTCCGACCTTCCTGCAATTCATTCATATTTCCAAGCAAAATACCAACTTTGATACTGTGAGCAGTTTTAATTGCCTACTGCAATCTTACCTAACAGGCTTCTTATCACTTGAACACAATTTCATAAAATAATTTTCTAAAAGACATGATATATAGTACCTACGTGTCTTTTGGTAAAAGTGCGAGACATATACAAAAGTAAATAATGGCGAAGTGATAAATGAGACGAGGTGATTGTGATAAATGAGTAATAGGGCAAACGAGAACTGTTTGTGGGAACATGCTCCTTAAGGCATTTATAGTCAGGGCTATCGGCAAAAAAAAATCAACTAAGGCCCATTTTATTCACTCGAAGTTGAACACAACTTGGGGATTTTTATATGGGAAACTTCCCAAGTTGTGTTCAACTTCGAGTGAATAAAATGGGCCTAAAACACTCAGCACCCTGGAGAATAGTGTTTCGCGAAGCCCATCCTTTTGCATTCTCTTATCTTCTGGGTTCAAGTGTGGGGAACTACCCAATATTCTTCCTACTGTGAATCTCCATCGGAATGTAATTTCCACGGAATATGCAAAATTCTTTCGAGTTGGAATGGTGACAGCTGGTAATCGTAGGTCTTATTAAAAGTAAAAATATTGTTTTAAATCAGAAAAACAGTTTGCCACACGACTGCGGCCATATTTAAAAAATATTTAGCTGCCATTCTGTGAAATGGTTTACTGTGGTACGCAACCAATTGTGACCAAGCCATCGAAAATTGCATCACTCGGTCATTATGAACGATATTATTTTTAAAACACAACAAACAGAAACGATTGTTCTTCAACTTGAAATAAAATAACCGCTATACCTCAGAAACAACTTGTTAACTTAACGACGTATCGCTCCTAACCAATAACTTCACGTAACCTAACTACGCTCAATTGTAAATGTCAACGAACCATGCATAACTGCGTTCTTTGAAACTAGTATAGGTGTCGCAAACAAAACGTCCTTGTATCGAAAATCCTGCTCATCACGGGTAATCATCACTTTACAACATCAGTGAGTTTTTTTTTTGCCTAAATTCCCCATTATTTTTTTGAAAATTTTCCCCGTTTTTTTTTTCCCACTTTATTTTCATTTCAATTATTCATTGAAGTAAAGACGCATTTTTAATATAATAAAAATGTGTTTTCTTTTACTAAACAAATAATATTTAAAGTGTCTTAAACTAATACAAAATAAGTTAAATTAAAACCAAATATTTCAGGTAGGTTGAATAGATTTATAAGGCACCATAGATAATTCATAAACAACGACGCAGGTGGAAAGTAAATTATAAATTTAAAAGGTACATACAAAAAAATATATAAAGAAACAAATATTTTAGGTACTTCAGTTATAAATTATATTAACTCAAGTTATTAAATATCGTTACACTAATCGTCTTTGGACTGATACATATTTTTGTTGTGCAAAACCAAACATTTTTTATCGATGTAAAGATCAACGCAACTTTTTGAGCAATTTTGCAGTATAAATTTCGTCTCTAAAATTCCGCAAAGTGTTACAGTGACAAGCTAAATTCTATAAACGCGGTGATGTTTTTAAGTTCGGGAGTTATTTGAAAGTCAACTATACGAGTTTTATTTTTAAATTATGGAAAATTAATAATGGATTTCCGTTTTTCCCCATTTTAAGAGCACTTTTCCCAATTTTCCCCATTGGGTGAAAAATGGGGAAAAATCCCCACACCTGTCAATCGCTGTCATCGCTAGTTAACATGCTTTAATTACAACCTCAAATCTTTGTTTTGGATCCTGTCTCGTGCACGAACCAAATAAAGAAAACTCCTCAAATTGATTGCTTACCAAAAAATTCAAATCCAAGTGGCATCGCAAAACACTTTGTGAGATATCTTTCCGAGTTGTGATTCATTTCATTAAAAGCTTTATCCCATCTGTTCGGCCATAATTTCCGTTCATCCCACCACCGGGCCACATTATAATTATTTTCCCAATACTGCATCAGTCAAAACGTGTCAACCGCAACATTCCCTTCCCATTGCCACCGCACACACAAACACACCCACACACACACCTACTGGAGCAATCTCCCGAGGTATTTGCATTCAAATCACAAACCGATTTCCGCGTAGATAATGTCAAGACTGCCAAAAAACGTCAAGTCTTAAGTTTGGGGCATACAAGCACTAAATATAAGAATTCCAATCTTTAGATTTATGCATTATAAATTAATCATTAAGTCGGCAGCATTTAATTTGGCTACCTTACGTAAGACACTGCATACTTTTTGACTCGTGATCATTTGGTGAACAAAAGTCCTCTTTTCAACATAATTTTTGCGCCGTTCGTTATTGCCCGCTCTTTATGGTTTGCTATTGGCGGAATCCCAATAAAATATTTAAGCATTGAAAATGTTAGAAGACGGATGATTTTAATATTCAGCTGCTAACCGTCGAAAGATCCCCTATGCCCCCGTGGCAGCTGATGGATTGTGCAGCATTAATTTACATGCTTATGTGAAATTTATTGCTTTGCTAAAAGTAGTCTAATTAAAATGCGTGTGTGAAATCAACAATTCTGCTCTTATTTTGATTAAGCTTTGGGATTTTTTGTAATTTGCGTGTTTCTGTTGATTTGGTTTCTATCAAAAGGAATGAGTTTGTGTGAAAAACATGGATCACATGGGAAGTGAGTAACACAATGTTTAATAAATATTTTAAAAGCAAGCTCGAATTGTGGTTAATTGAGTGTAGTCATTCAGACAGAAATTTAACCACCAACGCAACGCATTTTTGCATTCAGAGATCAACTGACAGGCACAGAACCTTTTAAGGAGCGTTGTTGTATTGATTAGGTCATCAAAATGACTCTGTTATAGATATTGAACCCACTCGTACAATATCTATACTTGTTGTTGATTGGAGTGTTGTTGATACTTTCCAATTGATGGATTTCGAGTGGGGAGGGAAAACCCTTGCGAGGCGCATATCTTAGTAAGTGGGCAAATTCGAAAACATCTTCAGTCGACGAGAAGACAAACTGTCAACTTAATAATCAGTCACGAAAACCCGCCTTAAAAGATATCAAAATGAAAAAACTGAGGCATATCAAGTCACCCAGTTGTCAGACTTAGTAAACATGAAACTTGAACGTCATCAGTGCGACTTCGTAGCAAAACGTTACAGGTTCGAACCGCAAAAAAACAAAGGATTTCTTCACTGTCTCATCTTTTGCTTACACCCGACAAATGTCCGAGAATACGAGCAGCCTACTTCAGTCAGTTTCTGGAATATTTGATTTTTTTAAATCTGTTTTTGCGAATGTTTACACGACATGTACTCTTTCAAGTAAAATTGTTTACCTTCTCCAAATGAAGGTTTAATTGAAAACTGGATGCTCCAGAATTGTTTCTTTCATTTTGTTGCAAGACTTTTGCAATACCAGGAAAAATACAAATGTCAGCGTCAGACTTATTTCCGCTTCTGTCGCAGATTTTGTTTTCGAAACAATTGAGAATAATTTTTAAATCGTTCACACCATTGACTTATTATATATGGACTGCTAGTAGCCAACTTCACGCATGTTCCAAAAATACTGACGCGCCACAGTTTTCTAGCGGAAAAAAAAGTAAACTTCAAACGAACTAATTTATGTCGTTTTCCATTGGGATTTTCGGATTTTGCTCTCAGATTTCAGATTTTTCGTGCCCAATGGAACATAAAACAAGATTTTTCTTTCTTCGCATTTGTGGTAATGCGTGTTTTAAAAGTCTGCTGTTCTTAAATTGTAATTTACGCTAATAGAAATCCACTCAATTTATGTTGATATCCATTGTAGCGGCCAAATGTAAGTTTTTCTCTATTCTTCGCAGACTTGTCTTCTAAATACGTGATTAATAACACACTTTAAAATTTGACAAATGTTCTGGTTGGTTTTGGTGTTAGTGTAAGTAGGTATGAATCTCGCTTATGTCGTTTTCTATTGGGACAGAAAAAGCACTAATTTTCCACTCCCACGATATTAGTTTGATTGAACGATACATGGAAGATACCTGTAGGCATTTTTGTTGTCAGTTTATGTGTTAATAAGTAAATAAATTGTTATTTTCGTTTTCTTTTTCAAAATAATAAACATTCCTTAATAGTAATGGAAAAGCACTCTTTGTAGCTTTGCATCTTTCGAATAGATGACGCTCTTTTGTTTACATTTTACTCTGGAAATGAGTCTCTTCGCACAAGATATCGCTCTTTTGTTTACATGTTTCTATGGAAACATACATTTTTTTGAAAAAATGTAGCTTTTTTGTTTACGTTACTATGGAAATTTAAATTTGACGGCGGCTATGCTTCTTTGCTAATCCGCTAGCAAACTGTGGAGCCTGTGCTGTTTTGGAACATATTTTCTCGCAGAAGTATATGAAAATGACATTTCACTAGCAGTCCATTTATAGTATGTCTATGTCTATGGTTCACACATTTACAAACTTAAATTTAAAAATAACTTTGAAAACAGGTTAGTTAAACAAAAACACAACTGTCACTTTGACTTCAGACGCGTTTTTGTAGACGCATTCCAAAGTCTGGTCGACTATATTTGTTTGCATTCAGATAAGGTAGTTAATTTTCAGACATACAGTCGAAAAGTTAAATCAATACTCAGTCAAAACGTTCTCTGTCATGTGTTTAATCTAGATAATAAGAGAATAAAAACTCAGAGGCTAGATAATACGATTTGTTTAAAATGTGTATGTAATTAACTCCAATTATATGAAGTGTATTGACGTATTGTATGAGACAGTCTGTTCCGCCCACAAAACATGTTTATAAATGAGGTACTTTTGTTCAAAATGTTGTCCAGTTTTACTGACAGTTTTAGATATATTTACATATTGGTTCGTATTATTGAAACGTAGCAATTGCTTGTACTCAAGAGAAATGTCAAAATTGAAGCATTCGCTACGTTTCGTATGAATAGAAATCAATTATTTGAGTAGTTCCAACTTTTGACTCAGATCGGTATGAATAAAACTTATCAGACAAAGCAAATGCTATAACAATTCAGAGGCTGCTATTCAGTTGACTCAGACCTTTTGCTAAATATTTTGTACGTACAATTTTAACATAAAATAATTAAAGAATTGTGAATAGATAAGTTTAAAATTCCTACGGAAAAAAAAGCAATTGTTTCGCCTCCAGCGACGTATGTACTGGGGACTATTGGGCTAATATTTCTTTCAGATGGAGATATTTAGACAAAACATTTGTAAGTTAGGTATATAGCGGAGATCCGGGCTTTTAGGTTGACAAATCAAAAACCTCTCGGTAATTCATAGTTCTTCTTTAACCAATTGTCTACTGTGTTAACAAATAAATATTTCCAATAATATCGGATAAAACTCCCGGCACCTGAAGAAAAAATGAATCAAAAAGCTTTTTGACAACAAAAAATCATATCTCAAGGTGCAATTGAAGCTATAGAGAGACTGCAGTTGCATTTCTGAATTTATTTTTTTAAATTCAATTTCCACAAAAGTCGTTAAGAAAAATTCAAAAATTCAAATTTACCATTGAGGTTTGACAGGAACACGCACAGCGAAGTAAATGCTGTGCTCGAATTTTCAAACTTACTTTAGCAAAGTAGATTTTTTTTCATACCGACTTAAAGCAATTGCTCAGGGCCTTTACTTTGGTACAACCTTTTGCTCAAAGCAAATGCTAGTTTTTATTCATACGACCCATTGACCATCGACCCTATGATTGAATTGGTCATCAATATTTTTGTTTTTTTTTTGGAAAATATATTTCATTTTAATTGCATACTTTTATATGTATGTCCAAAACAAACAAAGCTTATCGTCATAATGGTGCCAAATTGACAGACGTCAGAAGTCGAAGGTAGCAACGCATTCATGGGCAAGCAGTAGGGAACTAACAAATGTTGGGAATTAAAGGTCTGCGGTCTGCACAAAATCCGCAAGTGTAATGGACGGACAAGTGACAGCGCTTTTGACAGAATCACATTCACTATATCAAACTCCACATACCAGAACTATAATAATTGGTTTTGGTGGGTTTTGGTTATAATCTGCTTGAGACTTACAAGAATATGTACTTTTAAATAAAACTTGGAATTAAAAAAGATGTAAATAAAAAGTTACGTGAACGAAAGTAAATATTTTTGTAATATTGAGATGACAACTCAAGGAAATCAACATTTGTTGCACAAAAATATTACTTTTACTTTTATCGCCACCAAAATATATTAATCCATTTATTCACAAGTTTAAATATTAAACCAATTGCCGGAAAGAGTAACAAACAGACAAAAAGTGCTAAGAAGCTAAAAACCATATTTTGTTAATCGTATAATAGAAATTCCCAGGAGTCTATTACATTAAAGTTGCTGCTATTTTTCCATCCACATTCTCGTCATAAAACTCGTCAAAGAATTTGCTTTTTAGTGGATATAATGTGGATATACAAAACGCTGTACCACGAGCACTTTTAATTGCTTGTTTCCGGACAAATGACGAGACTAGGGCACTGCAACGGCAAAAATGTCCTTCATGTGTTTTCATTTGCTGCTGCCCCATCATCAACAAAGTGCAAACGAAAGCTTTGTATCCTTTGCGCGTACCAAGCAAGTGTGACCAAGTGGCCGCATTTGATGAGTCCACCATAATAAGCGTGAAGCATAATCCTTTTATGCGGACGTGAATATCATACCAAAATCTGTTTACATTCAGCTGACAATAGTTAACCACTTGATAGTTTAATAGCAGGTACTTACTGTTTTTAGTCTTCCATATCTTATTAAAATTCTGAACAATATTATTCCACATATTGACTGTCTAGTCAATTAACTTGTCCGCATACGGCAATCTCATTCATTCGAAACGAATTTATCGCCACCAAGTACGAAATCGAATATCACCATGGGTATTCCACGCACTACGATAGTATTTACTTAGAGCTTCTGCCCACTATCAAGGCATGCCGCGGCTGCCTTTCCAATCGCCGATACCTAATCTATTTTATTTCTGTATTTGTTTACCGCGCACCCAATTAGAATAACAATTACACTTCACACACAGTACAGCCGATAAAGGAGAATGTTGAACTTTAGCAAGATTCCGCCCGAAAGATGCACAATCAAAGTGCCGTCAACAGATAAGAAAAAAAAACGTCTAAAGTCTAAATAAAGAAATAAAATAAACAAATTACATATGGCGCCGTATCCGTCGTTGGCCACCGAAAGCGAATTTTATTTCAAAGGGTGATATAATTTCTTATTACAGCGTCAATACGTCACAGTCTTTTGAAAGCCGTCAGTCAAGTGGCGGCGAAATGAGTCCAAAAATCAGCGTCGATCACAGTTGCTCTTGTCAGTGTCACCTTATCGATACGGCACAGATGCACTTATGTTTTTATCGAGTACCCGCACTTGTTGGTTAAGAGGGGTATGTCGGCACTTATCATTACACTAACGGCGGTATACCTTTATCAAAAGTGATTGACTTGTCGTTATAGCGAAATGGCAGACGGAAGTGAACGAAATTCGAGCGCGCGAAAGGGGTTATTTTTTCGCAGCCTTGGCGGAGATAACACTTCATATCCGGTTCGGTGTTAAAAATTCCATATAAATTTGTAGCAAACACGTTAGCTTTCCTTTCGGTTCGTTTTAGTTTTTACCCGACTGGTTTAAGGACTAACACGGATGTGAAATATACGCGGCGCACAATTGCAATACAACGAATGGCCAACCATTAGCTTCTACGTTTGCCAACGATCTACAACCGAATGGGGTTTGTTCGAGGTTGGTGGAGGTACTCGTATACTCGTACGAAGACGTGCTCGGTGCTCGTATCATAGCAGGAAAAAAAAAACGAAGAGTTGCTTCGCTATACAGATAAAACCAACCGATTGGAAAATACGAAATGAACTATGGGAAGTGAGAGAGCAGATCCGAGCGTTAGACTGGCTTAAATGGAACTGAGCCAATATTGCCCATTGAGTAGCCAGATAGCTATGGGAGTACCTACAGCTACAGCACGCTAGACAGTCCGATGGGAGTTCGCTCTTCACTACAGCAACAGACAGTTAATGTGCGAAAAGAATCATTGGTGTTTGGTGCTGCTGTGGTTGCAAACGATGGGTCTGTCTGCGAACGTCTCTTTCTTTGTGTGTTTTGTGCATTTTTGATTTGTGCGGCATTTATATTTTAATAGAATTCATGTTGAATGTAATTTATAGGGAGCATGTTTGGCCACATGGGAAATCAATTTATTATGGTGAAGTGGGTGCGCTTGAAGGCAGGAAAACAAGGATGCACGTAAACCCGTCGATTTGTGCGCCCGGCAGCAATTTCATTTCTTTGATGACCTCTATTCGCCAATTGAAGGAATTTTTGACCTCACGATGACAGTGACCAGAATGTGGCTTACAAGATATGGGCTACTTGCAAGCATGTGACATGGAAAGTGAAGTGTAGTTTATTGCACTCGCTGGGAGGATGCATGGCCTCGGGTATGGTGGCTATTGTGCTTGGTTATAGGGTAGGCGGAATTTAGGAATGCGTTTGATTTTAAGGAAAAGTATGGGTATCGTGCTTTCCTTACACCGTTGCGGGTTGTAGATGTATTTTTTCAGCGATTTGTGGAAAATGGGGGTCGGATAGGTTAGCTTTGTCATATAGTATTTCAAGAGTGGCACCACATTTCATATATAAAATCGTATAAAGCCTGGCGATAGAAGACATAAACCACAGTTCAAATCGTCCATGGACATCTGAGATTTGATTAACCTTACATTCTTAGAAATAGGTAGATATACTTTTGCACCTTGCCAAAAGGGACCTTGCTGCTACCAAGAAACCCTTAAACTAAAAAAAAAAATCGAGCTGTCGTGGGACGGCCGAAAGAAGCGAATCATTGGACGTAAAGTATTGGCCCGTGTTACGTGGCGGCCTATTTAAAATTCATTTTAATTTTTCATAGTGCCAGTTAGTTTAGATTACTCTCTCTGTTCCTCTTTCGCTCTCTACACACATATATTTAAGAATTTTTCGACTTTTCTTTTTTCCTAAACCATCCCTGAATCAAGACGAACAACACAAAACAAAAATCATCCAAATCGGTGGAGCCGTTCTAGAGTTTTCATCTTCCAAGTGCGCCATAGAGGGGGAAGTTAACGCTACGGTGACGATTTTTTTCGGTTTACTCCCCATCTTTTTGAATAATTTATATGCGTGACCCACCGACCGTCCGTAAAAAAGCTATATTCGCTTCAAAAAATGTGTAACGCTGCCCATTTTTAAAATACGAATCCATATGACTCAAGACGTACTGAGCCGGAGTGGCACCGTCAGTGCGAGAGTGGAGGTTTTCTTACCTGGAAATTTTTTGTCTTACACAACCGTAGCCGTAGCTTTTTGAAAATGCGTGTAAAACAGTCCGAAAAATATGTACAAGGGTTTTTAAACCCTTTGATTTTGATGACCATAATGAGATCTATTCTGCCTGAATTTTTTTTTAACTATCATCAACTTTCATAAGGTACATTTGTGAAAATCTAACTGGATGATGCTCTCAAACTCGTAATGTTTGCATTTTGTTTGTTACTTTTGCACGTCTATCGGTAATCGCCTGAAAAGTTACGGATTGAGTAAAGAAGGCCTCTGCAGATTCTGCGATGAGTCCAGTGAAATCCCAGAAAACTTGATTTGCACTGACCCACAAAAGATTGAAATACTTCAGCAAGTACAAACTAATGATTAGGTAAATACTGCCACTGGAGCCAGCTCTCACCCTTATATCCTTAAAGGAAACCAAGGAGAAAGAAGAGCACAAGAGCCTCTCAAATGATTCCGAAAGGAATTACACTATGAGGGGAACTCTTTTGAGGGAATACCCCTCTCTGAGACATAAGCAGACCAAAAGTTCGCAGTCGACAACCCCTTTATAATATTAATACGGATTTAGTGCTCTGGGCTAAAAAAGCAGACATTCGTAGACAGTCCTTCAAATTCTATTTAGTGCCTTCACTGTAATACAATAATCCTACGGTTAGCTAAACTTTCTAACAAGATCCCATTCTTTCGTCACATGACAAAAAAAAACAATATCTTATAAATTCATCAATTTTTTGCTAAATTGCAGACAAATAAAATTTGCATTAAAGGCTTCGCACAAAACTTATCGAATTCATTAAAATAGATTATTGGTATTGAAATTGTAATTCACCGCTCACTATACATCGATTCAGCGTTGCAGTTGGGCCCCTTTTTGAGGATCACTAAACTTGGCCCCCCACTTTTTGAAAAAAATTATCAAAAAGTCCCCTTTTTCAGTTTAAGTAAGATTTTATTCTTTATTGAACGAAAGAGAAAACAAACATATGAAACTAACCAACATAAATGTGTTTGTTGCTCTATTTTCTGTTTGAAAGCCCCCTTTTTTCGATTCGGAACCCTTTTTAGTCACTTTTTTAAATTGTTCAGCGGCAACGCTGCATCGATTGGCTTGATTTTGTTGCCGCAGTTCACCAATTAATCATCAATCAAATATAGTCGAAAAAAATGTGTTTACCAAAAAGTTTGATTTCATTCTGTGTGGTCGGGTCGTGGCTACCTTCTGAGGCTCATTAAAAAGTCATAAAAAATTGTCACATTATTACCTTCGCCTTGGCATTGCATACATAGGCCCCGAAGCCAACTAATAAATCAAATCATGTACTCTCTCAATATACTCGTATGACATATGGCAAACGGCAGTCAGAGTCAATTTCTTTAAGATTTTTGATAACACAGTCACGAATATTATCATATCGAATTATCGACTGGTTATATCGAAACTCTGGTCGAATAATGTGCAAATGGGTTTTAAGAAACTTTTGTCCGTATCTAGTGTTCGCAAATATGAGAACCTATAGAGAAATATTTTCACAGCGTAAATGTCTACGAAATTAGTCCAAATTCTGAGTATCTACCGGGACGTGACGGGTGATTTTTTTTTCCTCTAACATTTCGCAAGTTTTGAGCAAACAAACAAAGAGGCGTTAAACCTTCGCACAGCTGAACTGTACACATGATGTGGTTAGCTATGAGTCGATCGTGTGGGTGCACATGAATAATGATATACACGTACTCTGGTTTAGTACTTTTAAACGACTATGTTCTCAGGGTGTAATTTGTGCAGAATTTCTACCTGAAATGGAATGATGAACGCTTTAACTTTGACTTAGGGTATGTGTTCACCAACAGAAAACAAAGATCTTAAGTTTCAAGCACACCTTCGCATAAATCTTGTAATTTACTCAAAGGACAGGCTTTTAAAATCACAAGTATAAGAAGTGTCCAGCTCGGTTATTTTTCTGATCGAATTCGGCATGACGTTTACGCACAATTGGCAATGACAGTTCAAAAAAAAAGACTCCCATCGATCCTCAAGAATATGTGAATCTTCTTGGAATTACAGTTGAATCAAGAGTGACATAACTACTCATCACAAAATCAGCGTCCTCAAAATTTAGTTACTAATTAAAATTAAGAGCAAGAAAGTCTTTCAGCTCTAAGCAACTCGTTCTTCTGTATAAATTTCAGGTTAGACAAAGCCTTCAACATTGCTCCCATATTTGGAGCTACTAACTCCTCAAAACTTTTATGTCACAAACTTTTGAAATCGCTCTTTCGGTTCATATTAAGAAACGAATATTAAGAAGACTGAAACTTCTGTTAGTAGATATCCATTTTCCAATTTCATGAACCGTATAGTTTTAGCACAGGCATAATATGTATCAAAAAATGTGTTGACATTATTTTGAATAAGTAGATAGGTATTAATTTTATTTAAAATTTGCATTTAAAATCAATCTAGTACTTTTGCTCGTAAATTTAATCGAATTTAATACTCTGACAGCACTGACTGGCATATTATGCAAATCTCTTAATGGAATTGATACACCCTATATCTTTTTGGACATGAATTGTCACGCTGACATTTTGATGCGGGTTTTTTCACTTTTACTTTGGCCGCCGACTCAGCCGGTCCTGCCATTTCTTACTTCTTTTTTTTTTGATAATTATTGAAGTCACTAAGTTGAATTTTCACTTATACAATGAACGAAACTTATGAATTATAACAATTGGCGACGAGGATGGGACTCTCACACACTCAAAATTATTGTTATTTTAAGTCGACTACTGACCCTCTACAAACATCAAGTCCGCCAGCTGTCAGACTTACTAAACTAGTACTAAATTCTTGAACGTCCCCATTTTCAAAGTGGTAAAATATGTAATGTGAAATAAGAAAAGCTTGTCTTGTTTCCCCCGCTCCATGAGATTCATTTCGTTTTCACGGCATTGGTCGCTAAGGCCATTTGTCAGAAGTAAACACCTTGAGCTACATGAACAACTCGAGCTTTGATCGCCATAATTTTGGTGCTAAGAGAATGATATCCCAAATTGTTTTCATGTTCCCAAAAGAGCCGTCTTTAGATATGCTTCCGTATCACAAATATGAGCATTTCTCAATTATACTTCCCTTATCAAAGTGTTGCTTTTTACAGTCGATAGCATTCAATAAAACATTGAAATATAGTATAACTTATAAAGACTTGCCTTCTGCATACTAATGCCATAGCAAATCGATTCAAATTTAAAGCAGGCTGAAATATTAAAGTCAACAAAGACCACCTCAACCTTCAGCAGTGTTTCTTGCACTAGATTGAAATGTGTATGAACTCGAATTAACCTCAATACAATTGCAGTTTTTTTTTTCGTATCAACTTAATCTAAATAATAAACCCATTAACTGTAAGTAGATATAAAAGTTTATCAATGTTGTAAGAGTATAGTCGGATTTCGTGAGGATAGACAACCGATAAAGAAAGTCTATTTACGTAAGCAATTTACGTCGCAAGACATACGTTTGTTGGGCTCATTAAAAATGGTATTACAGTCTACTTTACTTGAAAACTACCGTACCAAAATTAGCACTTGTTTGCGTCATGTTAAGTATACGCGTTTGCTCCTTGCAATATTAGGCAACAGTGAAATTCTATTACGGGATACATTTGGAACAATTTTGGAACATTCTCTTTTTGAAGTAGGAAATACGTTTTCGCTGTGATTTACGGCATAAATATTTAAACTAAGTGTCATAATTTTTGGAGTATGTGTAGAAATTCATGTAAAGTTTAAATTTGTAATTCCTTGCAGTGCCACCTGTGTTTTGTGGCAAACGATTGAGTAAGAAATTCCTTGGATGGAATGTCTATGACAAATTCATTTTGCTGTTTGATTTCGGATTGAGTTTACCAGCTGTCACATGAAAGGTTTTGACGAAGCTTTGTTTGAAGACGTTTTTATGTACGTTTTTGTTATGTGGGAATCATTTTAAGTTTCCGACGGTTCAATAACTTCAAAATTGTTTTATTTTGCCTTGTGAATTCCAGCAACACTATTGTTAAATTGTATACAAGTAATGTATTGTTTCTTTGTAAAATACACATTTAAATTGGAGTAGCTTGGTCTGTCCATATTATGTCATCAGTTCTCATACTTCCAGGGGTTCAATTCTCGTTCTGTAAAAGAGTGAATCGAATAAATCGTTGTCACATTCGCTTTCACGCATTGCTCTCATTTTTTCGATTCACTTTGTACTAAAATGCGATTCTCGTTCAATAAGTGAAAAAGCTGTGGTAAATTCAATATCGCACGCTGAGTTGTATGAAATTAGGTCTCAATTTTCAAACTCTCACTAAAAACATTCACTTGAAAATAGGAGCGTGAAAAGAAATTATTCATACGACAAATTTGGACGTTTCGTTTCACCTTTTCATAGAACGAGAATCGAAATTGTGTTGAAAGGGTGAAAACATTTTCGTATCACTTTTCCACAGAACGAGAATTGACCCACAGAATAGGCAGATCGTGTGAGTTGAATTTGTCGGCTCAAACTTTTGCCGATAAAAAGGTATTTAACGCTAGGTGAAAATATGTATTTTATGGTTAATACTTCACTTTCACTGGGGCGCATTGATTTGATTTAAAATTGGAGACGTTCGGATGTTCATGTGAAACGTCAAATAAATTGATTTCTCAGGACTACGTAAACGAACGCCTCGACTAGTAAACTTGAATTGTGTTCTCGAGAGTTATTTTGCATTTTCACACTTCGAAATGGCAACTGAGTATTGTATGAAGCTATGTATGGATAATTTGTTATTAGTATTTCATACTTTTAAAAACTGTAGCAGATTATAAATTATAAAGATATGAATTCAGGCTTATTGCAGTTACATATAAGGATTTTAAAACCCTTGTCCTAATGTACCTCCAGTTATCCGTTAATATTCGCGGACTATTTTTTTGAAGCGAATATAGCTTTTTTACGGACGGTCGGTGGGTCACGCATATAAATTATTCAAAAAGATGGGGAGTAAACCGAAAAAAATCGTCACCGTAGCGTTAACTTCCCCCTCCATGGCGCACTTGGAAGATGTAAACTCTAGAACGGCTCCACCGATTTGGATGATTTTTGTTTTGTGTTGTTCGTCTTGATTCAGGGATGGTTTAGGAAAAAAGGAAAGTCGAAAAATTCTTAAATATATGTGTGTAGAGAGCGAAAGAGGAACAGAGGTAGTAATCTAAACTAACTGGCACTATGAAAAATTAAAATGAATTTTAAATAGGCCGCCACGTAACACGGGCCAATACTTTACGTCCAATGATTCGCTTCTTTCGGCCGTCCCACGACAGTTCGATTTTTTTTTTTTAAATTAGCTTTGTTATTTAGCTTACTGCATATTGTTGTCAATTATTCTTCCATTGTGATTGGACGGAATTAGAATCTACTTTCTGTTTGGTTTATATAGTTAACATGTCCTTGATTGATTCTCCAATTTCTTTTATACTTTTTATAAAATACTCATTGAATTTGTTTCCAATCTTTAAATCATCTTCATAGATTTCACCATCAAGTAATCCATTTTTAATTTTGTTCTTCTGTAGTTTAAGAACGAGATGTTTTATTTGATTCCATATCTCTGCCCATTTGCTTGCCTAATTTTGTTGTTTATGTAGTTATTTTTGGCTTTGTTTACTCTATCCATTGTACTGTTGTAAAATTTTGCTAGAGTGTATTTCTCAATTTTCTTAGCTTTCAGCTCTTTGAGTATTTATTAAACCATCCGTTTGTTTTATTTGTCCGACTCAATTTTTTTTTTTTTACAATACTGCTATTAATTTTTTTTATCTTTTACTCTTGAACACATTTTGCTTCTCAGTATATTTTATTACGACTTTTGGAAGAATTTTAGACACAATTGGTTGGTTTCTTAAACCTTTCTTTCACTTATATGAAGAGAATGTTTCATTTGTTTAAAAGAACTTACCCATCTTTACAGCAGTTGGCAGGCCACTATCACTCCCGGAATCATACTCCGTAGTCGTTTTGAGGAAACCACCCTTGAATCCTTGATAGTTTCGTCGCATTGCTGTTAAGTACAGAAACAAAGTGTCTGTTAATCAAACAATTTATTAAACAACAATTCCATTTTATATCTGCTAATCCTTACAGTTTTTCTTTTTAATACGTTTATCAGCGGAATAGCGAAACATCTGTGGTGTCATAATCCAATTCCATACGTTAGTGTTCAGTTTAGGGAGAGAAAAAGAAAAATAATTCAAGTTCAAGTAACCGTGGTCAGCACTACCGCAAAAAAGAGGCAACTTGTCCTCTACGTGTCCACCATCGAACTAACTTTGAAAATAAATAAATTCAATCCACTCGTGTCAATATTAGATATTGCGTTGAACTCAATTAATTAAATTGATTAAGCTCATTTTGTTTTTGTATTAAAACAGGTGAAAGCAAACATTTCGCAACACGAACAACTTTACAATATGGAAAGGACAATAAAGTATCCCTGTACCTACCTTCAGCGACAACCCCCAGGGGTGAAATAAAAAAGCGACATTCCATGATCTATTTTGGGGTTAGAAAGACTTGAATATAAATTGCAACATCCGAATGCCGGTGTCCTAGTTCTTATATCTAACTTTGTCATTGCTCAATTTTGTTGTCATTTACAAAGTCACGCAATACAGTTTCTGTGTGCAGTGTAGAGATGTCGTGCTGTGGGTTATGTTTGGTAAGCTGCTCATATCTTCAAATGAAGTTCAATGGGTTAGGGGTGTAGAGCTAAGCGATAAGTTGTCTAGATGGTTATGGTTTAAAGAGGTCCACAGGGAGAAAAAGAACCGTCAGTGCGAGGCCTCGTGGTATATCTTATAAGAACGACTATAGTCCAGCCGGTGCTAACAATTAATGTAGTCATTTGGTTAAGAAAAACATATTTCAAAACACAAATACAAAAATGGTGGATCAAATAGCCTATTTGGCAGGAAACTAGCCATTAACATTTTGATATATTGTTTTTTTAAAAATTGCTCTTTTGTACGTCTCTTTCTACGGAACAAGTTTCAAGCGTCAAGAGCTGTCAGTGTCAAAATTAAGCAAATAATCGACGCTACAGGTGTATACAGAAAAAAAAAATCCCTCGCCACCCATTTTAGTTTTTACTGAAACAACCGGCTACCATGGATATTCGACCGCTTTTGGTCCTTTGATCAAGTAGTTTACGACGAACAATCTTCTTTGACATTAATGATTTTATTTGTAGCCAACGCCAACAGATTAATTGCTTAGAAAAAATTATACCTAATAATGAGATTTAGCGTTCTCATCGCCTGATAGCTAATCAAGTCGTTTAATTACACTTTATATAGACACCTTCCTGTCTTTTACGACGGAACACTGTTTTTACATCGCAGATTGTAATCGGAGGAGGTGCTCGTAGAGCGTGTAATTGATAGTAATTAGGTCATGAATGCGCCCTGATTTTTTTTTGGGTAAAAAGAGTGTTTTATGTGAGTCAAGGTCGCACAGAAAAATCAACCATAGGAAGTGTGCAATTTAATCCTTCGAATGGGTGTTTGTGCCTAGGTGTTGGAGGTCCATAAAACCCATTTAATAGACTAGCGTGGGTGTCTGGTATTGGGTTTAATGTTCATGTGGCTGTTTCCGTAGATCTTAATACAACCGAAGTCGTGGGAGCTCCGTCAATCACTTGCATCCAGATAACATTGCGCGGTTTTAAAAATCATTTTAGACTTTACAAGAGCTATGTAGTGTTTGTCTTCGATTTGTCCAAGTCCTTTTTTACATTATCATTCGTTGTAAACACAATTTTTTTTACAGTGCGAGAACTTTCTGAAACTCACCAAACATTGAGATCTTCAAGAGGCATCTATTTTGAATAAGAATTGGAACAATTTCATCGATTTTACGTGGATCCTATAATCCTATTGCGCACCAGGAGGTCTAAGTCCTAACACTGAAAAGCCCGGAAAACCATTTCTTTTTTGCAATAGTTGGGCAGAAGAAAGTGTCAAATAAAGAGAGCATTATATCTTTTGTAGGCGCAGTAGTTTAGTGATTAGTGTGCTGGACTAGTAAGCGAGGGGTCGCAGGTTCAAATCCCGCAAGAACCCATATTCCAACTCAAGGTTTTTTCACTGCGTCACCACTCGCGAACGTCTGACAAACATCCGAGAGTATAACTGTCTTGAAAAGCTTCTCAATCCGGCCGTTTGGAATCGGCATAAAATTGTAGATCCCTTCCATTCGTTCCAAAATTTAAAAACTCACAAAAAACGAATGGTTGCGAGAAGCTAGGACTAGGGTCCCTACAGATCTGTTGCGCCAACTGTTATTATTATATCTTTTGTTCAAAAAAATAAATACTACATAATAACGTTGTTTACAATCATAGAAGACATTTTATTTGTACATTTTTATATGATCTGCCAAAAGTCACAATTGTGGTGGTCTGAATGATATCATCAAACTCTGGGTATTCCTTTTTGACATTAGGTCAGTTTTTGGAGCTACGATCAACAACTACGCTCTACGTGACACTTCGAGGACTCACCTCACAGTAGTTGTTGTAATTGCTTGCTGAAAATCCTTCTTAACTTTTCTTTGCTGAGATCGAAGCTCATAAAAAAAACACTCCTATTGACTGTTTCCTATCGCTTTCAATTTCGCTAATCTATTTAACTAAGGCATGAAACTGTGTGCTTAACTATTAGCAGTTAGCGAGAAATATAGCTTGGTAAATATTTGCCCAAAAAGGACGCAAGCAGCAGGAAATTTGTGACAGCAGTACCACTTTCTAAAATGTTTTTTGCACAAAATGAAACTCACGTTGGCTAGGTATAGCCAATTTAAACAGACACATTTGTAACAAAAGCTGCTGCAGATATTAATCAAATAGAAATCTCAAACTAGTGCCTTGAAGATTGTGTTCCCAAATTACCCCAGAAGTATGAAACATGTTTATGAATTCAACAAGTGTTGAAAATGATGTAGGTTTCCTTGTTTCCCGTACGAAAATAGTTGAAAAATATTGTTAAAATTCGAAATGTTCCTATATGCTACATTATATTGAATCCAACCGACTACTTTCAATAAAACATACAGCTAAGGGACTCGTATTAATTGGTTTGCTGTTAAAGATATTCCATTCACCACTTTTATCTCAAATGTAATTCTATCTTGTTAAACATACACTGGCAAAACTTAACAACTGATCCACTTTAGTTTCACTTTTGCTGTAGAAACTGTAAACTTAGCTAGTAAATTTATAGTAAACTTTATCGTATATCCGCGATGCGACGTCGGCAGAACTCCGCACAAATGTCGGGACTCAACTGATTTCGTTTTGAATTCTTCTGTCTCGACGGTGTTGTGTCTTGTCTGTTTTGCGGGGTGGTAATGAAGATTCGCAGAGATTTGCCTTAATGCCATGGATCATGAATCAGAGAGAAAGTCACAATAGAACAACAACAACAAAGGTACTTCCTGCTGCCATGTAGAGGGAGAATATTATGTCGCATGTCCTTTTTTTTTTATCGTGGTGATAGCATCGTGACGAGTATTCTAACAACTGCGCATCAATTCTAATACACAACACAAAAGAACAACAACGTAAGAAAGTGTTAAATAAAGTAGGTATGTAGAACATAATAAAAGGATATAGAGGAGCACGTCGTCATCGCACGCGAATCAAACGCAACGTGGAATTGATAAATCCCTGTTTGGACTTATTGTTTGTATTTGCGGGAGAAAAGAAAGTGGGTGGGTGTGTGCTATAAAGGAGCAAAGCATTTCATTTAATCAGTGTAACCGGAATCGTGTTCAAATAGAAAAGATTTTTCTTTAATAATTATTTTTCAGTAGAAAAAGGACACCGACAGAGACACAGACACTCAATTGTACGGAAGTTTGAAGAATGATGAGTGAGGGTGGGCGTAGATGTTGAGTAGGACATTTGAAATGACTCATTATGTATTAAAGCGATAGACCTATAACACTTGTTGAAATATTTCATTGTGTGTCACAACAGAGATAAACAAACCCTGGTGGGTAAAAATGGACTTGTATTGAATTGACATTTATTTGGGTGCGACTGTTATGTGGGAAGAAGAATTAGCTGTATGCTTGAATATAAATTCTACAACGAAAGTCATAAAGCACCGCTAATTCCTATCATTTTCCATTTGCTATATTTACACAACGTTACGGATTTAACGATTCTCGCTTTTATGCTGGTGTGGATGTATGCTTTTGCTAAGATTGCTGCACCACAAAAGGCACTGAAGTGTAAAACTGCTTTGCTGCACATGTTAGAAGAAAGCTTGCATCACGCGCAGTGGTGTTATAAAATAACTCATTTCAATATAATACTCCTTTCTACATGTTATAATGTTTGTGACCATTTAAATATCTTGTTTGGATAGATTTTAGTGTTAACATTGACCTGGATTCTATTTTATAAGTAGATAAAGTTACGTCAGTACTGAGTTTAAAAAAATGTTTATGTCATCCTAATAGTAGATAGGAGATAAAAAAAACAGGACCTCAAGTGTTCTTCTACAAGTAACACACTTGGTCTTCTTAAATACTTTATATCTTTCTACCAAGAATTAAAATTCCAGAGTCTTGAAAGTATGGAAACGCCCTAAAGCGATAAGGAAGCTTTACATCGTTTTTATATACCTATTGGAGCAAGCTGTCATCAGTATTTTAGAGTACTATTACTTATTTCCAAGTAAATCCGATGAAAACAAATATATCCCAACCGAAGCTTCCCTCAAACGGACTATTGGAATTAAATCAACATGTGAAACACATGTCCAATTATTTTCTATTCCCAATCACTTTGTAAAATTTGGCATCGCCCCTATAGCCCCAACAGACAAAAATTGTGAGTTTCTATTGGTTTAACTTTTAACATCTCCGTCGACGTGTACACATCATACACATAACCTCAGACAACATTTATAAACCATACATTTAACAAATGCATACAAGATTTCATATTGAAGAACTGGCGCCCATATTACCTATATAAAAATTATCCAACCAAAAAGTTGAAAACCTACTGTCTGAATGGATTCACACAAATGCTTTCAAATTCAGCTTCAAACACACTCATTGATGTTTACCTCAGTTGAAGGAAGTACACTGTACACTCACCACGGATCAGCTGCTTCACGTCAAAATGGAAAATATCAACAAAAGCAAATTTTTTTTCATAAACAATTTGGAATATATGCAAGGGCTAAGGTTTCTGTTGTGCTTCTATCAAAATACTTCCTATTAAGCCTGTCCAAGGTGCAGTAGATTTGATTTATTTATTTCACAAAGTTTTGACAGCTGCGTGGCTCAACCGAGCTTCATTTAATGCACTGCAAATAGAAACATAATCCGACGGTTGTTGTACAAGAATTGGATAGGCTTAAAGCTGTGTAAAAAATGTCTTGCAGGAACGCACAAAATTTGAAAAACATACTCCGCTTAATCACTGCTGCGTATGCTGCTCATGCCACATATTCATTAATTTGCAAAGAGTGAGTTGGTTCTGACTTGATACCTGTTCATGTATAACTTCTGTAAAACATAAATTTCAGACAAAGAAAAATTTCCGCTCGGAAGAAAAGAAGAAGGCGAACACTACTGCAAAGAGTGGTAAAGGAACATGAGTCCACCTCTAGTGAAGATGAATGTGGAGAATCGCCATTGACTGACATCAATCAGCCAGTCTGCAGACCTGAAGAAAAACGACCGATTCCGATTCCAGCATCAAATGCCTCTGAAGAGGAGACAAAGATTTGTGATCCGAGAAGTATGAAAATAGAAAGAATTTCCCCTATAACAGCAAATGGCCAGTTCGTGGAATCAATCGTTTCCACTTTTTCGGACGACGAGGTAGAAGAAGAGTTTTGCTTATATTTTATATTGGAATTCATTTTAAATTACTGTCGCTAGTTTAAAAGAAATTTTCGAGTTTCCCGCAAAACAATGGATCAGCTTAATGAACTATTTAAAATCAGCACCGAATTCAAGAACATCCAGAGTTTGGCATACAACATGAAGATTCCCGCAGACTACTATATGATGATGTTTCTGTGGTGAGGAATTCAACAGGCGGTTTCTTATGTTATGTTGAATGTACGTTTTTTTGATTTAAGGTTCGTGGGAAAGAGGTGTTCTTTTTTGCAACTGTCGAAAACCTTCAACGTCCCAATGTCAAGATCAGTGGGCATTATTGATACTGTCATCCAATTTCTCGAAAACTGTGCTGCAGACTACATATGCTTTCCGGATACACCATCAGAGAAGAGGCTCTGCGCTGAGCGCTTTCAAGAGGTTAGAGTTTATAAATTCTGCACAACTATTTCACTTACATTTTCTCTCTCACAGTTCGCTGCTTTTCCGGATGTCATTGGCTGCCTGGTCAATACCTATACTAAGTCTCAGGGTAGCATATCAACTGTCCAAGTGATTTGCGACTCACAGAAGCGCTTTCTCGATGTGCATTTTGATACGGCGCATAGAGTTCATCACGCACAAATGCTTCAGACCTCACCGGTTAGTGACAGACTAAAGGAACTCTGTCAGGGACGATACCACATTCTTGCGGGTGGAGAATACCATGTACGAGAATGGCTACTCACTCCTTACAATGAACCCATTTCTACGGCACAGAAACTGTATAACATGAAGCACAGACAGACTTTAGAAGCTGTAACGTGTTCTTTGGACGAGCTTAAGTACAGATTCAAACAGCTAACCAGCATGCCGTCTTTTAGCACGTCCAAGATGAAGAAAATAATTATTCCTTGCTGTGTTTTGCAGAACATCTGCTTGAGCGAGGGTGATTACTTTGATACAGATCCTCAAATAACGTCGTTAAATATGGATGAAATAGAGACTGAAGTGGCGGGCGCATCCGTTGCTGATGATCCACACCTGCGAAAAATGGGCGAACTCAAGAGGAGGCAAATTATGGAGGCTCTTCAATCAACTTAGCCAATTGTGGTGGGGTAGCTTTTGATTAATTTATAGTGTGAAATAAAAATAAAATGTAAATTGTTTAAATAATATTTATGGTGTCGTTAATTAATAAGACTGGAGCGATTGAAATACTCATATCATATTTCATTGCTCCGGCCTGCAATCCTATCGATTCAATCGCTCTTGACTTCTCCTTCAATGTTTATCGAACTAGCAAAAATATGTTTGGGTTAATCGGATGTGGTTGCTAGTCTACACTCCATGTTCGTGTATTCAACCCGCTAATACAAATATACCAGGCACCTATAATCAGTTCGCAAATAAAATGTAAATAACGTACATATGCTTACAACTGCCTTAGGGCTTTCCTGTTAAACAGATAACGAAAGGTAAATCAATTTTAGCTTCATACGTGTAAGGATTAAGAAAATAAGTAAGAGTTCCTTTTTCTGTTTGGAAATTACAGTCACCATTTACGAAGGTCAACCCAAGTCAATCAATTTTCTGGCAAGACAAACATTTTCGAAGAAATATAACATAGAATATAAAACAAAAAAAAAAAATCCACCTTTACCAGCTGAGAAAAGAAAACAAGAGCTTTTGGATCTATTGTAGACATGTTAAGAGATTAACTTTTCATTACTAAGCTAATCTAACGCCCTAACCTAACATCTTCTCTTCGACATTAGTACCATACGGAAGGGTATTGGAATTGCGTAAAAATTATATCTCTTCTGAACTGTGATATCCGATTTCGTCTTGCGCAGTAAATTCGTCGGAGAATTTGCATTTGCATATGAAATTTCTTCAATGAAAATGAAGTAATGAAGTAGGGACATTTTTGAACTTTGATTTTACAAATAGGAGTTGGTTGTGTACGTGGGTGTGGTAGAGGGCTTTAAGTTGAGTAAATTCGGTATGGAAAGGGAAACAAAAAGAGGTGGATTATAGTTGTAAGAAGGTCATATGTACGTCGTTGTGGGAATGGTGATAGAAATAAATAATGTTCGTAAATTATATCCTTCTATTATTTGGGTATAATTAAGTGAAGAATTCATTAGTGGCCACCTATTTGTAGAGTAATCAAAAAAGGTAGTTATCTTTGCAACTATGTGCGTTTAGGAGGTACCCTTGCTTTATAAAAGGTTTCTTACATGTAATTAATTCAGCAGATTAGTAAGGCATTTGGAATAATTAGGTAGGTAACGGATATATTTGAGAATAACGTGTCAACGGAAGTACTGCCAACCAAACGAATTTCACAATGATTTATGAACTCTTATGTAAACAAAGGTAGTAGGTATCAGTATCGGGAAAATGCGGCGTGCCTTGACAATTTTAGGTACAGATAAGGTCGTTCACTCTAGAAACGCTTAAGGATGACCTAAGACTTTTCGTAGCCCTTTGTAAGCAATTGCGAGTGGATTTAAATTTGTGAGCTCAATCCGCACTAACATTTTGGGCTTATTCAAGGCGAAGTCTACCTCTACTGCATAGTCTCTTGATTGGAAAAAGAAGAAGTCTCTGGGCTTTACTAAACACCATTTTTAGCCTGCACACGAAATATTTTTTCGGTCACAATTTGTGAGTTTGTAACATAAAGCGAAGACACTAAATATGGTTTTCAGTACCGCACTCTGTCCTTGGTCCGAGCTCAGAGCTTACTCGATTTATAGGTCCGCGCCATCTTAAGCGTCTAACGCTCAATTTTTTTTATCAACGTCGGTGTGAACCTCGTATATCCTTGAATGTTTTCCTATACAAACTTTGTGTCCAGTTAGTTATTTAAATGGATCTGAAGCACTCATGAAACAATATTTTCTGAACTAAATGCCATAAAGGGTGTTTTTTTTTTAGAGGTATAGATCTTTGAAATGGAAAATGAAAGATGACATGAAATTTACTTTATTTGTAAGATAATCTTCGGGCTTTATAATTTAAATATGATTTCTGGCATATGACCGCCACGGCTGGCTCGGACGTTGTCTAATCTGGAGGTCCAATTTTCGATGACTTTTTCCAACATTTGGCCGTATATCGGCAATAACGTGACGAATGTTGTCCTCCAAGTGGTCAATAATTTCGGGCTTATCGGCGTGGACTAGCGACTTCACATATCTCCACAGAAAATAGTCAAGCGGCGTTAAATCGCATGAAACTATGCGGTTACCAAACGTTTCCTTCAATAAATCAATTGCGACACGAGCTGTGTGTGATGGACGAAAAAGCCAGTAATCATGGCTCTATATAGCGTTCAGCATTGACTGTAACGTTCTGGCCAGCATCGTTTTTAAAGAAGTACGGACCAATTGTTCCACCAACTCATAAAGCACACCACACATAGTCAGTTTTTATGGATGTAACGGTGTCTGAACATACATTTGAGGATTATCATCACTCCAAATACGACAGTTTTGTTTATTGACGTATCCATTCAATCAAAAGTGAGCTTCATCGTTAAATGAAATTCGCTTAAGAAAATTGACGTAGTGCGCAAGACGTAATTCGAACAGAAACATGATTTTCAAAATAAATTTGCACAGTTTGGAAGCCTTATTCATGTTGAAATTCCAAACCAAACTAAAAATAGATCACTTGACAGCTGACAAAATGGCCACCAGTTAAAATAATTTTGTCAACTTAAAGTTCTATACATATAAAAAAACAACCTTTATTTATCCCAATCATAAAGAAATCTTAAGATGCAAAGCAACCACAAATTAGATAACTTTTTAAACTATAAATTAGTCTCGAAGTCACAATATTCATAAAAGCAAGATGGTCATATTGGTTATGGTCCACCCGACCCAGCCCCAACCCACCTTACGTTTTTTTTCCCCAATAAAAGCTTTCCAACAACTTGCTTTGCCATTAGATTAAAGAGAGAAAAAGCGGCACACAAAAACAAAACACAAACGTCCGCCGAATTCAATACAAACTGAGCTGAGCGGTGAGCATTTACACTTGTTATGTTGTGATGTCTCTCTTAAAATGAATATTACAAAATGCATTCGCCGCGCCGCTTTCGCATTCGCATAACACATTCTCCGACCTCTTATTCGTCCGATTAAAAGCCAGCAGCAAATGTTAAAAAGACTCAGTGCAAAAGAGACACCGTCGGATAGATAAACTACTGTGTATCGTGAGAGAAAAAGTCGTTCCTCCGCCGTGGAATTGTTAATTCATCAATCTTTTGTTGTTCGAAATTGGAAGTAATTGTTATTCATATTTTTTACAATAAATTAATTAGTAAATAAAAAAAAATAAAAAATACACCCGCAAGTATACCTACTGCAACGAATTCCTTTGTAAGTCACTGCTAAGGTTAACTTTTGCCAAATCGATAGTGCTACGGCGGTAGTAATGTATGTACATTGTACAATACATATACATATGTATCTAATGACCTGTGAATGAATAGTCCTAATTGCACCCTTGTTGCACAATATACAGTCGGTGTGTCGCAGATTTTATAAATACCCAGCAGACGTACCGTAGATAGATACAGCCAGAGATCGGTGTGGAAATTATGCGAAAAAAAGATTCAGATTCAGATTCATTGTGAGACAAGATGTAAAAATAAAACAAATAAACAATAACACAAGAGAAAGCTTGCAGCAAAACAAAGCGAAGAAGTAGAGAAGAAAAGACCCAAAGGAAGCAGCCTCTCACAGGCCCGCAGTCTTGTGTTTTTTTTTTTTTTTTTTTTCGTGAAAAATACTAACCATTCTCTTTGGCATCTTGGTTTGGCTTGGTATCGCTATTGGATTTGAACTAGTGTTCGATGGAAGAGTAGATTGAGTGTCCGAGTTCCGAGACCGACGTCCCACACACGCATTCAAGCGTTTTTGTACCTTTTTCCGCACCTCCGCCAAACCGTCAGCCTGCTTGTTATGCGCATAGAGTTTAGCAGTTAATAAGCACCAAGATATCTATACCTCCACTATATAAACACCATCCGGCCGGAATCGGAACCACGGCGCGGTGCGTATTTTCGATCGAGTGCCTGCCCCTTATAGTTGACCATTAAAAAAGGTTTCTGCAGCGACATTGTTGTTGCTACGGGTTTCATTCATAAGTTCGCGGGATAGCCGTCACCGTATCAAACAGGTGCACAGCACATTGGGTGCGGGCGAGTTTATTATTCTCTGTACCCCATGGTTACGTCATTAAGGATTTACTTGTTCAAGTTGGCAAGTGGAGGAGAAGCATCGTATCTGTGAGATTAGTTCAAGTGCGTTCTTGTAGACGGCGACACCCTTATTGCAGTCAGGCAAAGGACACAAAAGGACATTCAACAATTATCATCATCACCGTCGTTATCGTCGTCAAGATTCAGCATAGGAGGGATGACATTACCGCTGTGCGCGTGAAAGGGAGTGAATGATGTAAGTATACTTAACTACGTTTGCATACATAAATATCCTGGAGGAGAGTTAGAAGACAAGACCAATCAAGTGAGGTATAGAATAGGAGTATTTAATTGTTTTCTTTTTCTGTTGCTGTGTGTCATGCATTATACACTATACAGTCGGTATGATGTTCCGACGTGGGTACATACCTACAAATTTATGTACATTCTTTTATTTATTCTCTTCTCTTACATCATTATGGCGAAAAGAGGAGCTTTCAGAAGTCTCGAAGGAAACGGGCTTAATTTTGCGTCAGAGGATATTTCTGCGAAAATGTCAAATTGACACACTTGACTGACATAGAGGGAGGTTAAGCACAAATGTTTATGCCCCGTCATATGAGCACTTTGGAGTGAACGTAAATAAGAATTCTCCGTTTTCAATGACGTCCTTCAAAAGACTTTGATCTTATTTAATTTTAAAGAAATTCCCACTGAAATTGTTACGGAAGTTTAGAGGTTTGCTATGGCTGAGCATTGTGACGATGAACGGGAGTAATTTAAGATGCATACCTACTTAACGCCGAACTGGGGTTACCTATTGTCAATGTCAAATAGAGAGGTTATGCTTACGGAAGGATTTAATTATTGAAAAAAACGATTTTGTTTTTAAATGTTTATCTATACGCCATGTCCAGCAAAGGTCGACCGATATTGTCGAACATTGTGCAACTAATTCTTCAATTTATACGACAAAAGTCTGTGTTGTCTGTTTTCAATTGACAGTCAAAGCCCGTTGTAAGTTCGCTATGTAAGCAAAATTGGATAAAAATGGCTTTAAAAGTTATTCGGATTTTTTTAATACACTCCATATGTTTGGCCACCCTGTGGTACACCTTTAACTCCTTATTCCCTTACAGCCTTATTCATAACATTTAATTAAAGCTGAATTAGAGCTAACTTCGGTTTAATTGCAGAAAACCTTATTCATAAACTTTTTTAAAGTTAATTCACACTTAATCAACTGTCAAAAAATTAAATGCCTCAATTCGCATTTAGCGGTGAATTAACTTTCGTTCTCCCTGTTGTGCCCACAATCAAATTAGATGGCGGATACATTTTCGAATTTTTTAGATAATTTTAATATTCTAAATTATGAAATTAGTAACCAAAGGCGATTAAAAAATTATAAGCCACGTTTTAACCCTTTTCATCTACCGGAAAGTGAATTTAGATATAAATATAGATTCAGCAAAGAGAATAATGATAAAATTAATTGCAATTGTTCGAGATGATCTGGAGGGTGACCCGAGAGGTGCGCATATCAAAGTTGACCTTCAGGTAATGGCAGCTATTCGCTATTGGGGTCGAAATGAAGTAAGCCAAGAGTACATATTTTCCGCCCAAAATTTAATCTTCAATAATTATTCCAATTTTCCGAACGTTGGCGCTTCTTTTTGTCCATAATTTATTTACTTTAATTAAATTTCTCCTTCCGTTTTCTAGTTTTTGAATTTATGTGAGCTGTTAAAACTCAAAAGTGCCACAGAATAACGCGAGTGCTGCCAGGCTTTCGGAGTGGTTTTGCTTAATCAACTGATTAGCTACTACATGGCAAAATTATTTTTATGAATAAACATTTTCAACAAGAAGATTAAAGCCAAATTAACTCATTTGACGTGAGTTAGTGGAGACAGTGTTAATCTGTTGATTAAATGAATCTAATGAATAAGGCTGTTAGTGTTATGTCATTTTCAAACTTCAAAGGTCTGTTGCTTTACTTTTTATTTTACGAATTTTTACTATTTCGTGAATTTTTGCTAATTCAAAATTTTTACAAATTTTTACTCAACGCTATAATTCATTTGAAAAATATCCAAAAGAGAGCGGCTTCAGGATGGTAAGATATTACCCATCCACATAGAAGCTTACTCGTTTTTACACAACAAATTTATTGTGTAGTAAGAAATGGAACAGCTGTCGATCTGCTGACAGTTGACAATTGACATGATTTGAAATTTGTTGTCCTATATGGCATACGCATATTGAAATTGTATTTTTTTGTCCTTAATAGTACATTTATACCGCACCTAAATTCAACATTTCGGAAAAAAAAATTTCGGAATCCAGTTTGCCGTTCCCACTGAAACTTCAACATTTCAAATGACAGCTAGTGTCGAATTGATTACTTTTTTTCTGTTTAGAAGTCAGAAGTGGTTGAATCTAAGAAACTTGTTTTTTAGCTATATTATTTTAAATATGAATTTAAATGATAATTCAGACATATTAAATATATTAGCCGTATTTTTTTGAGCTTAGAAATAGGCAAAGCAAAGTAAAGTAGGATTTTCAACAATTTTCAGCACGCAACTGCAACAACTATTGCGAGTCTCGAAGTGTCAGGTAAAGCGTAGTTGTTGTAAAAGTCAATAAATGACGTGCGGAATTTGTAAAGAGGTTTGTTCGATTTGACAAACTTACAAATGCAGCGAAGAAATTCAACATTTCGCTGAAATTCAACATTTGGGAATGTTGGGAAATATATGGCGAAATGCTGGACATTTGGCCTGAAATGTTGAATTTAGCCGAAATGATGAATTTAGGTGCGGTGTAAATGTACTATAAGGTTCTTTTCGCTGGTCATTCATCAGAACGTAGCTTCTTATAGTCTTCACAGTTCACACTATCCGAATCGTTAGATTCGATTTTTGTATAAACTCCTTCTTCCCCGCTGTAAGAAGGGGCAATTTCCTCCCCGTAAAATTGAATACAGTGCCGCCTTCTTCTCTTCTCTCCTTTTTTGACAGTCTCTTTCACTTTTACTTCAAACGTAAAACCATGCCTACTTAATTATAAGACTAAATTACATTTCGCTCAGCTCATATTCCTAGGGATAGGATAGGAATAACAAAACGAAAAGCGAACGCGGCATTATATTTGTAGGTACTCGGTGATACATTTGGTGCGTATTCAACTCGCATCTGCCATCATCTGCTGTCAAAAGTCTAGCAAGAGCCAGCATTTGTTAAAGAGGAACACGGTGCACATACTTCAACTAATTGAAACTGAATTACTAATTAGAATTACTAATTGAGTACTCAAAGGAACAATCTATTTTAGGATAATCTTCTACCACTCGGCCTGCTACAGTGCTACGTTCTATATAGAGCAACGTTTTATCTCCGATTTATGTACAAAGGTATTATGAATCGATTGTTTATAATATAATCTGTCAGAAAATCATTTATTTCAATATTTCCAACTAAAAATAGATCGTTCAGCTGTGGAGAATTCATACAATGGGTACTCATAGCAACTTAGCTTCCGAATTATACTAGCCTCAGTTTTGAAGATCAAACAAAATGACTTATTAGATGGTTGATATTTGTAGACAAATATTAAGTAGTCAATTGGGATTGTAGATACCATGTCAACAATTCACTTCAAATTGGTTGATAAACATCGACAGTCATTTGATGAGTTCTCTGGCAACAGCTAAAAATAAATGCTAATTGGGTGAACGACTTTTGTAAATATTCTCGTACAAAAATGTATATATTTGCATATAAGGAGTACATACTTCGTTGGGCAGACTTGAATAAGTTGAATAAGTTGGCATACTCGTTTATCCGGAAATGAAAAAAACTAAAGATATTACTATTATTATTAATATTTTTGAATATACATAATGAATTAAGTAGAATACCCACTATTGGCAACAAGTTTTTCCATAATTTTGCCAAACTCTCTGTCCGAAATTTTGGAAATTTCTTGATGGCGATTCGACATATTTTGGACATTTCTTGGTGGCGCCATATTTTCATCAATTAATCAATCAAAATGTAGCACACCTTCTGTCATTGACGTATGAGTTTTATTAAAAACTATACATTTTCACTTTAAACTCAAAGCCCGTTCCACACCACACTTCTATGACATTATTATCCTGGAGTTTGACAAAGTCCCATGTTCCACTTAAGTCAAGCAATTCGATTTTCAACCTGCCTATATATTATTCGTTCGCAGAGTTGCAAACATTTTGCGAGCTTGCTTTCTCTCCAGACACAGAAGAGACTTAAATCTCTTAACAATCTAACCTTAAAACTCTCCAAGCCACTTCTATTGTTTGCTTTGCAAAACTACTTTTTGTTGTTCTACACAATGCAAGTCGACTAAAGAGCACAACAAATATGTTACGTATACGAATGAATGCACCCAGCTTAACAAGCTGTTGTAGACATATACACAGTACACACCAGTCTCGATCTCTTCTCAGTCACCCCTCAGGGCCACTTGACTTTTCAAGTTTCAGTGGCACACACAAGACACAATTTTAATAAAAGGCAACAAACAAACATTCTACCAAAGAATATCACATCGTTCAGACTCTATAGTCTATATTCTATACAATTGAGCTATTAATTGATTTCAGGGCGGTTGGCTTCCCATTTCAAGAGAGTAGCATCACTTTGGTTATTGGATAACAAAAAGATGCGACATTAGCATTCACATTTCACACACAACTACCAGCAACAACAACAACAACAAGTGCGCTGGGTAAGAAGAATATAAAGATATCTACGAGAGAAAATAACAAAGATATTTGAGTCCAAATAATAATAATAGGCGGTTTGAAAGATGCATGCTGCCCTCATACACATGTGAATACGATTGAGGAAGACTTAAAGGTCGAGAGGTGGGAGCTGGGAGGGCAGCTCCAGTGTGACGTGTGAGTATAGCAATTCTCGCTGACACAATTGGTGAATCGCTGTGTGATTTTTCTTCGCAAGTCAATGTGAATTTGACTTACAATTCAAATTAATTGAAGTACTTTTTTTTTAAAGGAAGAAATACAGCAACAGAGTCGCAAAAAGTTTTTCTAGAAATTGATTTTGTTAGGGAGGCGATGACAGGCGGACAACTTCAAGTAATTGAATCATTTAGATCGAAGAGGAACGTAAATGGAGAATGGAAAAATTCTGATTTGAAGGAAATACTATGTTGTTGATATTTTCTTTGACGTTAACGTCGGTTCGGAAGTTGAACTGAGAGTTGAAGTTTTGTTACGGTGTTTGAAAGCTTCAAGACCACTATTTTAAACCCGAATTCTTTACTAAATTTGCTCTTGAACCGAAAATATTACTACAGAAAACGAAATATGATAATTAAATTCGGGGATACACCTCCAAACTAAACTACGCTAAAACTATTGTTCGCATTGACAGAACGTTAACAGCTAGACGCAGGGGTTCCCAAACTTTTTTATACCGCGACTCCCTTTGCAGGTTGTAATTTTTTTCCGACGCCCTTCTAAGAGAGGCTACCTGCGTGCAGCCCTTAACTAAATAAAACGCCTAAGATAGAGAATGTTTATTATTATTTATTAGAAAATTAGATTAGTTAGATTAGATATAACTAAGACAGAATTATCACAAGTGAACTTGAAAGCTATGCTCGCAATTATGAAAATTAGACAAAATTTAAAAGTGGTTATTTGTTATAAAGAAATAAAAGAAAGTTAATTAAGTTTTTCAATTAAAATAAAAGAATCGCAATTAAATTCAAAAAGTCAAGAAATTCCTGACTGAGTACTAAGTTGACATTTATTTTGTTGTCATCGTCAGCACTCTCTCGCTCTCTTTTTTTCTTGTTTGGGAATACGTGGAACTTTTTCAATAACAAAACAATTTATAAATGCATTTATAACAATGAATGTAAAAGGAATAAATGTTGAGTATGGCTTTTTGGATAGTTTTACTTGTTCTCTATCCATCTTATTATAAATATAAAATTATAAACTATAAAAACTTTCAAACTGAACTGCGATGTGAACGCCGCGTAAAAATGGGCACCAAAAGTGCGGAACACAGTCGCCCCCACTTAGGTCCTACGCCAAAAAGTGACGTTCCCGACCAATCTAGTTAGTTTTTGCATTCAGGTTTCGTCTTGTCCAGACCAATCTAGTCGACTTAACTTTTGTTCTGACAGCTGTGAAAAAATAAAAATAAAGGTCGACATTTCTACCTGTGCTACAGTCTTGCGACGCCCCAGGGTGTCGCGACGCACAGTTAGGGAACTCCTGAGCTAGAGAATCGAAAATGGGGACGTTCAAGTATCTAGTTCAGTATAAATCTGACAGCTGGCTGACTTGAAGTGTCTCATCAGTTTTGATTGGCCTAGATCTGTCATGTGAACAGCTCTTTCAGTTGACGTTTGTGGAAGGGTAGCCGACGAATCTTGTAAAGAAATTGAAAATTGAGTAGGTACTCGGTTGACAGTTCATATAGATAGTTATATGTAGCTGACGTAGGAACAGTGACGTTCCCATCAAGATTTTGCGTTCGGGCTATATCTAGTCCAGACGAATCTTAAGATAACTAGAATTTTGCGTGTGCCTATAATGTACCTACCAAACAAACAATCGAGCCAATTGTTCTGAAGCTTAAAAATTTCTCATTTGTCATAGTGAATCACAACTCATTGTAAAATTTTACAAAGTCCAACATCGGTGTGAGGTGATTCACAACATTTGCGCATTTAATGCTTTCAATAAATCAAGACTCCATGTTGTAGTTTTATTTATTTTACTGCTCAATTGTTGGCATTGTGAACAATAATTGCTTTTGCGTTCATTCACTTTGATGTAAGCACGTTCCCAACTTCAGATGTAAAACATTTAACTAGGTAATAAATTGTTTTCCCAATTCTGGTAAAGCGTGAAAAGAATCTCAGCGCCAAGTCAATTTGACGAAAGATTCAGTAAACGCTTAATATGTGAGACACTCTCAAGGTTGGCTCATTTGCTGTTAATTGCTATATAAATATCCCGTCGGAAACACTGTCAACGCCATTAATCTATATTAAAGCGGACCCCGTGAAGAAAAATGTTTTGTACTTAAAAAAATCAAATGCTCAACACAGATTAAGCAAATTGCTGATTCCAATTAATTAATTAGAAAAAGTGAGCATTGGACACACTCTCAAAACTGACTAATTCCCGAATCCCCCCAAACACACTTTTTAAACTACAGCGCTGTTGACAAACAACAAAACTGTGAAAACGTAAACGCCTCCAAAGTACCTACCACAAAGTCATTAATATAAGAATTTTATATCCGATGGCTAGACGGAAGCACAAACTATTAAAAATGTCATCATGCTGATATATATATTTTAGACAATATTCGAGTCGAAGGAACTAAATTTTCCAGCAGCGGAAAGAGTTAAAACAATCAAAATGCCATAACACAATGTCGAATATTAGCCAAGAAAACATCAATTCCTCAACCGCCCGTCTGTGTTGTTGAATGATACATGTATCGGTCAGGTGCTGTCGGAGTGGGGGAGGACGGGATAAAAACACAAACCACTCATCGTCTTACTCATCGTTTGTGCCATCACAAAACTGTATCCATAGATACATCTGCCCACAAAACACAACACAAAACAAATCCGAATCCGAATTCGAGTGGTTGAGGTTGTACAGTGCTGAAAAGTTCAAGTGGAGACAAACTGGCCAAAACGTATTCACCGCTATCTGGCAGGGAGATCTAATTTGATCGAATGTCTTATAGGTATATGCATGCATATGACATTTAGTGGGCCCGAAACCACAACCATCTCAATTCGCAACGAGAGACACTTTTCAATGCGATGAAAGTTTCTCTTCTCTTATTGTATAGTTAATCTATTTTACGACAGACTAAGAATGTAATTAAATTTTCAACGAAAAGTTGAGCAAAACTTTTGTAAACAAAGTTTATGCCGTTGTGTTTTTACTTGGGCAATAGTAGGGTCTGCTAATTTAGTTCGGTTTATTTGTTTTGAAATTTAGAACTTTTTACATGGAGGGTTCTTGTCGGTAATCTAGATATGAACTAATCGGATCGAAGCTCTCAACTTAAAAAGTATCGTTTCCATTAGTTGGAGTTTTTAATGAAGTAGTTGTATAGTAGATTGTAGCGAATAATTTAAGTATAAATAGCATGTAATGGATTGGAAATTTTCATTATTCAAATAAACATCAACCGAAGGCCAACATTGCTTTCTTTTCATTGCGGCATTTTTGCCTCTGTTTGTAGCGTCGCCATCGCTTTAACTGGCACCATTAGGGAATCATCCTCTGCGTCCCATACACTCACCACAATTAAACAACATTTTGAACGTTTCGAGACTGCCGTAAAAATGTAAAATATATTTCCATGGACATAAGTCTTCGACAAACCAAACAGTCCGGCCGCCAAATGTACGTGAATACATTTTCTTTTTATTTTGGTGGCTATTGTTTAATCCAAAAATAAACATTAGATTTGATCAAACTAAAATTAGAAAATAAAATGTAAACACATTATATGAATAGTATATTAGTTTTGGGGGTTTCAAAAGATTTTCTGCAAAGAAATCGGCGAAAAAATGGGGGCGATCGGTAGTAGAGGGCGATAATGATTTTTACATAGCAACAGGCCGACAGTTTGGAGGTTGAAAACGGAAACAAATTTAATATAAGGGGGCTCACAACTATATCCGAGTTATAGATGATTCATCGGAAAAGTAGTAGATTAAATAAAAAAAATTGTTTGGCAGGTCAGAGCAGGACACTCACTAAATTTACGCCTAGTGCGCTGTTTCGAAACGAAAACTCCCATGTATAAAAGTGACACAACGAAATGATGAACGAAGAATTTCGCTCTCCTTTTCGTTTTTGCTGACCTGACGCTAAATGATGGGTAATTGTAGTAGATTGCTTGCTATAATTAACCACTCTCTTTTTTCACACACAATTGATTGTCCGGGAATCGGGGCATTTATTGCTTTTGAGAAATTTATATTTCTTTTTTTTTTCGATTGCTTTGTAATAGTTGTATCGAGCAATACTGTTGTTTAAATTGTAATTGATATATCAATTACAAAATATAAATTCTGGCTGTTGTCAAATGTCACTTATACTTGTGTAGCAGCTGATTGAACTCTCCACATATTGTTTTCCGCTGCCTTTTCACAGACGTTTTGCTGTCCATTTTTATACCACCGGAGAATTTCGTTCCGAAAATCAGCTTATTGGGCCTTATACCCTAATGACACCGAGCCGAAAAAAGGGTTTTCTTGGTAACGCTCGAAAACTTCATCGAAAACAGAAGTTTTTCTATTGTTTTTAAAACGAGTCGCTCTCCACGAAAACACCACGAAAACGACTTCCAATTCCAATCGTTGGGTTGTTGGAGCAAACACGCTTTTAGCAATATTCAGCAAACTCAGCAGAGCAGCTGACCGAAAAAATGTCACAACTCTTTCAGCATAAAAAAATGAAAAGTGTCAAATCTACAAAATTTGGCGAGTAGAAAATTACGAAAAAATTAAAAGAAGGGAAATGGATTCTCTCTAAATTTTTTTTCTTAGACATTTTTTAATAATTTTACGTTAGCAAAAAAGTACCCAAACGAACATATTGATGGGCTAATATTATTTTTTAATGATCTGAAATAATTTTATTTGTCAATTAGTGCGATTAAAATTTGCAATCAAAATAAAGTACGTTGCGAAATTAATTAGACAGTCATCTATTTAAAAAAAAAATATAATTTACATTGATAAATAGGTATTTTGTTATTAATATTTGTTATTTTTACATAAAATAAGTAGTTAAATGAAGTTTTTATTTCCGCGACTAAAAAAAGTTTTCATGTGAATGAAGTGTCAGAATCTACGAATATTCGCCAGTTCGTGGTTCGCAATTCGCTCTCATGTGAATGGTATAATGTTAAAATGTGGTATTCCCGAACTCTATCACACTACCCCACGGCTTGCAGCGGTTGGCAGCATTTATCTTATATTTTGTATATGTTTTTGCGTGTCACACGGATTCCAAAATGACATAACACCGATAGGAAAACAAAATGGCGAATTAGGAAAAAAAAAAGAGGATTGCGAGTTGGGTTTCAGTATTGTCTCTGGTTCAAACGCTATGTTCGACTTTGAAGAAAGAAAATTCCATTTTGTTCCACAGAAATTTGTGGTAGATATCGTCGTGTGCATGGCAAAACCACACAACTGACATTTTGCAAATTGTTGAAGAGAGACTTAAAACCGTTTACTGTGAAATAACTTCGAGTTAATAATTAAAGAAAAAAGAAAAAACACGTCAATAATATTTTGTTGTTTGAAATAGTTTTATTAAAATAATTTTTGAACGAATAGCCGTAGGAACTAAACAATTCAGTTGTGTCGTATTGCATTATTTGTTTTCGCTTATTTTACTTACATATTATGTCTGTTTCGCACAAAGGCGATGTGTTGGGACATTTTCTTCGTTAAATGACAGTATGATGTAAATGGGTTATAGGATTCTTTTAAATAACGACAGAAGTAAGAAATCGAACCGCTTAAACCATATCAAGCTATGTGCTTCTTAGGGATATTTCTGTCTTCTTCTTTTCAGTGGTTCGATAAGAGAAGACATTGCCCTCACTAATTCGGTAGTGGTAATATTTTCCAATCGGTGTTTCCGTCTTTTCAAATGTTTACATTTCATTCGCCAAATTTTGGAGGCTCATTTGAAGCTTATTACGTAAAAAAAATGCCGCCATAGTGCTAGCTGTTGTAGGGCATGCGACTGCTATTTACAACATTTGACTATATCCGGATTATTCCTCTCCCTCTCTCTCCAACTTATTCCACCACATTTGCTTAAAACTAAGCATGCATGTAGAACTGTAAACAATCCCACCACATTTGCTCTTTTATGATTTCTGACGGTTTCGTACTCATAACACCGACATGTAACGTTTACAAAGAGTTGGGTACATCTTTCATACGGTCGATATTATCAATCATCTGGCTCCCTCCCTCTTGCCTACGCCTTTCTACCACGACTTACCTAGTGCATAGTTCTTAGAGTTACTATTAAAATCTAACGGATACCGTTAAGGGGTGCATTTATTGTAAACAGCAATTGCATTTAAAACTCATCGAACAACACCACAAGACTAAATCAAGCAACCGCGCTAATAACACTCAGTCGGTTATGCCAGTCTCCGGTTCGACTCGTGCGATAAATTACCCAGCAAAAGTCGTAGGCCAACGCTTATCCAGAGATGATCTCTCCAGCATATAGTTACCACAAAACTGTAAATGGAACGAATTGGTATATCTGTGCATCTCTTGGCCTGGATCAGTTTTCCCTCCGGATAGATCGGCATTAGTTGCACAGCACTCAGCACACGACACAGTCCCAGTGCCGATGAGCGGTAGTTGGTTGTTCTCCTTATAAATACTAACCGACATCATAAAGGTTGCCATACACCCGATGAACTTCGTTCCTTAGGTGGGTTACTGCTGCAATAAATGGGCCAAAGCCATTGCAAAAGACTTCCTCAATGGACTGCAGCTCCATTCAATGGGAAACCGCGATCTCAGAAGTACAGAAACTGGAATGCCATAAAATCTTGCTTAGCGGTGAAATTAAATTTTATCAGCTGTAATTTTTAGCCACCCATTGCGGGAAATCTCTTTGAAAACGATGCCAGCTCTGTGGGAAGATATCCCAAGAGAATGGGAATTCTAGATGATGGCAATAACGATTCCTACAAAAGAGTCTCTGTATGGAGGGCAAATTGCCTGCCCACCCATGCTCTACATAATTAGAGGAAAACAAAGGTAGAACCACATGGTCAGATGGCTTGTACGTGGAATTCCGAAGAATGAAGCGATTTTCTCTTTCCAACCGTGAAAACAATAACAGATACTCTCATGTGTGCGGTGTGCGCTTCACAAGCTCATTGCGGAATCCCATTGGCAAGGAGATATGAACAATGAAACATCTGGCGAAAGGAGTCGGAAACTAAGCAAATTGATTTTGTACGAAGTGACCTAATGCTCAGGCTAAAGGTTATACAGCGCAGCGAGAGAGAGAGAAAATTTCCAGTTGATGATGGAGTTTAAGTGGAAAAGATTGTTACGTGAAATAGGTTCCGAGCGAGTTTCTTTTTTTTTTTTTTTTTACTTGCATGCGATGTACTCGTACGAAAGATGTATGTGCATTTGTAAGCCGCCCTAATGGATCTAATTTATATAAAATAAATGGACGTGTGGGGAGTTTTTATTGCAGCGCCCGGGGACGGTGACGAGAGAGTTGGATTCAATATTAGCTCCTTAGATGTCACTACCAGTAGGATGTTGATGAAGGTGCTGACAGTAAGAGACATATGTATGGTCTTGTGTCAATAAACAGTGGCACAGTTCTAGGTGGAAAAATACCTCAACTAATAAGCCTTACACAATTGCTTCTAGTGGGAAAGATTTTGGTTGAATGAGGTTTTCCTTTCTACCTTACACGAAGTATTTCTTTTGTCTTCTTTGAGACTATACAGGTTCTTGGCTATAGGTATTGCCGCTGGTAACGCGTTTAATCACTTACTTTTAGATATGTAAAGCGTTTGACTTGTGACATGTTTTGAATGGTTGTGGAGTCCAGTGAAGATTTTTCAGAGTTTTCTTTCAAAAAAGGTCAGCTTAAGTCTTGCAGATCGTGTGACTAATGTGGAAACTTTAGCTTAATATCGTTTTTATAAGCTGTAATCTAGCAGATTATCATAGATCAGTCTCTGATGGTCCCATCCACAAGTAAAGCTAAGTATTCTAGTACCTACTTTGAATTGACAGTAACAGCCAAGGAATCAGCCAATGAGAGGCAAGCTTCTATCGGCCAATAAGATCGTACGTTGTATAAAGGAAAGTAATTTTTTGGTAGACGAAAATATAGAGGAGATACGAGTAAGTGCGAACTCGAAAGACTAAAATACTTCTTTTTGTAAATTATGAAAGAAAATAAAGAGCCCATATCTGAGGTTCTGTGGTGGTCTTATGTACGGACTTGGCCATGTTAACCCATAGCCCAATCTTTTATCTAGTACCAGGAAAGCTTCCTAACGTGGGCTTCTATTCTTCGTGCTGCTAAATTCGGGGATATCTTTTCTGTATCAAAGTAAATGAAAAGGCGGCTAATTGTTGTTCCCTCGAAATGTGGATATACGAGTTTTGTAACTTAGCATCTTCCGTGTTAAGTCCTTAAATCCACACAGAATCGACTGAATTCTATAGAAATATAAGTGTTGTATTTGGCAGCATCGCTCGTCAAATTTTGAGTTTTTGCTTGTTTCTGAGCTGTGCGACTGTAACTTGGTTGTTTTTAAGAGTCTTCGTCACATCGTCGTTAAAAGAGATATCTTAGACCACTCTCGGTATTTATTACAACAAAATGTTTCTGTGGCTATGTCAGGTCCAACGAAAGTCCCTAAAAAGGTTTCCAAGTCGTGCTATGGAACCCGGAATATCAGGCAGGTAATACCAACTCAGGGTTTTTTCACTGCGCCACCTCTCGCGAACGTCTGACAAACATCCGAGAGTATAACTGTCATGAAAGAGCTTCTCAATTAGCCGTTTGGAATCGGCATAAAATTGTAGATCCCTTCCATTCGTTGCAAAAAAATTAAATCTCACACAAAACGAATGGTTGCGAGAAGCTAGGCCCAAGGTCCCTACAGACCTGTTGCGCCAACTATTATTATTATTATTATTATTATAATACCGCACTTAGATTAATTCCAGAGCTATGAATCGTCCACCTAAGCGTCCTTGTGGGCGCTATTCTCCAAAAGTCAAGAAAAAAAACCTAGATTTACAGCTTGCCTTACTTCTTATAGTGTACGTCCTACTTATAGTTAAAGGTTGATTAAAGAAAAAGGTTTGAAAAATAAAGAACAACGAAGTATACATTAAAGTTATTATGCTTAAGGCAAATTCATTACAGCGACATCTTACGTTTCAGTAAGTATCTGAATTCTTAACGAAACTAAGGTGTTATTGGTGTTATTCGATAAGGTGATCTCAATTAATTTGTTTTGCCCTGAGATCCCTTTTTATGTTCGTTAAAAAAGGAATATTTTTTCAGATTTCAGAGGACTTTTGCGAATCTGGATTTGTTCATTGATTTGCTTCAGAATTACCAATACAAATTGTATGAGCGTGTCGACGAATGAAATATTGTCAAAATTGAATTAAGAAATATTGGATTTTCGTTTATAACCGATTTATTAACACTAACTTCAACAAAATGCCATACGAAGAAAATGAAGATTTTGGTTAGGTAGGAAATTCTTAAAAAAAACTTGGGATGACAGGTTAATGCGTTGATGGTCAAAACGCGAATGAGCACGAATTGGAAAATATCCAAAATGGTAGCTTGGTTTAGTGTTGCACTCTGGTGATCGATCAATGAAGTTGATGTTATTTATTTGAGTTATTATTTGAATTTTCAAATAACCATCGGTTGGCTGTAGACTACAAAGTTTAGTTTAACAACTGGGGGAGTTTGTTTAGGTTTTCGTGAATTTTTTCGACACCAAAAAAAAGGCATTGCATTTTGCATTAGAAAGAATATATTTTTGTAAATTATTTATTTAAAAATATTTAAAAATCAATCGGGACGCAAATTTCAAATGTTTTAATATAAAATTGAACTGGTGAATGGAAAACGCTTTGAAAAGTGTCGAAAGCTACACATATTCAAATCGCACGAATATCGACAAAAAAGAACGAGTGACGTTTTTTTTTACGAAATCTGAGAGCAAATCCGAAGAAGCCCAATCGAATACCACATTAATGAGTGCTGGGATCAGCACTGTTCAATGAACGAACAATTTCTCGGGTGAACAATGCAACCCACGACCCTTTTAACTAGAAAAAACAATGAAAGTGATGATGATGTCAGCATTTTCTCATCACAGCTGTATACGGATTACAATTCACTGGCCCAATCATATTTACGCACCAAATTAGTTACATACTCATAACTAATTTGCGAGGCAAAACAGATTAATGGCGAATAAGGTTTCGATTGCAGTGCGACTTATATCGCACCCTGATTTGTTCATCCATCAAGGGAATGACTTCCATTTATGGCCACACAAACTTGCGTGCTGGTATCCAATAGCGAGAACTGATGTCTAAAAATAGAAACCGTCTCTAGTGCTATCATCTTAATGCGACCCGTTCTCCGAATTCGAATGGCAAATGCATGCCATTAAGTGGAATCGTCTAATTAGCGATGCCAACCACAAATACTCGAAATATCGTATGATATAAGTTTCCAGATCGATTTGGGGAATGGAAGATTAATAAGGAACACATCGGGGTATGATGTACGTATGATACACTCTGATTGATGAATAGGAGAATATGGCATTAAATGGGTAGTTCCAATAGACACTGTCACGCAATCCTTTCTTTTAATTAAACCTATAATTGTATTTGTATATATGTTTCTTATTGAGCTGACATTAACCCGACATAATTGACAGGTTACAATACTATCATTGATTTTTGGTTGCGTTTGTAATTGATTGGGTATTTTTCGGGTAAATTTCGGAAAAATTGCTTTCATTCATTGGATTCAATTGGAAAAGGCAATCGACTCAAGTACAGTCATGAAGAAATTAATGCGTCGAGAATGCTGAATGCAAAATACAAAGAAATCTAAAATAAGATAAGATTACTTGACAGAGAATCGCTCTTAATAAAAATCAACGCTTTTCGGCAATGCCTTAAGGTAATGTAGGTTTTCTTGCAGCTTATTAAAAACGTATTTAACTATTTTTATCAAGTTAGGAACGAAGTAAAAATTTATCGCATTCAGTGTAGTACAAAAATGATTTCAACTGAACATATGAGGTTGTTATCAGCAATCAGCATAACATGCTCTGAGTCAATCGCGACGAGTTCATTCTCTTGTTGCTATTATCAGTAATTTAGGGTTCTTTTTTTTTATTGTTTTATAGCGATTATTAAAAACAATCACTCATTCAATCAAGAGCGAAACTGCGGAATGTCAGCAAAATAATATACTACACCACTTAAGAGAATTGTGTTTGTAGCACAATATCAGCAATTTTGCGATAAGTTTTTATTTGAAGATATAAAATACAAGGCAACAATTTACGCAATTTCCTGGTAGATCATAAAATGTTATACAGACAGGTAGATTTTGGTGGGATATGGCAACCATAATCGAGTTCTATTTTGGTTCACGGTGGTAACAGTAACAGTCACCTGACATCTACTGATTTGTAAGAATAGCAGTAGAAGTGAAAACATTATTCTTATAAGAGCACTTGAAATAAAGACCATCGTATTAAAAATAAGTTTGTTAGTTGTTATATTACGAATTTCAAGATTCTCTGGTAATTAAAGTGTGGTGACATCTCCATCAATTATTTGTCTGCAGTTTCAGCGTTTCTACAGTAAGTGCCACTGTGTTCTATGTAAGAATAGTGCCTGAGGTAATTGAAGCTGATATTGCGTAGTGAAGTTTCACACATTCGTCATCTTGAAACAAAATCATCATGAATATCAGTAGCAGTTGGAATACTAGGTTGTCAATGAGCATGCTATTCAACACCATCGAACAAAATAAGAACAAGAACTTACTAAACTTTTCTGTGTTTCGTGATTTTCTTTGTTTTCTTTATCAGATCTATCTGAAATAGTTCTTCCCTCATTCAGCAGTCTGTGCCCATGTTCTGTAATTATCACATCGATATATATATCACAAAAACGATATGAATTGAAATAAAATGTCATAATATCACATTATGCGTTCTGTAACTGTATGAATCGAAAACTATATCACATGGAACACTTCGATATGAAACCCTTGGAAATATGTGATATATTTAGGTTCTGTAACTATGAGAGCGACAAAATATTCATTTCAACTGCCTATCAAGGACTAGTTTAATATAAAACCATTATCGCTTGGGTACGTAGTGTACACCACTGAAAACACTTGTTAAATAAATTTTAATAAATTTTTATTGTTTTGTTTTCCAGTACCTTCACAGCTTGGGGAATTTTTTCCCAAATTCCAATGAAATTAAAAGCTACTAGAGGATAGTTTATCGCATTATTTTCCAGATGCGATAAACAGCGGAATGTTTTGTTCCTATGTTTTCGATGCGAAAAGTTATTGCATGAGTTACAGAACATGGGCACTGGTCTACATTGCAAACAATCGAAATCATCTTCATCGCAATTCATTTAAATAAATGTTATTGATTCCAAAGTAAAAGTAGTGGAAAGAGATAGTAGATGGTTGAACAGTAATAGAGACTTCCAAGGAAAAGTTGAAAAGATATGTAAACGTGCGTCGTTGGAAATGTCAAAATATATTTTCTTTTAATGGAACCACTTAAAGTGATTTATAAATCTTTTTGCTTAATTTAGCTGTTTGTGTTCCTTTTCCAACTGATTGTCAAAAAGGTAATCCTCTAGTACATTCTTCTCAGCCGTCTTTCTCGAGAAAATTGTAGTGTCATTACGAAGAGAAAATATAAGAAGAAGACCCGAAAGACTCCTAGCGCAGTTTGTGCTTTAAGTTTAAGTTTCCACATAAAGTCAAACAATCAAATGACAGTCCATTCATCAGAAATCCAACTTATTTAGCGTTTTTTAAGCAAAAGTTCAGGCAATGCATGACTCCTTTTGCCGATCGATTAAAAAAGTACACGAATCCCCGTCGGTTGGCGATTGTCATAAGCTTGTAATCGTTTGACATTTTTAGTTAGAAACATGAATGCATATCAAATGTATTCTGCAAAATTTATAAGAGAAGGTACCTTTTATTAATTGAGAGCATGTGTCAGAACTTTTAAACTTATGCCATCGCACAAGTTGCCATTGCCACCAATCTATTCTCAATGAAAATGCATTCGTTACAATTGCAATTTCTCTCCTTTCCCTCCATCTCTGATGCTCCATATGAACTTATTCCACATTCCATCGTAGATGTTAAATTGCAATTGCCATAGAGGAGCAAAACCATATCAAGATAAATTTATAGCTGTCACATGTTCACACACATGAGAAGCGAAAAGTTTCTCTCGTAACTTCTCCCATATGAACAACAATAGACTTAAAAAATAAAATAGAAAAATCCCGACAAAAAACAAAGGCGACGTGTGATGTGATGTGACGTGTATCTGCACGACTATATAACTGTCACAAGTTTGCAGAATTTCCTCCTAGTGGGTGCCCTAAAATAATAAGAAAAAAACAATCACTCTGCGCAATAAACTGGGGATGAATCTTAAATTCAACATGGTGACGCACAGAGTCTCTTAAAGGAAGACCACTCCGGGTATATCCTTTAATAATAAATTACACAACAAATAATAATAGCAACTCCAGTCGAATGGAAATAACACTTTGGCCAAAATAAAGGTGAATTGCCAACAGGCAACAATAAAACTAGCAGGTGGTTTGCTCCATTGTTTTCCACGTCGAGTGTCCTTCGGCAGTGGGCTCTGAGTGCATTAATAAATAACCCATCAGCCACTGCCCCCGCTCCAGGGCGGAGGCTACATTCTCATTCGCTACACGTGAATATATCTATACACACAAGCAAACATCGTCATACATTGCCTCTCATAAACAGCGCAGCAGAGTCGTGGTGGTGGTGGGACGTGGGCAGCAGCAGCAGAAATACACTCTTTCACCCTCTCTGACAAATAACACAAGCCGACAACCGTGTAAAGTAAGGGATGACAAACCCGTAAAACAACCACTCCGAGGGTGGAATTACATTCAGATTTGAAATTGTCGCTTATTCGTCTGAAGCCGGGCTTAAGACTTTTACCGTGAGTCGTGATTTATGTCAATGGCGCAAGGCAGGGGATGATGTCATGGCAACTTCGGAGGTAGCTTGTAGATGCCGCGTCTTCACTGCTAATGTAGTCAGTGTTTTGCCATACCCACTATGCCATTAGGGCTGGTGAAAACACGGAATAGGTGTGACACGAGGAGGCGCACAAAGACCCATTAGGTACTCAGCGGCACTTATTTTACTATTACAAGTTTACAAGGCAGCTTTTCTACTTTTTGTTTGCGCTCTACTGTGACAGCTTCACCTTGTCATAATGCATTTTCCGCCGTGGTCCGGTGCCATGTTAGTGTTGAAATCAATTTGAAAACCAGCCCAAAACGGGGGTTAGTAATGAAGACGCTTTCAGTATTTTAATCGTTGCAAACTTTTCCAATTAGCGCAGAATATTAAAAATGAAAGTTATGCACTTAGGGTATAGGCGAAATTAATTTGGCTACAAAATTCGTTCATTGCGCTGTACGTCAAAATAAGATGAAGGTGCACAGTTGTAGTCCTTTACAGCGTAGAGCTCACTCGTTATAAGAAATTTAATTAAAAACCTATTTGAAGTTTTTTTTCTTCTTTTCTTACTCGTTACTCATTAAAATGGAAAATTAACGCTCATTTACAATAACTTCTTATATAGCTGCAGTGTTGGATGAGGTTATTTGGCAGCACTAGACTCGCTCAGAGCTGTCACTTTAAGGCCATTTTGCAGTTGATTATATTATCTTATAATAATAATATTTGGCGCAACAGGTCTGTAGGGACCCTTGGCCTAGCTTCTCGCAACCATTCGTTTTGTGTGAGTTTTTAATTTTTGGAACGAATGGAAGGGATCTACAATTTTATGCCGGTTCCAAACGGGCCGATTGAGAAGCTCTTTCATGACAGTTATACTCTCGGATGTTTGTCAGACGTTCGCGAGAGGTGGCGCAGTGAAAAAAACCCTGAGTTGGAATTTGGGTTTTTGCGGGATTCGAACCTGGACCCCTCGCTTAGTAGTCCAACACACTAACCACTAGGCCACTGCGACCACAATTATTATTATCTTACAGTATATATTTAAATTTGGAAGAAGGCAGTGAATCTACTGCAATTACAGCAAAGCGGCAACACCGACCTCAACTACTTTCTATCTATGGTTGGGCGTGTTTCATTTTTATTTACAGTGATCCGAATTCATCGTAGGTTTCGACTTAAACAGCTGTCGAAAAATCGAAGCATGTTCAAATAGTAAATAAAATCGCATTTGACAGTTGACACATAAAATCACTCTATTGCTGTGAGAAATTTTCAAATCTTCAATGCAAATACAATGGCCACATCCATGAATCTAGTTATAAGTCGCCTATATTGGTCTAGATAAGTTGTAACCTGAACGCAAAAACTAGATTGGTCGGGAACGTCACTTTTCCTACGTTAGCCATATATATGCGAACTGTGAACTTCGTACTCAGTCACGAATTTCTTGACTAGATTCGACGGCTACCCTTACATAAACGTCAACTGAAACAGCTGCTCATATGACCGATTTATACCAATCTAAACCGAGAAACATCTAGTCAGAGACAGCTGTCAGAATCACTGAACTAGATACTTGAACGTCCCCAATCGCTTTTTTTCGCAGAATCAGCCTGGCTTAGCAATGTGCACAAGTGGTTTTATTATTCCAGATATTTGCTGTTTCGCTGTTTATCAAAATTCAGCTCGTCAGCATTTTTGGTTCATTCCTATTACGTGTCGGTGGAATTTGCACCGATATGTGCTTTATTTGATAGCTTTTATATATATATTACAGTTTTACTGAATTTGTTGACAATGCTAAATTGTTTAGATCTTAAAAGATATATCGAACGTTTGACCTCCTTTTCCATCTTGCAAATGGTGACATTGCTTACCGCCGCATGCATTTATCGCTTAAGAAGTTGATAGAAATTCTATAAGTTATTTATAACTTATAAGCTTTCCCAAAGTCTTTAAAAAGTTTAATTCATTAGTATGGTTTCGCTTCTGTCGTTGCCCTGGAGTTTAATTTTTACACCCATTTACGAAAACGACATCTGACGTAACCTTCAAGTTGATTTTCGCAATTTCAGGGCTGTCTTCGTTCAGAATCTTGGCTGAAAGTAGTCCTATTTTTACAAACGGCTTAATGAAATACTTTAAGCACTGATGCTTCTGTAGAGGAAAACATGTCAGCCTTTTAAAAGTATTAAAGTTCTAAGAATTGATAAACAGTTGAAAGATCAAATCGTCTTCTTGTGTAGTTCATAGAAGGTTTTCCTCGACCTTCTCTAAGATAGTTATAAAATATTGTCTGCTTTCTATTCAAGAGGTAACTTGTTACCCACTTAAGTAGCATCGAATGAATGCCAAATGATCATATATATACCATGTAAAAGCTTTTCTTGAAAGCAGTAAAAATTACACCAATTTGATATCCGGACTCCACAGAATAAAACAGATATTTCGTAGGTCTGTCTTTTGTATATATACTGTTGGTGTAAACTTTTTCGAACAGCTTATTAAAATAGCAGGAACGAGTGGGTTCCCACAAGCACGGGCTAAAGTCCTGCCATCACTAGACGAATTGCTAAATGTTTGTTCATCAAGTTTAGAAATGCTTAGAACATTCGTCCGATTCCGTAAGTCTAGAAGAAGACTTCGAGATCAACTAACTATAATATTTTGTTCAAAGGTCGGACTTATGTTTCTCGTTTAAAACATAACCGTATAAGATGTAGTACCAAATTCACTGTGTTCAGAAAAATCCTGAGAAATTTGAAGAAGCTCCTCGAGAGTAACCTTCATCACTGTACAGCGGTGCAGAATTTGCATTTGAATAGCTAAGTAGGCGGTACAGGTTGATGCACCCTAGGTCTAGCTTCTTGCAACCGTTCGTTTTGAGTGAGTTTTTATTTTTGCGACGAATGGAAGGGACTATGGCGAAGCTCTTTCATGACAGTTCAACTCTCTGATAATTGTCTGACGTTTGGGAGAAGTGGTGAAGTGAATAAAGCCTTAAGATGTAGTTTGTGTTGCTTTTGTGTTGGAAAAAGTCGTTATAGCCTTAAACGGAGAGCCCTATAGATCTTTGAATAGATGCAGGCAGGATTGGAGACATTCTTAAAGAAGGCAGCGATATGGTCCTGTTCATACCGCACGATCTGCTAAAATTCTTTGATAATGTTTCATTCGAGGTAACGTGGTGGCACCACAAATATTTAACCTCCGCTACTCCAATTTTGTCTGCGGGTCAGTGACTTCTTCTATGCGCTACAAAATACATCCCCTATTACCAAAGGCTGGACGAGTGCACCTTCTTCCAGGCCCAAAGCTCACCTCTAGTCGAAATATTCTCGGTGCTCCCCCTAGCCTCAACTAACTGATTCGATTTCGCTGAACTAAGCCGACCTATTATCACAATTGAACGTTTGCTCTTTGGAGTGTCAAAATACATTATAAATTGCTTGGCTAATTATGTCCATCCATCAGCATTTAGCATATTCCACACGCAAGTAAACATTGGTAAGTAAAATCTGCCGAATGCGGTGGGTTTGTATTTTGTTTCAAACGTCACTTTTATCGCTCAGGTTACATTCGACGCGATTTACCAAGTCGCCTTGTTTGTTTATCTTTAAATTAATTACTCTGACGCAGTAGCCCTCTTTTGGAATCGTCTGATTAAGCACTTCTATACTCGTGGCAGCACATAGACCTTTTAGTGCTCGGCGAATCGAAACGAGTGCCGGGTAGCAGTTCCGCCTTGGCGTTTCAAAATAACCAAAATGTGTATTTAATTTGCAGAAAAACCCTCCCCCGGCGATGGGTGGCCCATGAGAAATTACTTGATTGCAGGCACCTGGCAAATGGCCAAACTATATCTGCCGCTGATGCCGGTACATGTACTTGTACTTACCAAGGCTTGAGTAACCCATTTCCGAATATTCATGCATTCCCTCAACGTTCTAATGAATAAAGTTTGGTCTCCGCTACCCCGCACCCGTGGCACAAGCAACCCTCGTGCAGTTGCATAATAATCGTGCAGCAGAAACACAACCAGCAACAGACCATCACGGTTCGTATTCGTATCGGTTGGCAGTAATAATTGTTTTATCGATTTTCTGCTCGCCTGTATTGGGTCAATGTCATGTGCACCATTGTACGGTATTGACAATTAAACTTTTAGGCATATTAGTCGAAGCGGCCTGCTGTGACTGGCCATTGTGGACACAAGTGGCATCAACGAAAACACAGCAATTAAATTTGGAGTGCGATCTGAGTGAATCCAGGTGTTGAAAAAAATCGCCACCTCCGAATAATCCGGCTCAATCAGTGTATGATGGCTACGTGCGATTCGGACGAGTCGTTGGGCTTACTGATTAATCGCCTTTGACGACTTCACGCTTCGTTGTTGGGCACATTTTCGAATCAGTTCACTCTCTGTGGCCACATCCTTCCACCTCGAAATGGGGCCAGACCTCCTTTTGTGTGTGACGCAGTAATTAATGGAACTTGAAACTCGTCGATGCGTGAGTTGTCTTCCGTTGCCTATGTGCCGCAGTCGACATGATCTATGACAAGTTGGGGTAGAGAGCTCACTCTCTCGGCCACAGATTCGGTTTTAATTATGCGTTCTAAATTATGATGTAAATTATGGGCTCATGAGTCCAGCCATGCATTCATCCGCCGTACCCTGGTGAGGTTTCTATGTGGGCGGAGGAGCATGAAGAGCTTTCCATGAAATGATGTCATTTCGGCAGACATTTAGTCTTGTTTCCTTCTTTTTATGTCTTTCCTGCGAATACGAATAATAGTTTGAGTGAACGTTTTTGTTTCTCTTTTCAGAGTTTTCATGTGCAGAATGGAACAATGGTGCAATACACATACAAGGAATTGATTATAGGGAATTTTACAACGATCCTGCAAACGAGGCACTCCACGTAAGTATTGTAAAGATATGCATATTTTTATCCTGCCAATAAACTGGTAATCTTTTGGTTAAAACTGGGAAATTGCTGTGAACCCGCTTAAACTTTGAATACAAATCGACCTCAATACTTTCGCCGACACATGTCATCACAATTGAAATGGAAATGTGCAAGTTCGTGGCCATTATTCCAGTTTTTATAAATTTGTCAATTTCTGGCGACGATATGACATAGCAAATGCAGAGTCTCTGCAGAAAGTATGGGCGAGTACAACAAGGTGTGTCACGTTGTAACCATACAAATTCACTAATGGCTGCCATCGTTATTGATTGACGTTCCAAGTGAGGAGATAGCCATCTTGTTATCGTATCACAAATAATTGCGGTAACGTGTTTTTCAAATTCATTAATCAGGTATAGATAAATTTGTAAATTTTGCTCAGAAATAAGGGTAACTTGAGGGAACAGAAGCGGAATTATCTTGCAGCAATGCATAACTGGAAAAATTCAGATGTTAAAAATTAAAGCACTAAAGAGCTTCCTCAATAAAAAAATATATATGAATCTGGTTACAGAGAATTCGCACATGCGATACGAACCATGATATGTTCTTCGTCTCTACCAGAAATGGACACGAGCAGAAAACATATCAACACCGGTTCAACACCGATTTAAAGTTTGACAGCTAGTTCGTTGACATAACCCAGCTCATTGTAATCGTTGGACTTTCAGAATGCTTGTTTCCCACTATCCTGAATGGGAGTAGTTCCATAAGAGCAACAAATTCTCATGATCATAATCTGCGAACGTCCTCAACGCCACTTTTGCAGCAACGTTCCTGTTTTTCTGTAAAAAAAACAGGGATGTTACAGTACTTAGTTTCTGCAGCTGTAAGTCATTAATGCCACAACATTTCGCGTGTGCTGGATAATTCCAAAATTAGTTTTTTACAAACTAAACTAAAGTCTGTTTTACATAGCATTTATATTGTTTCCTCTCCAGATTCAAATGTCAAAAACGTAAACGCGTTTATTAAATACATACAAAGAACTGAACTTCATAGTGATTTAATTTTTAATTTTGTATTATAAGTCTGACAGCTGCCTAACTTGATGAACAATTCAGAGTTGTGCGAAATAGTTCCAATAATGGAGTGAACATGGAACGATTCTTTTTGAAGCGAATATAGCTTTTTTACGGACGGTCGGTGGGTCACGCATATAAATTATTGAAAAAGATGGGGAGTAAACCGAAAAAAATCGTCACCGTAGCGTTAACTTCCCCCTCCATGGCGCACTTGGAAGATGAAAACTCTAGAACGGCTCCACCGATTTGGATGATTTTTGTTTTGTGTTGTTCGTCTTGATTCAGGGATGGCTTAGGAAAAAAGAAAAGTCGAAAAATTCTTAAATATATGTGTGTAGAGAGCGAAAGAGGAACAGAGAGAGTAATCTAAACTAACTGGCACTATGAAAAATTAAAATGAATTTTAAATAGGCCGCCACGTAACACGGGCCAATACTTTACGTCCAATGATTCGCTTCTTTCGGCCGTCCCACGACAGCTCGATTTTTTTTTTTTTAATGGAGCTAGTTCCTGGAAACATGTCCACTGAACTGAAATGTAAAGGATTGATGGAGAGAACTGTTAAGGTTACCACTATCATGTACTTCGTGTGGGGACACGAATTTATTTTTTACCAGGAACACGCACACATGGTTCTTGTCCAATAACGTACGAATTTTGCCATGTGTTTATACATTAATATTCGAAGTATACTTCACCATGATGAAAATGTTGATTTTACTGAATATTTTGGCATTGACAGTTTGGTAATCGATTTAAGGGCTCACACAGAAAGTTTTAAGTGGTCAAGTCGCTAATGAAATACCCTTTATCTGAACGTCTTCAATATTTAGTTGAATCACTCGGGCTTTTGACACTTTCTATGTTTATGCATAGATTCGTGTTTCAAAGACAAAATGTCAGTCTCTTGTGGACATGAGATGTGTTGATTAGTATTATTTATAGAAGATAAGTTTTTAAGACTTTGAATCTTGGCTTTTGCGAACAAATCTACAATTATTGATTTGCGGACACACGAATACAAATATTGGTGGTGCGGTGAATGTCGTCTCAACAAACTAATATTCTGTAGATGCTCAGGAAAAAAACATTAAGCTAGGAATATTGATTTTTTTTTAAATTCTAAGCTTACAGTCTTAACTACTATTTTTGATAACAAGAACTTGTTTTAAATTTTGTAAGAATCAAGTCGTTCAGCGTAAGAATAATATAGGTACTCTCCATAACTATTTTCTCAATCATTGGCAACACTTGCTCGTCTCCACTTTACAATTAAAGAAGCTTACAATTGCTAAATTTATATGAAAAATATGGCCACTATGATTTACTTAAATTAAGAGTCGAAACTAAAAATGTTTATTGTCCATATGGCCTAGAAAAAGAAAAAAAAAAAAACAAAAACAAAAAAAAAATCCATTCTAAAGTCCACTTTTGCTAGTGACCTCTACTGTATATTCCACCTAGCATTTCATAGAAATGAAACAAATTTAGCAAAAGTCAACTTGGGCCAGCTGACTCAATTTTGTTGTTTCACCAGAGCCGAACTACAAGTTGTCGTTGATGTGAAGGTGAACCAAATAATCAAAAATTGTTATTATTTGACAGATAAAGCGAGGGGTGATTTGAAAAGGTAAAAACGCTTGTGGCTTGTCTTATTTGACAAATGTCACTTTAGATTTGACCTCGTCAGCGGTGACTCCCATCTAACTATTTATTTCCTAACTTTAAGCCTAATTTAATGCTTTGTTTCTTATAATTTAGACTAAGGGTTGAATTTTTGCCAATGTGCATAACAAATAAATTCAGGCAGTTGCTTTTTTTTCTGATTGATACACTTTATTCTGACATTCAAATAAAATGCATAGGTACCCATACCTTGCTTTAACTGAAACCAAACATTCCGTTACGTAAATTCAACTCCATCTTCTCCATGACAACGTTGAGAGGGTCAAGATCGACACCCCGCATCCATTACTCTCCAATAGTTGGGCGTTAACCGAAATCACTTACCTCTTCCATGTTTGACTTGATTCTCCACACTTGAATCAAACTCGCCCTCAACAACCCTCTCCGACACATTGACCTTTGAGCGAGACTCGAAAATCGTTCATCCATGAATAATTCTATTATGCAGCCAAATGATGTGCAAACAACGAAAAAGGAAACAAAATGCGAACCAATACACAACATTGAATGGATTCTAATTTTACATTTCGAACAGATATCGGTGTCAAGCCCCATCCGACAATGTCCTGTCAATTTCCTCCTTTCAAAAGCGTGTCCTTCACAGTGTATCGCAAATCCATATACTCTTGACTGCTTCTCCAAAGGGGAATCATTCGTCAGTGCACATCCTGACTACGCAATCTCCCGAAAGACTGCCTCTGCCTTTATAACCAACATGACAATACAATGTGTGCTGGGATGTTACAAAAAAAAAAAAAAAACTCCCACACACGACCCATATACCCTCTGGCTGAATACAAAGTTATTTTACTCCCTATCTCCGCAGGGAAAAAAACAGGGATCCTTTCTGCTACAAAATATTCACAAGGTAACCTCAAAATGTGTTTCGTATCTTCCTTTGCATATTTTTCATTCTCTTCGGGTGGAATTTCTTCACTTTTCTCAACAAATTAAAATATAGGAGTATACGCGAGCAATATTGGGAAAAAGGTGACCGCCAGGAGCGACAAGGATTTACATTTAAATAAAATGAACGCTCAACCTCGGGCTGTTTTGTTGAAATGAATTTCATAAGTCTTGATTTACGAGGAACTGCTTCCCCATTTCTCACAATTCAAGGAACGTGGCCTATGTACGAGTATTTGCCGGTTGAACTTAAAAATTTCTGCAGATGACAGTGTTTGTTCGGACCCGGATATTGGAACGATTCCATTCGTCAATGCGCTATGGCAACCACGAGGCGACGTTTGCACACGTTTCGCTCTTGTGAGTGGCATTGAAGTATGATGAGGGCTAGGTTGACCTGAATGACGTTGCGAGTAGGATTTGTGCTAAGTATTGGTTGGCATCCAGGCAGCCACTCGAGAAGTTATTTTGCTGCTCACCGGGAATGCGATGAAACCTAAACCCTTCCAACGAACTGCACACCCATTTCGCATGTCGAAGAACCGGATGTTCAGTAAATTAAACTGCGACAAATTAACTTTACGAATGCATATATACGTTCAGGAAAGCTCAACTGTACGATTATGTCCACCTTCAAGGGATACGCTTTGCAAACGTGGAAATGAAGTCATGTACTTGTGTGTGGTGTTTCCCACTTGAACCACTCTGTACTCAGAACATCGCTCATACACGGACCCACTTAATCCGGTGCTCTAGAGCTCACATTCAAATGCGGCCATGTTTCTGTTATACCGGAAAGAGAATGCTGGGATGTGTGATATTGATGTCGGGCCATCGGTGACCCGCATGAGTACTAGTGGCATGACGGTGACATCACTTGGCATTGACTTGACATCGTGTCGCTGGTGAGTGCAGCAACGCTGTTGTAATTTGTTTAAAATGCGGCCACACTGAAATTCAGAAAAGGGATGTTCGCATCGACGGTTGAAAGGGATGATGCAATGGACAAGCACCACAAGGTCAATTGAAAATTTTTTTTGAATTCAAAAAGAGGAAGAATTTGCGGATTCCTGAAGATGATGATACTTGAGTCTTATCTGGATTATTTGTCAAAACAATTTTGAAGTCACTCGGCTATGTAATGAGGGCTCGTCCTCCAGAGCTCGCCAAATGATGTTTTAATCACCCAAATTGCTGAGTTCATTCCACAGTGGCAGCCGAGCTTTCAGCTAAATAAGTTTTCACTCATTAATTTGGTGACATAAAGCAGAGCAAAAGTTTATAACCTTTCAGAGAACTCGGTGTAAATGAAGTTTGGAATTTTTTCATGGTTAAATAAACAGATAAAGTTCATGCTAAAGATCTGAATCACGTAACTTTTGAGGAGATTATCGTCGAAACTATAGACCTACAAAATTGGCAACCAGCTTAAGAGATTCATCCAGTTCATTCTCCACAAATGTATTGAAAACTTTCGCTAATCAATAACAAATCGGACCGAACATAACTTTCTTTAACCATACAAATTTTGAAAGAAGTGATCTGCCCCTGGTGTTGACCTGATTCGAGAGACCATTTTACAACCACTAAAATAATGCACAACTGACACAGTTTTGGAACACACCAACTTCCCATCAGCAAGGCTATATTTGAGGCATCATAACCATCGCACTAATGGTCGTGCTATCTATACTCTAATGATGCTTACAAAACACCTCCATCGATGTTCTGTTTTAATTAACAAAAACCCTGACATTAGAGGCACAGTATCTTGGTATGTGATATGTGATCACAAAAATATAGGTTTCACTCGAATCAGGTTTTCTTACAGCAGCTCTAAATAAAGCAACCGGTTTCCGCAGCATTTATGAGAATGAAATCAAGGTTAGTTCTCACTGTTTTTTGAAATCGCAGCATCGCAAAATCACATTTCAACTTAAATGCGCAATGGACACAAACACAAATCAATGGCGCTGCAGCAAATGGATTGGACAAATCCAATTACTATAACCAACAGTAAGACTACACTGCACTTCACCCACTATTCTTTGGCGACTGCAGGTCTGGACGAATGGACGGATGCACGGACGTACTATGTGCGATGCGAGTGTCTGTCGGCACTGTGCAAGTGCAAGTGCCATTAACTAACTGATAACTAAATCAAGAAGGGAAAAGCGTGCATTCAGAGGGAGTCATCTAGATAGCGTGTCTCGTATCTATATAGTGCGACCGTTGCGTGTGCAAGTGGCGGCGTATCATGGGAGCGCTATGATGCATCGCGGCAAAATCTACTATAATTAATGAGTGAATTGAATTTTGCAACTAAGTGTTGGAAATGTTCTACATCGATACTCCTAGCGGATGAGAAAAAAGTGATAACGATACTAATTTGTGCGGGAAAAAAATAGAAACATGTGAAAGCAAACTGATGGTGCTATAATAAACCGTTCCAAGGTCGTTGCTGGTTATACTTTGTTTACGGCGTTATTAGGGCAACCATATTAATTGGTAGTTATCGTTGGTTGTAATGATCGACTAATCACTAGCCGTGACAAAACGGCAGGTATGTTTTTTCTCACTGATGTGCAACCCTTAAGTTCCATGAGCAGGAAACGTCCTGAAAACTAGATTGATGTTCTGTTGAACACTTGCATTTTTAAGACCGTTTTTTGGTTCAAGTATCGGCTAGCAAAATGAGTGGCATATTCCTTTGAAATTGCTAGAACTGTTTGCAGGTTTCAGAGAGACACATTTCTGATTTCGCCTGTAGATAGGGCGCTCCGGCTAAGAATTGAATGTGAAATGTCTACCACAAAAATGAATTAATTAAGTAACAATTGTAAGGATCAAGATCACCACAAGATCAAATAAAAATAGCAAAAGGCGCAAAAAGAACCTCATTATAAATAAATAATATACCCAAAGATCATATACCCTGAATGGACCGAGCACCATTTATAAAACTAACTAGTTGCACATCCCAGACTATAACTGTCATGAAAGAGCTTCTCAATGGGGACGTTAGGATACCTAGTTTATGTAAGACGTCAACTAGATTGGTCGGGACTATGAATCCGAACGCGTTTGACTAAGCAAATTGAGTTGTTTTGGTAATCTCGCGTTCAGTTTTACCTTTGTTTAATTGCGCCCTTTTTTATTGGGAAAAGGCCCTTCATAAATATTAAAAAAAATTTTATTTTCAAATAAGTACATTTAAAATGTAACACGGTTGCCTATCACAACACTATTATAGTTTTATGCAAACTAATGGTTGTTAAATATCGTGTAAAAATTCTAATTTACCAGAGTGGCCTTAGAAATGACACCTTTTTATCTCATCGACCCTTTTTTCGACTCTTCAGGATTCTGCAACGGCCACTCTGTTTACTTTAAATTTGGCTCTTCGAAATGTCAACTGAGTACGCAGGCAGGATTTTCTTGACTAGATTTGTCGGCTTCCCCTACATAAACGTCAACTGATAAAACTATGCACGTGAGCACTCCAAACTGACAGCTCGAGAGTAAGAGCTATTTCTCAATACTATAAATGACAGCCATATGTGGCATAGTAATTTTGTAATGTAATCGTAATGTGCAGACAATACTTCACAGCCGCGTATACTCTCTGTATAATCGTTTAAGAATTGTTACCTTTGTAATTTGTTCATAAAAGTCTCAATAAAATCAATTCAATACGCGTGAGCACTCTGGGCCAATAAAAACTGAAACACATCTAGTCAGACAGCTGTCAGACTTACTAATTTATGAATCCGAACGTCCCCAATTATATGTTCGGACCAGAGTATATATCCTTACAATGAGTAGGGACACTCTCCACGTGTTTCTTATCAGTTTACAATTGAATGGTTGCCACTGGTCTGGAAAGTCGGGGAACGAAAATTAGGTAAGGAAATGTCAGGGAAATTCGGGGAATTTTAAAAGCTGTCAGGGAAAATTCGATCTGTCTAATTTTTTGTTTAAAAAATAAAATAAAATTATTTCCTCAAAATTGCTTCTTTTCCAACGCTTCCTGATTTGCCGATTTTTCCAGGTAAAACTCATTTGTATGTCCTTTCTTTAAATTTACCACTAGAAGAACTCACTTTTTTCAGCTATAACTCATTAATGTCACATTGAAGTTCTTCATCTCTCGCATTCAAACAAAAACCGCTCCAAAAGAGACCACTTCCTTACACGGATCACATTTAATTATTCACAATTCCCCCCGCTTACCTGACGTAAAGCTTACGCGTTCAATAACAACACAATTGTAAATAAAAAGTAATTGTTATTGTATGCTGGCACACGATTAACTGTTTAATCGGAACAGTTCTATAAATAAATATTATTTTGTCGGCTTGTGGCTGTCATCATCGCCACCACGCAGCTGTCAACTCCAATTCATGTCCTTTTTCACTCCTTATCGCTGCTGGCTGGCCATTGGGTATGATGGCTTTCGTCCTAATGTGCGTGTGCTGTTTGGCTTAGAATCCTTTGTTTGGTGCTCCAGCGAAAGTTGTTAAAAAGATCGGGTCGCAGATTGCATTCATCGGAAAACGGACGACAGGAACAGGGGTTGGAGTTGATATTGTTATTAATACTTGCCTCCGTTTTGTTGTAGTCACTGACACACGATATACGTTATGCTTAAATACATGTCACGAAGCTGGCAGAAGTGCATGAAAGGGCCAGTTGGTGCGCGATTGGGCCGCATTAACACCGACTGGCAGTTGGTTTTTACACTTAATTTATCATATTTGTTTGTTTATTATTGTTCCGGGGGGCGGGAAACGGCCATTCTTGTGAAGTCACGCAATATAATCCGGTGTGGGAGGTGTGAAGTCTGCGATTAGAGTTTGCTGGGAATTTCTGGAATGGCAGAGCCAGGTGTTTTCTACATTGTTAAGGTTAATAGATTCAATTTTTTTTGAGAAAATGTAACAGTCAGCGATGAAAGGGGAAACGTTTTCTCATTTCGTTTGATGCCTCTGGAGAGGCTATATGTGTGTGTGCGCACAAATGAAACGTCATAAAACGTAAGCATCAATTGAAGAAATGCGATGTTCATGCTGGGCGTTGTCGTCGTACTTCCTGTTCGCATAGCCGAAAATTTCTACCGGAAAGTCCTGTATATTGATTTTCGTGTCTCGCGGGAATCATGAAATTCACATTTTTTTGTTAATGGTGGATGTGGACGTGGAGTGTTGTTTTTTGTTATGTTTTGCAGTCGAAGGAAGAATTTAATGGAGAAAGGCGGGGATGCGTTCAAAGGGAATGCTCAGACGAGAGTTATTGGTACAGTATTCTCGTATGGAGATGTAAATTTGCGTGAATGGCTGCATTTGTTATCGAAATTGCTTGCGGCGTAATGTGCAAGTACATTTAAGAGGAAACATTATTGAACGGAATTCATGCAAAAGATCGGCATACCAATCCCAGTTGTGTGTACTGATGGCTTAATCGCTTAAATTAGTTACATCGCTTATTTGTGTTGGTGCAGGTATGAACACTGAACACCAATCGAACATTTCGTCAACATTTCTCATGAGAAGCTTCTCAATTTGGCCTATGGTATAAGTACTACGTTGAAGGCGGCGACTGATGCTCGTGGGTTCCTTGGTAAAAAATTCGTTTTATTAAAAACAACACAGCAAAGCAAAAAACGAGCAAAAATGTCATTCGGCTGAGTACATTTTTATATGTTCATTGCAATTAGGTTCACCCGAGTATACTTTTCAATTTGGGCGGATTTCAGAAAGCGGAATTGTCTAGGAAACTGTGAGAAAGCAATTCGTTTACTAAAAACAACGTGTGGCTATTAACAATACACCCTTAAAGCCTCTATATATATCTACTAGCTGCTACTATGTCTTTTCTTATTCTTCATTGAGTAAATAACCTTTTCCTGTGTTTTACCTTAGCGAATTGATCAGTTCGTGATGGGAAAAAAAATCATCGGAGACCTTTGGAGCGAAAGAGGTCTATTGCTCGTTATTTTGTGAATTCTCTCTTTTTCTGTCGCTTCTGATGAGAACTTCCCGACTCCCGAGCCAAATACTAACAATTTTGAAACATAAACAAATTGAGCGATACTCTCTCAGAGACCTCACAGACGTTTTTTCTTTGCAATTAAATTGTAGGACAGATTTTGAATTTGTTTCTTGTCAACTTTTTGCATTTGACATAAATGTATTTATCAGTACTTAACTACTTACTCGCCCCTTTGAAATTCTCTGAGCTGGTTGGAGCCGAATGAGGAACTACTCGTTATTTTGCTAATTTTCTCATTTTCTGTCACTTCTGATTAGAACGAGTAGAAGACTTTGTGTGGTTGCGTTCAATTTCAACCTCAAACAAAGAAGACATTTGAATTACATTTGACGTGAATGTTTGGAAAATGAAACACGAGTATGTTCTGACAGCGCGAAGTAGGATTGAAGACTGAATGAAAATACTTGTTTATTAGTTCGCACATATGACATTTAGTTTGGAGCACATTGGATTGTATAGTTTTTCCAATATTGAGTCGTGCGTTTTGCTTTCACTTTATGTAGAATAGAAAGTACGGCATGGCATGATTTCGCTTATGCGTTTTAGAGGAAAGAAACCCGCATTTATTATTTCATGGCTCATATTTCTCGTTCAAAGTATAAGGAATCATTTTAAATGGTTGCATTACTGATTTGTCGAGGACTTGCATTTTTGAAAAGTTAAGGTCCCTAATTACATGAATGAGTACCTTCTGTCACTGTGACGCAGTGCTAATTGTATTTGTCATTCAGACACTCCAAATAGACGAGTTTAGGAAATTTAAAAAGCTGAAGCTGATTCTGCCAGAAATGAAGAATATCAATGGCGATGAGGAGGTAGCACAAAGTTTTGCTTTTTTTTTTAACCAAATCGCCAAATTTGTTTGTTTTCTTCTTGCAACGCCATGTAACTCCTAAAAATGTCACAGCAAACAAACGTTTGTTTCTCTTAAATGAAACGTCAACAGTTTGTCTACGATGAGAAATATTTAGGGAAGTCTTAAGCCACCCGGATTACAAATGGTTAGGGTAGCTCAAAGGTAGTGAACTAATTAAATAGGTATGAGAAAAACTCCTGTAACTTTTTAGACTTTTTTTCGTCAGAACGATCGCAAAAGAAAAATAAATAAATAGATGTCGCAACGGGCCTTTATGGGACCCTGATCCTAACTTCGCGCCACCATTCGTTTTGTGTGCTTTTCTCATTTTTGGACCGAATGGAATGCCGCACGAGAACCTTTTTCATGACAATTATACTCACGGATGTTTGTCGAACTTTCGCGAAAGGTGGCACAATGGAAAAAAATGTAAGATGAAATTTGCTAAACGTACTGCTAAAGTTTCGAGATTGAGGATGGCTCATAGCTCACTCTCCACAAATTTGATAATGTCTTCCGAGAACCAAAATAAGTGATTTAGAAAAAAACCTTTAGACGATCATCGTCACATGCACCGATATGATGAATTGGGAAACCAAAATGTGGACAAATAAGCTGCCAACTGCCAGATTGGTTGTCTGTGGAAAGAGAACTGCAAATTTGAAAAAAAAAACCAACAAATCTCTAAATAAAACAAGTTTTAGCTGGGAGCACTAAAATTGCGTATCTCTTTCTCTCTTTCTCGTTAACCAACCACAGATTGGTCAATACGGCTTTCAATAAATCATTGAGCGAGAAGTATGCCTAGTGAATAGAACATTCCTACAAACATTCCCCCAAATCTAATTTCGCCGATTGCCCCGAATGCACATGGGTAACATCGATTTTCACCACCAGAATTTGTAGTTTTTCTCGCCCTCAGTTGAACATGGTGCACCCCCCACACCTAACCAAAGAATCAATTGTATCTAAATTTTCCCTGCTTATACTCGTACAAATTGTAAGCTTTTGGAACACCAATAATGCTTTTCAACCGCCACCATTCGCCACATGTTTTCAAAATTTAATTAAACAATTCCGACGCTACGCACACTAATCCACATCTGTTTGAAATGTTTACACACTGTCCCGCAAACATCAGCATTGCCAGCGATTTTATAGATTATGCTGTGACTGGGGAAACTCTAAAAACGGTGGCGTATACGTACTATTTTTAGTGAACCATCATACGTTCTGGCTTTTGACACATTCTTAAGCATTTTTTTTCCACTCACTTGTCAACATCAGATTTCGCTAATTATCTTAGACGGTCTGAGCCAACAATAAATCATCTTAATCTTGCGCCCCGGTGCTCTGCCTCAACCCAGAGATCTCTGTCTTAATTAATATTAATCAATTTCAGCTCTCACATCCACACAAATTTATTTATCCGTTTTGTTTATTTTTGTTTGCTCGCTTCTTGTTTCAGATAAGGATACCAGACGACCTGACGAAAGGAGCAACATCACCACTAACCACCCACATCTCACTGCGACTACCACAACTAACACAAAAGCCGTCTTCATTTCATACACATAGTTGGGACGAAGCGATTGTGCTCACTTGAATAAGACTACCGGTCGCCGTACACCACCCCAACGAAATAAAATAAAATATTTATCAAACCAAAGGAAAAGACGAACAAAAAAAAATGGGGTTACCACCATCACCTTTAAGGCGAAGAAGCTGTCTGATTGTGACAACCGTAATTGTCTTGGTGCCTTTCACAGTGCTGGTGTTAATTGTCGGTCCAGGTGAGTTCCGATTTCATTGCCATACACATTAGGACTGTCGCCGGCTCCCTGTGTTTTCAACATCCTTTTTGTTCCATTTATATATGTGTTTTTTTAATTAATTAAACTCTGGCCAGCTATGGGGGTAGGCGTGGCAGAGAACAATGCCACCATTGAAGAAGAAGGTCATGCGACATCGTTGTCGTCGTTGTCGTCGTTGTCGTCTACGGTCTCCGGACAATTGCCTTTTGTCATATCACCCGATCAGGGGGGGATGGCAGATAATCATTCATGTGGGTCCTGTTAGACAGCGAAGCGAATTCAAATTAAGTGAAGTATAATTCCATTAAAATTGCAAACTACACCCATATTTGCGTTGTATGACAGACGAATAATATTAAAATTACACAAGCCTTTTCCAATGACAAACAGGGTGTAAGCTAATTAGAGTGCATTTGAAGTCGCGAGGTCGCTGCTATAATTACGTCAGTGCAAGGACACGTTTTCGATTTGCAATTTTGTACAGAAATGGGGGGGGGGGGTGGGATATGCATCTTTCTCGCGATTCCATTCTGCATCCGTGAATGTGACACGGACATGATTTATTCGATGTTCTTCTTTGTGATTTGTGTGTGTCGAATTGCCCTCATAATTTATGGTGCATTTCCAAGTAAACATTGGACCAATTAGCTAACAAAGTCCTAAGGCGAATTTTTCGGCTTTCAGGATAAACATCAGCAAACAGCAAGTGAGCTTATTGATTATTTCTGACAGTCAGTATCTATGTCTGACTTTCTAAGGGAACGCGACACGTGTCTCAAACAAGTTATAAAAATCAAAAACCGACATATCGCTGTGAGCACGCGAAGTTTGTGAATAAAACAGCAGCAATAAAGAGAAATCCAAGCAGTTTTCTATGCGCTTGGGCACAATCTCATTAATAAATAAAGGATCCAAGGGGAAATAAATTTCCAGCTAAGGGTATATGCAAAAAGATATGTTATTTCCTAGAAGATAATTTATTGCCACGTACCCCCAGCGAGGACATTTTCCCACATACATATTCAAGCATATACATTCGTGATGGTAACTTCTGCACGAATGCTGCACTTACTTTCGCATTTGATTGATTTTGACGGTCTGAAATGTATCCTTACTACACTCACAGGCGGGGCATTGCGTCCGATCAATTTAGAGCTTTTGCCCGACTTTGTGTGCGGCTTTATTCCATGTGTGCGGTTGCAATCAAATTTCCCACATTTGTCAAATAGAATTGATGGTATGGATTTTAACGGAGAATCCAGAATGAAATGGGTTTATTTTGAATTGCAGAGAAAGTGTCAAGTCCTGGTGGTGGTGTTAATGGAAATGTCAGTTGATGAGTCGGATGCAGGATACTGGAAATTCTGCAGACAAATTAAAAAATCCCGTCCTCCTGGCCAAAATGAAGGGAGGACAGGATAATATTCCAGCTGAAGTCCAACAAGGCTGTTGGTCAGGACGGTCCACTTTTTTTTTTTTTTTTTTTTTTTTTTTGTTATTGAAGGTGAAAATCTCGAAAGACACAATGGGGCTAGAAACCCAGAGTAGTGTGGGACTCTAACCGCACTAAAAACACCTCCCTAATCATGACCAATCAAAGAAAGATCGACAAATGATTTTACTTTCAACGTGCAGTTGCGTTTGAGAAGGTATTATAATTTAAATTCGGGTTCTCATATTTTTTAGATTATAAGTTCGTGAGGCTTAGTTCTTCTTAATCTACGAATATTATATCGTACATTTAAGACGTCTATTATTTCAGGATTAATATGCATCTGCAGACGGTCATTGTGACGAATTGCGTACTTTTTAATTACTTCCGTTACAAGATCAATCTGCAAATCACGATGCAAGTCATTATTTCTAATATACCACGGGGCATTTACTATTCCCCGAAGGACTTTGTTTTGGAATGTTTGTATTATTTGTACATTTGTTTTCTTTGTGCAACCCCATAATTGGATACCATACGTCCAAACAGGTTTTAGTATTTGATTATATATTAAAATTTTATTCTCAGTGGACATTTCAGAGTTATGTCCTAGCAACCAATACAGTTTTCTATACCTAATATTTAACTCTTCTACTTTCTTTTTCACATGTTCCTTCCATTTCAGTTTAGCATCTAGATTCATGCCCAGATACTTAGCTGTGTTAGAGTAAGGAACTACTTGGTTATTAATAACCACAGGAGCGTTCGTTATTTTTTTATTTGTAAAATTAATATGAGTGGACTTTGACTCATTAAGTCTAATTCGCCATCGTTGAGCCCAATCACATATCTCGTTAACAGAATTCTGTAGCTTTTCTGTGGATTTAGTCACGCATCCATCAGTTGATAGAAGAGCAGTGTCATCTGCGAATGTAGCTATCATCACATCGTTTGTGTGTGGTATATCACTAGTATACAATAAGTACAGGGTTGGTCCCAGAACACTTCCCTGTGGAACTCCTGCTTGCAATTCTTTGAGTTCAGAATACGCTGAACCGTAGCGAACTCTAAAGAATCTATTTGAAATATAAGATTTAATTATCTCATAGTATTGTCTTGGTAGATCCCTATGAAGTTTATACTCTAAGCCCTTATGCCAGACCTTATCAAAAGCCTGAGCAACGTCTAAAAATAGTGTAGAGCAAACTTGTTTTTCTTCTAATGATTTTTCTATAATATTTGTTATACGATGTACTTGATCTATTGTCGAGTGTTTATTTCTAAACCCAAACTGGTGGGTGGGAATAAGCCTTCTTTGTTCTATTATTCTGTCTAGTCTTTTAAGAAGCAGTTTCTCAAAAAGTTTTGATAATACAGGTAAAAGTGAGATTGGCCTGTATGAGGTGACTTCTGATGGAGGTTTACCTTGTTTAGGTATAACTATAATTTCTGCTATCTTCCAATGATATGGAACATATCTTAGCTTAAAACAAGCATTAATTAAAAGCTTAAGTTTAACCAATGCTATGAAGGGTAGTTCCTTCAGAATTTTGGCAGTTATAAGATCATAACCTGGCGATTTTCTATTTGAGAGCTTATGAATACATGTGCTGATCTCTTTAAGTGAAACGTATGTGATTACGTCTTCATCTATCCTATCAAAGAATTCAAGGCGTTCGTTGGACCACAGGACGGTCCACTGTGAATTTTTTATTCGGAAGACACCGGAAGACACCGTGGAGAGCACAAACCTACTCCGCTCCTAGATTTGGTCATAGGAAAGAATGCCTCATGATTGGAGCCTTGCATTGTCTGCCCGATGAAACCAGAAAGAAGATACTCTAAACCGTGTCAAGTTTACAGGCATAAGTCTGCTAAGAATCGCATATAATCCTTGGAAAAAACCCGGTTCTATACTGGGCAAAATTCTGCGAGTGATTTTCGGTCTCGTTATCCATTGGGGGGGCTTTGGGAGAGAGGATTTAACAGCGAACTCTACAAGCTGTACAGCGCCATCGAGCTAAAGATCGGTCTAACTGGAGAGGCATATTGGTTGCTTTCCATGTCCACCCCGTACTGTAGTTCCACCGAAGTACATGAGCTATTAAAATGACGAACCTAATGTCAGTTCGCATTTGTGGACTGATGCCAACATTTCTGACCAAGTCGATGACACTATGTATACCCTGTAGAGTTCTTTGTTGCCCGCTCAAATCGTTAATGTCTCCACTCTTAACAGTCTTGCACTATCCCCGACTAAGATGAGGCTTTTCTCAAGCTAAGGAAACAGTGATTCCCAAGCGTAGTCCTTCACTTTATTACTGATGTGATGCCATTTTCAGAGTTCATAACTCAGCCGACCGAACTAGCTATAACTAAAATTGTAAACTATTCATGACATTCTGTGCCAGTATTTACAAATGTTGCCATTGACAGTTCTGTCAATATTAGCAGCTTAAGCAATTAATTGCGCAGATGTTTGGAAAATTGTGCCCTGCTTGTTGGTTCACATGTTTCACACAATGTTCTCAAGTGCGGTGTTGCTGAAGTGACAAGACAACGCATAAGGTTAACTTAATGCTTTCTCTACAGCAAAGGTCTCAATGTGATGTCGTTTCCAACCTCAATACGGAAGCGAGCGTCCTTCAGTGTTTAATTTGCACAATTTTTGTTTGGCAGGCAGATGATATAGAAATAAATTTGTAGGATTAATATAGTCCTTATTAATGTCGTAATACGTGGTTTTGGTCTTCAGTTAGGTTAGGTAGTAGCACTCCTTCATGTCGCACTGTTTTATGCTCTTGTTCTCTCCTCCGGACAAGACTATTTTTGTACTCCTCTATTTGTTGTTGGCTGCATACAACTTTTTGAGAAATTGTGAAATACGAGACTTATTGCTGAAACCGAACGAACTTTGTTGATTCTAACGTCAGTGAAAAATGCTCTCCAAATATATTCTAACGCTTGCATCCACATGGACCTGACATAATTTCCCATCAAATGGAGTAAAAAGTCCTTTTCCAACGACACTGAACTAAATGTGGCATATCATTTTATTTCCATCGCCATTTCATTGGACTACCTACTTACTATAAGCCGGAGATAGTATGCAGTCCTGCCGAGCATCATCATAATTACCATACAAAATGTTTTTTCTCCATAACGCCGTTCAATTTCCTGCATCATTTCCGGTGCACGAAATGTGCTTTTAGGCTTCAAAAATGAAGCCTCGAATATAGAAGATCATGCGTCACTCACATATGTATATACAAATTGGTTCGGTTTCCATTTATTTCCCGGAAACAACTAAATACATTTTTCGGCATACAAACAAACAGCGAGTGTCCCTTGCAGCTATACACTCTCTTCATTAGGGAAATCGCATTTCATTATAATATGTATTTGCTCTCAAACAAAAACTATACCCACTATACATTTAATTTATATTTTTTTTAAAACTGTCCAGTCGATCCGCTTTCTCCGAATTTCATTCACTCGGAACAAAAGACCCGAAAGGACAATTCATCGCAGTAAAAAAAATATTTAGGGAGGAAAAAAATAACGTATTTTCTGCGGCAAATGCCTTTGTCCGCATCCCAAAAGGGCTGACGGCAGACGACCGACGAGAAGAATATTCCTAGCGATGACACAGACACAGACAGATAATCTAGAGCGAGCTGGAAAAGAAAAAAATAATATATTCGCGTTTAGCAGGATTAAATTTCACTATTATCAAGCATAATCTAGGATGGCATTTTCTATGGGTAAACCTTCAGAAAGCTCTGCTGCGCCATGCGTCGAAGGGAAAGGTAAAGGAATTTTATCTGCTCTTAAATGTACTTTGTTTGAAATTCGAACTATAAACCGAACAAGAGACGAGTGGTTCCAAGATCAATTTAGAATTTTTTTTCTTGCCTGCCAGAGGTTGTTTTCCTTTCACCGGACGCAGAAATTTGCTTTGGAATATTCGCTACTCCGTCGTTTAAGCTGTATAAATATACGAGTATTGCATACAAGGATAATGCAATTGATATTAAATCCAAACAAGTGAAGGAGAAGGAATGCCAAAATGGCGCTTTGTTTATAAGGATGGAGGATAGAAAATAAACACACACATTTCCCAGTTGATGAGAGGGTTTTCTTTTGTGAAGGTCGTTGACAGGAGTGTATGACCTGTAGGTTTGACTTTATCTGCGTTGATAGTGGTGATGGACGGAAGACAGATGTCAGTTTTCTTTGACAGAAAATGAAGTGCGCCATTAGGTCTCTTTGCGTATTTTCCCGATCCAATCACTAAAAATCTATCAATTTCAAAAAATTGAGCGAAAGTTTCTCTCTCTGGATAGACTTCGAGCTACTTTGAGTCACTTTCATCTTTGACATCTTGTCCATGTCAAAACTTATCTTTTTGCAATATATGAAACGTTCTAGGAGAATGTTCGACCACCACCGATTTTGTTTTGTCTGTGGAATTGGTTTTTAAGACGGATTTTAAATTTGTTTCTTGTCAAATTTGTGCATTTGACATATTTATCAGTACTTGTACTTTGCCGGTTGGAGTTATCTGAGCCGAGCGAAGAGAGGGACTACTCGCTACTCGTTATTTTACAAATTTTCTCTTTTTCTGACATTTTTGAAACAAACTGTACAGTATAGACTTTGTGCGATTGCGATCGATTTAAGCCGCTTCGCGAATGAACCTTTGGTTTCTTGTAGTCAGACTTGAGTCAGCTTTAAGTTTTAATAAGACTCGTCATAACACACCGTCGAGTAACGTACTTTTGAATAGATTGACAATTGAGAGCAAGAGGCGAAACATACAAGCGGGCTACAGAGCCTACGGTTTTGACGGTTGACAGTTCTTGTAAATTGAAAACATTGGGCCATCTTTTTTTCTTCTCTTGTCCTCAAAATCGTAAACAGATGAAAGATGATTTCATTTAAAAATGCAGATCAAGATCGTTCTTGGGCCCAAAGACGGTCGTATGTTTCATAGAGGGTAGCGCAAAAGCAACTTTCTGACCTAAAATGCGAATTTTATTCTTTCAGTTACAAATTATGGTTTACGGACAATTTTTGGGCGGGCTTTGAGCACCATATTTATCTTCTGGCACCAGCTCTATCAGCTGGACTTCCTGAAGAGCGTTTGCCTAGCACTTCGATACGACTTTTGGGCTCAGCGCCTTTATTCCTATCAAAATTGTATTCTTTAAATGGGTAGCTGGGGTGGGCTTGATTGCGAACATTTTAACATTGATGCAGTCGAAACCGGAGAATGTGAATGTGATTCCCTCTAGATTTTTCTTATTGAAACCACTTTTAAGGACTGTCAAGTCATTGGACTTAAGAAAACTATTCAACAATTGCCACCTTTTTCCATTAATGGTAACATCACTATTGACAGCTTCGTCTTCAATAGAGATTGACCCAATAATTTTTTTCTGATGGCTTAAATACAATAATTTCTTTTAAGCGAACCGAACAACACGTTTTTGGAGCTCTCCTGACTTTGACTCTTATCCAAGATGAATTTTGTATGACATCTGGAATTTGGTTTTTAAAGTCTAAGAGTTAAATAAAAACGCCGTCGCGTAGAACTTTGTTTATTCTCCACAGCACTGACAAGAGTGCCCACAAGTACACTTCAGTGTGGGCAGTTCAGCGGTTTTATTAATTCATCGAGTTAAGTTGAAAATAAAATTCAAATAAAATTTCTTAGATTAGATCCAGAAATTTTGATTAATTTTCAAGGTCAAGGCAGAGCACAACGTTCTGTTTACATCATACAATTTAAAAGCTGAATTGTGTACATTGCTCAGATTTTAAAAGTCGAAACTTAGATAGATACCTTAATAATGGCAGCGGATATGCTGTCATAATTATTTCACCAGATACCTACAGCTACAGATTCGTTAAATGCCTCTCCAACTTAACCATTGCTCAAGCATTTAGCTCCAGTAGAACTGCGCAAATAACCCGCAAAGACCCCTCGCTCCACGAGGCGTATATCTAATCTGAATGTTTAAACAAACACTTTGGCTAAGATAAATATTTGCCATGGAAATAGAACGCACCATATAATGCCGGTGCTGGTTCTGATGCTGGTGCCTGTTCCTTTATCTCCATCTTTCCGCACCCAATTAGAAAGCGATTTTCCCATTCAAGATCAATGCTAGCTGGGACTGGGATTCAACCGAGTGCACCTGCAGTCTCTATCGTCAGTCTCTAATGAAATGATTCATTGGAAATGGGTCGTGCAAATAAGATTCACTTGTGCGCGCTATTTCAGTGCAGAGCTTCTTCGTTAATTTATACACAGGCAGACCTATATACAAGTAGGTACACGAGAATGTGTGTATTTGGACGGAACCTATGGACTATGGCTGTGAACATGAGCCAAGTCACAAGTCGGATGTACTGTTGACATGCGCTGACGAGTCTCATTAACAATTTAATGAACTCGAGCACACAAAGTAATTAAATTGCAAAGGTGTAGCAACCATCCTATTACGAAACGAACAACTTGTTTGCCATCTCGCTATACCGGTTTCTGATTAACGCGTCGATGCCAACTATACTCTTGCTGCATTTTCAACGATTAGACTAATCGATGAACAGGGGAGTTGGCAGCTGGGAACTGGTAGGTGGGGTAACCAATCATATTGGAATCAGCGGTTAAAGGTACGATAATAGAGATTTTAATTGGCGTATGGATATGCATTTAATAAGCTCTGATGTAGATTGGAAATTTAGTTTGGTAATTCGGGTAAATACACCGGAAAGATACGATAATTATTATGAGCCGTTTGTTCACATGCGGTCAAAGCCCTTATATTCAAAAATTAATTCTTGAGTAGACGGGTTAATAGTTTGCGTAATTAGATAAATACCGCTCTGATGGTAATGAACTAGCAACTAAAGGAAATTAGCTATTCGGTTCGATGTCGGAGGTGGGTATTGGGTAGATGGTAATTAGGGCGGGAACGTGAAGGGGTGTGCATTTTGCTATATTATTATGCCTTAAAACTGAAAAACGCTTTCATTTCAAATTGTAATACATAGCCTAAAAGTTCTTAGCATTAATTAGAATGGAAAACAAATTTTGAAATGAAAGCAATTTGGTTAAGCCTTTCCAGCGATCACATGGGCTATCTTATATTATGAATTAACCTCTTTTGATTTTTCATGGACGTATACATACACATTTAAAACCCATTCACTCCACAACTCCCGAAAGTATGAAAGAACAAGTGGGGTATCGAAAAACTCATTGTAACTCGAACTGTAAGAGAAATATGTTTAATCGTTTTCGCTGGAACTAACATTTTGCTTCGTATCCCTTCGAAAATGAAAGCAAATTCAACTGTAAGATAAAAACGTGCAATCGTTTTCGCACGAACGTTTTTCTTCAGGTCCCTTCGAAAGCGAACGTTTTTTTCTTTTGTGCCCAAGTTAAAAAAATCCTGGTTCTTAATTGAAATGAGAGAAAAAAAAACAAGTGGCAAACTTTCGTTTTCGTATTTTTTTTTTGTTTTTTTTTTTCAAATGCGAAAGTGCTATTCGATTGGTTTTTTACGGTATAGGTACAACTCCAACTCCCAGGTCTTTCCTTGCCAAAGTAGGGGGGCCACATCTACTTGAAGAGACTTACTGAACAAATCAAATGATCAAATTGCTTTTTTTTTCTCTTAATCTCAACTTTAACCTCTTTTATTTTAACTACCTATCTACACCCACAAAAAAGTTTAAAAAAAAAAATGATCTAAATGTGAAATCATCGATATTTTTTTTGAATAGTCACTAACTATTTCATAAAATGTATTATCTGTATTTAAAATTATTTGTATAATTTTGTAAACTAATTTTTCACATTTTGTACATTTTGAATAAAGAATAAGTTGAATTGAATTGAATAATTTCTACGTGTGTAATGGAAATTTGACATTTTCGAAACATATAAGACCACGGGCCGAATGAACTCTTCTAAACAAATTTTAATGAGCATTGCACAATGTTGAGATGTTAACAACAAATCGGAAATCAACTTTATCTAAAATATCTAGTAGCACTGTAATTATAAATCGTTGTTATTAATATCAATTGGACTTTTATATATTCATTCCTTTTAATATTTCATCCAATAAACATCTATAAAATTAATAGGTTATGGGCCCAGGTTGCGGAATAAAATATAATTATATAACTTGAATATAATAACATTTTTTTTTTTAGTAAATACGTTAACAGAAGAAGAAATTAAAAAAAAAAAAGAAGAAAATAATTATCAAAATGGCAACAACAAGCAATATTGTTTCAATTGAGAAATTATTGGGTCGTGAGAACAGCATAAAATTAACACACAATATAAAATACGTTTGAATTAGCGATTCAGATTTCTTTTTGCAAAAACCAGAGCCTGGGCTGAAATTCTTACAAACAGTAAAAATTCTCAAAAAGTAAGCGCCACTGGCAGTCACCAATTTAGTAATGTTAATTACTTCGATCTGTTTCTATTGCAATACTTTACGCCATAGCCATTAGTAAAAAATTACCAAAAGTGAGTTACAACTACAGTAATCAATGAACATCTCTAGAAAATGTTTACCTGGATAAGTGCAAGGTCAATTGCAAGCTGTAAATAAGAAAGGTTGTTCCGCAGTCTTCTCTCTAAAACTTTGTCCAGTAATATACAAATTAACTGGTCTGAAGTGCATCTAAAACCAGCGCACATTTCTTAAAGATACTAATTTTCGTTTACTTTTAAATTATGTACATATTTCAATTTTCTTTTTAAAAAAAAAATTGATAATTTATATTTCTGAAAACTAGAAATGCGCAAATTTTCAGTTCTAGAGGATAGCCTTCCCCGTTTGAAATTGGGAGAATCATGCGTTGCACTATCCACTGAAAACCGCCACTAAATGCTGTAGACATTTTCAATTACCCATATTCACAGCGATTCCGAAGATGTCCTCCATTTTTACATTACTTTCATATTTCGGCTGACGTGGGGAAATTATAAATAGACCGTGGCGTTAAATGGATACCAATGTTTTTCTCATTCATTAAAAAAATCACTCAAACGACAAATAAATGACATTTTAATGACATTAGTCTACGACTTCGAAATAGTGGCAATTAGTGAATTAAGGCGTATACACAAAAGACAGCTATCATTCAAAATGGCTATTTAAAAATAACATCACGTGACTGTTCGCCCTGTCATGTATTAAATTTGTTATGGTTTCCCACATTGAAAACAAAAAACATAAAATTAATAATATAGACGATAGGAAACAACCCGGACGGAACTTACTCATAATTTATAGAGTGTTGATTGTTAACACATCTGTCTGCTGAAGGGAGATTTAAAATACAAAGGACTGAATTAAATTAATACGGACTTATGCGATGGTATAAAATATGTTTTTGAATGGAGATAAATAGAATCCAAGGTTATAGCTTCTATGTTATTCGAAGTGTGCATATCGTTAACAAGCTGTCAAAATTAAACGGTTCACGCTCCATTAAATGTCTTCCTATAAATTAATTTTACTAAATGCATTCTTTTATTTGAAAAATTAGCAATTGGGAAATGGAAAGAAGAAATTATTTACTTACAATTAATAGTTGAAAATATATAATTTACCCCCTTAAAGTAGAAAAGTGCTGCCCAACTTTTTCTCTGTCTGAAAGAGAATTTATTCACTCCACTATCATTTAACAGTCTTTTTGAGTATGTCTAATTTAGTAAGTCTGACAGCTGACTGAATAAATGTGTTTCACTTTTGATAAGTGACTGACGTAGGAAAAGTGACGTTACCGACCGATCTAGTTTTTACGGTCAGTTTACATCTAGTCCAGAACAATCTAAGCGACTTAATGCAATTAGATTTTTGCAAATCGCGATAGAGCTGCAGGACTCTCATCAACCAAGCACAAAAGAAAAGTTAAACTCTTTCTACTGTTTATTTGCGAAAATTTGTTATAAAAAAGTTAAGGTTTGTTATTAGCCGTGTTTTTTTGAGTTTCGATCTCAGCAAAGCAAAGTAAATTAGGCTTTTCAGTACGCTAATTACAACAACTATTGCGAGTCCCGAAATGTCAATTGGAATGTATTTGTTGTAATTGCGTGCTGAAAATCCTACTTTGCTTTGCTTTGCTGAGATCGAAGCTCAAAAAAACTCGGCTATTGTTAGTTGCGAAAGCAGAAACATTGGCTTGATTTGATTTATAAAAATACGCATTTGACTCTATTTTTACTACATTCATCGAACTTGCAACAAATTCCATCGCTTTTAACATCTTCCACGAATCTGTTCTACCTCACAAGTGTCACAGAAAATGGTTACGTTCAGAGGTCTAGGTCTGAAAGGTGCCGTAAAATAAGGCCAAGTGAAATAAGACCAACTTCTAAAAATGTACCTTGTTTTGCTTTTAAAAAGTGTAATAAGGCCAACTTCCAACATTTATTTCATGGCACCGTCTGAAAGCAGGCGGTAGTGAGTCGTATGTATAGTTGCTTTGTCAGGTCGATGACTAAATGACAAGCAGACTATACTTAAAAATGAAAATGAAAGTTTTAAATCTGTTTTTTCTGTTACAGCTCAGCTAAGTAATTGAAACTTTATGGTTAAGCAATATTTTCCAATGCGTACCTAGTTAGTTATTTGTTTCAATATGGACCTGTTGCGTCTTCTATATACAAATTTCATACAAATAATTTAAATATATTTCCGTCGGTCGTTCATATCGCATATATTTTGTAAAATTCGCATTTTATATAGAAATCAACATCCGCTGTAACTGAACACAAACAATGTTGACGAAAGTTTACATATCCGAAACAAATTTTTTTTTCGCGTAAGGGACAGCTATTGAATTAAATATTTAACGTGGCATCGGAAGGTATGTAATAATTATTAACTCTTATTTGATTTTCACAATTTCGCAACTCTGCATCCAACCGGCATTGCTCATTCTTCGTCTGATGTTGAATAAAATCCGCATCGATCCAATCATTTATTTAACTCAATTTTAAGTCTCTGAACTTATAGAGGATATTACCCCCGTTTTATTCAGCATCGGAATCGTCCTGATTTTGCAAATCCTTTATTTCGCATTGGAATCAACTCGAACTGCGCTCCTTTTTTTGTTTCATTAATACGTGCATTCATAAAAACTTTCAACGGTGCGACCTAATAGTTCAGTATATACGAGTACGTCGACTGTATCGATACCAACAGATTGCAATATTCCAATTCGCATTTTGTTTACCCAATACTTGAAATTTCGTTTTCCGTCGCTTATAGAATTTTTTATTGTTTTTTTTTTTTCGATATTTTGTCCAATAATAGTCTGCTTGTTGGCGACCAGCAGTAGTCGTCGTCGATGCGACCGGAACCACCATCCCGATGATGATGGGGTGCTTTATGGTATTTTTTTTCGCCGATCAATATTCCGTAGGGTTGTATAATTTATAAGCAACTTTGCATTTATAAACACACTTGACGTCATATATATTTGTTCTGTATGTATACATAGAATTTGTGTGATTTAAAAACTGTTGTACGGAACAGGTTAAGTGTATTTGTTTTAACTGCGTTTCGATGCGAAAATATTGCTACAAGTTTGGAAACAAATATGACGACGCTAGTAAAATCATTTTAATACTATAAATGTCTGTAGGCAATACCTATCGCAGTGTTGTTGCATCGCATATGGAAGGAAAACACTGTATACGTATAACAGGAACATTTGTGTGTATACAAATTAAGTGAATTCTATGTTTTGGTTGAATTTGAAGCTAAACCGGCGATAGGTTCTTAAAATGGGATGTACCCAAGATGAGATTACATCAGTTAACTAGATCGATACTAAATGATTTTCTAATTTGATGTAATTTTGCCATTTCTGCAAAATATGTTTTTTATTTATTATTTCTGACAGTTCGTTGACTCGTTAGAACTTACATTCCGATTTAATAAGTCTGGAATGCTCTTTAATTTGTTAATCAGCTGGCTGATTTGATGTGATTCGGTTTTTGGCCTGTATCGGTCACATAAACAGAATTTTCCCTTGATGTTTAGGAAGTGGTAGCCGACGAATCTATTCAAGAATTTTTTGAATGAGTTTAAAGTTGACAGTTCATATATATGACTGAGGTAGGCAAAGTGACGTAACCGACTAATATAGTTTTTACGTTCAGGGTACATCTAGTCAATAGCAATCTAGTCGACTTAGGATAACAACATTTTTGAATGTGCCCGATTCGCATTCTTTGACGGAATACTCCGTTGATACTGACATCTCTATGACCAAGTCCTAGCACTTTTACGGAACTTTGATTCGAATACCGCCTTGACGTTCTCATATAGAAAATGAGTTTGATTTGTCTTAAAATTCGTAGTGGATCATTTAGGAAAGATAAATCAATCCCAAACTGACTTCTCGAAGATTTCTTGCTGCTCAAAAACGAACTGTCAACAAAACGCTTATGGAAATACAAATTCTATAACACGTAGTGGTGTGCTGTGTTTATTCTTTTATTAATGGAACTGCTATTGTCATCTGTCAACGTTGCTTGACAAAAATCCACACGTTTTCCGTGCGTTAATAAAACATAAACATAAACTAAAAACCACCTGAAAATTACGTCTAGAAATGCTAGACGGAGGCCATCCCTGTATTCCAGATCTAGATCTGAAAATAAATTAATTATTGATTGTACCAAACCGAAAACGAAAAGCAAAGATCCTATTGTTCGAAGAAGTGCGCGATATTGAGCTTTTAAATTTAGGGTTATGTTGTCAAGAAAGTAGTTCCACTACCATCAAGCTGGCTGCAGAGTCCTAACGTGTTGAATAATTTGTTCAAGTAAATGGACAACTGGACTGAAACTGAGATTGTTGTTAACCCATCGGCCATCTTTTTTTCTAGGCATAGACTATTCAATCGGATTTGGTGTTTCAGATATTCAAGGTGGGTTTTATATTTCGAGTTCTGATTGGTAAGTTAACGGAGAATAAGCTCACGGGTTTCTTAAAGTCCACGACTATACCAAGCAATCACTCAATTATTGCTTTGCCACCTACATAACACGCATTAGATGAATGGCCCTGTTGTAACATTGTACAGCAAAAATTGGCTTATACGTATTCATCATCCCAAGCTGACACTACTTGCGACTCTATTAATAAATAAGACGATTCGATAAACACATGTTTGACTTACAGACTATAATGCGACCTTTCGGCATTCAATTCAAACGCCAACCTATTTCTATTCATTTGTAATTAAATCCTCGTCTTCGCCGCCACCTCCGCATGTGCCGAAAAATTTGTCCCATCTACATCTTCTCACATGAATTTAATCAGCAAAATTCATCGCACACTGGAACTATAGCCCTCCAGGATACGAAGGCAAAATGAAAGGCACAGCTCAAGAATCGTAGAATAAAAAAAATTTAACACAACCGCAGAAGTAGCAGCGCAACTACACCAGAAACTCATATCCAAATCGCATTTATGGTCCCAGAAATGGCACCGCCGCCGATAGCACCACCACCACAAACATACCAACAACCGTCATACTCGTAACAAGGAAAATGTAAATCTTCTCATGCACAAAACATTTCGCAGAGGAAAACTGTCGCCTAATAGCAGTCAAGCACCAGCAGGCTATGGCTCTTAAGTCATCACCGGAGGTGGTGTTGCTCTTGCTTTCGCCACCCCTCGGATGAGTGTCTATGTTCGTTTGCCAAAACTGCTATGTCCCCCAAACATACCTTGTTCATCAGGAAGAACTATACAAGGAGCAAAGCCTGCAATCGAGCCAGCCATGTTTCAACTCACACCCGAAGGACATTGATGAGTTCAACCCGAGGGTGGCTTGAATTGGTTTGGCAGGCTCTCGGTAGCTACGACTACGTCGCGTCGTGTTGTTTGCCCTATTGTTGGATGGAGTGCTCATTTCAATACTTCGCTAATGAAATGTACGTGACTGCGAATAGAAATTAGCACATTCCGTGTAAGAAAGAGAGGGTGTGCGTTTTCGCTGTTGTTGGCGACGGATATCGCAGACCTCCCAATCAGAATCGGGACTTATTGTTTGGTTAAGTTTCGGTTTTCGGAACTTACGACAAGACACCCTGCGCAGATGTGGATATGCCGAAGATGAAAGCACATCCTGAAGCCATCACATTGTCGCCACCAAAATAGAGAGCAACAAACGCTTTATCACGAAGCAAAATATTTGCCTTGCCAAACTGTTTTCGAAGTTTTCCTTTGAGTTTTAAAGCGTCTGACGAATAATTAAAGGCCTCGTTATTTACGAGTGTATGATAAGTAGGCAACTCTGATGATGAACAACAACAGATGGAGCAAAGTTATAAATAATTCGATGTGAAGAGGTGTTTGCTATGCAAGAGTGCGGATGAAAGGTTCTTTATGAACAAGTGGGAGTCCTTTTGACTTTTTGTTTGTTAAAACTTTTCGCTCTTCAACTGCAAAATGTTTTCCATAAACAAATATGCTTGTTTTGTCCTTTCAGATCTGTCGACGGAACAAACGCTGTCACAGCGGCTGGCGGAGTATCAAATGCGACTGCAATACCTCGAGTCCATGTACAGAACTCGGCAGGAGGATGTGGCGATACTGTCGCAGTATCTCGGTCTGTCGCAAAGTCCGACGAGTAGTACGAGTAGCGGCCCAGGCGACAACACCTCGCACATCCCATCCAACACGTCATCGATACTGGAGGCGCTGAGTCCGGAGGCGAGGCTGATTCTAAAGAACTCGACACTCACGTCGAGGTTCCCATCGAGCTTACGAATGCCAACGGCATTCCATTTCCTACCGCACCTACTCGACGATCCGATGTCGTTGAAGCCATCGTTCCTAATGTCGAAAGGCAGAACCGGTGTGAGCATAGTGCTTGGTGTTCCTACAGTAAGGCGCGAGAAGCAATCCTATCTGATGAGTACCCTCCAGAATATCATCACAAACATGGACGAAGTGGAGCAAAACGAAACGCTCATTGTCGTCTTCATCGGTGAGACTGACATGGAGTACATCTCGTTGACGGCGAAACAAATCGAGGTGCGTTTCGGTCAGTACGTCGAGAGTGGTCTCATCGATGTTGTGGCACCGTCCGCGTCATACTATCCGAACTTTGACAAGCTGCGGATAACCCTGAATGACCCACTGGAACGGGTGAAATGGAGGTCCAAGCAAAATCTAGACTTCTCCTTTCTCATGGCCTATGCCCAGCCGAAGGGCACATTCTACGTGCAACTGGAGGACGACATCCTTACCAAACGTGGTTTCGTGACAACCATGAAGAAGTTTGCCATCGACAAGACCGCTATCAGAGACAACTGGATCCTGCTGGACTTTTGCCAACTGGGCTTCATTGGTAAGTGTCTGACAAAAAGGTGATAACTTCTCCCTAAAGAGACGCCCTCCATTCTAGGTAAAATGTTCAAATCGGCCGAACTTCCCTGGCTAATAACGTTCTTTCAAATGTTCTACAACGATAAACCTGTTGACTGGCTGCTGGACCATTTAATCGACACAAAAGTTTGCAACTGGGACAAGGATCAGAAGCACTGTAAACAAGAGAAGGCCAAGTACTGGTTTCACTACCAACCGTCGCTGTTCCAGCACATCGGCACCACCTCATCGCTCAAGGGTAAAGTGCAGAAACTTAAGGACAAACAATTTGGCAAGATACCAAGCTTCTATCCACATCACAACCCACCGGCTTCGGTCAAAACAAACATTGCACCGTACAAGAATTTTCATCTGAATCGTGCGTACCGTGGCGAATCCTATTTCTGGGGTCTGCTGCCACAGCCCGGCGACTTGGTTCAATTTGTATTCGGCCATCCGATTATTTTGAAGAGGTACTCTATATATTTCTTTTGTTGTTATCGCTTTATTTGTATATTTGGTGGCGCAACGCATCCGTTTCGCTTATTCTAGATATCTATTCCGGAGTGGCAATAGCGAACATCCTTCGGATAGATTCTACAACACAACTGTGGAGGTGCTGCCGGACTCGTTGACTGAGACTTCGCCCATTTGGAGCACATACAATTCGACGGCAGATGGGTATCTGATTGTGGGCGGCTTCGATGCTTTTGGCCTGGCTGAGGGTGCTATTGATCCGAAAATTGGAACGATAAAGGAGATTCGGCTACATGTGCACAGTGACAGTGAAAATTGGGCATTGTTAAGTGAGGTGAGTGCCATGATGGGGCTAAAGGGTTTTTCTTCTTGAAAAGCATGTGGGAGTGAAACTTTTTTTTATTGTGGGGTTTCCTCCAGATAGATGGAGTCGTTTACGAAATCCATTTAAAGTTTTGTTTTGTGAACTGAGTGGCTATGAAAATGAAGCGGGGTTGCTTTCACAACTTGCACACTTTTAATTGTTGAAGCTTGTAGCTGCTGAGGCGTGTGTGTTATGTTTGTTTGTGTTTGATTGTGTAGATTTACAAATACCTGTTGGTAATTTAATGATGCTCTTATAAAGTACTTGTAAAACAGTTTCACAATAGGTCCGTTCGTGTACTTTCAGCATAGAAAAATAAAAAATGTCAAATCTCTAAAATCGAGAGAGAATTCTCTCAATTTCAAGAGAAGTACCTGATCGGTTTTCTTACAAAAAGTTTAAAAAATGTCATTTTGACATAATCGTAAAATGCTGCATCTACAAAATAAATTGGAATTGCATTTTTTACAAGCTAAAGGCTGGTACGCTGATCGAGTGAAGTGAAATTTTCACTCCTCTCCAAAAAGTGCTGTGAAATAGAGAGTGAAATATTTTGTTGGAGATTTTAGTTGGAGAAATTTATGCAGGGTGACTGAGCTCAAAAAAAAAATTGATTTTGCGGCAGTTCAAGAAAACAGCTGGAAGAAACAAATTGGAAACTTCACTTTTTGTGAATCATGTATTGACCTATTGGAAGACATTCATCCGTGATCGACCACAATAACAATAAGTTATTGCCATAGAACCAAATTCTGCAACCAGTTGTGGGTATGACCGCTCCAAACGAATTTCTAAAAAATGAAGGTCTTTCAAAAATATTACAAAGGAACAAAGTCATATTCAATGCACAACGCTGATCTAGATATTGAATCAGTATAGAAAGAAGTCGAACAAGTTCCTTAAATGCACTACGCTTTCTCAACCATGTTAGCTTAGAAACAACCGAATTTATAAATACAGTAGGCAGTGTAATCAGGAGATTAAGGCGAATAAAACATGTTGATTTATACAAATAAGCTAAGTCAATATATTTTCTAACAAAAAAGTTCAGAAATTCTACAAACGAGGGATCTTTCGATAAGTCGATTGGCTAGGCACATTCACATTCGGTTGGCAGAAGTCATTGCTCTCGGGAGGTGTTTTAGATCGGCTGAAAGGCCTTCCCTATTGTCGAAGCATCTCTCGCGCACATACTAGTCCTCGAATGACTTTCGACGATTTTCCCTTCCAGCGAACCTCCAAAAACACAAAAAAAAAATGATTCGTATTTTGTTCATGACAATTTTAATAGATTTCAATTTGGCAAAAATAATGCCTGATTTGTAAAATAGACAGGACAGTCGTCAAATTTAAATAATTAACAGTGCATGGAAATTACACACATTTTCAAAGATCATCTGCTGGTATTGCTTGAACAAAACTGGGTAGAAAAATATTCTTGAGGCACCCTGCTTATGGAAAAAGTCATCCATGCCACCAAATATTTGTACACCTAACATTATTGCACTATATTCAATGAAAAAACAATTTTATACGTGCGAAACACTTATTATTCTCTTAAGGAAACATCTGAAATTCCAATAAATTTCTAAACCGCATCCTACAAATCATTTTTCACGCTGAAATGTCAAAAAATTAATGCGACGGACAATAAAAACCAAGTGAAATAGCTGCGGAGAGATTTTAGTATTGCCACCTACGACTCAGTTTTGGAAGCGATATTTTCCACTCGAACTGCGTACCGCCTAGTGAAATTTTCATTTGGAAAATTCATTTTGACATTTCGCAGTGAAAAATTTGTATGAAAAATTGGATTTCACTTGAACTGCGTACCAGCCTTAAATACCTATTAAACTTTCCATTTGAATGCGCTGATATGTTCTAGGAGAACATTCAGTTATATTTGTTCCTCTGTCGTCGTTGAAGACGAAAATAAATAATTTTACTTGTCAAACTTTTGGGCTGTTACTTATTTGGCAGTTTTCATTTTTCAGTAAGTCGAAATTCGGCGAGTAGAAAATTACGAAAAAATGAAAATTTTTTAAATTTTCTCAGTACGTGGTCGCATTTGCACAGTTTCTTAGCAAATTTTAAATAAATTTACGTTTGCAAAAAAGTACCCGAACGAACCTAATTTTCACTACTAAATCAAAAGTCAAAGAGAATTCACAAAAAAAAAAAAACAATTCGGCTCAACAGCGGAAGTATATGAAGACAGTTTCAGCTCATGAAACGCAAGAACCTGTACTTGAACTTTCCGTTCATAACTCTTCAGCTCAGGGCCCATGAACAGACCTAAATCTGGCTGTCAACATATCCCAAAACCAACAAATCTAGGTTCTTCACTAGATTCATGACAGTACGAACATGTGCCTGACGTTGGAAAAGTGAACTTACCGACCAATCTAGTTTTTGCGTTCATGTTCAAGTCCAGACCAATCTAATCGATTTAAGATAACCAGGTTTTTAAAGAAGACAAACTGTCATTAGGCGTTTTTCTTTTTTAGCTCAGAGCACAACCTGGACTGTTATACAAAAAGTTTGTGTTTCTTTTTTAGCTCAGACACTTCAGAGCTCGAATTTGTGTTTCTTTTTTCGCTCAGAGCATGATCAGAGCGCGCTCTATGAGCTCAGAATAAATTGACTGAGCATCCTGAGTAAAAAGCTGAGTACACATATACATGCACACTTCCAGTCACATTTAAAGGACAAAAAAAACAGGAAAAACAAAACATCCTCTGAACGCTCTGAGCACGCATGGTTCAGAGCGCGCTCATAATGCTCGAACTCTGTTCAGTGCTCAGCTCTGAACTAAAAAAGAAAAACACCTATTGAATAAACTGAGAAGTGAGAATACAGTCAATCAAATCCGACGGCTGTCATCCAATATTATTTTTAAGTATTTGAAAGCTTCACTTAGAACGATGATCCAGTAAAATTTAAACTAAACTTCTTCCCAATGAGATTCTTCACTAACTTGCTAAATCTGCACTTAACTTTGACAGTTCAATTGATGATATGAGGTTTGTTCCTTTACTTTTGTAGTAAGAATGGAGAAGACTGTCAAAATGGCAGTGGTGGGTATAAATTCTCTCTCATAGTTAGACACTTACGAAACGGTTCGGGAACGCGAAGAGTTCATGTTCAAATCCCGAAAAAAAAAAACAAATTCCAACTTACGATTCGTTCCCACTGAACCACCTCTCGCAAACATCTGACAAACATCCGAGATTATAACTGTCTTGAAAGAGCTTCTCAATAAGCCGTTTGGAATCGGTATAAAATTGAAGATCCCTTCTATTCGTTCCTAAAATTAAAAACTCGCACAAAAAACGAATGGTTGTTAGAAGTTAGGCCTAGGGTACCTACGGAACAGGGGATGACTTACAGCATCCGTGATCGAGTATACTATGTGGCTGACTTTGTTATTGTTTTGCTTATTATATCCACAAAATTCAGTGACGTTTAGTTTAGTTTTATGTCGTTCCCACAGGAATTTTCGGAATTCCACTGTACATGTTCGCGACTGAATATCATTGGAAAAACAAACTTTTCTACTGTTACACTCTATCGAGTTTCAGTCCATCATTATCAAAACAAAACAAAACACGGATGTTGCGCCACACTTTATAACCTTTTGATCTACCCATTACACAAAAATCCAATCCAATCGGTCAACTAATACCAAACGAAATATGGAAAAACTTTCGAAAGATGAAAGAACTCGTATTTAAATAATACAGAATCATAAATTCAATGTTGCAGGTGTGTGCTCTTCAGTTTTACTCACATGTGTTTGCCAAAGCGTACATCCGGTGTGACAACATCCGGCCTTGTGAACCTTTTTCATGCCATCGCTGTATCGAATATCGATTTCCATCCATCGAAGGAAACAAATCATCGACATCGGCCTTCAAAGATTCTTTTGAGCATAAAATATTCGAAATACAAACATAGAACTTGAACACTGAAATCCTTCTGGGAATTGGACGACCGACGGCGTTTCAAAATTCTTTCCCCCAAAGGCAAGGAGAGGCATTTTGTGAAGTGGAATTTAGGTTAAGTCGAAAACCTCGCCCGAGCTGATTGGTTTCCATTCAAATGTCTGGAAATATTTGCAACAAGTATTCATATTCAACTGAAGTAAAAACGACAACTCGTACGGACCATGAAATAAGGATATGAGTATTTGAATGCTTTCTAAATTATTCCGTCCTAGGGGTGATTGCAATATTTGCAACGAATTGGTACGGGAATATTTAACATTGGTTTGGCAGTGTAGCAGTTCGCAGTTTGAGAAAAACATTTAGGTTGCCTTTGGGTTTGCCACTTGGAAGTGAACAAATAGAGTGGTTTGTGGTTTCAATGAATTTCCATATTTAACCACATTCAATGGAGGAGATGTGTAGGAATTTCTTATTTGTATTCAAAAAGCATGTTGGCATGGGTAATATCAGAAGGATTGAGCGGTTTTTTTTTAGGAATGCTTGGCTCAAAACGTTTTTAGAAGGGCTTAAGGGCTCGTGAACTCTTATGGAACTTGATCGAAGCTAATAAAGTTGCAACACTCTCTATCATTGCAGATCTATCTACAGGACACACTCAATAACAGTAGGTGACCACCAAAGCCGATAATTCGTGCACGATTGTCGCAAAAAGCATGAACCATCTTTATAAGAGCTTCGCCATAAACTAAACAAGTATTCTAAGACTACAGTGTTATAACAAAAAGGATGTATATATATTTAAAGCAACTAACAATAATTCAATATATTGTCTATACATTTTGTAATTATTGTTAAACTTAAAGGAGAAAAACAAAAGATTTTCGCTATACCTACTCGTAAAGCGTGTGTATATTTTCTGAGTTTAAGCATGAGCAGGCTTTTATAAATGTAATTGTAAAGGTAGGACATTAGTGCTAACACAATAGAACACACTTTACACCCTAAGATATATGAGAACACTTTAAAATAAATGTTAAATAAACTGAATAACTGTGATAAATTATAAATGTTAATAAAAAACTGTTTTTATTATACCTTAATGAAATAACGTGGTACTATTTGTGTAGAAAAGAAAACATAAAACAAATAAATTAATAGTAATATACCTAAATGTTGCAGTGATAGAATTTATAGCAAGCAAAAGGAATGTGAATTTCTATTAAACTTTATTTGCTCAATTTGTTTTCAGTTTTTATTTATTTCTAAAAAAATAATAAAAACAAAGTGTAATTCAAATGGAACGAATATAATAAAGCTGCCTGACTGATTTTCATTTTTTTTTTTTTTTTTATACTTCTAACATGCTGTTTAAGTATTTGTGTAAATGTAGAGAAACTCAAAATGAGAACATGTCGATGTGAATTTGTTTTGTTCAACTTTTTTTTTTTTTTTAACAAAACCTGCTTAGAAGTGTATTTTCTAATAAATAAATGTCAGCCAACATTTTTGAAAAACCAAACAAAAAATAAATGTATGTAAAACCAAGAGATCTGTAAATGTGTTTTTGTTGTTTGGATGGGCCACCTTACCGATGGGCGACATTTTGAATTCTCGGACACTTTTTTGGCGACTTTATGATTTTGGCCGTAGGTATCGTTTATGGGTGGCTCATGCTTTTGGGATTTTACTAGTTTCTGATCGATTCGACTTTTGGCCAACTGTCACTTTGGTGAATGATCCCGGTTTCTGGGTCCTAATCACGTCAATGTTCAGATGATTGTCGCCGAAATTATATACCAGCAACTCTGTGTTACGGGAACAACCAGACTTTGGAACACGCTTTCCAGAGGACTAACTTACAATCATTAACGTGCACAGATAACACTGTATGGACTTCGAGGGTGCCATGACCCATTTGGAATCAGAAGACAATTTTGCTTAATTGTATAGTTTTTTCTAGCGAGATTCAAATTCCATACTGCTAGCGCGGCAGCTGTTCTTCACATTGTACCTACCTGTTGTAACTGTTACATTCAGGCTGGGATTCGTAAAGATAAAACACTATTCCGTTTAACTTCTCTAATAAAATTCACTTTTATTACACTTTTATCGACTATTCTAATATTTCACTTATAAAGTACCAGAACACTATTACTTAAACAATTCTTTAACGTTTCAAACCAATCACTTAATTTACTCTATTACTTTTCACTTATTTATCTTCACAAACTATTACTATCTCGAACTTTAACCAATCACTGTTATAAATCAACTGTGTCGCCCTCTTCTAAAAGCTGTCCTTTTATACCCGCTCCGCCATCTGACGAGAACTTTCTAGCTAATTCTAAGTGGTTCTAGAACAAGGTTCAGTGGTGACAGATTCCAGTCTCCAATTGGAAGTGACACTTGAGTGGAACTTGTTTTGTGACTTTAAGGCCTGGTTTCACCAAACTGTCTAAGGCCTGGTTTCACCAAACTGTGACTAAGGGCTTGTTTCACCACTTAAGTTACACGATACCTTCCACGCCACAATATCCCCCTCTTAAACTTGTTCGTCCCGAACAAACTCGTTAACATTTTCCCCATTATAACGATGAAGACGATCCACATGAACGACTTTCAGCTTGCCTCTTCCTCGTTGGATGCGATAGACAACGTCGTTGATGCGCTTTACGATTGTATAGGGCCCTTCCCAGTCTTGTTGCAACTTAGGCGATAAACCTTTCCTTCGATGAGGGTTGTATAGCCATACCAGATCTCCTTCCTGGAATCCTGTAGTTGTCGTTTTAGTATCGTACCTTGTTTTCATGCGGTCACTGGCTATCTTAATCTTATCCCTAGTGTCTCGATGCACGTCCCTGATGATATCCCTGAGGTCTGTAACGTATTCCTCCTCATTCTTGGGCTCTTCGCATGGATATCCAAACATCAACTCGCTAGGTAGGCGGACTGTTCGACCAAATAAGATTTCAGATGGAGTATGTCCTGTGGTGTTATGCACTGCTCCTCGATAAGCCAATAAAAACATGGGAATCTGCTTATCCCAGTCTCTCTGGTCTTCGCCAACGACCTTAGAGAGGTGTTCATTCAGTGTCCTGTTGAAGCGCTCCACCATCCCATCTGATTGTGGATGAAGCGGGGTTGTCCTTGTCTTGTGAATCCCGAGTAACTGGCACACTCCTTGGAAAATCTTCGACTCGAAGTTCCGTCCTTGGTCTGAATGCAGTTCCATTGGTACACCGAATCTGCTTACCCAGTTATTGACGATTTGCTCCACCACGGTTTTAGCTTCTTGATTTGGAATAGCAAATGCTTCAGGCCACTTACTGAAATAGTCCATAACAACGAGGATGTAACGATTTCCATTGTTTGTTTCAGGAAACGGTCCCGCAATATCAACTGCTATCCTTTCGAAAGGGGCTCCAACATTGTATTGATGCATTTTGCCACGGACTTTCAGTCTCGGACCTTTGCTGGCCGCACATGTAACGCATTTCCTACACCAAGTTTCAACGTCCTCCCTTGAATGAATCCAGTAAAAGCGTTCCCGCACTTTTTCGAGCGTTTTATTGATTCCCAAGTGGCCTCCAGACACTCCATCATGCAATTCCCTGAGCACTTCCATTACCTTTGACCTGGGTACAACAAGCTGCATTACGAACGACTTTCCATCCGGGCTTTCCCATCTTCTTTTTAGAATGCCGTCTTGTACGTGAAGGGAGTCCCACTGCGCCCAGTATGCCTTCAGCTCGGGGCTCCTATTGGATATCTCCTGCCAGTCTGGTTTTCCCTCATGCTCCTTCCAGGCGATAATCGGTTCGATATCCGGATCTTCCCTTTGAGCCTCCCGTATTTCCCGCGCACTCCAGCCACCAATGGGCATAGCTCTCACCCTTTGAACGGACGCGACATCTTTTTCCTCGTGTCGTAAGCAATGTTTGCAATTTGCTTTGCACGGTCGACGGGAGAGAGCGTCTGCATTAGAGTGAAGACTTCCCTTTCGATGTTGTATTTCGTAGTCGTACACCTGCAGCCGTTCGATCCACCTTGCGACTTGGCCTTCAGGATTCTTAAAGTGTAGTAGCCACTTTAAAGACGCATGGTCTGTGCGGAGGATGAATTTTCGCCCATAAAGGTACTTATGGAAATGTTTTGTTGCCAGTACCAAAGCAAGGAGCTCGCGCCTGGTAACACAGTAGTTCCTTTCTGGCTTTGAGAGAACTTTGCTAAAGTAGGAAATTACTTTCTCTTGGCCATCATGCACCTGGGAAAGGACGGCTCCAACTCCCACATTACTAGCGTCTGCATCCACAATAAATGTTTTCCCAGGGGTGGGGTACGCTAGTATGGGGGCGTTGCACAACTGTTGCTTAAGTTCCTTGAAGCTGTTTTCGCATTCACCTGACCATTTGAATTGTTTGCCTTTTTCTGTCAGTTGATGCAAGCTCTTCGCGATCCTGGCAAAGTCCTTTACAAATCGTCTGTAATAGGTCGCAAGTCCCAGGAAGCTTCTCAGTTGATGTTTGTCTTTGGGTACCGGCCAGTTTCTCACTGCATCGACCTTCTCCGGATCAGTCTTGACTCCTTTGGAAGAGATGATGTGCCCGAGGTACTTCACTTCTGGTCTAAATAAGGAACACTTCTTCGGGTTAAGTTTTAGTTGCGCACTTCGTAGTCTTTGGAACACCTCCTTAAGGTTATCTCGATGTTCGTTAAATGTTTTTCCTACTACGATGACATCGTCCAGGTAGACCAAGCAGGTTTTCCACGTTAGTCCCAGCAGAACGCGCTCCATTAGACGTTCAAAGGTAGCTGGAGCATTGCACAGTCCAAATGGCATTACTGTAAACTGCCAAAGCCCGTTTCCTGCTGTGAATGCTGTTTTCTCGCGGTCTTCTGGATGGATCTGCACTTGCCAGTAGCCACTCTTCAAATCGAGAGTCGAAAACCATTTGGCTCCAGATAGTGTGTCCAGGGTGTCGTCAATTCTTGGAAGGGGGTAGCTATCCTTCTTGGTGACGTTGTTGAGTTGGCGATAGTCCACGCAGAATCTCGTACTTCCGTCTTTCTTCTTGACCAGGACGACCGGCGATGCCCACGGACTTTTTGAGCTTTCAATCAGTCCTTCCTTTTCCATCGTCGACACCATTTCTGCAACCTCCGTCTGCTTAGCCAATGGTAGTCGTCGGGGAGGCTGACGAATCGGTCTCGCATCTCCGGTGTCGATTCGGTGTTGTACGAGATGTGTTCGGCCATACTCGCTGTTCTGCGAAGCAAATATATCAGCGAACTCGTTGATTAAACTACCTGCCATGGACCGCTGCTCCTGATCCAGCTCGCACTCTCCGAGTATATTCTTTTTCATTTCCGATATCTCCGTTGGTCTAACCGGTTTCACATCACTTGCATTGGACAACTTTGTGACCGCAGTAATCGGTACGCACTTTCCAATCACTTCTCCTTGTTTTAGTTTCACGCTTTTGTGTTCCACATTGAGGACACGAACGGGAACCATGTTGTTTTTGGGTTCAACCAGCATCTTTCCGACAATATAGCACTGATAATAATTTTCTGGATCTGGCTCGACTAGGTAGAATCGGTGGCTCCCAGGATCACCTTCCAGCTTTGTCCAAATAACTGTCTCTGACGAAGGTGGTAATATTTCGTCCTTACTTACAACTGTCCGTAGAGCTGCGACGTTCTCGTTTCCGTAAACCATCGGAATCTCGACGTTCTTGTACTTTATAACTTGCAAACCGATGTCGAGTACTATGTCATGCGTCTTCATGAAGTCGATTCCGATGATGCATTCGTCACATATATCAGCCACTAAGAATGCATGGGAGAAGACTATTCCTGCAAGGTTTATCGTCAAGAGTACCTCACCATACACCTTTGCTGTTGCTCCAGTTGCTGTTTTCAGACAGTAGCTGCTGGTGTTATGCAGCCATGATTGGCGAACGATGTCCCTTCTGATTATGGAAGCGGTGGCACCTGTATCGATTGTAGCCACGTACTTTTTCTGGCCGATATGGGCTTCCACTGTCAGGCTCCTATTACATCGTTTGGTCTGGGAAACCTGAATTGTGGTCCTGGGGGCGTCGATTCCAGAAACCAGCTTCTGCCCCGCGAAGTTGGTTCTTACTCGTTTCCCGACTGATGGCTTTGTGATGTTCCATCCGCCGAACGCTCAAATGCCTCCTCGTTCCTAGCTCTGCAATGTGGACAACTGCCCTGTCTACGTTCGGCTCTGCACTGTCGTTGTAGATGTCCAATTTTGTTGCAGTTCCAGCAACGGATCGGTCCCCTTCGAGAACTGTTACGGTCGACTACTTCTGTTCTCTGGCACGAGCATTCAACGGATGTCATTTCTCTCACGCGGTGAAATCCTTGAGATGCTTGGTCAGCAGCTCTCATGGTTAAAGCAAATGCCAGTGCCTCAGGAAGAGTTCTCTTTCCAGCCATTCGTAGAGCCATCTGCAGTTGTCTGTCCTCTATGGCTTGTGTAAATGCCTCAATAGCCATTTCATTGATGACATCCTCGCCGGCATTGGGATAAGACAAGTGCGCTAGCCGTTCGATATCAGCTTGCAGTTGCTGGAGTGTTTCTCCCCTCTTCTGGATTCGACTGCGAAGTTGCACTCTATATACTTGCTGCATATGGTCGTCACCGAATCGCATCTCAATAGCCTTCACCAATGCATCGTAGTCGCGTTGTTTTTCTGCTGAGACAGTTTGAAGCAATTCTGCAGCTGTACCTCGTAATGCGAGTGTTAATGCAATCGACTTTTCCTCGTCGTCCCATCCATTGGTCGTTGCAGCTGCTTCGAACTGTCTCTTATAAATTGGCCATGATGTTTGACCATCAAAAACGGGTGGTTGCATCTCCTTCCTTCTTGGGCAGTCAGCCGAATATTCCCGAGCCTTTTGCTTCTTGACTTTTTCCAGTTCTTTAGCTATGTTCTCGATGTTTGTTCCTTGTTTATGAAACATTTCATTAATTTTCTCAAACTTTGTTTCATGCTCGTTTAATTTTTCATCAATTTCGTCGATTTTTACTTCTAGAACATTCTTAAATTCTTCCACGGCGTCTTTTTGTGCGGCGACAATGGAATTTTTCTGTTCTTCTAAAGAATTTTTTTGTTCTTCTAGAGAATTTTTCTGTTCTTCTAGCGAATTCTTCTGTTCTGCGAACTTCAATTCCATAGAATTTTTCTGTTCTTCTAGAGAATTCTTCTGCTCTGCGAACTTCAATTCCATAGAATATTTCTGTTCTTCCATCTTCGCTAGAAGTAATTCCATCATAGAGCTAATGTCAACGCCTGTACTTACTTGTTCTTCTGACACGTCGAATAGCATGGTTTTTGGATCTTCTCCGTCGTTTTGGACAGCTTCCTGTAGACGAAGGATGAGGTCACTTTTTCCTCCAGCTGTGGATAGATTCCGTTTTTCTAGTTCACTTTTTAATTGGGGTATGCTTAGTTGCAGCAATATACGACCCATTTTGTTTGTCTCTTGTAATTTAGAAATTCACACAAATTCACTTTTTTTTTTTTTTTTTTTTTAAACTACACTTAGACACTTAGCACAGAATAAGTTTTATCCCACTTCTGACACCAATGTTACATTCAGGCTGGGATTCGTAAAGATAAAACACTATTCCGTTTAACTTCTCTAATAAAATTCACTTTTATTACACTTTTATCGACTATTCTAATATTTCACTTATAAAGTACCAGAACACTATTACTTAAACAATTCTTTAACGTTTCAAACCAATCACTTAATTTACTCTATTACTTTTCACTTATTTATCTTCACAAACTATTACTATCTCGAACTTTAACCAATCACTGTTATAAATCAACTGTGTCGCCCTCTTCTAAAAGCTGTCCTTTTATACCCGCTCCGCCATCTGACGAGAACTTTCTAGCTAATTCTAAGTGGTTCTAGAACAAGGTTCAGTGGTGACAGATTCCAGTCTCCAATTGGAAGTGACACTTGAGTGGAACTTGTTTTGTGACTTTAAGGCCTGGTTTCACCAAACTGTCTAAGGCCTGGTTTCACCAAACTGTGACTAAGGGCTTGTTTCACCACTTAAGTTACACGATACCTTCCACGCCACATAACCTAACGTCCATTCGGGTGCCTTTTCTAGTCGATCACTAAAAATGTGCCAAAAAATATACTGAATATTTGCAAGCTGCACAGCTCACTCGCGGCAAGTGTCCACGTCCCACTAGGAGTGGTCAAAGGACAAATTCATTCATATTTCCTGCAGAAAGCCAAATTCACGGGGCACTGGCCAATTGGAGACCATGCGGCCAAGCTCGGGATCCCACACAACATTCACTGCCACAGTTGCGGGAATACACATGAGAAAGAAACTCTCTTCCATTTTCTCTGCAAATGTCCGGCACTAGCGAGAGCCAGACTGCGCACACTGAACCAACCTATTTTCGACAACCTTAGCGACTTTTCGGGTATAGGGATATCAGACATAATACGGTTCCTCAACTCCACAGGCTGGATAGGCACCAAATGCTTCTCACCCTTAACAAACATCACAAACTAGGTAACACGAGTCGTGGTAACAAAAAGGCACATCACAGTGCTACTTGGGTTCCAAGCGGGACCGCCACTTCTACCTACCTACCTATTTGCAAGTCGCATCGTTTCCATGTCCTGAAGCCAAAAAAAGTACTGAAACTAGTTATTACTCATATGCAAAGTAATTTCTTAAAATTATCTGATAATTATGTTGCAGATTTGACATAAGTGAACTAACTCCTCAGTGTTTTGTAGGCGAATTCGAGGAGTTGAGGAGGAGCTGCGCTTACATTTAAAAATCCATAGAACTTATATTCACATGACGTTAAGCACGGAAAGAATTTGTCTTTATATTGCAATTTATATATTTCACACCTAGGAAACTTCATTCCGAAGCACAAATAAGTTGTCTACAAAGCCAACAGATGATTCCTTTGACTGTGTCTGCATTGGTCTCAGCGCGAGTTGGTTGTGAAGATATTTTTTCTAAACAATTTAATGAGCAACAGGGTTCTCAAAAATATACACACATTTAGAACTTGTTTTTATTTCTGAAATTACACAAATTTGGGGAACAAAAAATGAAGACACCTGTTCGACAGACACGAGCCCGTTCAAATCTAGTGTTCTAGGAGAAACAGTCAAATGAGGACACAAACCAGGATCAAAATAAGACAGCGCGCCGAGGCTAATGTCGACAGGGTCTTCAATAATATTTTTTTGGTTACACATCTAAAAACACAATACAATGATTTCCAAGGGTTAGACAATTTTAAAAGTTAACAGGTTCAGATACAAAGAAGTAATTAGATTTGTGGAAGGCATAGATTGTAGAAGGAGCTGTCAACGAACTCTGATGAGTGCTGCCAGCGCACGTACCCACGCTCGATCAATTCGCCAGCGGATTTCGGCCTGCCAACAAAGTGTGGATCCTTAAATGGAAAACAATTTATTAATTTTTTGATGTTTCATATTGAGAATATATGTGGTGCACTTACAATGACCAGGAAATAGGCCTGATTCGCACTGATATGGAGGCCAGCGATGCCCTTTGATGAGGCATCCACATCGCCACCCATCATCACCACTCCACCGCCGTCCTCGAAGTGTTTCTTCAAAATATTTGCGTACTTCTTCAGGTCTTCACGCTGCGGCACATGCAATATCTTGCACGGCACATCGTATAGGTTGTCAATAACATAGAAGACCTCCAGAGCGCCAATCCAATCCCGCGAGCCAAAGAAGTCTGCTGGTTTGTCCCCAATGTCAATCAAGCTTTGTTGGATTTCTAGAATCGATGGAACCACTGATTCTCTGCCGTTCATTTGTTTATCTTCAATCCATGAACATGCAGTTTGCAGTGTACGATAAGCACATCCCCAGCCAGCATCATTGTATCCATCGCAGTTGTAATGATAGTACTTGAATTTGCCGCGCGTAACAAAACTTCGACCATTCGGCGTGGGAGGATCTAGGTAGAGATGTACATTCTCTAACAGGGGGTAGTACGAGAAGCACGATTGTTTCATGTTGTGCACATTGTGCAGGGCGACTGCTGGTATTCCAAAGCCCAATTGTGCTTCGATTGTGGGTTTATCTTCGATGCAAATTTCCATACCAGGAAAAAGTTTCACAAAATATTTCAAATTATGTTCAAGATAGGTACTTTTGGGGGCGGTTTTCTGAACTACATTATATTTGGAAGCGGACGCAGCTTCGAATAATATACTTCAGTGGATTTGGTGAATATTGGCGATGTAGCTGACGAATTTCGCTAAAAAATGTGAATTTTTTCACAAAATCCTTTGTGCGATGACGAGATTTGTTGAGTTGACAGTGACACTTGTACAGCGGCTGTTTGTAATATAGTGGCCGCGTTCCACTGCCCGCTAGATGAGCAGCGGCATGTCAAACTCCATATAAAAAAAATTGACATTTTACCATTTGCGCTAGTCGTCTAGCACTTTTTGTGAAATATCCCTTTCAGGGAAATTTCTCAATCTAGCGCAAAACTACCCGCTGCTTTGAGAGAAAAAAAAACAAAAAAAACAGCTGTCAATGGAAATCGTTCAAACGTCTACAAAATAAAAACAAAAATACGAAGCCGAGCTGCAATTGTGATGAAATTGGTAATAAGGTAAGTAAAATAGCATGTACCATTTCTTTTTAAATGCAGTTTGGAAATAATTATGCAACACGAAATTATTTATGAAGGAAAGTCATATGTTTTTGATGCCAACAAGTCAAATGTCATTTTGCCGCTGCCGCTGCCGCTGCCCGAGCGTTCCTTCATCAGGGATATTTTGTGCTAGAAGACTAGCGGGCAGAGGAACGCGGCCAGTGTTTCGAATACGACAGCGTTCCTTGGTAAGGAACAGTGCAAGCTCGTTCTGTTATGAGATATAATATACCTACCTAATTTCTCACCATCTACTTATTTTTAATGAATAAGAACTGATATAAGGAGATGTTTTAAGAGCTATATGATTTTAAATTGAAACAGATTACATACAAGTAGAACCAGTATTCGATTAATATAATGGGAACACATGATTCTGAGGCATATGGTCGGAGCGTCTTTACGAACTACTGCGTCATTGAGCCAAAATTTGTATGCATTTTCCAAACAACGGGTAGGATCGTCTTTGAGTTCTTATGCTGAACATGAACTTGTCAGCTTATCCACTCCACATAGGCCAACAACAGCAATCTCAACAGAATATGGACCGCGCGTCAAACTACACGATCCTCACGAAAATAAAGGCCACCATTTCTGGCTAAAGTGTAATCGAACACTTAATTCAATAACACGCTTTTTTATCCGACAGCGGGGCATGTAGCGCCCTCTTGATGTCCAAACCATGAACTCGCATTGAAAACAGACTCTTAAATCGTAGCTTTTTCCCGGGCGCCAACCAATAAACCGAACCAATCAGTGATTTTTCTCGGCCTAAATGTTGCTCAACAAGAAACCTGCAGACAAAAATGGCCCCATCACTGAACATTAATTGACAGTAAAAATGGAGAGTGGCCTCCAAGTGTTTAAGCACTCAATATCACTGATGGCAAGCGATGATCATCTGAAAATGTTCATTTTGGTTACTATTTTTTTTTTTAAATAAAAAGCAAATCATTTTTGAATTATGTATTTAATTTATTGCCTAAAACATTGTATTTACAATTATGCGTTCTATTTTGCTACTAGAATAACCTTCGTAAACAATAACAACATTCGATCAGGGGGAAAATGAGAACCGTTTACTGGATTTCATGCTCCTCCCTTGGGCCGGTGTAACGTGTTCTTATTGTAATATCCGTTATACTTCTTATTAATAAAGAACAAAAACCGTAGGAAAATATTAACTGATACACAATAGTATATTAAGTTTGTATCTACTTTTATTATTAGTTTAGATAAATCATTGCTTATGGGTTTTTGTGTGTTATTTCCTTACTTATTTCCTATAACTTTATGTGTCCGTAATAGCACAATTTAACGTCTTTTTATTTATAATCATCATTGTTAACTGTGGTTGTGAGTGTATATAATATTTTTGCTTGCTTTTTGAAATTTAACGTGAGAAAATAGAAAGTAATTTTCGTTTTACTTAAAACTTTTCTTCTTAAATTGTATTAATAGCGAAAATAATATTTAATTCAACTGTAAAAAATATTTGTAGATGTATACTTTTAATAAATGATTGGTGGTTAAGAGCGTTTTCTTCTTTTAAGGTGTTTATATAATATATATTTGTATTTAATTTTTAAAATTTAATAAAGCTAATAAAGATTGTTTTGTTTTTGTTTACCTTTCCTAAGGGTCTTTTGCGCACCAAGCGTTGGGATTTACTTTTTGTTTTTAAAAGGCTTAATACGATAGAGTGAGAGAAATTCAAATGCATTTAAAATAATTTTTTTGTTCAAATACTATGAGTAAAAGCATTTCTGGGAATACTGCAATAATCCATGGGGATTTTTTCAGGCTGGATTTCGTTGACTGTTAGATTTTCCAGAACTACATCGGGATGACAGTCATTCGAGGGTTATGTAGTCTTCTGATTTAACCCAGATCGACAACCCAATGCAGTAAAGTCTGGTGCGCACATTTGAAAGAAGGCAGTTAGCCAGAGACCGCGCTAATTTGAGGGACGTATTTAATATATCAAAGGGACGTTTGTTAAAACGCTTAACTGAAACCAAGACTGCCCATAAGCTTGCCCCTAGTAGGTACATCCACACTTTCGTGTTACTGAAAAAAAAAAAAATAAACCTTACAATGTAGACCTAGTTAAAGATTGTTTGTTTTCAGAAGACAGTGCATCAACAAGTGCATAACAAAAATAAAAAATAAAAACCAAAAAGACGAACGCAACACTAAAATTTCAAAAATATATAATGAATCTCGATAACAAGTTGCTAACCTGTTTTCCTTATATCACTTAATCGTAATCGTAATCAATAATAATCTACTTTTCTGTTTCTGGTTCTCTCTTACTGAAGTCTTAATAAAAATATATTTTTCTATATTTAATAACTTTCTCTCTACTGTGTTTTTTTTTTTTTTTTTTGTTATTCTGCATCCCTGACATCCCTGACTCGTTTATATGTCGTCAAGCCTTACAAGCTTTAGGGACCGTTTACCATCCGTTGTTCCGTGATATGACAGTTTATAGTTTTTACAATCTACATCGCTAGTTAAGTTGGCTTGAGCTATTGCTAAGTTGTTGTTATTATCTCTTGTTCTCCTTCTCTTGGAGGTACAGCCGCTGGCTAAGCGGTTTCGTGTAGATCCAGCTTTCTCCGACTGGCTTAAAGTACTGAAACGAGAATTATTGTCTAACGCAATGCTTGAATACGAATCAATCTTACTTTATGCTCCCACTGAGTTTCAGTCTCTTTCCGCGATTTCGCTTCCTCGCGCTGTTTTTGTTCCACTTCGCATTTGGCATTTGTCGCTCGGTCAATGTCGTTGAATCTATCAAAGAAACAAAGCATTAAATACAATCCGACAGTACCCGGTGAAGAGAGAAAAGGTAACATTTCCAAGCCACTTCTCCCGTCACCGTGCGCCATCAAGAACATCATGTGAATTGCGAGAATGTGTGCGATAAAGAATATAAAAATATTGTTTACTTGAGTCCGGCAGTGACTTCTTTCCAAATTCGTCTAGATTCGTATTCTTCCTGTTCAACGATTGGTCGAACTTGTTTCTTAAATATTGGAATTCGGTTTACGTCAACAAATACTTCAGTTTTCTAGAAAATTAAAACAATTGTTTGTTGTTTACACATTTTGGTATACATGGCTTCAAATCGATACGTGTGTGCGTTTCGATAGTGTGTGTGTTTGGTTTTTGTTTGCTCTGGCTGGCCTGGCGTACGGATTTACATTTGTGGGATTAGCAGATACAGTAGTTACACAAACATATTACAAGGATCATTCATTTAATTTTCTAGACAAACAAAGTAATACTGATACTGGCCACAGATATTTAAGAGAGAAGTACAATAATCGATAGAAAGTATGTTGGTTAGTACATTATGCGGGACAACTAAAACAGGGAAGAACAACCAGAAAAACAAAATAGTCAAATGAATAAGGTGATATTACATTTTTACTGGGGTCATGCCATTTGGCTTCCATTAGGCCGCTCCATTCGCCGGCGATCGACACAAATGGTTTCTTTTCGTTGGGCGCGTAGATCTACAAAAATGGTGAAATGTGTGTTATACTCTCAAGTCCTACTGGCTGCGACTGGGAATACCTTACCTCAGCGGTGACTTTGTTGCGTTTTCCACCATAGAATGGCTTCGTAAGGAATTCAATATCGGCATGGTAGCCGGTTTGGGGACATTTGATTTCGACCGATCCACCTAACTCGATCCAAGGTACTGTGAGAATTGATCTGTGCAAGAAGAGGGACATCATTTCCATTAATAATAAAATGTCATTCGTTCGATTACCTTCCGTAGCCGTTGGGAAATGTAAGAATATACTCCTCATTAAGATCACAGAGTGTTACGATACCTTGGCCTATATTATGTACACCAATCGAGAGGCCAAGAAATTTCGACTTCGTCCATACGTGAGCGGCGAATGTGATCTTCTTGTTGTAGTGCTCCGCATAGAAAGCAGAAACTGAAAAGAGACGCCAATTTAAAGAACAACACACTCGGGCGCATGGATTTCAACTTACTTGGAGGATGATGCGATACTTGTTCGGCAAGAAAAGTCAATTGATTACGTCTGCACCACGGTATTGGCCCATCAGCGACTTCCTCACTATCGGGCTTTTCACCTGCGAAGCAAAAGTTACTTTGTATTCACTTCAATGTTGTTTGCACAGAAATAACTATAACAAAGCAAGGACTATGGCTCCGCAGATGTTTTTAACTGTCCACGAACTCTTACCTGGAATGTCCCAATGGCACTGGAATATCTCTCCCAAAATCGGATTGTACGGCTTTTTGGCAACTGAACTTTTACGCCCAGCATGATAGGCGCTCATGTACCACCTGGTCACCTGAACAATTCGATCTCGTGGATCATCCAACTCAGCGATTCTGAAAAAAAAAGAATTCATGTCATCATTACGCCAAAGCTCTTGCCACTTCAACTTACTTCAAGAACAAGTCGGGATGAGCAAAGTAATCGGCATACATCTCCAGAAGGGATCGTCTTTCCAAAATAAACGTTGGCAGCACTACCTTCGTTAAGTCCATTCCAATCTTAACCTGTGACAATAAATGCGATACCATTGACCCATGGGACTCCATCGAAATACTGGTGTCTTCCTCCTCCTCATAGAGCGCATCGTAGTCAATACTGCCGTCGGTACGCAATGGTATAGCCCCGCCACGAGGGTCTCCTGCATGCGGTGCACTGTGACTTGTACGGCGATCATTATGCGTCAGGGACTCCTTATCAAATGATGATGCTGTCGAGTACTCTTCACTTTCGGAGGGCACCGGAAGGCCGGTAGAATTCGCGTCTTTCTCTGCAGACCCGGTGGCTGATAGTGCAGGCAATGGCGGTGCGGTTTCTTGTGTTGGCGACGTGTCTATGGAGAAGCCTCTAGTTGCACTGTAAAAAAAAAAACAAAAAATGTCAACAAACGTTTATACTTAGTTAAATTTTGCAGTTCTTTGAAAGTAAGAGTGAAGATTATTGTTTCGCCAAAAGGGAGCTAAGAGCAATTAGGCAAATTCAAAATTATTCTCCGCTATTGCAAGTCCCCGGAGGAATGTACAACCTTTTTGATGTAACCATGGAGCTTTTTATCGTATTAAATGTTAGCAGCCTTCATCGCACTCGAGTGAAAATGGCACAACTTGAATCATTTAATTCGCTCACACACCAGGGAGCTTACAAGGGTTTACTGGAAGAAAATTCGTCGCTACATGGTCGCATAGGTTGGGGGGTGGTGGGATTACCAAATTGGGATTTTAAATTCGATTCCAAAGTTTAAAATGTTCTTGGGGGATTGCTTTTGTTGGATACGTTGAAGAGATTCTCGCTGGCTAACACGTACATAGAACTTGATTAAAATCAATGCTGGTAGTGTGAGGGCCCATGCATGGTGAATATAGAACAACATCTGTAATGCTTTATTTTATCTCGCATTTTTGGGTCGTATTACCATATTTTGAGAGTCAAAGGGATGTCTGCGATAAACACCATGAGCACATGACCTTTAATACAAAATAAGAACGCGTCTTTATCCCATAAAAAAACCAGTCCGCAAGTGGGTCTTGTGATTTACCTCATGTGGTTGAGGTTATAATGCGTTCGTAGGATTTACTGCCTCAATTGGCCAACAGATTACTAGCACTATTTGAGAGGACTTTGATTATTTACAAAGGAATCAGCTTTGGATGGCCTGATATGAATAATTACCATATTATCCTTCAAATGTCTGTGTGCTAAGTATTTTCTGATTTCCACTGTTGTATTTAATTTACTTCTGCTTTTTCGGTGGGAGCTGTGCATAAAATAAAACTTCCTTTAAATAATCCCTACCACCACCCCAAGGCAAAGGATTAAGACAAGTAAATCAACGCGGGGGTGATTTTATGAGCATTTGGCTTAAGGTAAGACGCGGCTGCTTCGTTAAACTTCATTTGGGAGCATTGTTCACTTCTTTTTATTTCATTCACAAATCATTTGAATGTTTTACTGAGTCAATTCAACTGTTAAAGACATTCTGAAGCAGAGAACATACAAATTCAGTTTTAGAACTGACGTTCAGTTTGCAGGTTCCTTAGAATTCCCGAAATTATGTTACACAATGGGCGCGTTCCACTGCCCGCTAGATGAGCAGCGGCATGTCAAAATCCATATAAAAAAAAATTGACATTTTACCATTTGCGCTAGTCGTCTAGCACTTTTTATGAAATATCCCTTTTCAGGGAAATTTCTCAATTTAGCGCAAAACTAGCCGCTGCTTTAAGAAAAAAAAAAACAGCTGTCAAAGCAAATCGTTCAAACGTCTACAAAATATAAACAAAAATACAAAGCCGAGCTGCAATTGTGATAAAATTGGTAATAAGGTAAGTAAAATAGCAATTCCGATATTATTATGGTTTCTATAACATGTTCTATAAAAGTTTGGAAATAATTATGCGACACGAAATTATTTTTGAAGGAAAGTCATAATGTTTTGGATGCCAACAAGTCAAATGTCACTTTGCCGCTGCCGCTGCCGCTGCGCGAGCGTTCCTTCATCTGGGATATTTTGTGCTAGAAGACTAGCGGGCAGAGGAACGCGGCCAATGGACGCGTTCCACTGCCCGCTAGATGAGCAGCGGCATGTCAAACTCCATATATAAAAAATTTACATTTTACCATTTGCGCTAGTCGTCTAGCACTTTTTGTGAAAAATCCCTTTCAGGGAAATTTCTCAATCTAGCTCAAAACTACCCGCTGCTTTGAGAGAAAAAAATCAGCTGTCAAAGGAAATCGTTCAAACGTCTACAAAATAAAAACAAAAATACGAAGCTGAGCTGCAATTTTGATAAAATTGGTAATAAGGTAAGTAAAATAGCAATTCCGATATTATTATGGTTTCTATAACATGTACCATTTCTTTTTAAATGTAGTTTGGAAATAATTATGCGACACGAAATTATTTATGAAGGAAAGTCATATGTTTTTGATGCAAACAAGTCAAATGTCACTTTGCCGCTGCCGCGCGAGCGTTCCTTTATCTGGGATATTTTATGCTACAAGACTAGCGAGCAGTGGAACGCGGCCAATGACTGTTCACCATTACCTACACATAATTTAAATGATTTAATATTAAGTTGCTATATATCAACAATAATTGAATAATAACTTTAAAACGCAAATTTTAACATAGAATGTCAAAGAAGATAAGCACGTAAGACATAACCAAAAAATTTGCCAGAGGTGTTTTAGTGGGTTCTGACTTTTTATTCCTTTCAACAGACGGGGGATATGAATATAAAAATGGATGCATATCATTTGAAAAAGTAAAGGCAATTAAAAAGCATCATTAAGTCATGATCGCAAAGATAACGCTGGAATTCTAGTAAGCGAATATGGTGACAGCAAAAAAACCACCATACAAAATAACATTTACCAATACAAAAACGTCAGTACCATAAATATAAATTCACCTACTGTACACCCTTTTTTAACAAAACACTCAGCGACAATATTTCCTCATTAAAAATACCATTCAATTAAAAAGTGCTAGTCAAGGCACCTGCTCAAACGGACCTACTTTACCTGTCCATTGTCCTGTCATGTGCTATAAAAAAAAAATGATGTGCAAAAACTAATGAAGTAGTCTGTTGCAAAAATTGTATGCTATAAATCAAGGAGAATAATGTCATCGGTTTTATGTTTCATCGGTTATTTTTAACCTAGTGTTCCTAGACCCAGCACCCAGGACCATCTTAGAGGGAAAGCCTTCTCTCATGGGACCAAGGAGAAAATGTACTACAGTTAGTTAGTTTCTGCTGTATGAACTTTGTCGAAGCCGAATGAAAATCTCTTGAGATGTGTGAATTTTAGAGGCAACATTTTACGAATGATATTCAGTTTGCATCGATCATGAATGCAGGAAAAGATTTAACGACGAACTAATGAGATTGAAAATGAATAAATGAGGCGTAGAAAGGAATGGCAGCGGCTGAACTACAAAGCGAGACAGTTTTTTTTCGTTCGACGTTTAACGTTTAAACTACACTTGTAAAGGAGCTTGTTACTTTCTGGCCTGGTGTTTTATGACAGTCCGCACACCCTCTTCAACCGCATAAACATAATTTTTATATACTTTCCAACATCTCTTTTTCCACAAGTAAATAATTATTAATGCTATCGTAAGTAGTTAGAGCCAGTAAAGGGAACAATTTCTCATGGTCCTTATTGCATACATAAATCAAGTGAAACTAAAAAATAATGAAAAGGCTATTCCGGCCACGGTAATAAAAAAGAGAACTCCGTTAAGTATACACCAACAGAAGACGAAAAGAGGATACCAAACGACCGTGTTCATTACAAGGATAATAAATTGATGAACAGTAAAGGAAGTCATTTATTAACCCCGTATGAGATCAAAATGTCATATGTATTCATCAAACAAAGTAGGACAAATAAAGGCAAGTACCCCGAACACAGAGGCCACAGAAGCTTCAATCGAGCTAAAAATAAGTTTCTCTGAGAAAAGAAATATGTCTGTATATAAAAAGGAATTCTGAAATGTACATGAACTTGTGGGGTCGAACTATGAATGACCACACATACATGGCAGAGTAAATATCCAAAGTAAACTACCACAAACGATTAAGCACTCTATTCCCCCTTTTCCGGCAACATTTTTAAACAGTTAGTCCATTCAGATACGTATACACGTATGGATGTGCGTAAAAAGGGAGACGCTTAAATTTGATTAATCCATCCACTTGCGTGCTTAAATACGTAATTAAAATTCACCACAACATAGAGATTTAAAAACGTCCCACGTGCACGACCAGAGTGGCGTCCACTTTTTATGTTCGTACAGATAGGCAAAACCTTTTCTCCGGAATGCCTCATTTGTGTTTCCACACTTCCTCCAGATGACCTAGAAACACTTTTCACACTTGAACTACTAATCCTCAGAGTTCGTGATATCAGATTGAAGTTGTTTATTCTTTTTGACAAAAATTGGATACATAATTCAGAATACAGCCCTATTTATCCTCTCTCCCTCTTGGCAAATCAATTTAAGTAATTCTCTTGTTTTTGCAACTGCGCTAACAACTTTCCCAGAATTTCATTCTATTTGTGGTGCAAAAAGGACCAAAGCGAGTATACTTTGAGAACTTTTACTCGCACACATATTTGGCAATGAAATTCGCATGTAAAAACGATAATCCATTTTCGATTTGGGCTGTGATATCAGTCAGAATCTTAATGTTAAGGATCAAGGTTTATCGCTCGACTTTCGTTTCGTTCTCCGTGTGGGTTGGATAAATGGCTTGGAAATAGGGCAACAATTTCCTTAAACTTGAATTTATGTAACTATCACCAGGCTATTACCCCTTTCGGGGATGCGATATAAATTCTTACGGTACGGACAAGAAACGAAACTTGGCGAAACACTAAAAAAGAAGGAACTGCGGTCCAGATTTCTCTCTTTGTGTGTGCAATCTATTTTTGGCACGAATCCATTTCATTTTCCATCGCAGCACTTACATGGCACAATTTATTTGTCCCTGTGTTGGTGGATACGAATCAATATTTCCCATTTCAATCCTTAAAGAGTATTGGATTTCTCATCTGAAAACACATGCCGACGACGACGTGGATTGCTGTCTTCTGAGAATTGAAAGACGAATGTGGGGCGATTACGCGTCCGGAAAATATTTGAGAGCAGCCTCTCTGCGATTTTGTTTACACTTTGATAGGGTGATGTATTGTTTAGTTGTATGCCATGCAGTGGCGAAGGGTTGCTAATATATGGAGCGAGATACTTGCCATTGGACGGACGGTATATATAGGATGGAAGTTGAAGTATGCGCACAGTGGCTCGGTGAAAAATAATAATTAAATCAGCAGGTTTTCCACCTCACGCAAATGTCTGCCAAACGTCCGAGATTATAACCGTCATGAAAGATCTTCTCCATTCATCGCTGTTCGGACCAGTGGTGCCATTTTAGCATTTTTTATGCTAAATCTAGCATTTTTAAACTTGGAATTGCATATAAGTATAAAAAATATGTTATATGCAATCTAGCATATTTAAAAATAAAAATTTTATTCCCACCATAAAAACATATTCGTGGAACATTTCGCTTCACAAATAACGAACGCCCACATACAAATTGTCTACATTTGGCATTACTAAAAGTATGTATGACAGTTTATCAATTTGAAGTATCAGCTGTCAAACCTCAAAAAACAAATTCAAATCAAAAGTCAACTCCGAGTGAATTGCGGCTCAATTTCTGGCAACACTGGTTCGGAATTGACATAATGTTGTGTCCTTCCATTAGTCAAAAAAAAAGACACTCTTACTAAACTGAAGTATTTGTAAAAAAAATATTAAAAGCAAACTATTAACATCATAATAATTTTTATTCTGGGCTATCACAGAATCCGCCGTATTCGGAATTTTGCTACGAACCCCGAAACAACTATCATAGAATCCGTAGTAGGGGAAAACGATGGATATGAATTTCGAAATTCCAGCAAACATTTACTTTACGACGGATTCTATGATAGTTCTTTCGGGGTTCGTAGCAAAATTCCGAATACGACGGATTCTGTGATAGACGTGATTATTTCATATTTACTTTAAATGGATGATATCAGTTCTTACAAAGGAAATAATGCATGTAAACAACCCAGCTGCATGATGAGAAGAGGTTAGGTTACAAAGAGAACTCACAGTCATAATTTAATTTGACAGCTGATGAAGTTGCACTGCGTTTTTAATTTCTATATTGTTCGATATTTTTAAGAAGCTAGGCCTATAGAAACTTGTTGCGTCAACTATTTATCTATTAAATATTTAAACGGGGACAACTTAGTACAACCTCGAAATTGAGGTATCAAAATTGCACAATTTCCGCCAAGCATGAACATGGAGTATTTTTTCCCTAGACGCGAACCTTGAAATTGAAGTTGAAACTCTATGTCAAAATTGCTTAAAAACAAAACGCATCTGGCCATTAACTAAAGAGACATCACGTTTCATAACTTTTTTGTTTTAATAAAAGCAGTCGCTTCCTGGGGACATATTTTTAGTGCAGCAACTTACAAAAATTCTCGTTTAGAACTTATATACATCTGCAGGTATTTCGGGTGTTTTTTATTAAAGCGTTATTGCAATAGTGTCACAAAAACCCTCAGTTATTTCATCAAAAATCTTGAAAGTTTTCCTTCAAGCTAGCGATATAGGGTACTACGTTATTTGTCGAATTGAATTACACATCTTCTGTGTTTTTATTATTGTCAAAATCAATGAGCTCAATTACTAAAAGGAGAGCAACCATATTACCGTATCTTGCCTGTGGGGATGTGGTGCTAAAGTTCTGTTCAGAGAGACGACATGCAAGTCCCTTAAGGGTATGTATTTTTACGAGAATGAATTACTCCCATGAAAGATGCGAATACAATGATTGAAATAGAATGATTGCTCTTGTAAACATTTTTGCCATAAGATTTTGGCAGAAGATGATTTAGCCACATTGACCTTCAAGTCTGACAAGACAACAAATTGAAATGACGAATTTAGTTCTGGAAACTGTAAGAACATTATTTTTAGATTATCAGTTCCAATTCAAAAGTGGGTGTAAATAGTAAAACTTAGTGTTTCCTTAAGGCAGTGAATATTCTGTAAGAGCTTGGAATGAGTTCAATAAAAATCTAAGCCTGCAATACTCCAATGGCGACTATGTCCTGTAGTTTATTTCTTAGAACATTTTCTAAAATAAAGAGGATACTCAGCATTTGAAAAATTGATACGTCTGAAAAGCGACCGTATTTTTGGGGATTCTAGTATGCTTACAAAAAGTTTGACATAGGATTGCTCTTTTCGTGTACGCATAGTCATGAGCGCGATTACAATTGGAAACATTTCGGACAACGACTAGTGCGGAATAAATTAATTAAATATTCTGGGGTACTCATCCTCAGAAATGAAATCGCTCTGTACAAGTCGGGGATGTTGTCCACATCATTTAAGGAATACACATTTCGTGTACTATTAGAGACGACCGAGGACTAGTACCGACCGAACTATTATGCAGTAGGCCACCAGTGCCTTGTACGAGTCAGCCCAAATTTTGTTCATGGTAACTTTAAGTTTTGTCAAATGATTAATTTAAGCCAATAGTGCCACCTACATGGGGCGTCACACAATGCGTCCCAACTTTGAACTTTCAAATAATAAATTAATTTAGTAAGACATTTTGAAAAAAAAGAAAGTGTTTCATGTTCGGGAATATTCGGGAGCTACAGAACGAGTTGAATAGAGAGACATTTGGGTCGATGTCCAGTTTCGTGGAAATATCAAAATTGAAAGACTGGTATATATTTCTGTACTGCTGGTTGCTTGGTACTCGCCTTAGAATTGTGAAGTTATAAAGTTCAGCGAAAACAAATCATTTTATACAGTCCTTTCTGGTTAGTCTTATTTCACATGCAAAAAATGTTTTTTTTTTTCAGCAATTAAACACGCCTTAACGCGAACTTTAACTGTGCGTGCAGACAACATAAAGCACGCAACGCACGTTCCCGTACTCAGTAAGGACAAAATTGTGTAAAGCTGTGATAGAAAGAATTGGCGTCCTAGTAATAAGAGCTTTGTGAAATTCTTTCAGATAAAAGCACTCTCAATGTCTAATATATGCAAATTGAATGAAATCTCGAAACTAAATCTGAAATCTTGAGTAGAATTGGCAATCGTTTTCAAGCTGATGTTTTACACAAAGTAGGATTGCACTCTGTGCAATACAATTAGAAAGAAATCGGTGGCTCCAATATGAGTCGACTATATTAATATTTCAGAATCAATATTTAAAACAAACCCATAATTAAAGACGAAAATGCATGCTCAAATCTATATTTGAACTCCACATGTGTAGGAGTATTTTTCACTTCGAGCAAGCTGCAGAATATTGAACCTTTGAGCTCTCGCATTGTAGCACAAAGTTCTTAAAATAATAGTTGCTTTGGTTCAGTTTGCATCACCTCCAGAATGACACTCAAAGTTAATTCAACTATGTATTTATATCTAACAATGCCTTTCTCGAGACAATGACAGTGACAATAAAGTTGACAACTTAGCAGACAGTTGCCACACCAAGAGTATCATTCTACGGACCTGTTTCTCCGAAAATTCGTACCATTATAACCTCACAAATTCCCAGAACTACAGTTTGTTTGTTTGTAACAATACTTTTCCTTCTGTTTTAACTGCCAAGCTGCGTTGAAAGACCACACAAGACCCAGCAGACATAAACAATTTTAATTTGCCTAACAACCATGAAATTCCCCTTTCATTGTTTTAACAGAGTCCAAAACTTGCTTTCAAGTGAATTTACTCCTCACGCTTTACCAAATGGAACTGATTCATCAACTCCCAGACAGGGTGGCGTATACGTAACATTTTTGGCTATTTTCAATTCATTTTCAGCTTTTCATTAAATGGAACTGTGATCCTGCGGATACATACCCATACTGTGAGGATGGGATGCAATTTCCAAAGCAAGCTTTGCGATTTCATTTTCACTAAGGACAATGTTTTTCCACCCCCCCTATGTTTCTACTGTGGAAAAGTTCAAGTGATGCTCCTGGGAGGTAAAATAGTTTCCATTAGATCCGTGCACAGAGCTGTTACATACACCCACCTCGCTCTTGCACCGCTTTCAATTTATACTCTTTGACGTGACTTTCTATGTACATGACTATGAAACGCTTGATAAGTGTTCTATATTTATTTCTATGGCAACACATAGTTCGGGGTTAAGAGTGATTTGTAAAAAAGACCAACGATAAAAAAAAAATATCTCTTACCTAAAGCTGACTTTCCGCACAAACCATTTCTTCAGCATATTTGCAGATAAAAGTTTCGGCTTGTGTAATCGATGGAAGTAAACTAATTACATCATAACCCCTATTGGATTAAATTGGACCACAGAGATTCGTTACAGTTCTTCTATTTATATATAGCACACACTGTCATCGGTATAATAATACAATCACGGCGGAAACACATACCGAAGTTCATTTGCTTAAATTACTCATTCCCTCGGACGGAATGTACAGCGAAGTGAAAAAAAGTAAATAAATGTAGAAAACGATTGAGCACAGGAGAAGAAAAATCCGAAAGCAAATAAACGCACAGGTATTGAAAACGAGACGAATCCAACACAAAGGGATCCTTAAGTCCGGAAAATTCTTAAAGTTGCAAAATACTAAGGGAAGTATCCGCTTGAGGGAAAACTTTTGTCTCACTGCTACTCGGATGACGATTGTCCACAATTTAATGGAAAAATGGCAGAACGGATGAGATATTCCAACAGTATGGTGGGTAGTTTCGAAAAGGATTTCCAACAGGGATGTGTGCTCTTTTAGTGGATGAGACACGAGAGTTGTCGGTGGTACTTTTTCAGAAGAAAAATCGTTCTCTTCATTTTACTCTTTGGTCTCTTCGCTTAAATGCCAAAAGAAGGTTATGTTTGGTTTGACAGTTGTTTGCACTGTAAGAAATTGATTGGTTAAATTTAAGAAAATAATGGTATTTTTTTCAAGTCGGCGATGTTAGCTGCGGCAATGTTTTTAAGGTTAGTTAGGGTCTCAAGCCATACGTTGTTGTATAGGAAATTGAACACGTTGTATAGGTAATTAAATGAAGGGTTTTTAAGACTGCCTGGCTATTTATGAAGATTGATACATTTTTTGGCGGTAGGTTTGCATCTAAGTAGTCTGTCAGCAAGGTGAAAATTGGTTGAAAGTTTCTTGTTATTGAACACGTTGAGAACATTGATATGACTGTAGGTTTTCGACGAACAGAAGCCCTAGTCCTACCGCATTGTCCAATGTGTTTATTTATTATGGCGATGAGTATAAAGAATGTTGGCGACCAGTGCGTCGGTTGAGATTGGCAGTGTTTGCAATCCCATCTTCGAACTCTGCCTGCCTTGCTATAATACTGAATTAATTTAAAAGAATGCATAAAAACACCTGCAAACGACCCCTTTACCCATAAGCTTTTTCGAGCGTTATAATACAACGACCCCTTGATAAATCAATTCAATTCAGTAAGTAAAACTCCGCTTTCGAATATTTTAACACTGAATTCGGGTTAAGACAATTCAATTCGCATGCACTGCTCCGTCCAACTCTTCAACTCTACCAAACTATTTCCTATTCCATTAAAAAAACACTTTAAAATCTAACCATAGTACCTATACCTAACCTTATTTATATATTTTCAAAACAAAAGCGCAAAACATACTACACGTTCACTCCGCCTAATTAAATTCAATACAATTAGGTGTAACCTCATTACCATAAAGTTGAAAAGACTTACCCAGCCTGACTTACCCCACCTGAAATACACAATTAAATTGTGTCAACGTGGCCCTACTCTCAGTTTGAGCATTGTTTTTGCGAGCAGATGCAGATGAGTGAGACATTTCAATAGCAAAGACAACATGAACTTTTACGGTGGGGCCCTTTTGACGAGCGGTCACAAATTTACATTTACATGGTTCAGGTTTTATGATGGAAATTAATTGCCCAAGAATTTATGGAACTAATAAAGAGAAGTACCTAGCCAAAAGGAGACTTGTGCTGGAGTATGCGCACATGGTAAAATGTATAATTTTGTGGAGAATGACATTTTTTTTGGAATATAAGAGAGCCTTATGTCAATAATTTAGACGATTAATTTTTACAGATTTGAGTAACTTCTACGTCATGGATTTAGCTCTCGAAATAGGTTGCCTTTGAAATAATAATAACTAAATTGGTCTCGTTGGTGTTTATCTATATTCTAAAGGAATAATACTTCAAAAGAGATTATTCAAAGCAAAGGTACAAAAAACAGGGTTCAAAGGATTGTGGAGTTTTGTAAGAGAGTTATAATCGATTAGGCAAACTAATTTCCAAATAACCGGAGATAATGTCAAAAGGCTTTTATAACCATTTACATGAAAAGGATTTTTCGGTTTCTTGAAGTAGGTACATATTCATATTTCAGTATTAGAGATGGAGCACGCTAGGTTTACAATAGAGACGGAAATCTTGCTGAAGCAGTAAAAGCACTTATTCAGAATATAAAGGTTGATTTTGTTTAAAAAAAGGTAAGCAACTCAAGAAATAACGATATTAAATAGTCGAAGGCAAATAGTTGAGAACCACTGCCTTTGAAACAAAATTTTTCACTTGATTTCTTTTTTAGCTGGGAAGTCTGTTAAGCGATGCAATGTTGTGTGTAATTTGGTTTCCAATATGTTGTGTATTTAAGCCATTTCGCTATAATGGTAGGAGAGTTTTTAAGCACTATGATTCCGCGTTACAGATGTGTGGGGAGTAGGTTCCAAATGTATGACAAGTTAATTATTTCTCGTCTTTGTTGGGCTGTTTATATGTTTATTATATTATTATTTAGTTAGGTGTAAATATGCGAAATATGCGTTTCAAATAAAATTTGTCTCTAAACGCAAATATGAATGTCGTTTCAAATCGAATGTATCGAAGATTATTAAATCGAATTAAATAAAATCGATTCGAATAGAATCTCAAAGTAGGCGTGATCATGTTTTGGAAACGACTTCAGACATATTAACCGCTTGGAATGTTTTTGACGAATTATCGCGTCGAGCGAATTTTGGACAGTTAGTTGATAGTTGATAGAACTTTGAGTTGAGGGATTTTGTCTACTTTCATACCGCTTTAAAAATTGGATATCACAAAATATAAATGGTCTTTCATTAAGGACTTGACAACTTTTTTTTTTTTAAATAAAATGCAAACTACTTGAGATATCTGTGAAAATTTAATTTTATTGGCTTGAATTTCTATCAAAGCATTTATGAATGGAATTTGACTTCGTTCATACTTGTGTCCACCACGAGAACGTATGCAGCGGTCGATACGTTAAACTCAATTTTCTATAACTCGGGCGCACATTGCGACTATTCCTCGTTCAATATTGGCCCTGAGCTCCTCTAACTTCGCCGACTTGTTGGCATAATAATAATAATAATAGTAGAGAGGGTCTAGTGCACTGCGACCTTGTGGTCTATTGTGCCCCCTGCTTATACCTTGGAAATGTTCGTTCCAGAGCGCCATCGCATCACAATTCCATTAAGAATCGTGTTTGAGGGTTTGCTCTGTCTTTGCCTTGGCGAGAATATAAACTTTAGAGCACTTCATCCAGCCCAGTTTCTCTTATGAATCTGAGAATGAGTAGTGGGTCTATGGTTTGTATATCCTTATCTGTTAGCTGGTACTTGCCCAGATGTTTAATCCTCTTGTGGGCTAGTGCTCCACAGGATTCTAGAATGTGGTCTGGGGTTTCAGCGCTCTCATCGCAGAATCTGCAGCGACCCTTGGCTTGTTGGCATAGACCAATTTAAAATGTAGCCCCATAAAAAAATGTTTAGAAGCGTTAAATCACGCGATCTCGGCGGCCAATAGACGGGTGCGTTTCTCGAGATAACACTTTCACCGAACAGAGACTTCAATAACTCGATTGTCGCACCCGCTGTGTGGCTTGTGGCACCGTGTTGTTGGAACCACATATCACTAATGTCCAATTCATGCAATTGCTCAAAATTGGCGCTAAAAACGACTTTAAACGGCTCGTTTTGAAAACTGAAATTTGTATGGGAAAACTTCTGTTTTGGTAGAAGTTTTCGAAAGTTTGCGCTCTTAAAGTTGCGACCTCGGTGGTATTTGTAAACGTTGTTCCTTCCTGTTCTTCACCATGATGAAAATGATTTTTTTACTGAATATTTTGACATTGACAGTTCGGTAATCGGTTTAAGGGTAGGGTCACACTGAAAGTTTGAAGTTATCAAGTCGCTGATGAAAGACCCTTTATCAAGTCAATCATTACGATTTTGTAGAATTTTATAAGTGTTTATCGGTTCCTTTCGCATTGACCATATATGTAGGAAGTTCAAAAGAAAACGCTATCAGCTGATATCGACCTGGTAAGAAAAGGTCGAAGCGTTCATATCTTACATAGCCAGAGTATGGATAAAGCAGTGTAAAACAAACACTCACAAGCACAGGCCAGACACAAAACTGGCTTGGATATACAAAGTATTTTTGTGTAATATAAGTTCACTCGGGAGAATAATTTAGCAGCCTAAATTTGAGGGTTACTCGGGGGAGTGCTTTTACGTGGAAAAGTATCACTCCTGTGGATCGGATAAGAAGTAGATTTCGATGACTTGAATACTTTGTCGATTTCTTTCTCTACTAGGCTAACTATACAGCCAATCCTGCAGTTTTTCATCCTTCTTGTGGGCGTGCTTCTCGTAACACAGCATTATTCTTCAATATAGAATCTTAATTATAACCACAAAAAAAAAAAATCAGATTCAAGTGTAAACTTAGCATTTAATGTCACTAGCTCGAGTAACAAAAGTACATAAATAATATAAACTACTGCTAACGCAGACAAAAAGCCAGAGCAGTTTAATGTCCTCTTTCCAATATCTCGTCGTGCATAAGCGGAGCAGTCTTAAAAAACATAAACATAAAAACCTTATACACTTAACAAACATTCAGAATAGTAATTCATTCAAAAGAAATTAGGAAAGAGGTTAATAAGATTCAAGTTTTCATAGACAAATGGCTCACGTGAACACTTGAAACTTCTACTCGGAGCGGTATAGTTCACCACCCAATATATAAACAAACCAAGTTAACAAGCAAAAACATTTTTACAAACATTAACTTCACACATCCCGCACAAGTGTACATACATTTGTATTCGTTTTACTTACTATAGTGGCATAAGGTCTGACGAAATGTCTGTCGGGGTGTTAATTAAACGTATATTTAATTGCAAACTTTTGAATAGGTTCATTGCACGCGGTTTAACTGCTGCTTTAAATATTTAAATTTATGTTTCACCGTATTTTTTTTTCTTTTTTTTTTGATTTTTAGACTAAACAATTCACAGGAACTGTTTACAGCAGCTTTTTGTCGTATAGCACACAGGACAGCATGCCTTAGAGCACAGCTGCTGTCTTTTTAGTTGGCATTCATATTATTTTGTGCGCTCACAATTGCCAAGGAAAAAATATATATTTTCTAATTTTAGAAAGCCGGCATATAGGAGGCTGACTTTTGATTTCATCGCGCAAGACATAATTGAGGTAAAGTGCATCGTACGTTGAGTGGACCAAAATAGCTAGCACTGTACGCTCACGCGATATCTTTTGGCAGGATTTGATATACAACTCGTAACAAGATGACACATTTCTTATAATGAAGGTACTTACCAGCTCGGAGAACTGCCCTGACTGGTGAAGGGATCATCGTTGGCATCGTAGAAATCTTCTTCACCCTCCGAACTTGAGTAGGAGGTCTCGGGTACAAGGAGCGTTAATGCTGTATTATTCACTAGAAATATATGATGAGACAAATTTATGTGAGTTATAAATAATACAAAATGTATATAAAGTAGTTTGTCTTAACCGACACAGACATTATTGCACAGTCAAAGAAGAGAAAGAATCGAAAAAGTCCAGGTACTGCCATGAGAAAGCTCCTCAATTGATATCCTATTTGAGCATAATATAGCTCGTTAACACAAAATGTTTCAAGAACTTCGGAGTAATGGCCTGCATAGAACGTTTGGAAACGATATTTTTAATTGTTGAATGGAACTTCAGTGGGTTTTCATGCGTTTCAACTAGTTTATATGTATATGCAGGTTAAGTATTCGACATTCAGAAACCCACAATGTGGTGCAAGGCAATGATCCAGTAAAAGCTTTCGCCATATCAGTAAAACCTCGAAATGCGGAGAAGTACGATTTATTTACTTCCATGCCAAGATTTTACTACCTATCAGATATATAGTCCCTTCAATAAAATCATCGTACATCCAAATGTAATTGGAGCTACCTTATGTAGACAACTAGAAATAAAGTGCACGACTGGGTCGAACGAAACTTTCTCAAAAAACAAAAAGCAAATTAAGTTTGATTTTCTGATTGTGTAAGCCCCAAATGGTTGGCATCTTCAATATTGTTGAAAAAAGATTGTATTTGCTAAAAATAAGTTTTGCGAAAATATATTGATCGCGATTTCTGTAGTATTTTTTGAGAAATAATTCAAATCTGACGTCTTCGAATTTTTTGAGGAAAACTAAGTACGGCATCTTTTTTAGAATACCTATGTTATCTTCAGCGTGTATTTTGGTCAAAATCGTTAGAGCGGTTTTTGTAAGATTGTGCTGACGAAACAGTACCAAATATTGGAATGTTTAATTTGAAAAATACGATTGCGTAATGCGTGACTATTATAAGGCCTATAAGGGATGTAAGCATTGCTTCGTTTTTAAAGTTTTATTGAAATCAAAGATGGGGTTTTCGAGATATGAGCATTTTTTAAAATTATTGTTTTGGGTGCTTCGAATTGAAAATTGAGGACACAATTGTTTTGAAAACATCCATTTGACTCTAAATTTGCATTTTGGGCAAAATCGTTATCGCCGTTTTCCGGTAAACTGAAGAAAACTAAATTTTAAAAAATTCCTTCTTTCAAAAATCCATTGTACGATAATATAGAGAAAAACTAAGGTTACTATTAAGTTATAAATGAACACATTACCTTAGAAACTAATTTTTGTTACAATCGTATAGACCGTTTTCGAGATATGTCGAAATTTCAAAAGTACCGTTGTTCGAATTTTTAGCCAAAAACTGGGTACGCAGTCATGGTAACCTCACCTACTTAAGCTTAAATATCAATTTTGGTTGAAATCGTTAGAGCCGTTTTCGATCAAATCAAACTGGTACAAAAATTTTGTATGGGAAGTACCATTAATATTGAGGTTACCTTGCAAAAAAAAAACACCTCCCGAACTGTAAGCCCAAAAACTCCAAATCCGAGGTTTGAACGTAATCCGGGTAGCCGTTTAGGCTGTAGGCCCGTGGAAGGACGGACGGACAGACCGGACAGAATTTTACGACCCACTTTTTTGAGTTGGCCTATCATCGTAATATCAGAATTGATTAAAATCTCGAGTTCGAAATTTTGTACGAAACCAATATCTTTCTCTTACTACGTAATGGAGAAAGTTAAAAATACATGTATACTATAAACGACAGCTACAACGTAGGTAACTGGCAAAGTTTTGCACAACTGCAAGATGTCGTATGGGATGTCAAAGTAGATCTGATGGTGTGAAGGCTGCGTATTATAACCACTGCTGTGCGTAGTTGTCATCAGCAGTCTTCTCCAAAAGCAATGGAGTGTCCTCAGAGGTGTGCTTTTATTTCCTTTATAAATAAATTTCGTAAGCCTTTGGGACTTCTGAATAAATTAAGGACTAAAACTAAAAATATCTTACAACCTGAACAACAATTTTCCTGTGACAAGAGGCAGAGAAATTCGCTGAGGTAGGTAACCGGACAAAGACATGGATATTGGATACCCTCCTATATTACTTATTTAAGTGGGAAATACTACTCTTGAACTGAAATAAACTTTCGGCAGTTGAGGGGCTTCCCGAATATTAAAATGTAATGAGCTGCTGAAAAGCCCACAATAGACAATATTCCCCAAATTTGTACAGAGTCGTTAAATTTAAAATGAACACCTAGTATCTGTTTCAAAGCCTCCCACACACTTACCGATTCCCATTGAAGAACGTGTCTTCAGGCGGTTTGGTTCACTGCATTCCGAACCAAATTCGATACCGGATTGAACAGAGGCAATACCAACCGGTGGTAGAATTCCTGTGAGAATAATTCGATTGGATTAACAACGTACGGTTACACATATATATATAAATAACAGATATAGGATGACAGCACAAGTGCCTTCACTTACCATCGTCATCGTCCACATCGTCATCGTTGATGCTTTCGGTCTTTGTACTATTATTGCTACTAGTAATCGGCCCATTGTATATTCCGTTGATCGGGTGTGCCATATTTTTGGCTATTTGTAAGGTGACTATTGAGTGTTTGATATGGTCGAGCATTGCCTGAAAATTGGGGGAATGAATTATAAAAAAATCTGTTAAGGTCGATACATTTTGGGTTAGAAATTTTGATTTAGTTACAATACGTGCATACAGACGGAGATCTTGAGCGAAAGTCAACGCCGCATGTGTTTATTAAGTGGTGCTTATGACGAATTGATAGATTTGCCTTTGGGCAGTGTCAACCTAATGAAACACGCCATTTTTTCATTCATTGACCTCTTGTTTGTTGGTAGCCACGGGCCCCTTTGGTGCTGCACTATGACAGCGTTCAAGTATAACAAAAACGTTACAGATGTCTAAGACGACGGAAAGGAAATAGCAACAGACCGGACTACTGGCGAAAGTGATTAACCCTAAACTGTGCCATATTATTGATTTAGACATCTCCTTATCAGGAATGTGAATGCCTTCAAGGGACGTTGATTTTTAATGCGCTGACTCAAAACCCCTGCAGAGTTAAGAAAAAGGAAATATCACGGTTCGAATTGCTCTGCCATGAAGAAGATATACGTGCACGGAATTGTGTCAACGACAAATGCAAAACAACAACCAGTTCCATCACGTTCGGCTCGTTTAGGGATACAACTATCCACCACTAATGTGCCATCGCGCCTTTTATTTGAGGTCATCTCTTACCATCTGCCAAATATGATGCCCTTAGGCAAAACTCAAAGTAACGCCACGTTTCTTCCGCTGCCGACAACCAATAACCGAATTACGTAACCAATCAATTTCTCAAACAATATTCAACTGCATGGCATCAAGGACACCGTAACATCGTTAAAGTTTACAAGAAAAATACAAATTGACCTCCATAGCGTGCTCCATCGAGCACCACCTGTTAACACAACAAATTTGACAGTGTGCAGATATAGAGCGTGCTAGTGACAGCCAATAAAAAAAAATCTATTCTCCGTTGCCTTGGCTGCAAGGGTAACAAACTGCGAGAGATTTGTAGAAAGGAATTCTATATTCATTTTTGTTCGATTGCACTTACATTCGCGTTATCCTGTAACGCCTTGCATTTTGTTTTCTCCTCAGGATCCGGCAACTCAGAGATTCGTTTCTCGATTTTCTGCAACAAACAAAACGATTAACCAAAATTAATTGAAACTCGTCAACTTTTACTCACAGTAGTTTGCTCAATCATAAGTTGCAGGTATGCATCCGCTTCACTGATGCGTCTGTCCAAAATTTCCAAATGATTAGCTCGTTTGCTTAGATCCTTGGTGTAGCCACCCATATAGAAATTGCTTTGAGTGTCCCACAACCGACCACGATTCGCATGACGTCGTATTGTATCCTCGAGTCGCCTCACCCACTTTTCACGTTCGTCACTGTGCTGTGCCTGTGATGGAATAACACAAAATTATAATAACACCGTTCCAAACGTGCACAGTCATGTGTATAAGGATACTAAACTAGGACAACAAATATATAGGTACAAGTACAACAGCAAACCAAAATAGCTGCTGCTGTGTTATTGGCAAAGCTTTTGAAGTCGACGACGCAGTGAACTATAAAAACTAAAACCCCCAAAATGATAATCAGAGTGTGTAGATGGAGAATAAAAGGCCAAGCACATTGTGGCGGTGTGGCTGGTGTTGGTGTTTGTTGAGAGGCGCAAAGGACGCAAAAGACAAAACTGCCGTCTCTTTGATTCGCTCTTGATAGTTGCTAAACGGATAACGGAATGGCGGCGGTAGTGGTGAGTATGAGTAGATATTGCGGGCCCTCTTCTATGGGGGTGGAAAGGTACCTAGTTTCGGTTCGGTGAATAGGGTGGGCTTTGCGACAATTGCCAGGAAAAGTTGAAAATACTGAATTTGCAGCCCTTCAACAATGTTATATAAATCACATGCCCGTGTGTGTGTTTAAATGACAAGAAAAGAATGGGCGCTAAAAGATAGTACCGGCGGTGGGTAGTAATAAAAAAATTCTATAGAATATAGGGAGTATTGCATTCAGCAGGGGTCATAAAGAATTATGAAGAAGGTCAGTAAAGGATATTGAAACTTCAAACTTGAGGGGATTTATTTTATCAAAACAGACATAAAAATCGAAAGAAGCTATTAAGTAATCCTGTCAATGGAAAATTATAGCAGGTCAGGAGAGATTTAGGACGTAGCGCTTGAATGCACTTGCATCGAATCTTCCTATGAATTTGCCGTTCAAAAGGAACAATCGATAGAATTCGCCACGATAATGCTTCAAAAACGATGAAATATCTTCTTAAAACGCGCAAGTTCTGCGGCAAGGCTTTGGGCTTTAATGAATTCGCATAAACTTAGCCTGCACTAATTGAGCAGTGTAACGTATGCATTTCAAAACTGCCTATTTGCCTAATTCAACGATATAATCCCTTGCATATACAAACCACAACTCTGAGTTTCCAAACTGACCCTATGCCGGACATTTCCTGGTAGACGGTACTTTTGAATAATGCAATTTAGAAAGCGAACTTCGATTGCAAATGTAAATTATGAAATCGGAATAGACTCGACTGACAAATGCAACGCACTCGGGCAGCCAACAGTACAGCAAATGTTCACTTACCTGGAAATGAAATGTCTTATGATCCACGGTTATTGTAAAGGTATTGTCCTCCTGATCATCGATTCCGATGACTGCGTCCTTAAGTCGCACACATCCACGTCGCACGCCCTTCATCATTTTCTCCTTTGACTGCAATAAAGAAAGAAACCAAAATTAGATTTAAGTATAGAATACAATTTTATCGAATTAACATTTCTAAATACAGCTGCGCTTCGCATTTACAATAAAAAAAAATTCTTTGAATATTTAGACTGCATAGAATTGGAATATATTCTAGCCTGATGACATGTGTATACATACAATTCCGTTCTTAACGAATTTTAATCAAATAACCTTTCGGCCAATATAAATAAGAGTTCGAAGTACGATTAAATTTTCTGTAGAGGTGTACTTAGTTGGTGTGTTCTTAGGCGGTTGTAAGTGCTCAAGAGCTGTCGCTCAGATAGGTCGTTGGAAGAATTCTTCGCCAAAGGATACAGTTTGGGAGACTTACAACTGAAAAAGGCCCCCAAAAAAAAAAGAGTCTATATTTAGCAGTATTTTTTGTCCAAGTACAAGTCTTCCAACATGACACTGGAAGTAATTAGTGCAAAAATGTCGGACACAATCGGTCAGAAAGAACAGCAGAACACATTTTGTGCAAAGTGAATAAAAATTTCTGTTTTTTTTTTTTTATGTAGAAGTCGACCCATCTAGTCCGTTCGATGTTAATTCGCCATTATTAGTTGCACTGATACTTGCATCGTATCTGGTAATCGTATTTAAAATCGCACCGAGGTAAGGAGTGTTTTTATGGCTAAGAATTTTTAGTACCATTTATTTTATATTATACATTTTTAGTTTGTTTTAAAGTGTGAAAAACTTAATACGAGCTGGACAAATTCGACCATTGACTAGTGTGTGAAAAATAACAAATAAACTTATAAGCGTAATCTTCCGCGCAGCTATATGTCTCCATTTTGATCTCTTTCCCCTTTTCGTCGTTCGAATTGTGACAAATTATACAGTACAGCCAGTAGTGTCATTTGACGTAATTAAGTTCGAGATTATACTGGGCACCGTCGGATATGCGTCGGAATAGCAAGGCATGATAAGTTCTTTGAAGTGAGCAGTCGTCGTCCAAAAGAGTTATGTGTTAAAATGAAGTTAGATTAAATTGTGATGATTGGACACAGTTGAAATATAAGTACAAGGTGGCGCAAAGACTGTCAACGGATGTTCTTTGGCTGAAATTTTTTTTTAAGAATGAAAAACGTTGGTTTTGCTGTTGAATTATGTTTATTTGATGGCCTTCATTTGTTTCCATTAAGTAGAGAAAATTATATCGGCTAAGCATTCTGAACCTGGGGCCAGCTTCTGTAAGGCGAAAAGACGACGCACGGATGATTTGTCCTATGTTACACAAGCATTAATTTCTGCGTGCTCACGAAAACGTTTTAACGTTTCGACTTACAGAATGCCGTCACTGATTTATGTCATTTTCCATCTTGCCAAAACTTCCGAATATTCTCTTTGAGAGAGAGGAACATCTTCAAGTCTTTCACCAAAATTCTCTGTAAAGACTACAGATTCATTTGCAATTGCGTGGATCTTCCTTTTTTCGATATTGCGGGGTCCTCTGCGACTCCGTTTACACGAATCTATCAACTTCAAAAAACCCCACAAATGAGTTTTTTAATAGGTCTGTTCCCTAACGATAATGCATTCAAACACATTAGATAAATTTAGTTTAACTTTTTTCCCTTTCGCAAAAGCTGGTCAGAGGGGAGCCAAAAAGAGTACTTATATATTATATTGTCATTGCTGACAGATGGTTGTCAAATCGTTCCAATGCTAGTTTGTAGCTGACTTTTTATTTGTTTTCATTTATATTTTGTGTTTGTATAGCATTAAAATATATATGTAAGAAGCTGTAGAATTAATTTCTGCAATAAAAGCAATTCAAATCTTGGTCTAAAATACAAATTTGTGGTTCAACGCGTGCCTTTTCATTTTGGTTACATTTTAATTTCGGTGAGCGAGTTCGCTCGCAATGAGAGATGTGACAAATTGTTCATTTGAAATGTTTACAAAACACAATTAGCGGTCAATCACCCCTATCGAGGACTCGAGGTATCCGATCGGAATTTTCTCCAATTCGTACTAAATCCGCATTGCGTTGTACCTTGTACAGCGTTAATTACTTTTGACAGCTACACCGCACATTTTTTCAGCTCTCCGACAGCCAATTGCTGCGGAATATTTTAACACAAATGACCGCGTTTATACGCTTCATTTATTTTGTTCCGAAACGCATACTTCGAACGTAATCTGAGTTCCGAACTGGGTCGGCATTCTGTAAGGCGAAACGTTCAAACGTTTTCGTCTGCACGAAGAAATTTGCTTGTGTAGCATATGGGCAATCTTTCGTGCGCACGAAAACGTTTGATCGTTTCGTCTTACAGAATCTGGCCCCAGATTTGACTTTCGTTTCGGATTTTTTGTAATGTAATGGCAATAGCCAATCCTGGGAACCCAATGTGACAGCACATTTCTAATAGTGACAAATATTTTGCTAAGGGCTTAGGTCGTTGCTGAATTGTTAACAGTGCCCCGCCCAACTGTTTACTGGGTTATTGAACTTTCTATCCAAACAAAGAAAACAACTGATTTTCCCAATTTGTCAATAACTGGCCAATATTACTGCCACTCATGAAAATAAAAATACTCCAGGGCTATGTGCATTGACGCGAACATTTTTAAAGGTATTTACAGATAGGACAAGAAAGTTTTCGAGAAAGGTTTTTATTGGAAAAAAAAAAAATTGGGGAAATTGGAATTTGTAAATTAAGACAGCGATAAAGTTAATTTGTGTATCTAAAACAATAATTATGACTTTTTTCAAGGGCTAATATAATTACAAGGCTACTTTTTCCGGATATTATTTCTAAAGAGCTCTTTTCAAAGAAAAAAACCATTCTTACATATAATGCAACTTTTCCTCTCCCTTTCAGTTTTATGAAAACAAGGCCTGCGTACCAGCTGAAGACCTTTATGATTATATATAATGTTCTTCAGGTTCTCTCTTGTATTTACATAGTTTATAAGGTGAGTCAGACTTTACTTCAGACAATTTGTGATATATTTTGTACACGCTCTTTATTTTAATTTACAGATCCTTGTTATTAATCTGCCCTCAATGCAATATTGGGAGTGTATCGAATTCAATCGTCGAAGTACCGTGGCGAGAGACTTCAACTACATCAGTGTATTTACGCTTTGGCTTAAGGTAATCGAATTAAGCGAAACCGTTGTGTTTGTGTTGCGGAAGAAACAGCGACAAGTATCATTCCTACATGTGTTCCATCATTGTTCGACATTGTTTTTGGTGTATCAGCTGCATCGGCACTATAAGGGTGAGTAGACATGTTTTCTTTGTTCATTCGAGTTTTAAACCGATGTTGTCTTTGACATTTTAAGAAAAACCGAACGTACTGCTTCTTATTTGTGGATCGGAGATTTTGCAACATATGTAATAGGAATAAGGTTTAACTACGCTTTTGCTTTTTGGGGCTTTTTTGAGTAGTTAAGGTTTTGTTTTCAAAGTTGTCAATTGTTTTTGGGAGAACGAATCTGTATATTGATACGATTTTAAATTTTAGGTTAAAGATTGTCAATTTTATTGTAAAAATGTTGTGTGCCTTGTAATAGGTACATACATACATAATGACGACTCATCTATGAGACAACTTATAGTCCCCTTCATTTTCTCTGCAGATTTGGCAGCTATCCTATCACTCGTTAGCTTACTAAATCCAAACAAACAGGTAGCATTCTTTTGTAAATAATCGAAAAACCTATTCAAATTCATATACATTAACAAAAAAAAACCCTAAACACCCATGAATCACTCTAGCTCGACTCCACTATCAATACCCTCCAACCGAACCCATAAAATTTAGAGATAACAAAGTGAGTAGATTTATATTTCTGAAATATGTAATTGCTGGGGCTACAGACACTCCTCGGTACTAATAATAATTTTTAGCGTCCAGGCTAAATTGTTCGATCTCACAATGGTGAAATTTTTCATACAAAATTGCATATTGTGACCTAGGAAATATTTAGTGTGAAGGTTAATAATGATTATTAGTAAGGCCCACTGTCAATACTTATGGTATTCAACTTCCCACAGGAAAATGCGTACACCAGAGAACCTCATCAAAATTGGCAGGTTATACGTTGATTGAAATCTTCTTGGTGTATTTTAATTTCAATGTAATTTCGTAGCACACTGCTTAGATTTCTACGGATTTTCCGTTTACCTTGCCAGGAAGTCAACCATGACCCTCAAACACAATAGTACCAAGCAGTGTTTAGTTCTTTCCGACCTATTGAATTTTATCATTCCCATATTTGCTACTATATTTTCGATTAGCACCTGCATAGTTTACAAATCGACAATCTAAATCATAGATAAATCACTCAACTGCTTAAAAACTACTATGGGAAATAGATGGACAAACATGAAGACGAACTTTCTTTATTAACGCATTCGATGCTGGGCTAAATTCCAATAATAAAATGCCATCAATCATGATCGTGTTTCAATGTTGTACAAATCATAGACGGCTTTATTTGAAATTTGTCATTTTCATTTTGAATAAATTTTCTATTTGTCTACCTTTTCAGCCAGTGGCGCTTTTCCCAGTTTTTCTCAATTGCATCATAAATATTTTTGTGTGCGCTTATTATTTAATGTTTGTGATTTTTCCCGCCAGTACAACTGCCAAAAACAAGCCATCACGTCAATACAATTGGTACAGTTCGCAATGATTCTGCTACAAGTCGTATTTGCAAATGGCAACGGGTGCAACAGTTGTTCTCACGATATTTTTCCTCTCTTTTGCTTACCGGAAAAGGACTAACACAAAAAAGGACTAAAAACAATTTCCCAAGATTTCTTATAAGAATAGACCTACAAATTTAATAATAGTCCGCAAACGGACCATGCATGTTAAGACTTGGTTAGGTTGGAAGGTTTTTTTATGCGACTTATAAAATGACCCTTTGTGACGTATTCAATTTAAAGAAAAGGTTTAAATGTATTACTCTTGCCTGATCTTAATCCCGATCCCGTAAGTAATTGGCCACTTGTATGAGTTTTAGTCTTGCGTCGACACTTGAGAAGCCCTCTCAACTTGGTACACCTAACTAAAACCAAACCCGATAGTCAGCGAGGAATATATTTTGTTTATTTAAAAATACGCAACCTTCTTGGTAGACTCCAGTCTTCAACTCATATACCATTAATAGGAAATATTAATAATCTTTAGATTCTGTTATTATTTTTGTCTGTTTTTTTTTTTAAGTTGAGTGCTACCCGATTTAGTGCCTCAGATCGGCGCCGGTCAATTGGATTCGCTGTGCATGTGCTTTGAAGTGCCTTACGAATAGAGGCTAAAAATACAAGTTGAATAATAATATTTTTTTTTTTTTCTTCTCGCACCTTACAGCCAGTGGAGCTCTCTTCCCAATATTTCTTAATAGCAATGTTCACATTGTAATGTACTGCTACTATTTGCTAGCAGCAATAGTTCCCGCCAATGTTATTGCCCGATTAACACCCCTTAAAAAGGCCATCACGACAATACAGATGCTACAGTTCGCTTTGATTCTGCTGCAAATCGTTATCGCCCTTTTAAATGGATGTTATCGCACAGTCCCGCCGGTAATTTTTACGATCTATACCATCATCATTTGTGCCTTCTTCTACATGTTCTATGATTTCTACAAGACAAACTACACTGCGAGGAGAAAGTCAGCAGCTGCAGCCAAGAAGAGAAGTGAATCTAGCATGGATGAGTTATAGGAAATAGAATCATTGAGATACATAGCTATTTGTGGACAATTTTATACCATTAAAGAAAAATTCACATTTTTTTGTTCTCTGTTTCAAAACTGCTTGCGGCATTTTCTATGTAAATTCCAGGGACACAAGTGTGTCTGACATCATCGAGCACCGGGCACAAAGTTGTGCGCCACATTTGTAAAGGGGGTAGTAAGCATTTAATCCGCTGCCGTAATGTGTTGGGTTACACCTGATGATATAATTGCGGAGGACAGATGAAATGATGTGGGTTAATCTACATTAACACAAAAATTAAGAACAATGCCAACGGTCAACCCCAGCATGTGGTAATGTTAGCTGAGTGCGTTTTTTTATACGAGACTCATTGACATTTCTGTTGAATGACGTAAGATGACTAAAGTAAACTGGAAGATGTGTATGGAAGTGTGTGTTTCTTAGAGCAATCAAGCCTCACGTCGCTCATTTTTTTAATTAAATAAATTAGGTAAAATGGCACAAAACTTTGAACTAGAACATACGATAGTACGGGTGTTGTAGGCAATGATATACAAACCCTAGTTTACAAATAAAACTACTCATCAATAAGCTTCAGTCTTTGTTGGTTAAAACGTCATTATGTACTTAGTTCAGGGGTTATTACAGCTTGTTACTGTACGGAAACAAAAAAAAATATTTTGCAGAACAACTGTGCACAGTAAACAATTAAATAAGAAGGGTCCATAACCGATGCTACCGAGTAAGGTCCCTCTGTAGCTCTACATAAAAGTGCAAAGCCAAGCATCACACCACAAGCAATGTGCTCATTTCACAGAATATGTTGTGCGATTTCTTCCAAGCGGACGATGGCTTAATTTTACTTTATGACCTCAGCTGGGCAACTAATAAGGAGCTCCTCAACATTTTTTTTATGTAGAAAAAACGAATGATTAAGTCGATCGCAAATTACTTCAACAGCAAGAACCATGACCTGTTCCTGTTTCGTGACCGAAACATCACTGTTAACAGATACTTCTGTAGCAAGCGACATTATTCCAACTCTGACAAAGAATTGACACATCCAAAGAAAATATTTTTTTTGTAATCGGATAAAAATTAGATTCTCTTGAAGCTGACTTCATTTCAATACAATAAGCGTATTGAAGATCGGAGTTCACTGACAATCAGTAAATAGGAATAAAAGAGATAGGAACCTCAAACTCATTTATCGATTGCCAAACAAATAGACTATCTACTAGCAATAATTTAATGTTTAACTAATTGACGCACACACACTTTTCAAATAACCCCACGCACGTATCATTTTATTAAGTAAATAGACAAATAGATAGCTGAATACTCAGAATTCAGTGATAACTATAGAGCATTCATCCAGTACGCTATTTATAGAACTTCTTATTCCAAGTCTTATCAGGTTAATAGTCTGCGTTTCGTCCATCTGGTGAGCCCCAGATGCAATGGCATTTGATGAAAACGAATTCCATTTGTTCTTTGTTGACTTACTGATTTTTAATAGATTGTTAGATTTAGATCTACAGCTAGCCAAAGAAAAACAAGCAGTCCCAGTATCTATGTAATATTTTTTTGTTATTATTTAAATCAGAGTATCATCGGTAAGGCAGTGTTACGAAATGTCACATGAAATGAAATGACAGCCAACCAAGTTCTCTCTTGCGTTCCGATATGAGAGATGGTTGAGATATATTTTACGTATTTCTTTGAACCATGGTATTATATCAATCAATTTTCCAAAAAAAATAAAACAAAAAATTTCTGAAATTTAACAACGCACCGTATAGTATGATAATAAACCGGCATTCTCGTCCAAAACAAAGAATCGATATTGCCATCCCTTCATCACGTTTGTCCACTTGCTGAGGGTGCCCTCGAGAGTACCAGCGCCAGCCATTGTAGCAACTCTCCACTCCACGAAATAACTTGATACACGAAAATTCACTACCAGCGCTGGATACTGGTTCACTTTGAAGCACTACACTTCGCGTTAAACTGGAATTTAGCGGAAAATTAGATAAACCGAAAATAAACGAAAAGAATGACCAAATTATTAGAAGAAAATGTTTTGCTTTTTGGCCACCGTTCCTTTAAACGACCGACCGACGATAGCACCGAAGAATTTCTCACTGCACAGTGCACTTTAGTTAAGCGGGGAGAAATATCACATGATATCAATATCGATGGCGCTGACATTTGTATTATGACATCTTTGGAATGATGTGGAATGCGAAACAGCGGGTGCGTGCTAAAGGGTTTGTTAGATTTGTAATCTAGGAGATACGTTCCTCACTCTTCGACAGAACTGTTAGTAAGTTTATTTGTGTTCTAAGCTTTTAAAAAACTCAATATGAATATGTTAAGAAAACCCAGCCTAAATGTAATTGTTATGCGTCAAAGTTTACCAACTGTCAAAAATGTGTTGTAGAAAAAAATGTGTCAGTGATTTTAATATATGTTTATGAAAGTTGGTAAAATCGTATTATCTCAACAAAGCAAAGTACTTTACTGAGATCGAAGCTCAAAAAAACGGCTATTAAGAGAAAGTCTGTGAAATAAAATAAACGTCTGACAAAAGTTAAAAAAAAAAAATTAAATCAAGTGCGAATACAAAATTTGTATTCAACTCATGTAAAGTTGACAGACTAGTTGTCATGTTAGTAGCAATGGTGTGACGCTACAGATATACTTATAACCTAGTCATAAATTCACAAATAAGTTGTAGCCTAAAAACGATATAATAATTGAGCATAGATGTCGGATAAAGTTAAACTGTTAATTCAAGGTGAAGAGTATTTTATGTTTACCTACTCAGTGACTTTGACATTTTATCTTTGCAAGTTCATATTCGAGCCGAGGCATTAGCCTTATATGGTTCTATGCAAAGGCATCTTGCTTTTATTGATAGATTTTGATTGGCATTGCATACTTTCATTAAAAAGCAATTAATTTATAAGTAGGTACGTAGAATGATAGAAGATGTAATTATCCAACCTTGTCCGAGGTGATAGTTATGTGATGATTCCTTAAAAACTCATGAGTTGAAAAAATTTCTTATGTCGTTTTCCATTGGGATTTTCAGATTTTGCTCTTAGATTTCAGATTTTTCGTGTCCAATGGAACATGAAACGAGATATTTCTTTCTTTGCATTTGTGGTGGTGCGTGTTTTAAAAGACAGCTGTTATTAAATTGTAATTTGTGTTTATAAAAATCTATTCAATTTATGTTGATATCCATTGCAGTGGCGAAATGTAAATTTTCCTATACTTTTCACAGACTTGTCGTCTAAAAAGGGAATTAGTAACACACTTTAGAGTTTGACAAATGACAAATGTTTTGGTGTAAGTGTAAGTAGGTGTGAATGTTGCTCAAATATCGAGATTCGCAAAATTGTTTTTTTTTTTGCGGCCAATGGAACATGACAGCTAGCTGATTTCGAGAGCAGAAAAACTGTTTTTTCTGTCTCAATGGCAAACAACATTAAAATAGAAGCGCAAACGTCGGTTGTTTTTCCGTTCTTGCTCTTTTTTGTGGGTTAATGGCAGAACTACTATAGAATCGCTTAAGAGTAATGTCGTTTCCCATTGGTTTCACTCGGGGATCCTCTTATTTTTTAGTTCAATGGAACAAGAAAACTGCTTCTGATTTAATCCACAAGAGTATTGGTGAAATGCCAACAAATAATCTACGGCATCTGTCAGCTGACTTGTATGAAATACACAAACTACACTTCTGTGAGTGGATTCTGAGTTCTGACTTCAAATCGAGAAGCGAAATTCTCTCCTCAGAATCAACAATGGAACGGTTTCAGAAGTGATTTTTTTCGATTGCGGACTCTCCCGGACGCTTCTTGTTGCCCAATGAAAAACGTTGTAATGACACACATTATGTCAATATGAAACAGCGCGGTGTGGTTAATGTGAAAGTGGTATATTATGTCGATCATAATGGATAGAAGATAGATAATGTCAGAATTACAAGAATAACCGCAAATAATATTTGACACATGGTAATTTTTTTTCTTAAGATTGACATAACGTGTTGAAATAATTTTGCCGGGTTCATGTCAGATCGATTAAGATTTCGTGCCAAATCGAGTTTATTTGCACCCACTCGCCATTTTAACGATGATCAGTATTTCAGACCGGTTAAGACGAAACACTTTATTCTTGCTTCATCTTTATAAGTCAGATTACTCTTTAATATAATACAGCTGGGTAAAAGAAATTTAATACAATTTTAGAACTTCATTATTGACAATTGGGTGAATTAAATGATGTGTAAAAGTCTTCACCAACCTGTGCAAACAAAACATCTTTTGCACTAGTTAAAATCGTAAAACCAAAAAGACGAACAAACGCTATCTTCAAGTTAGTTTCAATATTTATGCAGTGTATCATTTTAATTGTATTTATAACTGAAAAGCGCAAAGCAACAAGTTATGATAGAAATATCTGCTCGTTTGCTTTGCCTTTGCTCCTAGACAAACCCCTTCATAACGTTGCCTTAATAAACTGACCAAATGACCGATATAAAACGACAAACTTGATGGTTGACTTCCCAAAGGTGAATGGCCTATTAGATATTACCCAAAAATGAATCATCCACTGATGTTGTTTTTATTATAGCGTGCTAAGTGTATATGCATATAACTCAGCAGATCAAGTTTTTTGAATATCTTAATCCATGTGGTCCTATCAGCGGAGGTAATTATATTCTTCTCCCCCGTCATTGGTCTTATGAGTCGTCATCATCATGAAGAGTGACAGTCTTATGAATAACGACATAATGAACTGATTTTTATTTTCAGCCATTTTAATTTAAAATTCGAGGCTTTTGAATTTTTTTAACTGCTCACAATTTCTCTTTATAACTCGGGCTTGACCCACGTTTGACCTACATACATACATGGAATGGCATCTGTTTATAGGGTTAACTAAATGTCAACTCTATTGAGAGCGTTTATATATTCTAGTCGACTTAATATTGTATAACAAACGGCAGACACGCAATTTCTGAGATTCGATCGAATCGACTATTCCTCGAATTTAAAACTTTCACTCGAATGACAATTCTAATTACATTTTTATACAGCTTTCGATCAGAAATTTCTGCTCGAATAAAATTTGGCATTTAACTCGATGCAATCGAAACTGAGAATGCTGGGAGAAATGAACAAAATATGAATCTATCGAAATCGAAAGTTTGAGGAAATCGAATAGCTTTCTATTCTATTCGGACCTTAGAATAGAGGTGACTGACTTTGTTTTTGTTGCACAAGTTTTCATATTGCAACATGCGTCTTGTGCAAAAATGTGCGCACATACGCACATCTTGTAGGAACATTTTTTGACAGTTTTTCCTGAACAGTTGTAAATGGCGATTTTTACCATGGCATATTGTTGTAGATTGTTTCCCGTAAATTACCAACTTTCATTGAAGGTTTTTTCATTGACTGCTATTAAAAAAAAAAGAACAATAATCAACAAGTACAAATGCAATATGTGCACATAACTGACTCTTTTACCAAGCATTCGCCTGAAAATGCAGTTGTGCAACGATACACAAGAAAACATGTTTACAATACATGTAGGACTGTAGGTACCTTAACTACTTTTCATCGCACGAGTCGAACTCACTTTCAATGGAATTCCAAGCAAAAACCCAATGTCAAGCACAAAACGATAAATATGCAAACAGCAGCTTAACTTGGATGCGAAGTCAGTAATAAGTATTATTATAAATCAATTGACATTTATGGAAAAATAAAGATACAAGCAAGAACCAAACAAACATCTTCATTGAGCTGACGTTTCTACTTCATAGTACCCTACGGATATTAGCAAACAATCGTAGGTATTCTAATGGAGTCCCATACGCCCATGTAATTATGTACTTTTATTTTTTCCAAGGCCGCGTTCCATGATGTTGATTTGTTGTTAAAACAGTTTAAGAAACGACACCGCAATTAGACAGAGGTACATAGGTAGGTACTGAGGAAACTGAAATACAAATACTATCAACATAAAGTGTTAAAGTAAATGTAGGTGCAGATTTAAGCTGATTGTATTGAATTATTTAGCTATTCTAAGTAAAACATGTTAATCGTAATATCGGTTGACTTAACCAGTGTAAGAGACTTGCATTTAAAATCTGATGGACGTAGAAGTATAACGAAGTGCCAAAAGCAATTTGTTCATACGACCCAATATTTGCAATAATGTTGCTTCCCTTTTATTTTAATAGCCCCCATCACTGTTGACTTTATAAATAAGTAAATATAAATAGCTATCGCGACGCTTTGTGCACCTTATATAGGCTTATCTTCCCACAAACATTCGTTTTGTGTGAGTTTTTATTTATGGGACAAATAGAAGGGACCTTCAATTTCATGCCGATTTCGAACAGCTTATTGAAAAGCTCACAGCAGACTAACCAATTAGCCACTGTCCCCTCAGTTGACTTTAAATTACTTTCTTTTGACCAACGTTGACAGTTCTCATGTTTTCATATGCCAAAAGTGTATTGACAGAAAAATCGCAAATCACACTTTAGTTGAGAAATTTTAACATTACTGTGGAGTCTTTGTTCATATACACTTTGTTTCCATTCGACTGTCGGACTGTGGACTGTTTATAAATTAGAAACTCATTTATGACAGGTCTAAACGTCATTTTAGCATGTACTAATTTCTAAATCAAATGGTGCGGAAATAAGACACAACAACATCAGGCCCAAAGTGCCTCTCTTATTCGTCACGCGATCAAAGCACAATAATTCTTCACGATCCGACGGTAATTAGTGAATTCACTTCGCACACACATAAAACTAATCGTCAATTCAAAAGCGCTCCATTGTTGTTTTTATATGCCTATACTCCATCAACGTTTTGTGGTCATCGATCTTTGAACTAGCCCTTCAAAATAAAAGAAAAAAAACAAAACTGACCTTGTCAGTGCTTACTAGATATAAGTACTTAGACCCACCTATAGTGTAAAGCAAACAAAATATTTTTACAACTTGATCGACTTCCAGGTTTGTACCATTACAAAAAGATTACGATCTTTGTTGACCATCATCGATCAGCTATCTCGCGTTGTTGTTCCAGCTCTCTTGGGGGGTTATTACTGATAGAGTGGCGCAGTTGTTAGTTGTTACACCAGTCAATCGATATGATAATAATATACACTTCAACGTAAACAGTACGTGTGGGTATGTGCGAGAAATATCTATAATTACAAATCCCGTCCTGGAAATATCAAACTTCGTTTTTTTTTTCTACACATTTATCCATCGGCCAACGAACATACAGAAACGAGATAATGATTCCTGGTTGTTTTGTTATTAATCTTGTTTGGTTTTTTTTTTCTGTCTGCGTTGCTTTAGATTTTTGTATTTGGTATTTATTTCTTTGAGTAAATTTTTACTGGAGTGGATTTTTTTTCCAATACATTCCACGGGCGAATATTGTACAAGGCAAATCAATATGACATAAGATTTGCACGAGAATATTGTTGGTTCTTGAAGTAGAATGGGTTTGTTTAGCGCGACTGTATGTACAATTTGTACATATACTCTTCCTCAGCAATTGTTTACCGTATTCATTACTTTAAATGTTCTAAATTGAATATTAAGCAAATATTTGTAAGACGTCACGGTGCGCTTTACTAGAGGGATAAGTAGAATAGTTGTCTCAAGTAAGTACTACACGGTCCAATACTACTTTCGAGCATCTCGTTCAGTTGGTGTGGAAGATTATTGTTATTGGATTAAGTATACAAAATCGAGTTCTCTCCATTTATAGGTAATGTCAATACCATAAACACTTTCCTTTCCTTTCTGACTAGTACCTATTCGGAAAAATGACGCCCAACAATATAACTATTTTCTTTATAAGAAATAAATAAATAGATGAATAGTTGTGGCAACGTAATTATGAAGGTTGTGTGAGTTTTTTTTTAAGACAGCCCTTCCAAATTTTATTCCGGTTCGTAACGGCTCTGTTTGACAGTTTTACATTCGAATATTGGGTGACGTCAGGAAGGTAGCCCAGATTGAAAACCGTATGGGTGTAATTTATGTATTAAGATTAAGGCGGATACGACCTCTTGATCTATAGAAATTAGCTATGAAAGAAATTCCTTAATATTTTCTAACAAAACAGTTGAAAAATTTGATAAACGATGGATTTATCGTTTATGATTTTTCGAATCTAATAATTCATACATAAATTGCCGATTAGTCGAACGGCTAGGTGCCCATTCGGTATGACAAAAGTCAGTGCCCTCGGGAGGTGTTTAGATCGGCTTAAAGTCCCTCCCTACGCCGAAGCATCTCTCTCGTATACCTACTAGCTCTCGATTGGTTTTCGATGATTTTCCGTTCCAGTGAACCTCCAAACACACAAAGAAAAAACAACATAGTATTCTCTTAAGGAAACGTCTGAAAATCCAATAAATTTCTAAGCCGCTTTCCTACAAATCATTTTTCAAGGCGAAATGTCAAAAAATTAATGCGACGGACAATAAAAACGAAGTGAAATAGCTGTGGAGACTCACAACTCAGTTTTGGAAGCGCTATTCTCCACTCGAACTGCGTACTGCCTAATGAAATTTACATGTTGAAAGTTCATTTTGACATTTCGCTGTGAAAAATTTTATGAAAAATTGGACTTCACTTGAAATGCTTACCAGCTTTTAAGACTGGTTTTTCAACTGAAAAAAAACTGTTCATGTGATCGATCTATAGGCCAATTAAAACTGAAACACGTCAAGTCAGTCAGTTGTCACCTGTCAAACTTACTGAAGTATATACTTGAAAGTCCTCTTTATCATACCTACATTTTGTTTGCTAATTTTTCTTCGTCATAATTTTTTGCATCGATAACCGGGCGTAGTTAAAACGCGTTTGTTTTTAAATATTACATCCAACAAAACAGATCATTAATACTAAACTAAAGACGAATTGCCCATCTGACACAAATGACTTTATTTACGACAAGACACGAATGCAAATATCACTAGCAACCAAAAACCATTACTTATATTTATTTGATGAGTTTGGCTTTTTTGTTATTTGATTTACAATAACAATAATAATAGTGGGTATTCCCAGTAAACAGAATTAGAGGCTGAAAAGGGGGAAATTAAATTCAAAATCTTACGAGCTTACAATTGTCAACTTTGACACATAAAATGATCTACCGTGAATTTAGTCCAATGCTGAAAATGATTATTAGTAAGGCCTAATGAAAACGGCTGCAGCAACGACTGCAACATCTCATAGCTTGAAGTTTAGAAAATTTGGAAAACGTAGGGTTGGTTGTATTTTACAGCGCAGCTGAATTGATTTTGCGCTGAGGAATAACGTCAAATCGATTTGTTGTTTGATGTCGTTGAAAGTTTTTTACTTGCAAAAATGACATGTCAACTGTAAGAATTTACCACTCGGATACAGTCAGCCTAGGGATTGGCAACAGACAAAAGACACCAACTGAGCCTTAACTGTTGGGCTATATCTACATCGAAATTCCTAAATTCGAAAAGCGTCACAGTTTTCTGGTATTTTGTAACTCAAAACGGTTTGCTTGATTTGCATTTGAAAACATCTGTTATTATACCCAATGGCATCTATGCATTTCCATTTATAAACAAAGCCAAAAGTTATGGAGCCTCATACCCACAATGGAGATGACGACCCAGATCCATGTCGTCTACTGTCTTACCTCAAAGTTCAATACAGCATCGCGTTTTGCGGTTGGAATCCACTGGTCATTATGGTGGAAGTGATCAATCATATCTTGCGTCACTCGAAGGGCGCAGTGACAAAGCACTTTGCTGTCATTAGGTATTATTTGTCACTATCAAACACATGTGAGGCTGGAATTTTTTCAAAAAGATGACTTACTTACCCACAAGATCGTAAGATACGGAGCTCTCAAACAAAGAACCAGTTTGTCTCATTACAACGACCTAGGTTGTGTATCGCTGGCGCTGATTGCTTTTATACGTGTTACAACGACATAGGGCTCATTGTGCACGCTATGCTCAAACAACAAAATTCAGTTTGAGTGGTGCAACTTATATCATATGGGACTACAATCTACAACTCCCTTGCAGACCCAGAACCAGGCCAGTAGACAAACAGAGTCATCAAATCACTAAGTAGCCAAGTTAATACATTCCAACCGGCGTTCGGTGGAAACACAGCAGGAAAACTGTGACATATGCAAAAGAGTGGGTCACACACTGTTTTTATTACGTATTCGCCTCACATCGATCTGGGCCGGGCCTAAAGCGAGCGAGCGCACAAAACAAAACATCGTCTGTCGAAGCCACAGTAACAATCTCAACAGCGAACGGAATGGACGTTGCTGGCGGCATCAGCAGTAGCAGCAGTAGTAGTAGTTGGCTGGATGGGAAGAAGATACTTCTCACCGGAGCAACCGGTTACCTCGGGAAAGTTATTTGCGAAAAACTGCTGCGCGAGTGTATCGGGATACGCAGACTTTACGTTCTAATTCGCGCGAACGAGAAGGAAAGGGAAGACCTCCAACAGAGGGCATCCAAGTTCAAAGATGATGTGGTGTTCGATCGGGTGAAATCCATCGAACGGGGGGTGATGGATAAAGTGATTCCTGTTGAGGGCGACTTGGCCAAAGTGAATCTGGACCTCGAGGACTATGACAGGGATGTACTGCGAAGTGAAGTGAATGTGATAATTCATGCTGGGTGTAACAGTGATCTGTATGTGGGTCTGAAGGACGCGATTCTGACCAATGTCAGGGGGACGAGGTGCATCCTTGAATTGGCCGAGTCTATGACCAATTTGGAGTCATTTGTTTATGTGTCGCATGTGTTTTCGAACTGCTACGAGAGGATTATTGGGGAGAGAATCTATCCAGCGAGGTTTGAGCCGAACGACATGATCAGAATACAGGAATGCAGCAAGGACTTTGAAGCGGAGCCGCTGATTCTGAAAGATTTTGCGAATTTCTATCTCTTCTCCCACCACCTGGCAGAGTGTCTGGTATCTCGGAGTACGCTACCATCAGCGGTGGCAAGACTGTCAACACTAACTCCATCGCTGGACGAACCATATCCCGGCTGGATCGACACCTCGAATCACTTGGACAACCTGCTGATGTTCACCGGCAACGGGTCGGTGCAGTCCTTGCATGGGAAACATTCAACGCCCTTGGACATCCTTCCAGTGGATCTGGCAGCAAAAGGAGTCATCACAGTCGCCCAAAAGAGAGCTACCCACTCGCACAGTGATTGCTTGGTTTACAACCTGGTTGACGCTGGGATAGAAGAGTTGTCCTGGCAGAGCCTGCTAGATGCACATACAAAAGTTAAGAACCTGCTTATCCATTGTCCATGTGGTAACAAACCTTTTCTTCTTAGATGATTATCGAAAACCCGTTGGAAGCAATGTACTGGTATCCGGGGGCAAACATATACTCAAACTATTACATGTACGTTGCGATTTTCGTCTTGTTCCAAATAATCCCCGCACTACTGTACGATGTAGCGTTGTTCTGTTTAACGGGCGAAGTCCGATTCGTACGAATACAGTTGGAGCTGTTCCACCAGCTCGATGCAGCCAACCGATTCTTCCACAAAGTCTGGATGTTTGATACGGAAAATGCAGACGAGCTTTTCAACAGCCTGTCCTTCACAGAAAAGTAAGTACTCACTGTAGACTAACCGTCCCTCGACTCATGTAACCTTCCCTTTAGACTGAAGTTTAAATTCCGTACGCAAAATTTCAACCTCGCCGAGTACGTTCGCAACTGGAACTACGGCCGAAGGGCGTACCTGCTGCAACTCGATCAGAAGGCCAGTCGAAATGCAAGGTGGACTTTACAGGGATACCATGTTCTTGGTATAATTCTTAAGACTGTTCTTGTGGTGTGCATTGGAAACGCCCTGCTGAAGGCAATTGTTCAAAGTGGCTACTTTGCGCACATATCAAGTGTCGCAGACGTTAGAACTCCTCTGTTCAGCACGTTTCTAAAAATCTAGCTATAACCGTAAGGGTGCGCGTAATGTTTTCTTTAGATTTGTATACCAAAAACGTATATTTCATTTCATATGTATTTAAATAATTTTCTGTTTGTAGCCTTTAAGAAGAACAAATAAATAACACTTGTCCATATTAATCAAGTCACTGTGCCGACGATATTGACCTACTGCAACCAGGGACTGAAGATCATTAATCGTTGCAAAACTGAGTACGAACTGCACATGAGAATAATATGTGTGCTGTTCAGATCGACCGCAGCTCATTAGCATAGGTTTTTGTTGAACGTGAACTTCAATCAAGGTAGAGAACACACTCCACTCGATGTAATGGGCAATGAGCTGGCAGTGCACGGTAAGTGTTAAGGTGATAAATGTATCTGTGGTACCTATAATTGAATATTTTGCTATGATTTACCTTGAGTTGGCAAGAGTAATTTTCATTCCAAATATAGATATATACAAGACCGATGCGATATGTAATCGTTTCTTAGACGGAATTGCAGTAGGCCCAACGAAATGTACTCGATGGGTAAATTGGTAAATCGGACGACCTTGCAATTGGGAGCCAATCGTTATCAGTGGGTAGGCTTTTTTTGAGTACTTAATGCAAACAAGACTGATGTGCTTTACAATCAAGTCAAGATCGTTCTCCTTCAGCAACCAATGCCATCTAGTGTATAGAAATCGGAACAAAAATGGTGAGGTGTAGACGAAAAACACAGGAGTTTACCGGTTATGAAATCTGAACTTTATTGGTTTTTGTGTGTATTGAGTTAGCAGCAAAAAAAAAATTTCACTAGCATTGGAAATCCATTTCAATTGATTCGCACACATTTAATGCTTTTGGAAATAATTTAATAAAAAAACTCGATCCCGCGTAAAATAAAAAAATCAGCTGAAAAAGCAATCCTTCCAACGATGAACATTTCGTATCCGCCAGCTGCGTGTAATGAACATTGGTGTTAGTGAAAATATGTGCAAAATCTGAGAGAGAAAAATTAAGATTTCTCAAAAGTGATCTGAGATAAAAAAAAAAATTATTTTTGTGGCAAATCGAACATGAAAAGCAATCTCGATCAAAAAATAAATTGAATTTTTCTCAAAAAGGTTGACCTGTTCGCCAAATCGAAATCGACATTAAATAATACCCCCTCTCTCTCGCACTCAATTGTACTGGCTGTGGTGAATACGTGTGAACGTGAAGTAGAAAAAAAAAAATTGTAAATGGCGGGAACGGGAGGTGTAATAAACTACTCTCACTTAGCAGTGTTCCTAAATCCTAAACCGTCGTATCTCTACATTAATGTGGGAATTTCGATTTCTGAAAAACTTTCCATGCGTAAAAGGGAAAAACACCAAAATTGTGAGAATATCAATAATAATTTGACAAGGAAACATTAAAACTACATTTCACTATGTCCATAAAAAAGGGATCGTTCGCCTTTTTGTGAAAGGAGGATGTTGCGAACAATTTATTGATATCGATATCATAAAAATAATACATATCTATTATCTATGTATCCAAAATACTTTATGGAATGACTTAGAAAAATATCACCATCTTTTTATATCGTACAATTTGAACATTCATTGACTTTCAATTATTTCGTATAAGTATTTGTTAAAATATTTTTTTGATTAATGACTTTTCGGTGTTTAGAATTATTTTTTATTGCATGAAGTCTTGCTACATAATTAGTTTCGCTTTATACCAAGAATTAAGAAAATTGAACAACTGGATTTTCTTCTTATTTATACAAAAATGTAGCCAAAAATGTAACTAAAAAAAAATATTACTTAGAACACAGCCTCACCAACGATATTGATGTGAAAATCCACCTCAGGCTACCTTAAGCCGGAAGTCTATAGGCCTTTTTTTTAAGTACATAAGCGTGTGGCAAAAACAAATAAATTCGAACTTGGCTACAGTCAAATTCAGCTCTTGAGTAGGTACAATTCCTCTTGGCTTATGCTGAAAATTTGCTACATCCTCACGTTTTATAAACAAAGAAATTATTCAGCGATCGGGCCTTGAAAGTTTTTCTTTGTAAAAAATAAAACAAACGAAGCAACTGGAGTTAAAATCACAACGATGTCGCGTAAATTTTAAAGTAAATAATAATCGTGTGTATCTAATTGATTCATGTCATTTCTTGAAAGCCATCAGGTTTGAGAACGCCACATATTTGGTTTTCAAAGAACTGTGTATATCCAAACCTGCAGTCTCCAACGTTAAGTCTTGGATTGAGATATGCTTGTGCACGTGGTAAATGTCGAATAACTTTATACATTCTTAACGAGGCCTTGTAGGACCCGACTAGATCTTAAAACATCCATTACTTGTTCATGGGGCTATGAAAACAGCATTTCTAACATTTCTTGGTGAGATTGTGGCATTTTTCAAAGCATCTTGCGGTCGTTTTTTTTTTATGTCAGTTTTTCATCCTTATCCCGAATTTGAATAGAGTTAGAGTTTGAGTTCATTACAAATTCAAAGACTTCGCAATGATTTTCTTATTGTTTTCTTTGACCAGTTTTCGAGGCATATTTCGGGATGAATTTTAGGGTGACTGTCGTAGACCTTTTCAGGCGATTTTTAGATAGCGTTTTCGGGGTTTTTGTAACGATTTTGTAAGTGTTATCGAGGCCTATTTAGGTGTGGTTTTCGTGGCCATTTTCAGATTTTTTTTGTTATAATTTTTGAGCAAGTCTTAAGGCGTTTCTCGGAACATTTTTACAATTTATTTCTAGAGTTTTTTCTTAAGCTTTTATTGGAAAAAATTTGAAGACGTTTTCAGTGCGATTTTTGGAGAGTTTTTAGTCAATCGTGCGGTAGGTACGATAATGGCGGATTTTGTAGAGTTTTTAAAGTAATTTTCATACCATCTCTCATGGTGTTTTTAAAAAGATCCTTGGCAGCGCTTTTTGGGCAATTTGTTTTACATTTTTAGGGTCCGATCGTCGTTGCTATTTGATGAGGTTTTCCGGTGTAACTTTTGTGCGAATTTTTGAAACAGCAAAGGCAACGTTCTCTAGCCTCAAGACCCTTGGCCCCAACTTTCTTTAAACCAGATTGTATTCCTTATTGAACGAAAAAGAATGCAAACATTATGAAAAGATGTGTTTCGTAATAAATATATTTATTTTTTGTTTTTTTCTTATAAATAAACTACCTCAAATTCACCACGTAAATCTTGCAACGTTCTTTTTAACGCTTTCAAAGACTTCTTGTGAGTCGCTGCAATTCCAAACGAAGCGAGTGCCTATCCAGTTTGGGTTACTGATCGTATGGTCGTAGAAGTAGTGAAATCAAAAATGTGTTTCCAGTTCTACCGCGTCTAGAAAAACAATCTTCCCTTTCATTATTGTATTAGACGCACGTTTCTGTTCAATATTTAATTTTGGAACATTTGACCGGACAAACGCATCCAATTCGCCAAAATCATAGTTTAATTCACGCCGCATTTCAGCGTTGTATAAATCTTTCGCCGAGCGATTAGGTGCTATCAATCTCAACTGATATCACACACTTTTATATAAATATTAAAATTTTTTCTCTCCTTTTTTGGAAAATATTCAATACAAAATGTATATTAATGTTAGCATTTTATGTGGTGGCACTTTTCTTGGCTCGGGACCCTTTTAAGTCCCTTTTTGGATTTTTTCCAGCGGCTGTTTCGAAGAATATTCTTTACAAAACTTGTAGCTCTTTTTTATGACGTTTTATGGTTTTCGGGGAGATTTTTTAAACACCTATCAGGGTAATTTTTTTTTTAAATTTTATAGGCCATTTTTATGGCGTCCTTAATGCGTTCATCACGGCAGCAGTCTTTTGAAAATTATCAAATTGACCTTGTATTTTGTACCAGATTGGACTAAGTTCGCTTTGTGAGAGAAATAAAAGTGTAGTGGCTAACAAATTTTTAACGGGTTGCCATAAATTACAAATATTTCGGAGATTGCATTTTAATCATTGAGCTAAAGCGACCGCTTAAAAATTGTTTTTGTTTTGTCAAATTTATGTGGATAACTACTGCGACGCAATAGCTTCTTTTGTTTGTTTAAAAGTAATCTTAGTTCTAATGATAAAATTATTATCATAATTTTTAATTTAAAAATTCCGTCTTTAATACATTTTTCAACTCACTGTATTTTCAAACAGACGATGAAATTGCAAATTAGATTTTGGATAAAGATTTATTTTTTCTAAAATGTACTTAATAATTTAAATAACCAGTCAGTGGCCAATGTTTCTTCGTAAATGACAACAAGCACCTAACAACCATCAGTGGGCGTAAGCACTAAGAATGATCAACAACATGTGGTTCCACGGTTTCAGTCAACGTTTTCATAAGATGATATTATTTGACTGACAGTCATCAGTTGATTTGCATAAATGTTGTCAAATCCATCTACCTCATTCTGTCTAACTCCAGAACTAAATAAACTGATAACTATATGATTTTAACCAGTTGTTACTCTACAATCCAGCCCCCTAAAGGCTTAGGAAGTGAACGCTAATTAAAGGCTTTGATTTAATTAAGAGTTCATTGGGAGTTATGTAGTGAGAAAAAAACTCCATTTGCATAAAAATCGACCAACGCAACGTGCCGACTTTTTTTCTTCTTTAAAGTGCTTAAGGTGAGTCTATTCCGTCGAATTCCTTTTAATTCTACAAAGAGAACGAAAATCGAGTAACTTGATAACGATCAATCGCTACCATACTACCCGGCATTCTCTAGGTCTAGCTTGAACTTTTGGAAGTGAAGGCTTATTTATGAAACAAATTGATTGTGAATAAAAGTTATTCTTGGGAGTTAAAAAAGAAATCCTATCTTATACGAATCGACGAATGTGCCAATTTTTTTTTTATAAAATCCGTGATCTAGAAAAGTATATTGGATTCAGCGAAAACATGCCAATAAGACATGCAAACTTGGATATTATATGTTGCCAATTCCTTGTAAAATTCTCTTCGAGTTTCGTACCCAGTCTTTTGATGGGGCATAACGCATGATGCATGAATTATCCTTTACTTAAAACCAATTTAAATAAACTTATTTGTATAATTATTGTTTTACTGGTAATGTTGAACTTTTTAGTTATCAGGTTTTAGTCATTACTCGCATTTAGACATCGACTAGGTACCAAATCGCATGTGTTCCCAATAAATTAACACCGCCATTCGGTGTTTTCCACACCTTTAGGCATAAAACTGTTATTCATAAGTGGACGCACCAAAGATGACAGCTTAAGCGAACACAGCCTTCGGAGTCGGACGGCAACTATTACGGACGTCTTGTGGTTACTTTCATTCAACTAAGTGTTTTAACGTTTTCTTTTACCTTTGTTTTCACTTTAGTGCAGGTTTCGTTCGTCGCTTAGATATTGGTAAAGATGTGGACGAAAAGGTAACAAAATAAATCTAGTGTCGTTTTTAATGACCTTTTTCGTATACCACTAATGGAGATTATCTTCTGCACGGGTAACTTGAAATGTTTATATTACCAACTGTGGATTTGGGCAGCACTTTGAATTGGAATTGGTGTTAATTTTCTCTCGCTTTGAGTGGGCGCGGTTGTATTGTCAGAAGAAGCTATTTCATTTCATACGTTGTGGGCTATAATAAGATGATATATTTTTGGGCTTACTAATTTAATGCTTAGGGAAATATTTAAGTGCTCAGTTTCCAGCTAAAGGCAAATGAATGCGTTCGTAAAATAATGTATTTTCGATTCGTCGAAAAAAACAATGACCTCTTTCTGATGGTTAAGGTTATTGAGGTTCTGTATAAGGAACACCAGAATAAGTTAGGTATGCCTAATTCATGTGGGTTAGCTACTTCTATGTGTGGAGTGATCCATACCTCGGTGGTTAGGTCACGTCTATCGCAATAGGACTCAAAACCTACAAGAGGTCCCCTTTCAAAATAGGAGGGTCAGTAACAACCATATATTTTTTAATCAGTTACCAACAGAATATTGTCATCAACTTTAAAAAATTAGCTTCTTTATTTCACTCTATCCAGCAGTAAGATTGTCAGACAACCAGCAAAAATATGGAAAAAACGGGATTTATAAATTTCTTCCGGGACAAAATAAAAACTCATAATAGGGCCGTTTCTTTGAGCTTCAATCACAGCAAAGCTAAGTAAAGTATAACTTCCAGCACGCAATTAGAGCAAATACGCTCTACTTGATACTTCGGAGACTCACGGTAGTTAAATAAAATAAATAAATATATAGTTGACAATATCTTTCGCGTAATGTTAATTCCGCTAAGATAAAAAAAATAAAAAATAGTTAAGTATATTTAATAAAAAAAGAAGAAAATTGCATTCGAAATCACAGGATAAAATTTTTAAAATTTGCTTATTCTTATTCATTTGAATGACAGCTGTCAAATTGTTCAAGTATCTAGTTTGGTAAGACAGCTGTCTGACTAGAGCAGCTGTTTCAGTTGACGTTTATGGAGGGGTAGTCCACGAATCTAGTCAAGAAATTCGTGATTGGGTACTAAGTGGACAGTTCGCATATGTTGCTGACGTAGGAAAAGTGACGTTCGCGACCTAGTTCTTCCGTTCAGGTTCAATCTTATCCAGATCAATATAGGCGACATAAGATAACTAGATTCTTAAATGTGTCCATTCTCGGTGCGTTTAATTGATGAATGAGAATTTATTAAGTCACATTACAATGCAATCAGTGTGTTGTTAATCATAAAAGATGTTCGCATTAGTTGTTTTTTCTTTTTTTTTTTGTGAATTTGAGTGACAAGCGACGAGTAGGTCAGATAGTCTCAACTGTTTTTTGTCGAATCGTTTCAAAGTACGTTCATTGACTTCCCTACTCATATTCCTCACTAATATAATTGGTTTCATCACCTATTAACAATTATGGCTTCAATTATGAATGCACTTCAATTATTTGATTCACATAGCTATTATAGTAACTGAAGCTAATGATGAAACACTTCCAGACTACTTATAACTTTTTTTAATTACGTTGCTGCTTAAATTTCATACGTGAATATTTCTATGATATTGCCGCCCGGACATTTTTTACAACTATATATACTCAAATCGCACATTTCATGACTCACCCTCTTCTTTGTTTGCTGCTTTTGCCTTAACCCATATCGGTTAACGCTTTGATGTCAAGACAGCTTTGCCAGACATTATGAACGCTATCCAACTATGCAGAATTACGAAAAGCAACAGAAAAGGCAAAACAAGTAAATTGTTGGCCTATAACTGCGCTGGCATTGCCCCGGGTTCGATACGATAAGTTAGTAACAATCGCGTATAACAATGGAATAAATAAAAAAGTAAACCAACTTACAAAGCTTGCTCAAATATTTCAACAGTGACGTCATTCACCAGCGATTCGAGTCGCCGACTCCTCAGATATCTGAGAAGCTGATGTTTACAAACTATGCGGTCCAATATCGAAATGCCAATAAACCGGGCTGCAATCTGAACTGGATATCATGTTTAAGGCTGATCATACAGTATTCATAACATGTATTTATGACAATGGGACTTGGATCGCACACATGACCTGTTAAGTACCTAAGAGAAGTTTCTTTATTCTTGGCAACTATTTTTTGAAATCGCTACTGGCTCATTGATATTCTAGTGGACTCCGTGGAACTGATAAATGTATTTGGATCGTTTGAAAAATAAGAACTGGTCAACCGACAAAATCTCCAACGACTCTGTTCCAGACTGTTCTATATAACTACATACCAGTTAGTTGCAATAAGCAGACCAAAGACTTGTGTATACTGGTTTGGTAGTATTTTCGTTTTGAAACTATAGAAGTTGCGCAGTTGGCCTACAAGGCAACATCGTAGATACCTCTGTAGTATGTGTGGGTTGATGAGCTTAAAAACATAAATCATTTTAAAAACTGCTACAGAATGTTTGAAAGGCATAGTCGACCAGTGGACTATTTTCTTCTATTTAATTTAAACTAATTTCATACCCTTATATTTATCCTCGTAAAAAGAAGAAAATTCCTCTTAGTTCCGTCTGCAGCCGGTACCAGCTTAAAAGTCAGATTAGAATCGCTAGATCTAGTATAATTCTAGGCGACTTATTGCGAATGACAAACAATTGCTCGGAGTAGAAAAAACACCTCTGTAGGTACTTTTTTAACAACTTATGTCATTTTCCATTGGGATTTTCGGATTTTGCTCTCAGATTTTTGATTTTTTGTGTCCAACGAAACATAAAACGAGATTTGTCTTCCTTCGCATTTGTGGTAGTTCGTGTTTTAAAAGTTTTATAATCTGATCAAAAAATAAAAATCTTACTGAGATGACTTCAATTTCATTAAACCCGTATGACAGTACAATTTTCTCTCATTTTTTCCTCATTCTTACCACATTAATTCATGCTAAATGTCAGCTTCATGTAAAAGAGCCAAAATGTGCATTACGAAAGAACATTTGCAAAGCAACCACCAATTTTAAAACGAATTTATTTTCAAAAACTAAACGACAAAATGTCAAAATTCATTTGGGAGGATCATTATTTTATAATTGATAAAGAACCCTAAAAACACTTTGTACAAAAATAAGATCAAAAAGCAACAGTTTTGGAATCGAACAGTTGAAGAATTTAATGAAGAAGGCAAAAAATGATTTATAATGCTGAAATGTCAAAAAAAAACTTGTCAGTAGCTTAAATATGTAAAGTCAAAACATTGGGGACGTTCGGATTCTTAGTTTATGTAAAACTACAACTAAATTTGACGGGACTATGAATCCGAAAGCGTTTACTAAGCAACTCGAATCGTTTTTGTATCCTCGCGGTCAGCGTTACCTTTTTTTGATTTTGCAAATTTTTATTTGGAAAATGCCCTTCATAAAATAAAAAAAAGTTGTTATTTTTTAAACAACAAAAAACGGTTGCCTATTCTAACACTATTTTAGTCTTATGCGAACTAATGGTTGTTAAATATCGTGCGAAAATACGAAATTACCAGAGTAGCCTTAGAAATGACACCTTTTTCTCTAACCGGCCCTGTTTTCGACTCTTCGGAATTTTGCAGCGGCCACTCTGTTTGGCAGGTTTTTCCTGACTAGATTTGTCGGCTTCCCCTCCATAAACGTCAACTGCAAACACTATACACGTGAACACTCTCGGCCAATAAAAACTGAAACATATCTGGTCAGACAGCTGTCGAACGTCCCCATTTTCAATGCATTTTTTTGACATCTCTGCAGTAATTAGGTTGGTGTGTACGCACTCACTCCTATCGGGAATTTTCGTAGTCATTTCTTGTACTGCTCTTGTTTCATTTTAAGTCAAAAAAAAAAGAATTGTCATACCGGCTTTACTTTAAGCAGAATATCACTTTACTTTGATTCGGATGTCAAGTACTCAAATCCAAACATTAAATATATAAAAAGTCCAGAAGACTGTTAGTGCATAATATTGATTTGCTTAAATTCAATAACAATTATCCCCATCGATTAGGACGACGTCCATTAAGACAAGAAAGGTAGGTACCCTTGCACTTGCAGAGACAAAATAACAGAAAATAACTGCACATACAAAAATATAGTCAAATAAACTGAGTATAATCTTAGGCGCTAGCCCATAACACTACTAACATCTCACATGGTGGACACAATGGTATACATTCAGAGCCCCGCATAAGGCGTGCATATAGGCGTTAGCAAAATTTTAACATTCCAAATTGTCGATCGTCAATAGAGGGTGCTAGCTCATTTAAACAGCATAAATTACTAGTTTAGTTTGGATTGAAATAGGTTAACAGAAACACAAGTACGGAACTGCAGAACTAAGCAGCGAATATTTTTCCCGCGTACAAGCGATGTAAACTGAACCCTTCCGACTCACTTGAAGAGCTCAATTGTGCAGTCCTTCATAAGTGCTATCATACGAGTACCTTTGAGCAGGAGCGATTACTTTGACAAATGAAGCTGTGCCTACTTTACAGGGTGACAATATAAAAAAAGATCTTTCCAAATAAGCACAAACATTCCAACATCACCGTCACAGTATAAAAATATTTTTTTTTATTTTTTATCAACATTCAACTAAATTTGGTTTTTGGCTAGATTTATATAGTGGAACTTAAAGATCAAATAGCACCGCATAACGTAAAAATACAGACAAGTGCCGCAACAGAGAAAAACGCTCATAGAGCAGCATCCAAGGGCTTCGCCAGCGTGCTGCTTGCAAAACTTCCCGCAAAGAACCACTTGTAGATCAGGTACGAAATTCCGAAGATCCACAGCGCCTTCCAAATTTTGTCCACACACCACATTCTATAAAAGAACTCTTTCAATAAAATTCACTTGGTTTGAACTCTAAAATAGCTTACACTTTCATGTGCCTCTTGGCGGCTGGGATGGTGTCATCGGTCTCCTTGAGGATGTATCGCCTGGCACAGAGTGTACAATTCGTAAAGTAATCCACCAGATCCAAGTCGATCTTTTCGATGACATATTTCAGGCGCTCCGTCGTGTTCATAAGTTTTCGAAACTCTATCGTCCCTGCATTGTCAAACTGCCACACGTTATTTGCATAGTACTCGAACACTTCGAATCCTTTGGTGATGCGGTTCTGTACCCGGCACATGCTGTTAATTGGAAGAGGTTAAAAGGATTTTTGGCCAGCTCCACTTGAGTCAACTCACAAAGTGGGATATCGGAGGAGAATCATCATAGCGTCCACAAAGAAGGCAGGTAACCAGTGGAATAAGACCATGCATACGGAGTGAACAAACCGGTTGGACTTCATCGATCCTCCGGGATACCAAGCGACTCCGTTTAGAGGGACGCGGTTTTCGATGACCCATCGACCCAATTCAATGATCTGAGCCCATGAGACTTTGATCTCATTAGAGCTGGTCATATGGGCAAATCGATTGGTGATCTTGCCTTGACTGATGTTCTTCCAGCTGGCTATGAGGATTCCATTCACAGCCACATCGACTGGTAAAAAGTCGCCGTACGCCGAGGAGTTGCAGTACATGGTCCGCAGGACGCCCTTTCCGGCACCGATCAGCAGTCCAGTTGGGCCGTTGATGTTGTCTGTCCATCCGGGAATTGGCTCCTTCCAAATGGGGATAACGATCGATGGTCGAAGAATGACCGATGGAAGTTCATCGAAAGACTCTACGACCAACGCTTCCGCCATCGACTTTGTGTACGCATATGTGTTGGGTATGTCACCGAGGATTCTAAAATTAAAATTTTTAAGGTTTTCAGCTTGTTAGGTGCGAGATGCCAAACAACTCACTTCTTTTCAATTAAAGCAATTTCGTCGTCCTTGAGCCATTCACACGCCTTTATGACCATGTGCGGATCGGCTGGAGGGTCGTACGGCTTCTCGTAGAGGGTCTTTATGTGCAGGTGACAGTATGCCGTAGACACGTAGGCGAAGATGTCTAGCTTTCTACACGTCTTGGCCAAGTCAAGCATGAGTTTGGTTCCCTTGGTGTTCATTAGGACTGCTTTGCGCAAGGGCTCATCAAATCTGCAATTGAAAATAGCATTCAGTTCGTATTTGTATTGAAAGCTGCGAGTTACTCACCTGATCGTAGCTGCGCAGTGGTAAATAATGGAAACCTCACTGCGGATCGTCTCTAGATCTTCGTCGGAAATGCCAAGGCCAGGCAGCATAACATCGCCAGCAACTGCACAGACCTGGTCGAGAATCGTCGATTCACCGCGCTGTTCTTTGACCATGTCGAAAAGCTGCAAATGAATAAATGTTTTTTTTTATAGTGAGATAAGTGGTTTTGAACGAATCTGAGGGCGAATTGTATTGCAGTTCATGTCTTTTAACGACTTTCGAGCTACTGGTTGTGTTGATTCGCAGAAGCTGCTTGGATATTTTTGTACCCAGGTTTGGCCATGTGCGCCTAGCTTCCAACTTGCACCACCGAGGTTTTGGAAACTTCGGTCGGTTAATATTAACACTAATACTTCATGTAAACCATTCAGTGAATCCCATTGGGATCTGTCCGGAGAGCGGCGGTAGGAGTTGTCGTTTTAGGTCTTGTCTAAGGCCGGTCACCACGCAAAGACGCCGTATTATTTTCGGTCTGACTACTTCGGTGTTAAGCCAGTGCATTTTGCTGTGGGAGAACCCATCTTGAATCGACAGGTATTCTACAGGACTATAGAGCCACCAGTGATTTCCTAGTACGTTCGGAATTATTTTCTCTCCATAAAAGCTAGCTGTCTAGTATTAGCGCCAGATAAATGGAGCTTTTGACAAACTCGAGTGGAGTGCCGTTGAGATTGGGAGGAGTGACGAAAGGTGTCCCATACCTTCTGGTGAAGACCGCAGTTTTAAGTCGGTCTTGACCAAACCAGAGGAAGAAGTGTACGGTTTTTAGAAACAGGGGTCGAGATGCCTAAGACTTGGAAACTGTCGCTCTCGCAGCTCAGACGATGGATGCAGATCTGGAAACAGTTGCCGTGCAAAACTGAGTGCATCTAGATAGGCGGTCTTCAACCATTTCATCGATTTAACTCAAAATAAAGGAAAGCGACCGGTAAAATTGTTTGATTACTTCAATTTACTACTCACCACATTGTTGAACATATCCTTAATTCTCTCCTGGGGTTCCTTGCCCTTTTTCGGTCTAATCAGCAAATAAATCTTCTTTAATTCGGGACACGCTCTATCGGATTAACCGCACCAAGCATGCACATGAAAACAAAACGGTAAACGAAAATGAATACAAATATGATTTAAAGTACAACATGTCGCAACGACATCTATCCTAAGCCTGCCGCTGTATTAATAGAATCCTCCCACTTTCGCACATTCCATCACATACCTGAGTAATTTTTCAACAAGGACTTTCCCGAGGAATCCAGTTCCACCGGTGATAAATAGACATCGTCCAGCGAAGCATTTCGCTATTCTATCCTCCTCACCCTCGGGAATGTCATCTTTGCAGAGTTTATAGCTCTCGAACTCGAATGTTGGTTTAGACGTCGTCATTGTGTGCCTCTCTCTCTTTGTGTGTGTGATGCGTCAGCTATATGAGAAAAGGAATATAAACTAAATGTGAATATGCGCTTAATCATAGCATGTTATTGCTGTAAAACTAAAAGTGAGCTACACGTGTCTTCCTGCGCAGCCTGATTCGAAGATGTATACCTGTTCTGAGCTATGCGAGTGCCTAGATCTTAGCTCTCAAGTACAATCTATAATGGGGACGTGTTTCCAATTACCCAAACGCCAGCACTCCCATGTGGTTGCGGTGATGCAACCGATTTTCCAACATATAACTCGATTCCGGTCCATGCCAAAGCAACTGAAAGTAAGTCAATAATACCAGCACTTCATCGGATAAGATATAATTTTCCACACTCGTCGGCGGGGTGGTGGTAGTGGAAGTCGCCTGCTTCTGACTGCGTCCATCCGAATGTTGATAGATACACTTTTGTCGCGAGTCAAAGTAATGTGTGGTGGGCACGCAGATGCAATTTTGGTTTTGATTTCGAGGATTAGCAGATTGATTGGAACTAAGGCCATTGGTGTGAGGTGGTTCGTGGTTGCGGGTTGGGGTATATATGGCGTTTGAAAACGAGTTTGATTTGATAAAAAAAAAATGAGTATTCCTCAGGTAAACTGGATTCGCGAGGATTGCAAAATGTGTGCCTTGATTGTGTAGATGGTAGCTGGTCTCTGAAGGGGAATGTTATGTTATTCGATTGCAGTTTAATTGTTTTGAACTCAAATCTGCAACGATTGGTAAGGCAATTCCAATTATTGTGCAACTCCCACGCACATGGGGATTGTGTGTTTGAAAGGGGAATGTCGAGGCATGGATGGCCAAACAGCAAAATAAGGTCAACCACTGTAGGTATTAGTAAGTATTTGCACCGAAGAGTGGTTCGTTATGAGGTGAGGTTTTCTTTTCGATTTGTAATGTGGGCTTGCCAAGTATGCAGCAAGGTTAGTTGTGTTGAGGTCATTGCAAATATGTCCTGAAAGGAGGTCAAATAAACATCAAACTGGAAACTGTTTCTTTCTGTGGAAAAGAACTTATATTTCTCTTGGAGCAAAGGTTAACATCACGTATTGAGCCTTAAAATACATAGACCGGTTATGGAATCATGTGAAATTTGAAGTGCTGCTTGACACAGTTATAACCTAAAAATTTGTCAGTGATACTTATACGCACGACAGACTAAGCCACCTGAACTCGCAAATGCTCGTTTAAATACCACCAGGAAGGATTAAATCACTACCCTGATCGACATGTCGAAAGCCAATTATTTTAGGAGCAAATGATACGAAACTTCTGCCTTCTGCATCCATTAAAGAGAGAGCTTGGGAAGGTTGGAGCTTTCCTTATGAGTAAAATAAGGGAATGAGTTTTCCGTTTTCCCGGAAGAAAAATCCTTGATCACTATGAGAACCAGTGTTGCTATTGTAAATGTTACGATTTCCGAAGGTTAAGACACGACGCTCCGATTTTTGCTCAATTCGCACCAATTTTTACCAATTCGTAAATATTTTTACGGCTTTTTCCGAAACTGTACAAAAATGAATACGATGAGTGAACCGAAATACGACTCGATAAATAAAATAGAATTTCAGAAACAGAACCTACACCGGTTTAGAAATGCAGTAAATATGACTTTACTTCAACTTCCCAAAACATCTCTTAGCAATCACCGTTACGCCACGGCAAATTGGCAATGGCTTCTTTTACTTTTGAATATATTAGTTGCTTGTGTTTCCAAGTTGCAAAAGGTTGGTCATGACTTTCGGTTTGCATTATTTTTGTGATTATGTTCCCTTAAAAACAATTTATATCATCAACATAAGCGATGGACAAGTTTTGAAAGAACAACGAGTAACTACGCATCACCCTTTTAAAAACAACACATTCAAATAAAATGTTCACCATTTTTAGCTAAAGCAATGGCAAGAACATCAAAACCTAACTCTCCAATCGATGCGGGATTGATTACGGGCTCTGATTAATTTGATTTTTATCAAGGTCGGGACCACGAGCAAGTCGTAGAATGTGATTTTTTGAACTTTCAAGGCTCAGCGTCAGCAGACTCAGCAAGAAAAAGCCATATTTAAATGGATTTCGGGCTTAGCCCAATAACGGGTTCAGTGCGCCTGAAACTATACTCTTCATTTTCAATAGACTTTTACATTTCAACTCGAAGGGGTAGACTTAGAAAAAAAGCGCTTTTAAATAATTTAAAGTAAATTTAATTTAATTTAAGTAAATTTAATTTAAAATAAAAAAATATTTTTTGAAACGATTTCCTGTGTTCCTACAAAATTAAAAACGCATGAAATAGAAAACAAATTAGCTCCTCAAAACAGCATAGCTTATAAATAAATAGGTTCTTTGATAAATCCCAGCTTTTACCAGACTTTTGCTGAATTTTTGACCTTAATTTGAGAGCTTAGATTCTATCGGACACGTAAACGAACAGAACTATTCCTCTGCTTATAACGAAGACTATCCGCAGCCTTACTTCTCATATGTTCGAATAGCTAAATTATCCCCTCTTAGCAATACCTACAGTAGCACCTGTATACAAGGCTAAGAATTGACCTAACCTTCATATGAACATTGAAAAGCTACAAACAATAAGCCTACTAAGTATCAGATACCATTGAAGACAAGCCAAATGCTCAGCCATTCATATAACTTCACTTGAAATAACCCATAAATAAAAATTGTTCTCAAATAATTATGTGCATGATTTAACAAAAAATATTCGTAAACAAAAGTTACCACCTGAGTGCGCACATGGGTGTGCAGACCGCTTTCTTACCACCTTCAAACAAAGCTGGCGAAAAAGATATCTGGACAAGTCATTATAAATCTAGTTTGTAACTTAATGACCACATGAAGTTGCGAGCTTAACATTATGACACATATGGACATTCATAAAGAGCACAATTACACCTCTTATTTTGGAGCTAAAACCTTCGGTCATTGTACATTAAGCATTTATTATAATAAAGTTTGCAAAAGTCCGACCAAATCACTGCTTGACATCGGGAGTTGGATTACTCCAACCTGAAACCATAACCATCAACTTATGTAGCCCCACTTGATGATAACGTTGGGTTATGTAAGCGGCATAGCAAGTAACTATTGCATTGACAATTACCGTGCTAATAACACAATTAAAATGACAGTAACCTGGCGCGAAAAGTTCCCCAGTAATTTGTTTATTTTCCACTCAAATTAAGTCATATAGCCCAAGATGACGGAACTTTTAATGTGTTAATTTAATTAATTTTACCGCCTCTAAGCAGAGTCGGTAAACATTTTGTTTATTGCAAAACCGGGAGTAACAAGTAATTGTAACGGAGGAGTTATTGCTATTATTATAACTACGGGACTGTTTTACTATTTTGTCCATAAATCATTACTCGTTGACGTAGGTTTGAGAAGATTAAACAAGTAAAAGTTGAACTCTTGTCCAGTCATCTGATAATTTGAGTATTGAAAACTCATAACGAAGTCGAAGGTGGAAACGAGTAGTGTTACTTATAAAATGTAGTTCTACGGTCAGATGGGTTAAGTAAATTACGCAGTCGATAGGTTACGTTTTTGTATAAGCTGACAGCTGCGTGACGCAGTGCTTCTGCTATTACCACTGTGTCATGTCAATAAAGCAATTAAATTTGAGCTGTGATCATAATTCCATCGCAGAGCATACTCTTTCGGAAAAGACGCCTGTATGCGCATAATTATTCGCAACTACCTGCGGTGTGTTGATTACCACTACTTCAACTATAATTAGACTTCATCTTCAAAGCCAAACTCAGTCATGATGAAAAGCAGGCATTGGTGTAATTTTTCTTCCTCTCTCGGCCGGAACCTAATTAAACCACAAACGGTTCGTAAATTAATTCAATGGTATGGAATGGTACACTGACTATTTCGAAAGAGTAGGTATATAAAATCCGAAACTTCACTGATCCCAATCAGTGAGATGCCAAAATTAATAGACGAGTATTTAATTGCTTTCGCGAATACCCACTATATTGCATTTATTTTCGCTGATGCATAGATAATTCAATTATTTATTTTTATCATTATATAATAACTACCGCCATCAAGGGGAACTTAAAATCTCATGAGCAAATCGTGAATGCCGATATCGAGCCTAATGGACTGGTGATGGTAGGTTCGAGTATAACTTTGTTGAGTGACTGGAGTGTTTTTTCTCCCCTACTGTCAATCATGTAGATGGGTTGTAATTTGTCACGAGCTTACGAGTTAATGATAAATACAATATGCTTCTAGCGATGCTATTATAGAAGATGTTTGTGGAGTTATTATTATAATAAAAATACCTAACGCAGTTTAATTGCAGGCGTGGATGTTGTGAAACTTTGCCGGTCACTGCAATTTCGGCTGGAACAATAACATCACCTTACAATCTTTTTTTATTTAGTCAGCATTTGTAACCTTAACCATTTTTACACATTCAAGTGATGTTTACAAAATTGTACATTGTAAATTGCAATAGCAAGTAAATCACTGAATTTGTGTAATTATTTTTGGATTTCCTATAATTTCCCATTTGCAATTTGTATGTTTGTGAAACAAGCCTGAGGTTGTATTTAAAGTAGAATAGGAATTATTATTCGATACCTAAACTTGACATTACAAGGACTACACAATTATTTAATAACATTTTTGAAACTTTGGCCACTTATTGTGTAATTTTTGTAAAATGCAAGAATACAATTAACAAGTTCAGCAAAATAAGTTCGATTGAGTTATTCCAAAGGTTGTTGTGACATAATGCTTTAAGGCCGCCCCAGAAAAATATTTTGGATTTCCTATTCGTATATAACTAATTTTAGATCAAGCCTTTGAAGATTCGTTTTAATTTTGAGCTCATAAAAATTTTAGGAACCTTCCGCTTCCTTCTCATTTTTATTCGAGTCTTTCTTTTCGGATTACAATTTGATTTTTACGATTTTTCGCTCAGATTTTTTTAAACTGTGGTACTACTAGTTTTATGTGAGTTTCATTTTTTTTTTAATTTTTATAAGTTACACGTTTTCATAAACTTTTGTTTATATTTCGAAAAACTGTCCTTAAAAAACAACAACAACTATAAGACTCCATTTATTCTTCACGAAACTAGGTATAATTTATTTTTAGTTATTTATTAATTATTTATCAACATCATTTACAGTAGACTAATATAATCTTTAAGTTATAAATGAGGATGCAAAAAAGAATATTTTTACTTTTAGGTGACCTGTTTGCTCAGTCAATATCGAATCGAATGTACTTTTAAATTAGAGAGCTTGTAGTGTCGAATATTCATTGCTAATCAACAGGGAAAGGGTGAGGTTTTTTCAAAAACGTTGTTCCTAAGCTGAATGCTATTGTTAAAATGAAACTGATTTTATTTTCGCTCCTTGGAAGCTAATATTCTTAATACCTGCTAGCTGCTAGTTTCAATTTCTATTGCTTTTAATACTGAATGGAACGTCTCAGTCTGCTTCTCAAACATTATTAATGAATGAAAAAAGCTCATCAAAAATGTCAGTCAATGACGAATGGAAATTAATGAATTGTTTGTCCTTTTTTTGAGTAGGTTCACTACAATATGTATCTAACATTATTTTTTCAGCCGGTTATCATAATATCTACAAGTTTCAAAAAGTGAATTTTTTGGGTTGGATCTTCCAATATAGTGCTGTATCAAATCCGTATCCAACTATTCAATAAATAAATAAAACGTTTTCTACACAGAAATTAATTTTTTATTACACACGTTGTGCACTTGACCAACTAGCCTGTACCTTGGTATTGAACATGCAGCACTTACTTTTTTTTTCCAAACTATTTAATGTGTCTGTGCTCAATTATGATTATTATCTGTAGTTAAAAAAACACTACAGCTGAAGTAGCATAGTTGCCACTATTATTGTTGAAATGATTTTTATTATACAGACCGTTTTAAAGTTACTACCTACCGCACTTTGGGTCTTTGTCTTACAGATTTAATTTATAAACAGATATCGCGATAGTATTCCCTCTTCTTTTGTCCTAAAATTGTCTGCGATGTTCATACACTGTGGGTGGAATCGCTTTTAAGAATGTTCAAATAGGAAACATCTTGACATCTCTCCGTCAGACTCGCTTTGGCAACACATTTTGACATTTGTGAATGAAAGACACCTCTGAACTATTAAACGTGTACCTATATTTGCAAACAGGTTTTTAGCTAACTAATTCATAAGAACTTCACAGTTACTAAGAGCATTTTTGAATTTGTTTAATGGCATCAGTTTAATATTTCTACATTGTTTACAACACACGCATGTCCAACTACAAAACAAACGATTACTTTCCCGTAAGTGTTAGTGCGGCACGCTGATTCAGTCTTTGCAACTGTTACATGTAAATGCAAACACTCCAACAAGCTGCCACTAATCCCTTAGAACATATTCTAAGCTTAGAAAATGTTTAACTGTTTATCTACACACATACTACACGAAGAAACAATAACAGATTCGCAAGTGCATGTGGCCCCCCATCTCGCTTTCTTTGAGCGAAAATGTAATGAAAACACCAAAAATTACGCAATGGTATCCCAAAAGAGCTAAACACAAGCTACACATGATACTCCGAAATAGAAACAAGTTTCTTACACCTAACTGTTGACAATATTTCCCCTATCTGTTACCAAAAAAAAACGTGTTCTCGGCTAGACTGTTGGCTCACAGTCCAGGTGTGCAATTGTTACCGAAATAAACATTGCAAACTTACTCAAATGCACAAGCTGCAAAATATCGTTAACCTCTAAGCTGCACTCGAAATTAGTTGAATTTATTCCACGGGACAATGGTTTATTTACATTTGAAAACAACGCTTTCACTTAATTTAATTTTCTTAAATATCTTCGCGAAATTTTAGTTATTTGGACGAGTTTCCTATTTTTGGCTTGTATTTTATTTGTGTATTTTATTTTTTACTTAAAATTCCACCTTGACTGCTTTTTTTTGTAAAACTATTTTCGTTTATAATTATTGTTATTCTGTACCCGCTGAATTGCGTTCGAATTGAATGACTACCGCCGACTGAATGAGCTACACGCTTCGAGCCAAGTCGTGGACGTGGTGTGCCAGTGCTATTCTCTTGCCGGTGGTTGGAAGCGCTCGGCTCAAATGCAAGATTAAACCGCCGAGAGTTGGGGTCACCCCTTCTGCTATACTCGTTTATTTTCCATATACCTAGGCAAATTAATAGCAGCTATCCGAGAGACGAGTTTTGAACGGCTTGAGTGGAATTTCACGTGTTTCGCTTGTCGCCGACTGGAGATTTCAATCTGATATCCCACTCGGTCTCGCTTGGCTGGGGAAAACCTAGAAAACGTAGAAAAGCGAGACCCTCCACCAGGTAGTGGCCCCAAATGCAGAGTCCCCAAACGTGTGAATATTAAATATTTAATTGAGTGAAAAGTGTGTAATGGTTTCTTGTACACCGTGACTGCCATTGCTTAGCACCTCAGCTTGAAGTGTTTGACCCAAGCCAACATTTGTTATATGCTAAAAAAAAATCGTACACCGTGAATGTGCACTAATTTAGATTTTTGACCTGACCTGGTTCGTGAGCAAGACTTGGCTAGTTTCATCCGCTTGGTGTTTGCTTTTTTTTCTCGCGCTCTTCACTTTAAGTATAGCTAACCAACTTAATCAGAAAGATGGCATTGACTTCGTTTTACATATTATGTTGGTGTTAAGTTCCCTTGAACCTGCACGGTATTTTTTACTAGTTTTGCAACGCTCTCTTGTTTTTTTGGTTTGGTTTTTAATTGGGAGAATTGGGAAATGAGCTAACTTCTTGCGAGCTGAGGTTTGTATTCTCCTGGAGCAATACTTTGTGGTTTGGTGTTACAATTTTACACAGTGACTCTTACATTTCAAGCTCCGAGCCGCATTCAAGTGTAGCAATCATTCGTTGAAGGCCAAAGTGTATTGCATTCACAATCTGCATGAAGGTAACAGAATCTGCTTTTCTCAGAAGTTAGGTAGGGTGACCATAGAACTTGTTGGAAGTGCGGGAAATTGGTACTTGGAATTTTAAAATATAAATGGAATTTAAGTCATTCTTTAACAATGATCGATTTATCATTAAAAGGGTGGCGGATCTACGCTAGTAGGTCATATTCAATAAGCATTATTTAATTGGATTCGTAGATGAACAAAAAAAACAGTAGATCAGTGCAACAGAGCGTAAATAAACATTTGATATGGGTAGCAAAATGTGTATTCAGGTGAAAATTACCATACTTCTGTTCACATATACACCTGCAAGAAGTTTGCACGCTTTAGCTACTGCGTTATTAAGAAAGAGCTCGATTGTGATCATATTTTATGACAAATTTGCCTACTTAAAAGCGTTTTCGATGCAGAAAACGACGCAATAAATAACCAAACCATCCAAATGGGATGGAATTTTTGTAATTACCTCTTGCTTGGCATTTGAAGGGTGGGTTGCAAATGATTTTCTTTTTTTTCTTTGGAGAGAGTGGAATGGAATATGCATCAGGAAATATTAGCTTATTTCTATTATTATAGGCATACAATTGACAACAAATAGAAGCCATAACAAATTATTTATGACTGCTGACACATCAATTTATTGTAATAGAGGGAAACTTAAAATTAAATATGTCTGGCAAATCTTTTGGTTACAATCTTATCTGTCAATAATTTTTCTTGTCAAGTTGACATAAATAAAACTCTTCCCTTTTGTCTTTTCAACTTCGTAAGCCGTGGTTATTATTTATTGTGCTCCGAAAACTTTGCTATTTTTACATCATCGGATCGGAAAGGTGCAAACCCGGCTATTTGACATTCGCCTTTAAAAATCTGTAAACCGATGTACTGGAACTGGCAGATCCTCTTGTTCAAACGTATAACTCTTAACGCTCCTTGACTTAGTCAACACTTTTCCCGTCAAAGCACACCAACACCGCTTCATTCCCATTTCTTACAAACTTATATCCAACCACCGATCTGACTTAATTGCGTCTTATATTTTTTAACAATGACGTTGCAATTTTAAATTATTCTTGGAGATTAATATAGTGAACACTTGAAAATCCAACTGGCGCCGTCCACTACCAATTAGAGCACAGATTTACTCCTCCACTTTTAGACTTGTACAATGTACATTCTTGAGGACGCACATTATGGTCACCGCGCCGAAATATGATCCCATTTGTCGCCAGTGAAGAGGCCATCTTATGAAAAGTGTCCTTTCCCTCACACAAAATAGACATTTTCCTTGCCATTACTAACGGGCAGGGCATGGCTCTTGGTAATTATTATCCTGCTGCACTATCATTAAGGACAAGAAGTTTATTTTTCCATCGATGTTTAGGGACAAAAGTTTATGAAACAATTTTTATTGAAAGTAGATACTTGAGACTGTCAATGTTGGGTACAGTTTGGAAGAAGCAATTTTTGGAACTGACTTCTGGGAATATTTTGTCTACTGTTGGAATGATTTAGATGGATTCTCTGAAAACAGCCGACGGTCGACGATAGCTGTAATTGGATTGTTCACTAATTTTTCACTGCATTTAATTCGAACAACTTGCATACTAGTAAAACAAATTATGACAGTTGCATTGAAGAAAGGCTTCGTATAGGACTATCCGCCTATAAAATCGCTGCTGCAACCGCAATGGAGACTATCTACAATTTTCGTCGTACTCAAGTCTTAATTGAGAATCTTTCATCAGGCTCAGTTGTTCTCTTGTAAGTTTGTCAAAAATGTACGGATTTGGGTCATAAAAACATAATGGGGGCTAGGTGAGTCAAAAATCAAAAACATGTTTACGATAGGGAGACCAACGAGACAAAAATATTGAAATAAAAACATGAGAAGCTCCCAGGTTAAAAGGGAGAAACAGAAGCTATACGATGGCCAAGTTCAATTAGAAGAAAAGTGAAGGAAGTAGAAAACTAGCGATATAAAATTGTATCCAGAAACTATTCTCAAAGACTGTATCCGATGAATAGTTAGGCTTAAAACCGGAATGAACAGTCTTAAATCACCCATAAACTATAGACTTTTAGAAAAGGTACGTCGGTTCCAATGAAGAAAGTCAAATATATCAAATTGATATAGAAAAACTGGCGGTAAAAATATGTTGCTGAGCAGATTCTTCTTTCTCAGACCTTAGAACAGTAGATATCATGACAAGTTTTGAAAAGAAGGTATTCAACTATATAGGACTCGACTTGTGAAACATGTCCTCCAACGATGGTACCTTTTAGGAGATATATTTGGTCACAGGCTCAACCGGAGAAATGTCTGTCAGATATATGTCTGTTCCAAACCACAATGTCTGTCAGACATTTCAATCCACCTTGGATCTCACAGATTTCAAACCAAGGACTGCCATCTCTTGGCATTTAACTGGATGTTTTTTAACTTCAGGCGATTGGCATATTTTGGCAGAGATAAGTCTGATGTCATCGTCATAGTCCCGAAAACTTACCCTTTGAAACTTTTTCCATTAGATCCCATGTCTCTTAGGTGGATCGTCGTTCGTCACATTAGAGACAAAAATGTGGATAAACATGTTTAAAGAGCCTGGTTCGGCAATGAAGAACTCACAAAAGAAGGATCTATATTTTTATTTTAAAAATGGCTTTTGGGAAGGATCTCTGTCAATTCAAGGAACTGAAAATCGGATATATTTTCTGTATTTTGGTAAACTTACCCAACTTTTAAAACTCACTCATCTATCAACAGGAAAAAGGAATGGATCTTTTTAAACTGTCACATGCACTTTTGTCAGCGCGAATGCAAACCTTATAACTCATGCATGATTATAACTCAATTAAACTTGAATTTGGGATGTATAAACGGGTTGTGATTCTATACGCATCAACCGTCAAACCAACACTAACCTCAGACACTAAGACTATTTAACTCCTCCGACCTCGCATCCTCTACGCTTGATGGCATTCAACATTCAAAGCTCACGTTCTGTATGTTAAGAAAAATTCTCAGCTAACTTGTTTTCAAAAGAATCGCTATTCACCTCTGTCTAACTAATTTTAAACTAAAACTCTGAAATAAATTCCCATACAGGATATTTTTCGTTTTCTAAATACGTACACCTAAATTATCTCGCCTTTGTTATTAAATAATAACTTAACCGACTTTTTTAAGCCATAACACTTACACCAAAGTGTCCTTAGTGCATATTATGCACTTAACACCCCCAAACTATCACTGCACCATCATTATCTGCTCGTTTCCAAAAAAAAAAGAATGGAAAAAAATCCACGAACCTCATACAGCAAAATCTATTCATATGCTTCCGAGCGAAAGCAGAAACCGCTCACCCCAAGCACCATTCTACACCCACAGTAGTTCTGTTGTGGATAACAAAAACCTAAAATGTAGGCGCCAAGTTTTACATTCATCCATAACGCGTTGTACGTTGTACCGTTTTCTGCGCAACAAAACATCCCAACATCCACCCCCTTTCAGAGGAAGATGTGTCTGGGTAGATACCCTACCGGAAACAAACTGTTGCAGCAACACTGTACTGCAAAAGGATTTTGTTTCAATTTCTTCTACCAGTGAGGAGTATAAAAATGGGATGCACAGCATCCGGTGGTCACAGAAGTGTTAAGACACTCCGCGAGTTAAGGACCAACAAGCCAACCGGATAATATTAAACCTAAAAACGAACAAAATCTGTACTCTTGTTAATTTGTGTGGACAATGGAGTGATTAAATACTTTAAGGACTAATAAAATACGGAAACAGTGATTTTGTTGTCTCCTTTCTTTCGAACCTTTGTTTCCGTTTAACAGTGTTTTGTGAATATATCCCTGGATTTTACACCAGAAACATATAATATCTTGGTAAGTTTGTGCCTTGGATTTTATTGGAAATTTTACAACATCTACCTGTGGGTTGAGTTGCGTTTTGTTATGGTAATGCATCCGTGTGATTTTTAAGACAATATTCCATTTATGACAAGCCACTGAAATAGCTTTTAACGAAGTTCCAAAGATTCCAATAAACACACTAAGAGCAGGGAGATTTTTCTACTTGGTGTATTTGCGGGTATGAGAGTTTCATTAATTTTCGTCAAAAAAATATATGGAAGGATACAGGTTGAATGTGTTTAATATTTGAAATGTGAGTGTAAACCAATCCACATTTATACAGGTGAATAAAAAAACCAGCTAAGGATGATAAATCGGTTTTTCAACAGGGATTTAGTCCTGTTTTGCACGGATAGACGGAGGTACGCAGCTTTTTTAAAAATTAGAACATAAAATTGATCGTGTTTTTAGGATGTGGAGAGAGATTTGAAATTACGTAGGGGAATAAGTTGGAGACGGAACTCGAAGTAGACCGAGATTGGGCCCTTTTCAGTGAAAAATTTATAAATCATTTTTTTTTTTTTCAAATCAATGTCGAATTAGAGATATTGGACGATTTTAATAATCGCTTTCAACCTTCGCTCTAAATATTTTTTAGGTCACAATATTTAATTTTATACGGAAAATTTTGCCATTGTGAGTTCGTAAAATTTAATTTGAGCACTAAATACGATTATTAGGGTCACCAGTTGGGCCTTACCAGTTGTTTTTCTGACTCTAAATTTTTTTAGTTTACAATGGCCGTATTTTCTATAAAAATTTCGCAATTGTGAGCTTCCGTAAAGTCGAAACAAAATTTTATTAGTAGTATGGGACATTGTCGTAAGTAAGAAATGAATAAGAATAAGCTTCTTTGGACATTAGTCAAAAGTTTAAGACCTTTCAAAAGTTAAAAACCATTCAAATCTTCTTCATGGTGCACCTAGTGCGGTCGGCCTTGTAAAGGCCGGTTTAAGAAAACGTATTCCTTTTTAAATCAGATCTTCTCCATAGCTTAAAAATGCTCGAGATATATCACATAGGTACAAAATTAGATACCAACTCATCTCGTTTTAATTTGGTAAATTCTTTTCATGAATAAATATTTAAGACTTACAATCTGCAACAGTCTTTCAACACACAATGTTTTCTGTTTGCACAATTTGCCCGTAGATATTAAATTAGCATTAAATAACTGCATAGTGAACTCTTTTTTTTTTTGCCAGGGAATAAGGATTGCGTAAGAGATACTCATGCATTCGTATTAGCTTGCTTGAGAAAGATCCAATGAAAAGCTTTTCTGAGCTAAATGTGTATGCAGGTCGAGGGAAGATCAACAAAAATCGCATGCCTCTTAAGAAATTTTTAAAAATCAAAAGGATATACTTGAATACCAAATGCCTTAAAAGAAGCTGAGAATGTATGGGTTTCAAAGGACCCAGTTTTAATGTGTTTCAAAAACATATGAACGATTCTATATCAAAATTCAATTTAATAAAAAATGAGTTATTTAAAGTTGACTAGGTTGGTCTGGACTAGATGCACCTTGAACGCAAAATCTAGATTGGTCAGTAACGAAACTTTTCCTACGTCGTCGCATCAGAACCATACACGAACTGTCAACTTTGAACTCAGTCATCCGACGACTCCAATGATACGATTTTACTAATATTTTCGTTCGGGTACTTTTTTGCACACGAAAAATTATCAAAAATTTGTTAAGAAACCGACTTAATGCAACAACGTATTAAGGAAATTGAAAAAATAAATGTGACAGAAATCCGTGTCCCATCTTTTTATTTTTTCGTAATTTTCTACTCGCCGAATTTGGATTTACCTACCTACTGAAAAATTAAAACTTACAGTAAAGTGACAGCTCGAAAGTATGACAAGTAAACTTATATTTATTTTCGTCTTCAACGACCCTTCGGAGGAAAAAGATGTAATTGAATGTTCTCCTAGAACATACGAGTATCAGAGCATTCAAAAAGGGATAAAGGCCTAGAGAAATTTAATTTATTTTTATCAGATAGTTAACCCACCTTTTTTCATCTCTATATTGTCAAAACTGAAACGTTGTCCAGTTTTTTTTTTATGTAAGTTGCAACATAATATAAAAAAATTTCATATGGACAATTGACATTTTTGTTCTGAAAGACATTTTCTGAAACTGAAAAATCTTCAAAAAAAAAAAAAAAACCGGCCAAGTGCGAGTGTCACTCGCTCACCGAAGGTTCCGTATTTGGCTAAAGTCCAACACATCACATTATTTGAAATCTATATCATTCAATCTTTCCCCTCTTCATGAATTCATCACAATTTAGTTTAATTTAATTACTTAATATTTTTACTCTCAAAAATTACTCGCACATGAATCTCATTTTCTAATTATTACCTAGTACCCAACCCACGCCAATTTTCCATTCTGTATGCGACCTATCCCAATTAAAAACTATTGACTAAAAATATATTACTTTTATTTTGTTCTGTACTCCCCAAAAAAATGTATTATACTCCCCAACGAAATTAGCAAGCGGGAACCCTGGTGGTGACTCTCTTCTGTCTTTGATGGGGTCAATTGTGCACAACTGCGTAGTAGATTAGAACATAAATGAGAGCAACGTATTTTACATGGTAAAATTATCTTTTTTGAAAATATCTTGTAAACTATTAACTTTTCGGCAAAACAGTATTCAGCACATATATAGATAAGAACATGATCTACAAAAAAGGAATTTATGTATTTTTTTGTGAATCAAGAAATAAACCGTTTTTTGGGCGAATGAAAATATTTTTTTCACCAGATTACTAATTAATCGATGTATTGCTTCCATTGGTATTTGTCGTTTAACTAGAGGTTATACCGGATGTTGTGTGTAAATTTTAGCCTCCTATGTCAATCGGTTCTTGAGATAGACCTGGTAACAAAATTGGCTTAGTGGGTTCGGACAGACAGACAGACAGACAGACAGACAGACAGACAGACAGACAGACAGACGGAGAGACATCCGAGCGAAACTAATAAGGTTACGTTTTTTCCCTTTGGGTACGGAACCTTAAAAAGAAAGAGAAAAAATACTTCAATATTTATTGGAAGATGATACAGACAAAATTATATAGAGTTACTATCTCGAAAATTATAATAAAATCATTTTTTATCTTCACACAGGAATAAATTTACAATTTGGCGAACTGCCAACTTGACAAGGCTGCACTTTACTCTGTTGTATTTTTCTGTTACAATACGGTCAAAGTATAGATAAAGTGTAAAAGTGTAGAAAATTATAGTCAGTGTAATTTGTTGTTTTAGTGCGAAAAAAAGTTGCACTTTCGCACTTTCGCAATGATCTAGACCAGTTGCATCGGATCGTGAATAAACTTATTTATAGGCACTACGACGCGATTATTATATCGCCAGCAATAATTATTGCGTTTGATCCAACTAAAAATGCAGCCAGGTTCAAATGTACTTGAATTTATTAACTAGGTACCCTAATGTAAGAGATGTGGTTAGCTATAGAGCAATAGTGCCCTGACATTGGGTTTCATTAATGTGTGACTTTTTTTTCTTCAATCTAAAATAATTGTAAGCGATAATATCGCATATTTCCTGTTGCCAGTTGATTGCTGCCTCATTGTGAGAGACGACTTAATAGTGGTCTAAGCATGCCGGCTAGCCACTTCAACCTATCCTAACCTAACCTTCAATTATAGGTATACATAATATTATGTTGCTCGGGTCAAGAACTAAAGAAGAGAGTGACGTACCTGAGAACTTTTTCTTGGCAACCGTATATACTTTAAAATGTTAATCACCGTATTTTAATAAAAAGAACAACTATTATTCGGTTGAATGTTATAAAAGGACCTACAGCTTTTATTGGCAAATGTATTTGATTCTATATACAAATTTGACGTTTTTGTCTTTATATGGAATATTTACTGAGGCGAAATGACATCGTCAACGATTTAAATATCGCCTCTGATTTTGTAGAGGGCAAATAATAATTCTAAGGTGATAGCTATACTCGCAATGATCTCAGAGTTTTCATGAATGCATACAATACTTATTTGGAACCTTCCACGCAAAGCTGGACACCTCTTACAAAGTTCATTCTGGAGTCTGAAAAGTGAGAAACTCCCCATTCATGTTTTAATTTTCTTGTTAATCTTCACCGACTTTCCAATTTCACAAAACGACTAAACCAAATGCGCACTCTACGGTCCGCATTTCATAAGCAGTTCCTTTCCGAAATTGACTTGTTAATATTTTATATCGCTACTTTAGCTACAGTCAAAAAAATAGTAATAAAATACAACCCAACGGATTGCATCACCTGAATTCTGTCTGAATCGTCTGTGGTTTGCAGTTCGCATGCAATGAAATATTTAATGGAATGGAAAATAGTGCGTATTCCAGAGGTAAAAGCTGCAATATAACAATTGGCATTGACAAGGCATCCCCCCGTTGTGCAGTTTTTTTTATGTAAGTTGCAACATAATAAAAATATTCCTGCAAGATGTACTTTGCATAACCACCGCAGTTGGCTAAGATGAAAAGGATAATTTTCTGATACTTGGTTCACCTTTAGGATCTGAGATTGTATTCGGTCTGTTGGCGGCTTTCTCGAAAGCCAGAACAATGGGGAAAAAAATACGAAGATTGTGTAAGAGTGATTATGTGGATTCTCGTTTGGATAGACACAACTCTTGACATGTCTGGTGACAGGTCTAGAGAAACTTTCTGCTGTTTTAAGTGTAGAGTCATCGTAGCTAACAGATTGATGAAGATTTGTCAAAAAAGTTACCATATGCAGATTTTTTTGATAAATTCTCTACATGCTTCTAAAATTTAAGTATCAACAAGTTACATTTGGTTTGTTTGTTGTACGCATTTACAAAGTAGGCAAGGTGTTAAAAACATTTTTACTTTGACCTCATTGATGGTTGGACTTTGGTTTCTTGGACACTGTTTTTATTTGGTAACTTTATTAATAAAAATTTGCTACCACACAGTGTCTACTCATAGCACAAGTAGTTTACCTTGAGACTAACAGTAGCGAGATTGTCTGAAAGAAAACTCAGCTAGAAACAAGTAATAAAAAAAACATATCAAATCAATCCCGATTTAAAAACTCACAATGGTGAAATTTTTCATACAAAATTGCTGTTGTGACTAAATTGCATATCTAAAGTGAATGCTAAAAATGATTTTAAGTAAGGCACATAAAATTCCAAATCGGATGTGCAAATAGGAGAGTCACTCTTGTCATACGCAAATGCGATTGTCAAATCATACTTATTCTTCTATATGCGTCTAAGAACGTTTGATAAATTGGTAGAAACTTGTTAAAAACCATCGCAGAAATGATCATCACAGCAGTTGTCACTTTATGCGGGTTTCAAAAATGTGATTGTGGCTACCAACCATTTGCCGAATTGGGAAAACTTAGACGATTTTTAGATTTTTCTTGTCCATACAATCTCATTGAATTATATTGGCAAGGGTTTGGTTCTGAAGATTTTATACACATTTTTGGGTTACTAGCTTGATGCTGGCAATGTGGTATTTTGTATTATGGTATAATTGAAGAACAAAAATAAAGAAATTGTTACAAATTAAATAAATTTCACAAAATCCACTATTGTCAATTGCCGTCAGCCCTTGCTAAAAGGTTTAGAAGATGCGGTCGGCAAAGGTATGTTAAGTTGACGCCATCTTGCTAAAGTAACATTGAAGTGACTGTCAGGAAGAGAAAACACCAGACACATGGACCTGAAATAAGGGAAAAGTCATTTTCCACTTCAGTTTGAAATTTAGAAGCTTTAGACTAGCCCCTAACGTCTTCTAAATATTTTATAATTTATTCAAGCAGAAGGCTTCTATGCAGTGCCTAACTTTGACACCTATATCACAGTACTTGTATGCAGTCTGTCGATGAATATATGGAACTTTCAGGGCAGAGCACTTTAGAGCCGACTTTGGACGACGTCTTTTGCTCTAGTATTCTAATAAATCAGTGGTTGACACTGCTCGTCAGATCATCAGCGGTACAGACGTCAAGTCCACCTGCCTTGTTTTTTCGTGGCGAGTGTCGATACATCGATCTCCATCTCTTTCCTACAGTTCTTCCTTCTCAGACTGAGATTTAAGTCTTTTCCTAATTGATTAATTTCATTTGGTTCTCATTTGCAATTAGCACACAACTTTCAAAACCTTTTTCTGAAGCTACGACCACCTACCACCTCTTTACTAATTTGCAACCAACTTTGTTGCCGCGTGAGGTAGCTGATTCCTATAGTCGTGACTTGTCCACTTCGCAGTTTCTATTACTCGCTGATTGGAGTTAAAAAAAAACAAATCCTAGTTCCAATCTCTGTCTACCTTTGGCAGCTTTTCGTTTTCTTCTGCAACCTTTCTCTAATTCCAAGATTAGTAACCCACATATTCAAACTGTTTCTTATCTTTTGATCAACCAGAAGCAACTTAGTATGCGCTCGATCGTCTGACTGCCTTTGATGTATTTGCGTGCAAGCCCCTTAAACATGCAGCAACATATTTAAAACTCCATCTATCGAAGGTTTTCGCTCTAATGCTTTACGGCCACAGATATTCTACTTGCTACTGGATGTTATGCAAACTGAACGGCTACTCGTTTACTCGCTCCCCCTTTCCCTAACGCCATACATGTTAATATCTTAATTACTATTCCCAAAGGCTACAAAGTAAACACCTTCCGATCACGTCAGTTGCTCAACTTTTGTAGGTATTTCATGATTTCTCTATTAGAAAACAAAGTACAGCAAGTGCAATATGGACCCATTTCTTACAACGACCATGTCACTGTATAGTTTCTTCATTCTTGACACTTTAGCCTTTGCTTTTGCAAATCTGCAAATTGTAAGACCTACCTCTTCGCAGTAAAAGCGACACATACTCCAGGGTTCAGAAACGCACACTCTCTGTTGACATTCTGGATGTAACTTCAGCAAATATTGAAACTTGGCTTGTTGCGCGTAAAATCGTTTCTCCAACCAAAGCCAGTTCGACACATGGTCTATTACTATACCCAACGACCGAATTTAATTCATGTGCTTGTTCCAAGGCAACTTGTGTTTGACTTTGGAGTTAAAAGTGAAAGTTTTGTAACTCCACTTAATCAGATCATAATTACACAATATAATAGGTATATATACGTACCCATGGTGCTCAAGGCTCAGCCTGCTTATCTGTCCCCTTTGCCTTCATCGGGGGACTTGCGAAACTTGTGATGAGATGCAGCCTGCAGTCGACAAGTATGTGTATTTGCCAACACTCTGCATCGACGGTGATGCATATTGTTTGTTTTGAAAAGACGCTTCCTTACTGCCGCCAGTTCACCTGCAATAAAGGCTTCAGCAATAGCAAGACAAAGTCGGATTGACGTTCATAATAGCTGTGTGCCAACTTGTTGCAGTATGGGGTCCTAAGAGCCCTTGCGTGGTCATGTCAACATTTGATTAACGCTTTCTTCTTTCGGCAGGAAAATGATAAATTTTGTTTGCAAGCAACCGAATGTGGATTTAAGTTGTCACAGCGGTAAACTAGAGGAGGAATTTACGACTGAAGCCATTGGTGGAGGGTATTGAAATCGTGGGCAATTTACTTTTACTATACCCAGTGTTGTTTTAAGACTTTGGCTATGGAAATGCAATCAGAAATTAATTGGGAAGTCTTTTTTTTGAGGTATTTTTATGTGCGTAGTACTGAAGAGAAATCCCTTTTGTTCAATTGGAAATAGTTGATTGTACCTATGCAGTATAATTTTGATGCAGTCAAAAGTCTGTCACACTTTACTATTGAACTGTAGTCATGGACAATTTTTGAGAAGCTATTTTATACACCCACCAAAGGAGCCTATGACTACTCTTGCCTTGCAGTGTACACAGTTTTGGTAGACATAATACTGTCTCACCTTGATGTAGTCCATCTCCCCTTTTGAAAGAAAACAAAAAATGTCTCAAGCCACCTTCCAGTCCAAACGCATTTAATAATCATCCACAATCCGCCAGTCAACCTTACCCAAAGGACCAACAAAAAATACCCCATATCAATCTTTCACATTCACAAAAAGTCATCAGTTGTATAACGGGCAAAAGAGAGAATAAAACATTATTGTTGTTCACTTCATTTGCAAAAGGTCACACTGATACGTTTCTATTTCGCATGCCACCATAACAGTGACCAGTTTGGATATTCAAAACCACCACAGCGGTATTTGAAGTACACGTAGATATTGTGGTAAAGGGACTAATTACTTTAGCTGGCGGATCCTGTAGCATTCTATCGACCGACGGAACTCGCCACGACCGACAGCAAACGTTATTTGCAATTAATGAATGTTTAACACCTTAATATCAACGGCTACCTTGGGTTAACCAACATCATCGCTGTGGAATAATAAGCTCTCTTCGGGAGTGTCTTGTGTGTGAATTTTTGCACGTCCTTTCTTCAACGATATCGCGTTGTACTGTTGGAACCGATTAAATTGAAACAAATGGACGAGTTATTGAAAAATGCGATATTTTCCCAACGGATAATATTGGAATGAGAAACGATGCGATGGAATAGTGTTAAATGCTGTTTCTGTGTCTGTTATTACTATTTATGTGTATTCCCGCTGGACTCTCGTTGTCATGTGTGGATATTAACATTGGATGCCGGATAAGTATTTGGCATCATCGCCTTTTGCCGCACTGCTGATCGTGTTTGTTTTTGTTTTGGTTGTAAACACATTAGCCGATGCAATGCATGTCAAAAAATTGTCTGCACATCTGTTTTACTTAGACGACAGCACTCTGCCCTGTGTGTGTTGGACGACTAAGCGAGGGGTCCCAGGTTCGAGTCCCGCAAAAACCCAAACTCCAACTCTGGGTTTTTTCCACATCTGATAAACATCCGAGAGTATAATTGTCTTGAAAGAGTTTCTCAACAAGGCGTTTGGAATCGGCATAAAATTGTAGATCCCTTCCATTCGTTCCAAAAATGAAAAACTCACCCAAAACGAATGGTTGCGAGAAGCTAGGCCTAGGGTCCTTATGGACCTGTTGCGCCAACTATTTATTTATTTTATTGCACTCTGCCCTGCGTCCAGAACTTCTGCACATGCCGTTTGGGCATTAAGGGGATAAACCATTTTACTGCATTTAAAGTTAATCCCCAATATTACTTCATGCATTTCGTCATTTTCTTTTGCTCAGCTGCCTCCTTTGAGCTGTCAAGTACGTTGACTCTCCTGCCCTACTGGGACATATTTCCGTCGCATCTCTTTCCATTTTAATATTTATTTTTACCTCCAGCTTTTCCCGAGTATATCAAAGTTAACAACTGAACTGAAAAGTAGGAAACCAAGAATTGTTGACCGCGCCGAGAGGTTATGCACAAGAAAAGTAAAGGCACCACACTCTTGCCACTAGAGATATTCACAATTAGCTGGATTAAAGCACAAAGGACTCGGAGAGATTAGATATGTTTATTTTTATCTTTCATCTCTCACCTGCAATACGTCATAACGAAAATATCATTTATGACATCGGAGACGAGAAGAAATTTCATTTGAACACATATCCTGTCACTCAGTACGATGTGAATTGGAACCCATCCTCTTAACTAATTGATATACAATGAAGGAGCAACGGTATCGGCTTGCAAATCAAAGTGAAAAATTCTCGTATAGTTAATTCAAATTTTTTGATGTTTGATGTCGATTCAATACACGAGATTGTCTCATTTTACGCGAGTAATTTGCATGTAAAATGTGAGTTACTGGTACGTAATTGAGTGGCAGTGGCAGTCATACATTGATGGTTGTACTCGTAAGTAGATGAGCAGGTGAATACGGTATCTCCGATGAAAGCAACGACGATGATATTTTTATCCGTGGGAGCCATTTGCATGCGATATCCTGTTCAATAACTGATGGGTGATAAGGTTTCTCGGAATAAAGTATCTTTTTGTTAAACTGTATCAGCAGAGTTGGGCAGGGTGGTGTATTGGGATTATTTTTATTTTATTTTGCCCGCCATATTTCTAAATGCGAACAGTGGTATAAACGCATTTTTATCTATTACATATTTAGTTATTTTATTATTCCCATAGTGCAATTTACAAAACTTCAAAATAGTAAATATTGCAGCTAAAATACCAAGTGCCATTTTGTATTAATTATAATAGATAGAGGCAAATGTCACATTATAAAAAAAAGTATTAAATGGGGTTCGTTTTATAGCTCGATTATGCACGGTAATCAATTAAAACGGAATCACATTCAAGTGGTCAAGTTGGGTACCTACTCATATACCCCGTGGTATAGGGGAACGTTTAAGAAGTGCAACAAACACTTTGCCGAGGGCATAATTCGCGTACACACAGTCTAGTGAACGACGCGCAACCACACTCCACAAGCAGAGCAGCAGTCATTTGACACCTTATTAGCAAATTTTGCTGCTTACTTAGCTGTGCAATAGTGGCGACAAGTGACTGCATCTGCCGCAACAATGACTACTGTATTTTATGAAACTACCGCGTCTATCATTTTTATTGGCTAATTAGATGACAGTTTTGCTTTTAAGCTTTGTCATGGAAGGCATAATAAAACAATGCCTTTACCGTATTGGTGCTGCTTAGTTATAGCACTTAGCACTATGGTTTGAAATCGGAATAGGAAATGGGAGACACGATGTCAGACTTATTATACTTGTATTTCTTTGCAGTTGTGTCACCAGAATGATCTTACCTACATTTATTTTATAAGAAGTGTGTTGAAGTCTTTTGAGCTTACCATTGGGTAAAGACTACGTTGAGTGGTCCACTTAGTTGTAACATAAGCATCGTAGCGGTGGTTAATTAAATACTTGCAATTAATGCACATGGTCACGTTCATGTTAATGTGAACAACATGATTGGCAAAATCTTGAACTATGAGTTGAAAGCGAATAAGTACTTTTAATGCTTTTCGCTTGAACCGGAACTGAGCTCTTTTAATTTCAAGCTCTTGGGTTCACGCGATGAACTTTTAGTTTACTGTCATCAGAGTGAACTGTAAGAAGGCAGTTTTTGTATGAAAGACTAAGTTTGAATTAATTACCCAAAACATTGATTGGTCCCAGTTTACTTCATTTTAATAGAAAATATACCTTTCCACCCCAAGCTAATGGTACGTTCCCTTCTAATTGCAGGTCCCAACATTGCAGCGTCACCACCCGAACAATGGTCCAATTTGTAGTCTTCCTTCTGTCGCTTTACCAACTCAACACATTGACCTTCAGCGAAACGGTGGACACTCCAAATTTCGCCAATTCACTATCCAACGATGCATTCAACTCCAATAGTCAGCCAGAACTCCCGCCAGAGGTCGCGGACTATCCGGTCGTCAAGACAGCTGGCGATGAGACCGAGATAGACTTCGAAGAACCAATAACCTCGGTAAACATTGATTACCTAAATAACGCCATCATCCTGCAATTCAAGAAACAAAGGCAAAAGCAAAGGCAGCAAGCTCTGAGCAATAACTTTATGCGATTCGGCAGGTCTGACAAGAGTCGCATGCGATTTGGCAAGCGTCAGATTGAGAATTTTTCCAATCAAACTCCCATGGACACGTCCAAGCCTGGTACACGTTTCGAGAGAAGCAACGGAGCCGAAGGGATGCGAGACTCACGGGGAGACAACTTTATGAGATTCGGTCGATCCACAGGAGGGTCTAAGAACCCGATGCGATTTGGCCGATCAACATCTGACTTTATGCGATTCGGACGGTCTCCATCAGACTTTATGCGATTTGGACGGTCTCCATCAGACTTTATGCGTTTTGGACGGGCGCCATCGGACTTTATGCGTTTTGGACGGGCGCCATCGGACTTTATGCGTTTTGGCCGATCTCCATCAGACTTCATGCGTTTTGGCCGATCTCCATCAGACTTCATGCGTTTTGGCCGATCTCCATCCGACTTCATGCGTTTCGGACGATCTCCATCTGACTTCATGCGTTTCGGGAGATCACCTTCCGACTTTATGCGATTTGGCCGAGTCCCATCACCAAATCAGAACCTCATGCGCTTTGGCAGAAGTAACGGAATGATGCGCCTGGGACGCAATGACGAGCGACCTGACATTGGCAACAATTTCATGCGATTCGGCCGCCTTGACAGTTTTATGCGATTCGGCAGAACCCCAAACACTGACTCGACTACCAATACCAACTTCATGAGACTTGGCAAACGGCAAAAGGATACTGGCAGTAGTAGCACAACCGAACAGAACCACACGGAAAAGGGAATCAAAGCGGAATCTAGTACAATTTCTCCATATTCAGAATTGGACAATGAATTGGATCCGCTTGATGTAATGCTTCTCAACGACTTGAGTGAGTCCATGGCAAATGATGATAACTAGGACCACACACCCCACCAGATCAATAATATTCTAGGTTCCTATAGATCCTAAATATATTCTGACAAAACAATGTAAATAACAAATGAAAAAAAAAAAAAAAACACTAACTGAGTTGTTATCCATAGCTTAGGAATGAAGTGAGCTTTTAAATGGGCTGGATTAAAAGTTCACTTCAACTTGTGATGGAAAATATCTGTTTACCTAATTTTGTCTACATAAACTGTGACTTGTGTATTATTAAATGCAAAAACCAAACATAAACTATTTATATTTTATTATTAATATATAATATTGTATACGACTCGAGCTGTAAATGTAATCATGCAAACTAAAGAGAACAGTTATTCTAAAGGCGAAAATGTGCAAAAGAAAACTTTTATTATTATAAACAAAATAAAGTAAATATGTATGAACTACATTCAATGCAAAATAAATGCAAAAATGGGTTTTTAGTTGAACGTTTATTAATTTTCTTTATGATTTTCAGACATCTCTCTATAGTTCTCAATCTAAATGGAGAACGATTGCACGAGATTAATATAACTTAAGCAAATGATTGCCAATGTACTGTTTGTATATTTGACATTAGATTAAGACCACATGATCCAACTGTTATGGACCCTTAAATTAGTGTGTAAAACCTATACCAGCTGCTTTGCTCTAGGTTGAAGGGAAAGGTAAGCTTCAGCTCCAAATGCGGAGATTGTTTTTAGTTTAGGAACTTGGGAAAATGTAATGTCGTTTTCCATTGGTTTCACTCGGGGATCCACTCATTCTGTAGTCCAATGGAACAAGAAAACTGCTTCTGATTGAATCCACAAGAGTATTGGTGAAATGCCAAAAAATAATCTATGGCAGCCGTCAGTTGGCTTGTATAAAATACACAAACTAAACTTGTGTGAGTGCTTCTTGAGTGGATTCTGACTTCAAATCCAGAAGCGAAATTCTCTCCTCAGAATCACCAGAAGAGTATTTTTTGTGCCAATGGAACGGTTTCAGAAGTGATTTTTTCGATTCCGGACTCTCCCGGACGCTTCTTTTTGCCCAATGGAAAACGACATAAATCGCGACTTTCTTTGAATCGGGCGAACTGTCAAAAGTCCTTCCCCTCCAATTGCGGAGTTCATTTTTAGTTGACAGAAAGTTGGAAAACAAAAATGATCACTTCTTGTTGTAATGGCATATACATATACATATACATACCTATTCCAATTTTGTACATCCCTGCAGTCAACACTAAAATCACTCGTGTAATTAATAATAGTCCTACACAGAAAAATCACCTCATTAGGAATTTAGTTCAAACAACTAAACGACATGCATTAACCATTAAGTGCGGGAGAGTGATAGTACATTGCTTTGCCATATAATTGAGAGAAATGTGATAAACATTGCTCACCTATGTGGCGGTATTAATTCAGTGCGTGTTATTAAAAAAAATTCTATACTTACGTTTTGTTGTGTGGAGGAGTGTTCATTAGCATTTCTCGTTCTCAACTCTCTTGTGAGTTTATATGCCAACACTATATTTTTGTATACCGCTAATCTAACATCATCAACAATGTTATATAAGTGAAATGACTGTTCACATAAATCCAAACAAGCTAGTGGTCATAAACCTGTTAGGCTATATCCCTCCAAGGACATAAACTAATCCAACTAATTCAAGCAGAGTTTCTAAATAAATGTACTGTCTATTCGCAATATGTTTTTGTAGTTTACTACCTACTACAAAGCCGCCGACTGTTTTTTTATTCACTATAAATTTGGGTATCTTCTATATAAAAATAAAGGTGAGGAGAGTAGGTGCTACAATATATTTTTCCTTGTAAAAAATGACATCTATGCCTGTAGAAATGATCATTCATAGATTTTATTTCGAAATTTCCAAGAAGTGACATGAACACATAACCAAAAATGTCTCTTTTGCGATAATGGTAGTGTTGTTCTCAAATGTGTCAAGAGAATAGTGTACTTGTTTTAATTAATATTAGAGACAATACTGAGACCCCCAACTCCGGCTGATTTTCCGTTACTTGCTATAAGCTATATCCATGGAGTTGTGACTTTTTTTACCAAAAATGAAAATGTTAACTTGAGTTTCTAATTGTAGGTACCTTTGTTTCAGTTTTGAACAAGTAAAATATCATAATATAGTTAGTAAAATAGGTGTATTTACATAAGCCGAGTTTTTTGGAGCTTCGATCTCAGCAAAGCAAAGTAAAGTAGGCTTCAGCACGCTAATTTTTGAGCACAGGACAAGCGTACCTAGTAGCAGTTTCTGTTTTTGACCTAATGTTTTTAATTTTGATTGGGATATGATTTAAGTTTACAATTATTGGAAGTATTGCTCGTGATAGACCGATATCTTAAGATAGATTATGTAATAATTCAGGCATTTGTGAATTTGCTTTAGTAGTTATAAATTGAATATCCCGATGCTCGTGTGTGAGGTGCAAATGAAGTTTTTGTTTTTGTAAAATTATCCAGACATAACAGTTGCAAATATTGCAATGGTTTGTTGGAAAAATACTTTTGCGTAACTATTAAGCCGATATTGTTCCGGATAAAAGAAATACTTCGTTTTTGACATTTTATCGAAATCGAAGGATGGGGTTTTCGAGATATGAGCAGTTTTTAAAATTAGCGTTTTCGGTGCTTCGAATTGAAAATTAAGGACACAATAGTTTTGAAAACATCCATTTGACTCTAAGTTTGCATTTTGGTCAAAATCGTTATTGCCGTTTTAAGTTAACTAAACAAAACTATATTTTAAAAAAATTACTATTTTCATAAATCCATTGTACGATAATATAGAGAAAAACTGAGCTTTCTATTAAGTTATAAATGACCACATAACCTTAGAAATTAGTTTTTGCTAAAATCGTATAGACCGTTTTCGAGATAATATGTCGAAATTTCAAAAAATAATTTTTAGCCAAAAACTGGGTACGCAGTCATGGTAACCTCACTGAAAATAATACTGTTCATAAAAATTATAAAAACCGTTTATTGACTTAATTTTCATTGTCCCAATAAACTTTTTATTGTCACAATAAACGTTTATTGATTTCTGATTTCCGTAATCAATAAACTGTTTATTGTCCCAATTAATTTGAGTTTATTGAATTGGAAATCCGAAAATTAACAAACTATTTATTGCCGCAATGAACTTGTACATTGTCGCAATAAACTTTTTAGTTGATTTACAATTTTTGAGCCTTAAAAACTCGTTTATTGTGGCAATAAATAGTTTATTGCATTTTTTTTCTAAGTCCCAGTTGAAATTTTAGATAAACATTATAAGATCTGATCTTAAAATAAGATGTTTAAAATTATAAGTTATTTACTAAATTTGTTTTCCAGTTTATCAAAAAATCCGAATTACCATTTCAACTTTCAATAAACCATTTATTGTCACAATAAACAGTTTATTGTTGTTATAAACTGTTTATTGGCGCAATAAACATTTTATAGGGGCAAACCACTGACGATTTAGTCTATTCCTTGTTCTTGTCGTGAGCAGACGTCCTCGAATCTATTGTTGAAGTTTTAAAAAAGTGTAACAAAGTGTAAGAAAGTGTTGAGAACAAAACAATAAAGACAATAAATAAGTTTAAATGAATTCAAATTCAATTAATCTTGTGTGAGTGGCTGATTTCAAATCTATAGAAGTAAGTATTGCATTTTTCTTGCGCTTAAAAAAAGTGTTGAACACTAAAATTGAAAATGGTTTATTGTGAATTTTTTAATATGAATTTTCCATTTTTACTATTTGTTTTTTTCTATCCTTTTTTTTCATATTGCTCGAAGTAAAAATCCAGCTGGTGGAGAAACAAAACATAGAAAAAAAGACAAGGTGAATTACGTTATTAATATACATTTATACATATTAAACAAATTATACGATAGCCTAATGCGTTACTTGTATGCTGCATTATTTTCACATATTTTTTTTATGTCAATATGTATTTTTCATATGTCGTTCAAAGTTTTTTTTTAAAGTGAAAAAGAAGAGTTTTGAAATTATTCGTTTTACAAAAAAAAATTCTTTAAAAACAATATTTTTAAAGTAGATATTCAATATTTTGCAGGATTACTACAGGTCTGGAAAGAGGGCGAAGATCTACAATAAATATTGTAGTCACATATAGACATAGAAGTCGAAATGGGTAAGTCTTATATTTAATATCACTTGTTGACATATATTTCTTTTAAACCTGGGGTCTCTTTCTCATCAGCTACATCAATTACATCAACGACCTTTAACAATATATGAGTCCGATTGAACTTTACGAAGTACTTTTTTGACAGCAATGAGTATTTTAAAATATCAATGGAGCGACACTATTGGTTTTTGAGATCGTTGATGTAAATGGTGAGAAACAAGAGCCTGAATTATTTTTGCTAATTTATTCAAAATAAAAAAAACTAATATCCTACATAAATATATGTTTTTCAGTTCCAGAAGAAAATGCTGATTCAGAGGAATTCGATAGGTACTGGAAGGCGTGTAATTTTAAGTAATTTAAGTAATTTTAAAAGATAAAATTCAATAAAATATCATGTACCTAACGTTTAACTAAAATGTTTAATTTTTGAACTTAAAATTCTTACAAATTGCAGGAAAAGTTTGGAAAAAAAAAGTAAGTATATTTAACATGTGCGTATTGCCACAATAAATTATTTATAGAAATTTTAAAAATATATTAAAGATTTTATTTATTTATATATATGTACATATATCAATAATTTAATTATTTATATACCTATATTAATAAATAAAAATTTCAATATTTTACTAAAATTTTTATCAATACGTTATTCGTGGCAATAAACTGAGTTCATTGTGCCAATTAATGAGTTTATTGCGCCAATAAACGAGTTTATTGAAAAATTATGGGAAAATGAAATCAATAAACAGCCGTTCATTGTCCCAATAAACTTGTTAGTTGGACGAGTTTTAATAAAAAGGTTCATTGTCCCAATAAACTTTTTAATTGATATTATGTACCTTTTTGGTTCAGTGCTCACCTACTTAAGCTTAAATATCAATTTTGGTTGAAATCGTTGGAGCCGTTTTCGATCAAATCAAACTGGTACGAAAATGTTGTATGGGAAGTACCTACCATTAATATTGAGGTTACCTTGCAAAAAAAAACACATCCCAACTGTAAGCCCAAAAACTCCAAATCCGAGGTTTGAACGTAATCCGAGAAGCCGTTTAGGCTGTAGGCCCGTGGAAGGACGGACAGACGGACAGACGGACAGAATTTTGTGACCCACTTTTTTGAGTTCCTCTATCATCGTAATATGAGAATTGATTAAAATCTCGAGTTCGAATTTTGTACGAAAACATCTTCATAAGAGAAAGTTAAAAACAAATTCAAATTCTATTTATTTATGTGGTTTGTATTGCATAGCATAGAGCCATAGAGGCATAAGGCGTTTTTCTTTTTTAGGTCAGAGCTGAGCACTGAACAGAGTTCGAGCATTATGAGCGCGCTCTGAACCATGCGTGCTCAGAGCGTTTCAGAGGATGTTTTGTTTTTCCTGTTTTTTTTGTCCTTCAAATGTGACTGGAAGTGTGCATGTACATGTGTACTCAGCTTTTTACTCAGGATGCTCAGTCAATTTATTCTGAGCTCATAGAGCGCGCTCTGATCATGCTCTGAGCGAAAAAAGAAACACAAATTCGAGCTCTGAAGTGTCTGAGCTAAAAAAGAAACACGAACTTTTTGTATAACAGTTCAGGTTGTGCTCTGAACTAAAAAAGAAAAACGCCTATAGAAGACAAAAAATATAACAAAAAAATCACATTATTTAACTGTCATACATACTCGTGGTTTGTGTAAATTGGTTATACACGAACCATTCTACATCCACAAAAACTGTTTGGTTTTTTATGGGAACCAAGTTTTCGTGCGTGCTTTTTTTTGTGCACCAGGAAAGCCGGATATTTGTCCCAGAACCGGGCCGTAAGGACACGATTCACGAGAATCTCCCCAAATTGAGATAGCAAAACTTAACTAACTTGATCAAACGCTGCCATAATGTCAGACTGACTCGGGAGGTTGACATTAGTCGTTGCACGTACTTTCGCTGATATGGAGTTTGTTTTAGAGACCTACACCAAAAACAAACAAAAATGGACCCATATTCAGAATTTTATATTTCTGTCGGTTTAGCGGTTGGAATCTTTATTTTTGCATGGATCGAAGTGGAACAAACCGGGGCCTCCAATAAAAATAAAAAATAAAAAAAGAATAAAAAACTCCGTATTAACGTATTAAAAAATTCACCAGGAAAATGGTGAAATCCCTGGCGAATCGGGCCCAAAAATCAGTTTATTTAAGTTTAAGAGCCTATGGTATTAAGTGGTTTCATTTGGTTCGGGTATTAGACGTTTCTCGCTCACAGTTTGATGTTCGCTGTTGCTATTTGTGGCGACACCTATCATATAGAAATTCAACTATGACAACAGTTTGAGCACCAACCTCACAAGAACAAGGCGAAACGGTTTTGTTACCCATCTCATTCTCAACAGCTGTTTGTTTGTGAATGCTTGCAATTGGAACAAATGTCAGATATTTTTGTTCTGAGGGCTCGTCTTGCGACAGCTCACGTAGTAGTATATTATTATTTTTTTCTAAATTTGGTGAGGTGTTTGGGCTGATTGTTAAATCGTCCTAAGTTTTAGTTAAATTAGCCTATTACATACTAATCAGTTTATATATTTCCTACAAGGGCTATCGTTATAAATTGTCTATAAGCTAAACAATCTATTGCTCCATATTAGTTGCATTTGCTGCACTGATTGTCTTACTGCTGCCCGTTCAAAGTCCAACTTCACCTTCGTTCTGAGATAATTAAATGATTTTCATATTTTTTAGTCTCGATAATTAGCAATAAATCAAATTAATCAAATGGCTGCTTTACTCAAATTGGCGAGAGGTGAGTTTAATTAGAAAGTCTTTTATACCGTAAATGGTTTCGATTACAATTAATTATTTCTTTATGTTACATAATAGTAAAATGAATTTGTTATCAACAATGTTGCCTTCGCCCCCCGATAGTTGAATGCTTAGTCTAGATCTAGAGAGTGTAAAGTATATGTGGGTGTATGTATGTGTTCAAAGGCCATAGTGCATCTGCATTCCAAATGACGTGTTGATTGTTTAGGCAAAGCAAAAGTTGTCCACCAATCTGGTGATAAGATTACTGCACTCATAGACGGTTTGATTTGTTAGAGAAATCTGTGTGTATTCCCAGATTCATGAAAATTTCTATGCGCAAGTTCTGCGGTCTATACGAACAGGTTCATTTGAAAGAGCATTTCATCGAGCTGAAAACAGGCCCTGGGTTATACTAAAACTGAACGCCTATGGTTTGCGTGCACCGAAAAGTAGTGAGGAAAAAAAATTTTAACCTGCTTATGTAACCTTGAAGCTACTCTAGCCAATGAATCAAATTTGATACCTATCTCGCCCGCACACTGCTAGTTCAAAATGAACTTATCACTTTTTAAATGCCCGCAAATACATCAAACATGCCCTGCAGCATTGTTATTGGTGCTTGCTACCAGTGATAGCCTTGCAATGGATAACTCTGACGACGACTAAATTAGATGGGTGGGCTTTTCTTATCTATTTTGGCGTATCTGCGTTTATTTATGGTAGTGTGTGCCTTTAATTATTCAATATAAACATTTTGTTGTCACTGATCGGTGTTAAGAGAAAATAGTGGTGCAAATGCATTTACAAACGAATTCTTACCACAATTTATTACAAATTAATAATGGTTCTTATGTGATCAAGTATATTTTCTTCTTAGCAGCAAATGCAAAGGATTTGAAGATTTGTAGTTGTCATCTTATTTAGAGGGTTTTTAAATAAGTAATTTTGCTAGTTATTTCGGTCACATTTTTCCTTGACATTCAATTTACTAACTCCCATCTGCTCCTACAACCAGCTTTTCAGTATCCCACCATTGTTTTAAAAGTCTGATTGCCAAAATGGCTTTTTCGCTTGTCAGTTGTCACTACAGTTTGATTAAACAAAAACCGCTGTGGTTGTGTCATCCTAATCAACCTTTGGAATCCATAATCGCCCATGAACAATTACTGATAAGACTCTTTTTGTTACAGTAAACAGGCTTATCGCCTCGACCGGGAAACGATCAATTTCTGATGCAGTAAAATATCCGAAAATCACCACCCATTACACCCTCTTTCCAAGGGACAAGGATGACCGATGGAAGGGTAAGTCAAATAGAGCTCCAATTAACTTACCGTAAGAAATCGGCTTCTTTCAGAGATCGAAATGGAACGCTATGTGGACGAAGTGGATATAGTCATCGTTGGGGGTGGTCCAGCTGGTATGAGTGCAGCCATCAGGGCGAAGCAACTGGCTGCTGAACAGGAGAAGGTAAGAGAAAATCCTATCTTAGGCGTGTCTGTATCAAACTCAATCTGTTATTTTTAGGAGATTCGAGTTTGCGTTGTGGAAAAGTCCGCTGAAGTCGGTGGACACATTCTCTCTGGCGCTGTCATTGATCCAATCAGCCTGACCGAGCTCATTCCCGACTGGAAAGAACTAGGAGCTCCCCTCAACACACCAGTAACTAAGGATACCTTCTCCTACCTCACCCAAACGGGTCGTATCCCAATGCCGATCTTCAAAGGTTGGCCCATGGATAACCACGGCAACTATGTTGTTCGTCTGGGACATTTGGTCAAATGGCTGGGCGAACAAGCCGAAGCTCTGGGTGTAGAAATATATCCAGGATGCGCTGCTGCAGAAGTTCTGTACCATGAAGACGGCAGTGTGAAGGGCATTGCCACAAATGACGTTGGTATCGCTAAGAACGGCTCGCCAAAGGATACATTTGCTCGTGGAATGGAACTCCACGCGAAGACCACACTCTTCGCCGAGGGCTGCCGTGGTCACTTGACTAAGCAGGTAATGAGTAACTTCGGCCTGAACGACGGCAATGAGCCTCAAACGTATGGCATTGGACTGAAGGAAATTTGGGAGATTCAGCCAGAGAAACATGTGTAAGATTAACAGGATTTTCAGTAACAGCTTTGTAATGAAACGATTCCTTTTCGCAGTCCAGGTTTGGTGGAGCACACAATCGGCTGGCCTTTGGATAAATTCACCTACGGTGGGTCGTTCCTTTACCACTTGAACGAACCAACGCCCATGGTAGCTGTCGGTTTTGTGGTCGGTCTGGACTACTCGAACCCTTGGATCAGTCCATTCCAGGAGCTGCAGAGGTTCAAGACGCATCCCAAAGTGCCCGATGTCTTTGAAGGTGGCACTCGAATTGCCTATGGTGCCCGTGCAATCAACGAAGGCGGAATTCAGAGTTTGCCAAAGAAACTGACATTCCCCGGTGGCTGCCTGATTGGGTGCAGTGCTGGATTCCTAAATGTACCACGCATCAAGGGCTCTCATTACGCAATTAAGAGTGGTAAGTAAAACATAGTGCACCATAAACCGCACATCGAGTGTAAATGTACCTCGTTTAGGAATGTTGGCTGCCGAGAGTGCGATTGAGAGCATATTCAGTGAAGCTGGCCAAGAAACTGCTGGAATTGAACCCAAATCCTACCCGGACAAGTAAGTTGGTAACCGACTCGTATCCATTTCTCTTACTTAGTGAAATCAATCCCACAGAATCAAAGACTCCTTCATATGGAAAGATCTGTACAAAGTGCGCAATGTGCGCCCATGCTTCCACAACCCCCTTGGCCTGTATGGTGGTCTCGTACTTAGCGGTTTCTCCATCTTTATGGGAGGACGGGAACCATGGACTCTGTCGCATGGTGCTCCCGATAACACAAGACTGAAACCTGCCAGCGAGAGCCAACAAATTGTTTACCCAAAACCCGATGGAAAGCTGACATTCGACTTACTCTCATCGGTGGCTTTGACTGGAACCAACCACGAAGGCGATCAACCAGCTCACTTGACTTTGAAAGATGACCGCATTCCGGTTGATCACAATTTGGCGCTGTATGAAGGTCCCGAATCGAGATTCTGTCCCGCTGGTGTGTACGAGTTTGTGCCCAACGATGAGGGTGGCAACATGAAACTTCAGATTAATGCTCAAAATTGCATTCACTGCAAGACCTGTGATATTAAAGATCCTACGCAAAACATCAACTGGGTCGTACCAGAGGGTGGTGGTGGCCCAGCTTACAACGGGATGTAAGACACCGCACGAAAGTCGAACGTTATTGCATTTCCCTGTTCAGAATTTATGTCTTCGGATGATAAGTGTAGAATGTGTTAAATTTTTCTAAGAACTAAGCGAAAATTGTATTTTTATATTGAATAAAAAGACTTGAAATTAATTTATGTTGTTATTAACTTAAGTTGTGTGTAGTATAGTATAGTAGTATAGGTCATAATTCAACAGACTGCGCGACGGAATTTGTTTCCATTTATGTCCCATATAGACATATTTCTGCGACGCCTACCATCTGAGACGTGGCAATTGGACAATATGTTAATTAGAAGCAACACCCTACTAAAAACAGTCTAGCGTGGTAAAATCGCAAGAGATAACTACACCATCAAACCGTTGATGCAGAATGTCCACAGTGGTGTCTGCTGTATCGCTGTGTGGCATTAGCCCCGTTCTACTGCAGCCACATGTCGTCTGAACGTATATCACCCCTATCGGGAATAATATTTCCCTGGGAATGTTCCCTTGTCAGCAATCTAATTTACATTATATCGCTCAATTTGGACCAAAAATATTTTTAGCATAGTTTTGTAGCTCTCGCTGTTGATTGCAATGGCCTCGCCAACGTCACGTTCAAAATGTATGGGCCAATGACGTCGCCGGTTCAAAATCTACTAACGGTGTTATCCATTGTCATTAACTTCGAACTCCTCGGTGCACTCTTACAGACCGCGGCAATGTTCTAGGCCGATCTAGCGTTTTTCGACGTACGGGTGTTGACTGATTGTTTACCGATCCGGTTATTTCGAATTTAGTTACCAAATGTTGGAGAGTCGACTTTGAAGGGGCACCGTGTCCGCCACTGCCGTGAAATGGACGCAACGTTTTTGGACTTATGCTCTCATTTTAATAATAAAGATTTATCATTTGGACACGCTGCTACAGAGTGCACCTTACTTGTCATGGTTATTTGGCATCTGCAAATGAATAATGCACACCTTTGACTTGATTAGAAAGATGCCACCAAAAAAACATGGCCACGACAGAATGCCCTTAAAAGTTCTGGTTCACAATATAATACGGTGTTTAACCACATGAAGCATCATCATTTCGTTCTGTAACAGTCACATTCCTTGTCGTTTGGTTGCATAAAAAATACCACATTTCATGTACATAATTTCTCCTTTATTTTTTCCGGTTTTACTTTCACATTTATATAATATATATATACTATCCATCATTGATATATTTATATATTTTTTCTATATAATATGAATCCGTGTATAATAACATTTCTTTAATAGGTACATATATAATCTTTTATTTTATTCTTCTCTGTTTTGTTTAGTTTAATTTGCGAAATTTTGTTTTCATATTTATACCTATAACATATACATATATATATTTTTTATTTTTACAAATTTATATCTACAAACATTTCGATTTTTTAAATCGAAATTTCTCTGGTTTAACATTTTTTTTTTACATATAAATACATAATAGGTATGGTTTTCAGTTTGTTCTATATTTATGTGCAAATTTTGTAACTTACAGTTTTCTTGTTCTCGTATAAATGGATGTAGTTTTCTAAGTAAGCACTTCTCCTTCAAAATATTGTTTATTTTTTAATTGAACCATTGACCAGAACACCAATTTGTTATTTTTTTTATATTCTTCTTTTGTACAAGACTTAATAACTAAATTTCAAATATTTTTGTTTGTATATAATATGCTTAATATTATACTTCCATCATTTCCTGTTTTACTTCTTTACTTTTGTGTAAATAAATTATCTGCTAGACTTTGTTTTGTGCATTCCATGCATTCTATGTATTTTGTAAACATATATTTATATAGCTATTTTTATTTACCTATAAATATTTGTTTTATTTATTATTGTGTAAATATTACAGTTTCCTTAATTTAGTATTTTTCTCTTTATTTAACTATTTTTTTGTTTACAAATTGCATGGTCCCTTGTGACCTTTCCCAATGTTTTTTTTATTTTTAAATATCTAATTCATTTATATCATATAAGTGTACGGTATAACACTTAAGAAGTTGTATAGTAATAGTGACAGGTACAAAACGCAACTTAACATCAATCTCACATTATTCACATTGAATTTTGAATATTTGGTTTTAACAACATGTACAACATCGAACTTTTTTTTTGTCTTCTATGGGGTTTTTCTTCTTATACAGTTTTTAAAGTGGTGTACAAATCGAATGAAATTTTGTTTTAAAAGGGGTGTAACAGTCATCTGTTCAATGAAGTTCGAAACTTGAATATGTTTAGAATAACTTAATGGGTCCATAGAGTTCTGCGGAATGATTTGATATTGATTGGTTGACAGCACCTGGCATCATATTAGAAAACGATCGCATTTAACATGCAGGCAGGTGTCACCTGCACTCATTTTTATTGAATGCTGTTTTCTTAACATATGTAGGTCATTAGCAAAATTGTTTGATCGACAGTATAAATCTTAAGGCAGCAGCAGACAAAAAAATGTTAGCTGCCTGTGAAATGTTTTGAGGGAGTTATCCCTAAAATCAAAGAAAAGCACGCATAGTATGCTTCTGCGTATTTGAATATATATAACGAAAATAAATAAATAAATATGTATTTGACAGGTGAAAAACAAAAAGAGAAGCTACAAGTAATCTAGTTTTCACGACGTATCTGTGAAAAATAGAGAAAACAGAATTAGGCTGTTGCGTCGAAAATAGGTAAATGAATAGATTTTTTTAAACACGAATTTCAATTTAAGAACAGCTGACTCTCAAGTCTCGCACCAACACAAAAAAAATAAGATAATTTAATGTCATGTTCCATTGGACACAAAAAATCGGAAATCTGAGAGCAAAACATGAAAACCTGAATGGAAAACGTTATAAGATGAGAAAATTACGAAGTTCGTGCTCTTTTTTTATTGGCCTAGAATGATAATGTGACATTTGAAACATTGCTAGAAGTTTCCTGTTGCAGCTGACACTTCGATCTGCCTGTAAGCTCGTTAGAGGAACTGGATGTTTTGATAAACCTAGTCAAATTTACCCAGCTAAACCTCTTAACTGAAAGAAATTGAATAGATTTCTCTATTATTGATTTAAAGTGACTCCTAACCACGTGTCTTCACAAAGTTTAACGTATCGTTTGCATATAAGGAGTCCTTTTGTCTATAAAAGCCGTTCTCTGACTCTCAGCTAATGTCGATTTCCATTGGGACAGAAAAAGCACTTTTTTTCAGAGTCAGAGCAGTTTTTTTGCTCTCGAAATCAGCTGGCTGTCAGATTTCATGTTCCATTGGCCGCAAAAAAAGCACTTTTTTTGAGAGTCAGAGCAATTTTTCGAATCTCGATATCTGAGCAAGATTCACATCTACTTACACTAACACCAAAACATTTGCCTTTTGTCAAACTTTAAAGTGTGTATTAATTACGTATTTAGAAGACCAGTCTGTGAAAAATAAAGAAAAATTTACATTTGGCCGGCGCAATGGATATCAACACACATTGAGTGGATTTTTATAAGCATAAATTGCAATTTAAGAACAGCTGACTTTTCAAACACGCACTCGTTTTATGTTCCATTGGGCACGAAAAATCTGAGATCTGAGAGCAAATCTGTAAAATCCCAATGGAAATCGACATAAGTTATTCGAAACGTACATTAAAGCATGGTACAGTAACCATAAAAAAAATATATATTTTTTTTAGTGTCATATTGTTTTATATATTCTAACCTCAGATAAGTACCACTGCATACCTTTTATAACAATTTTTTTTTATTTATTTGTATTGATTTTTATATTTAAAATTTCTTCCCATGTACACATAATATTTTGTTCACATAAAATAGGCACTGTGTTTAAGGCATCTACAAAGTGGAGGTAATTAACATTTACACAAATTTTTGTGTGTTGTTTTATGTTTCTTTTGCCTTTTTGACATAAGATATTGAACATAAAAAGTTGCTCAAATAAGTGATTAATTACAAATTGAGTTCTCTGGAGGTCTACAAGATCGGCATTGAGAAATTTTTATAGCGAAGCTCGTACAATCCGACGAATGATGAAGTAAAATTATTCACTCGCTACCAATGTGGCGAATCGAAAAATCAGACCTACAAATACTAATTGGGAAAATAGCAACAAATATAATTAATGAAATAAGATGTAAATAAGTATTTTATATCTATCAGGTGAAAAGTTAAAAGGCATTTTCCACTTAATTGCAACATTTAAATATACATTCAGTTAGGTTCATTTTTGTTTATCACTTTATCATTAAGAAAAACATAATAAATTTACTTTTTATTATTAGAAAACTGGAAACCATTTTGTGCACAGCTATTGAAGGATGCAATATTTAGTATCGTTTCAAGTTACATTAAATCTCATGTTCCATTTAAACAACAATAGGAATTGACATTGAATAAAACAACAGTTTTTGTTCTTGGTGAATAGTGCATAGAATCTTTACTGTACCATTTATTATTTAAAATGTACATATTTACAAAGTTGATTTATTCTAATGTGTACTATTCATAAGTTTGACGACGTTTCTTTATTTTTCTTTTAAAAAAATCTGTTAGAAAAAGAAGTCAAAGGCTTTTAATGGATTTTGAACTGCAAATTGAAGTGATTTACAATTTTGGTGACAGCTGTTAGACCGATTGTTGAGGGTGCCTGAGATTGAGCTCTATCAAGCGGTCCAATATGGTTATACAAAGAAAATGGTGAAATATAACTTATTTTGGTAAAATAATCAAATTTCTTAGAAACGAAACCAGAAAAACAAATATTTGGTTGCACGGCATCTATAAATTGATCTATCAGGGCAGTAAAAGGCTACGAGCTCGAATATGTCAGTTGCAAACAAAAACGACGCCCAACTTTCCAACTTATATTTCGTTACGCTACTAACATAAGACCTTTTAGTTCCCGGAAATTGTAACCTTCTTTGATGTTTGAGGTCTTTAATTGCAGTTTTTTCAATTGCAGTTTTTTTAACATTAGCGTATGCTTGACTTCTAAGCGATGTGCCTCAGGTTCGACTCATAAACAAAAACGCATTTAATAATATACAACAAATAGCAGTTGTGAAAAAATTGGTCTATGTTCTGGTTGGAGAAGCCATTTAGATAGCCACGAAGTTAATGAATATATTTGGCAACGACAAGTATGTTCGTCACTTTAAATTATTCGATTTGTTCGCAAAATATGCAAAAATTGTTTCTAATCAACGATGCTTTTTTTCATCTTCTAAAGCAGACATAGTTGCTAACCATTTGGCTATAATGGATCTACTTATAGGAACATACTTTCAACATATTTTCGACGTTCTTGAACCTGTTAACTCAAGTGATGAGGATCCACTTGAAAGTGCCCTTACATTGGGCGCCAATTTTAATTTAATGTTAATTTAATTTCATAAGCAATGATGATGACGAAATTAGCTTCGACGATTCAGATCTGCTGTTATTTTGAATTCATTCTTTACAAAATTAATCCAGTCTTTAGGTTTGGAGTCGCAATTCTTGTGTCGGTCAAACGTTTCTTTCAACTGAGCGTACCAATTGACTACTCGCAAAATATGAAAATGAAACTGAATACTGAAATAAAGAAAAATCATATTTTGTGTTTTCGAGCACTAAATAAATGCATACTAATTACACTGTAGCGGTATGAGTTATACAAGTGAGGAGCAAAGAATATTATATCTGAGCTGTCGACATAAATAATCAGCTCAACTGAAATAAAAAAAAAACAAAATATGTCGTTAAAAACGAAAAGAAAGCAAAGTAAAACAAAAACAAGGCAAACAAAAAATATTTCGTAATAATTTGTTTATTTTCCGTATCATTATTCTTTTTTAAATAAAAATGATTCCTTAAAATATGACATTTTTTTTTTTTTTTTGTTTTGTTTAAAACTAATAATAATCACTAGTAACTATATGCAGAAAATAATTAAAACATAATTTCTCTTCACGTTCTCCCACATAATTTAGATTAAATTACATATTGAGTATCAATAACGATTTAAATTTAATTCTTTTCTGCTCTAATTTACTATTTATTTTTTTCTTTTTAACAAATCGTAATCAAATCAATAAAAGATAAAAGAAAGCAAATATTATCATTTCGATGACGACCAGATATATGATTAACAACTAGAACTAAAAATAAACTTACAAAATAATAATAAATCATAACGAACACAACTACTGCTGATTGCATCAAAGTGAAAAAAATAATATATTTAACGTAATTGTTAGCAAGTTCCCATGCGTAATGGTAAATCCTAAAAATTATGGCAAAGGATGAGTGCCCCGTATTTTGTCCACCATTTTTGACTTCTTTTTCGTGTTTGCGTTAGTTGTAAATAAAAGAAAAACCAAAATTTGTTCACCTGGCCTAAATAAAATGTTGCAAATTTTATCTTTCGGCAGGTTGTTCTAAGTACGATTGCACAATTTTTGAATTTTGTTTTATACATATTTTTTTTAGAATGTATTTACTATTTACAGCATAAAAATAGTGACTCGAAAGTTTACTCATTCAAATCTTATATCGTATCATATACAATAATATATGTAGTTTTGTTTTCATTCTTAAAAATTCAAGACTTTTCTTCTTTTATTTTATTTATAACACTATCTGCTATCTATGATAGTTTAACTAGATTTTTGTTTTCATTTTAAGGCTTCTCATGTTACTTTCCAGTTAAAAGTATTTGTTTGTTTATTGTGTTCCCAGCAAGAATTATTTTTCATAATTCTTTTTTCAATATAAACATTTGTATGCATATTTCTGTATGTTCATCTATGATGTGTGATTCAAAAATATTTTGTTTTAAATATGTGAAGTTTTGCGTCAGTAGCGCCCAGAGTGCGTTGTTGTACTATTTACGTGTGTCGCTATGCACATTTTTTTTTTAAATATATATTACTAGAAAGTAAATCGAAATTGATTGCGAAATATGTGCAGTGAATTTAAAGCACCTACTAACAAGAGGAAATATTCCGGCGCTCATTGATGGCAGTAAAGCGAAGGAATACTAAGTTTTAATACGGGTATTTTGTGTGTTTAATATAGGTACATAAATTGAAGGACTGAGGTGGAAATAGAGCTCAAATTGTCGTATCGTAATACATTTGAAAGTGGGTTATGTCCGGCTTAAGATTGTGGGAAAAACCGATGTCGGTCGCGGTGGTCAAATATTCTTTTATGTGAGGCTCATTATGTTATGATGCTGATATTTCATAGTGTAGGGCTGACAGTTCACTAAGGTTAGTTTAATTTGGGTGGCTGTGGCTTGCAAACACGATTTTGCTTTAACATTAGCAACTTATATTAAGAAAAACAGACGTTTACATCTCAAAGAGCTCCATTTATTCACAAATGGGCATTAAAGCGTTGAAATGACTAACGATTCAACAGCCATAAAAAAGGCAGTTAAATATAGCGCGCTGCAAGCGGTATCCACTTTTTAAAAGTAGTATCTATTAGTTTTCTGTAATGCTAATGCCTTCCGACATTGTTCTGTTCTTATTCATATTTTTAATGGTGTCGTCGAAGAGCTACTGGAACACAAAAATTTAAAGATGAGTGCTAAAATTGGATCTCAATTATTTAAGTAAGCATGCAGTTGCTTAAATGACAACCACCACTTAAGCATTGAAATTCTTAAAATATGCACGTGATTGCCCGCGTTAAGCATTTTGTAACCCGTAACTCATTGTAATAATTTTATCTACTTTATTTTGCGTTGTTAATCGAATGATATAAATGTCCTTATTGATTCTCAAATATATTTGAGCTTTGTGTGTTGAAAAACTTTAGACCTGACATTTTGTGAATTTGTCAGTGTCGCTGAAGACTATACGGACCATTCGCGTTACTTAAATCAAATCAGATCAGCATATAATTATTACAACCTGCATCAAGATTTGGGCGGAACAGCTAATATGAGAAAACTATTTCCGTTGTCGACATAGTTCACTAATAAACCATTTCAACAGCTTTATTTATTCAAACTTAAAATGGGGCTTCTTTGGTGTCCAGGCAACCTCAGACACCGACCCTGAATCGACATCATGTATCGAAAGATAAAGGACTAAAATTAAATAAAAGAACAGGACAACCTTACTAACTGGTATCTATAAAATCACTTGCATATTTCAAAAATATATATATTTCTTTTTTTGTTTAACATTAAACCTTTTTTGTGCATTTTCCTTCAAGTAAAATTCCATCAACAGGTGTAATTCCTTACAGTTTAAGTGAAAAATATGTTTCTTTCTTTAAAATCTCGTCTAAGTGTGGATGCAGATTTTTTTTCTAAGTGTATTTGTGTGCAGTTTTCCTTAAACAAAATTGTTTCCTTCTCTCATTATTATTTACATTTCAATTCCAACTGTAATTATGTTTAAAACTTAACATTTAATGAGTAAGTAGGACCTATTTCTTCTCGAATCCGAATCGAATTAAAAATTAAATGACTATAGTCTTGAATTAAAATGAGAAAGATATATACGTCCTTGCTGAAATTGCACTATTGTATTAATTGTATGTTTAATTCGAAAAAAAAACTACTGCATTCTTTCTGCAGCCCTATTTACAATAAAAAAAAAATATTACTTTTTATCTTATACACTTTAATCTACAACTATTTATATATTTATGTTTTTTAACATTAATCAGATATGACACGATTGTTTTTTAGTTTATTCTGCAAATATATAATTGATTTCGAATGTCAAAATATATCTCTATGTATATATATTTTTCTCTTTTAAGTTTAACATTTTATTTATATTTTATTTATCTATGTGGTTTTTGTAAGAGGTGTAAAAAATATTTCTTTTTGTTATGATTAAGTTTTATGGTAGTTTTTTTTTTTTTTTTTAGTTAAAAATATGACTTTTGTTGTGTTGTAACCCTATGCTATTTTGAAACAATGACACCATTGCTGGTCGGTGTGCTAGAACTATGATTACTATGGCTACTGTTGTGATGTTGCTGCTGCAGGTGTTGTTGCTGCTGCTGCTGATGGTGGTGATGATGGAGGAGTTGCTGTTGTTGCTGTTGCTGGTGCATATGGTTTGAGTAATTTCCACCCGAATTACTATGCAATCGCCTTTGTTGCACCATACTCTGGGCTTGATATGGACTTAATCCGTGATATTGATTAGAGTAGCTTGAGAAATTAGCTTGTAGCGCCGAATTTAGTGGCAACGCATTGGCAACTGATTGATGTTGCTGCTGCTGGCTGCTGTTGCTGCTGCTACTGCTGCTACTACTGCTGAATCTATTTGACGGCTATGTTGACCAACCTTCGGATATGCGAGGTCGTTTATGGGGTTGATTTGGCGAATCATAATCCGACAGCTGACTATTCATACGTAAATCAGGCGATGGAACATTTGTCGGTGTCACAGAACCTGTGGTAAAGATTAGAAAATCTGTTAAAGTATTAGTTAGATCTTTACAGATTTTTTATAAAGTTTGAATTGGGATTTCGCAAATTTTGTCTGTTTTCTTTGTTTAATTCGGAAAAGGAGGTTGACGGTGATTTTCAATTTCTTATTACTCAAGCAAACACACACGTTTAGTTCTTTTTTTTTTTTTTTTTGCTGTCACATTCTTTTACTTTTTTTATTTTGTTTGATATTATGTTGCAGGAAGCTTTAAAAAAATATAGTTATTTTGTTAATAAAAACAATACTGCACTCAGTTAAAATACAAAAAAAAAAACAATATAATTAGAAAACGAAAAAATGTTGAAGAAAATTTTACAGGAACACACAAGAAGGGGGGTTGTTATTAATAAATAAATTATTGTCTAATGAGTTGTATGAAAATACGGTTATGTTTTGTAACTAAAAGAAAAGAAAGTAGTTGAAGGTTAGTCAAAAGATCAAAAATATACTTTATTTTTTTTTCGTTGGCATAGAATTATTTTTGGAATTTTGTTTCGATCGTATTATTGCGTTTTTTTTGATTTTTTGTCTAGAAATTCGGTGGTTCTTACTTTAGTTGAATAAAAACGTAAAAATGGAACAAATGATATATTCTTAGCGATAAAGGAACTAACACGGATACAAAAAAAAATTAAGAGAATAATAATGCTTTGATTGTACTGAAAATTAAATATAGTAAGTATAATAAATAAATAAAAAATAATAATTGTTAGCCAATTTACCGGCAAAATTCCAAAATCTAGAATTAGGACCCAGTTGGGAGCGACAATAGCCATCATATTTGTCTAGAACTATGTATTAGAAAATAAAAACAAATTTGTTTTTTCAGTGTTATTTTTTTGTTTAATGTAGAGGTGGTGTTTTTATTTCTTAATCTATTTGTGGAAGGGGGGACTTTTTTTTTACAAGTTTCTTTTTAATTTTGTACAAAAATATGATGTGGGTTTGATTTAGTTTTGTTTTTCATTCAATCTCCCTACCTCAAAGACCATTGGGGCCTAAGAAAATACACGTGATGGTTAAAAAAAAACATAAAAGTTGAGAATAAAGTAGTAGTAAGTGTATTTATTGTTTTCGATTGATACAAAATTGTTGTTTTTTTCCTTGAATAAATTGGAATCCCATAATCACCAGGGAAATATTCTGCAATGCCAATTAATGTCAATTCAGTGTTTTCGAATAGGTACATAACAGCATTTTTATGCTTTGAGAAATCTGAAGTCACTGTTCAATGCATTGTTGGTTGAAATTGAAATATAGACAATCGGGCGGTGCTATAAATCAGTTTTTATGTTTACGAGCCCCTAATGGCCGCATTTGTTGTATAAAATTATCTACAGTGACCTACAACTCAACATACACATGTATTTAAGGTGGAGGCTAACAATTATTAGTAGGGCACAATGATTCGAAGAAAATATGACTTTAAAGTTTAAACATTTAACGCTGAGGAAACCATTGTCTTATTATTTAACTGCCACTAGCCAACGTCAGGTATGTGAAGCTGAAATACTGTTTTATGGCGGATTCATCAAGGACCTAAATATGTTACCGGGAAAATAAAATAGTGTAAATCATAGCTATGACAATTGTCACCCATAATAGAACCTGGGGCCAGATTCTGTAAGGCGAAACGATCAAACGTTTTCGTGCGCACCAATGATTGGTCATAATTTACACAAGCAACTTTCTTCGTGCACACGACTATACGTTTGATCGTTTCGCCTTACAGAATCTGCCCACTGTTTTCGATACCTTTCGATCGAATGCCCCTTTCCTATTATGGGTACAAAGATGGGGCAAAGCCATGTGTATTTTAAATAATTCTCTGTACAGTAGCCCCTCTGAAGTTTTGGAACATTTTTTTCTCGTTATTTAATGAGTTACAAATTCAAAAAATAGTTTTAGTAACACTTAAGAACTGAAGTGCGTTAAAGGTTATCCGTAAAATCAGAGTAGCAAAGAGAACCAGAAATATTGCAAACTCTGTAATTAGTAAACTCGTTCTATTTCTGACAGTTTTGGATAAATGCAGATAAAAATATGCCACTCCTACCTATTTCGTATTTTTTTTTAAATATTTTAACCTTAACAAAAAAAAAAACCCAAGTATTCACCCCAAAGTGACTATGACTACGTAACTAACATAAATTTTCTTACACAGATTTAAGTACAATGCTAATATTTACTACATTGTACGCAAACAAAAGAGAATAGTTAATTATTCATGCTTCTGAAAATTAGAAAAAAAAATAAACAAAACAATCTATAAACAGCAAAATTATTACTTTTTGTAGAGAATAACTTTTCAAAAACAAGACAAAAACTAATAAAGAAAAACTCCAATTAATCGCACAGCAAATTAAATTAGACTAACTCTGCAGTTAACTAACTAAAAGGAAAACAAAAGAAACACAACAACTCAAAGCAAGAGCGTATCGATAAGTTTTTTTAAAATTAGTTACCTGGTGTCGGCGTCAGATGACCCGTGGACGATGGTCTGGACGTAGACATAACAAGATGCTGCTGTGGATGACTTAGTACACTTAGATTTGTCGCTGATGAATTATGTCCACTACTACTGGTACTGGCGCCACCTCCTCCACCGCCAGCTATCACCGCCGCCGTGTTCATGGTTGTAATGGAGATGGCACCACTTGACGATTGTCCCAGAAGTGAACTAGAGTGCTGCTGTTGTTGTTGCTGCTGCTGCTGCTGCTGTTGTTGTTGTTGGTGCTGTTGCTGCTGCTGCTGACTGGAGGAATGACCTCCTTGGCCCGATGATAAATCTCTGGGCGGTGACACTGGTTCGGACTTCACCTTAATTGATATGGGCGATGTGGCGGGTGGTGGGGTACTATTCGATACAGCTAAATGTGGTAAACTACAAAAAGAAACAGCTTGTTAAGAACAGAAAACAAACATTATAGAAATAAATACAAACCTAGTGTGTTGTACTAAGCCCTGATGGGTGGTCCACGATGACAGGCTCATCACGTCCGAGGAACTCATTGAAAAATCTTGCGGAAACGAATAACTAGTAAGGGCTGGTATTGGAGTCTGTAAAGTGACCACAGGCGTATTCAGTGATGTTTGATTATGCCGTTGCTGGGTATATAGAGTAACAATTAATACATACATATATTTGGTTGTTATGATGCAGTCGTTTGGTACTCACGTCTGAATAGCCAATATCATCTGGAGCCGACATGTTTTGAGCAATTGTTGGCGTTGGTATGACTACACGTAGATTGGAAGCTCGACCATTTTGACCACCCGGCGACTGTTGTTTGTGTGCTATGTGATGAGATGCTAATAAGAAAAGGGGCAAATTTATTTATCGTTGCACATTTTTGTTTCGAAATAGTTAACAGTATCAATCATGCAGTAATGTTAAGTAATGTTAATGGTTTTGTATGCGGGAGGGAAGTGGGTTAAGTGTTACAAGTTCTTCCATCTGATATCTTCTTTCTTTGAATATTCTTTCTTTCCGAAGAGATTTAGTCAGTGATTGGCCTTTTAAATTGGCCTTTTAAAAAGGGAAACTCATCTGATGGATTATCTATAGCTGTAAAACACAATTTAGACTTTTTTCGATCATTTCTATATTGGGCACTGTTCAACTGAATTGTTGACAGGGATATATTTACTTAAATGAATCTAAGCACCTGATGGTAAACTGTGCTCAAAGTATACTTGGGGTGTGCAATTGTAGGAAGAAAACCGCCCAGTTCCACCTCGGACTGTAGCGCTATGGCTATAGCGAAATGGCTCCAAGAGTTTTCAACAGAATCCGTATATGTGATTAAATTAACAGACTGAAAACAAACCGCATCCTTCTTTAAAGAATTTATTTTAAATAGCTAAATTAACTTATGAATCTGAAAAATGGAACGAGAAAGTTTTGTGCGACTCAGTCGCTTTTTTTAACAGACTGACAAAGAGCATTTCACTGGTACATTTTGATTGATATTGTTTTTAACACTAAGTGACAAAGTCCGAGTTTAAATTGAAATAACATTTTCATCAAAAATGTATCGCTGTGTGTGTTTTATTTAGCTTAACCGAAAGATGAATGACATTTTATAACCAAGAACTCTCAGTGACATCACAATTTAATTGACAACTGTTTTTTTTATACATACATACTCGTATATTTAATTAAATTTAATGCTCAAGTTTAATACTGTTTTTCATTTTCTTTGACGCTAACTCATTTCAAACATTTTACTGCTTTCATGTCATTGTGCCCTGCTTTTAGTTTGATAAGAGCGGCAGTTTTGGAATACGATCAGTACTAGAGCTGTATATCTGCTTTAGTTTATTTTACTACTATTAATTTGGGCCAACTGACTGTACTACGTTTTGTACGAAATTCATTATGCAATTGATTATTAACAGAGGGAGTGGGACACTAAAACTAAACACTACTAATATAGCAACTATGGGTTTGAACACAAACCACAATTATTCGTAAAGCATTCGGCTTGAAGACATGCATGCAAAAAACTCGCCAAACAAAACTGTTATAATGTTGCAGAAAATAATCAAACCTTCTTGTACGTAATTTGTTTTATTATTAGATCTTTTTTTTTAGTTCTTCTGTAAGGATTTTATGCTATTCTTTTGCAAAAGGGATTATGGGGGAGGAAACACAACTACCATGCTTACATTTATTATTATTTTGCCCACCTATACCAGGACTTGGCCCCGGACTCGGGGATCCACCAAGTGGTGAATGCGAATGAGGATAACCATTGGACATCTCCAGCATTGATGCGGGTGGATAAACTGTGAAGTTGAATAAAACAAGTGAGTGCAAAAAACACTCTTTTAGCTTCGGCTTAGCTAACAAATTTGTTCACATAAAAAAAAAATAGTTTCATTATAAGTATACTCTTCTTTGTCAAGGATTAATTGCTGAAAGGAGTGGCAGTGAAATTTTAAAAGTTCAAATTAAATTGGAAAGTATAAAAAAAAAATTACTATATACTTTTCTTTCCTATTCAAATTAATCCCAAACGCAAAGCAACTCGCACATTGTAAAACATTTATAATAATAATGGGAATGAGTGTGAACAACATAATAAAAAAAATTATAGATGATGGTAAAAGGAAACTAACTTATCAATGACATCCCACCTGAATCCGTTTCCGAACTCGATGGTCTTGGGCTGATATTCGTGTGCGACATTTGGGGGCTGGCCTGCAGCATTGCTCCACCATAGCTGTCGGCCACTGGCATCGAAACTGGTAACGTATAATTGGAACTGGTCATATTTCGTGCTGCACCCGCCATCTGAGTGCGTTGCATCACTAGCTGAAAGTCTTCTTCGATTTTGTTGTACTTGGCTTCGGTCCGGGGAGTTAGAGTGTAGTCGGCTTCTTGTTCGGGTGAGTCCGGTGACATGACGCCATTCTTATTTTCCTTCTTTATGAGTACCTGTAAGTGTCAGTGGACAGAGCTCACAACGTAATGGTGTAGGTTTTCTTATAACTAGGCACGGCGCGAACGCTCGATTCATTTTTTTTTTTTTTTTCTTAAGAAGGCGTTAGTTGTTTTAACACAAAAAACAAAAACTCTTCTGAACTGTAACTTTTTTTTTACACAAACTTCTCTGTTTGTTTGGGGGTGGTAAAGATTGTTTTCAAATACTTAGAAGCAACAATGTGAGGCTTTGAAAATTTGCAGATTTTTTTTTCTTATTATAAGCAAAAAATAAAATAAAACATTAAATATAAACATATTTGTTAGTGCGAAGATTTGTGTTTCTGCTACAAACTTGTAAAATATATTCTAAGCTGAAAAGAAATTGTAATTTCCATAACAGATTGCTGAGGATGTTATACAAGCGACCGTGTAATCCATTCAATTGGCGGTAATTTGTTATGCAGAAGGTTCAACAAGGTTAGAAAAACACCAGTCGCAGGCCATCCGCACCACTGGGCGGGAGGGTTAAACCCCATTTAAGTAGACATATTATGAATGAGAACGAAATTCAAAAGCAAATGAGCAGCAACAACGCTGTGTGTTGATAACATCAGAGAGTACTTTGTGTAGGTATACAAAGCAAACAAACGAAAAGCCAATCATTTCGGAATTTGTATTTGACCCTTGCATTTGGGGTTGGTTGGGTATTGCTTGTTGAATGATTTTACTGTGGAGAGGCTCACGTGTGGAAATGCGTTATATTTTATGAGTGTCATGGGGTACAGATATGAGCTTTACGTCTTGAAGCACATACATCTCCGGCTTGAGGTGATCTGTAGTTTTCGTATAGACAAATTTAGATTCAGATCTTTTGAACGAATGAAATGGAATTGAAAAGTTGGATTTTTTTTCATAAGTAGGTAATAAAATTTCGCTAGATTTGACAGATTTGCCATCGAAGGATGATCTGTTTTTGCTTATTTATTTGCAGTAAACGACGGAGTTTGGGTAAAGTGTGCTGAGAAATTAAGGATTTCAAGTGCTTTTATAGAGCGCAAAATGTTTTCTTTTAGTACTCGAGAGAAATTTGACAAAATTAAAACAAAATTTGTTGTAGAACCAAATGCAACAGAAATTTGACTAAGTCAAAACAAAATTCTTGTAGATCCAAATGCAACAGACCTATTTACCAGCTCGAAACTTGACTGCCGAGCTTTTTATAAGATCGCTAGAAAAGCCTATTATTGGCCCGACAGTGACCGGTGGATGACAGATATTAAACGAATTAATGCCGCTATTATTTGTCTCACAAGGATCGGTGAAAATAAGAGAGGTGAAGGGAAAACTATCCACTTTTTTAGCCGCCTCTGTAACTGTGATAGCCACTTCAATTTTACCCATAGTTTCCAAGGACGTTTAATAGCTCTTGGACTTTTGGCTCTTCTGGTGATTGACAAAAATTACCGTCACCATAATCTTATTCTTCTAAGAGGATATTACTCTTAAAAAGGGTTTTTGTCTTGGAAGGCGATGATTGGAAAATGATTTTCGAACTCATAACTCTGCAGAACAACAATAGTTAGATATACCTATATGCTCAGTAGCAAAAAATCCGTTTGTTAACACTTCCTTGGCTACGATTGTATTCATTTTCTCTAAACTTTGGAAATATGTCTCTATAAAGTGAGCTACAAAGATTGCAAATTGGATGTTTTGTTGTCATTCAGCGCCATTGTTTAGTCGAAGTCGAATTTTGCCAGACTGAATTTTGTATAAAATAATTTATCAAATGCAGCTTAACAGAAACACAATCTTTATAACATTAAAATAAAAAAAATAATACAAAATTAGCAAAAAATTAACTTTACACAAAACTAAGCTTTACATTATGAATAATTTTATAATTTGAAAAATTAATATTTGTTTATATATTTTCATTGCCAACACATTGCCGCTCAACATAATGTACCTCTATTATATTCTTGTTGGTGAGCGATTCGTGTGGCTCATTATATTCCGTGTACTTGAGCAGCACTTTGTCCATGTCCGTGCTGGCATATTGATACAATTTATTGCTGGACGAGAAGATAATCAAAGCGATTTCACAGTCACACAGCACCGATAACTCGTACGCCTTCTTCATTACACCGAATTTACGCTTGTTGAAGGTTACCTGAAACAAACGGGAGAAGAAAAAACAAAAAATTAAAATCAATCCATGGATACGCAACAGGATATAAATGCTCATTAAAAATTTCACGTTTCCATCTATACTTGACGGAATTACCAATAAACATTCAGTTGAGTTCAGCACCACCCCGAGAACACATCAAGTGCACTCGCCATCATTAGTAACCAGAAAACAACCTCGTGGCACAAAACTTTCTCAATCAAAACCAATATCGAGCGATTGAATTGCAGCGTATAAGTGGGTGGTTCTCATCGACTCCGTTTTGGCTGAGTGGGCGCAGATATAAAGGACTTTGTGAAGAACGTACTTTGTTGGTTACAGATACAGACTATGGCGTGCTGGTAATTTAATCCTTCCCCCCTGCGTGATGGGAGTATTGCATTGCTGCGGAGAAACTTTACTCGACAGATAGAAAGAGAGCTTCATAATGTTCACTTAGCGGATAATAATGAAAACAAATTGATTCTTTTGCAGTGTTCAATGTGGTTGCGAGAGTAACTGTAGGCTTATAAGCGGAAATTAGTTTTAACTTTGCTCAGGCGATGTTTGTCCATAAACATAAGACGAGTCTTTGTCTATTCAACAAGATGATAGAGACGTATCATCTTTAGCTTGGAAATGAACCCTCACACCTTCAAGACCAGAACCGAATGAGGTTGCTACTCGTCATCACAGCCTTTTGGGTAAAAAACAAGCTTTTAAAGGAGCTGAACTATAAAATTGGCAAGATTTTCTTAAGACTATGCAAAAATATAATGAACAGAAGATCAGTTCGGCTGCCAGTTTTTCCCACCAGTCTTTGACGTATTCTTCGGAAAAGGTTCCTTAAAGACGAAATTTTCTCTATAGTAGCATGGTATAAGTTGAAAAGACTTTCAATGATCATTCTCTAACAGACACTAGAACCCAAAATTATGGCGTCTTATTATGGATCCAAATCGCCACATTTGTGATCAAATTGTTTGGCTGCTTGTATGTGAATTTGTCAACGAATCACTGTAAAACTGCTTTCCCAATTCGTATGGATAGGACGTAAGTTAGGTTAGGTTTACGAGTTGGTAGAGCAGGGTAAACCCTACTATACTATGGATAAGACATAAAAAATACAACATTTACTGTCTATGTCATTGAAATCGGTAAACAAATTGAGAAGATGAACGAATTTAAGTTTATCTGAAAAAAGGACAGCTTTTTCAAGCGTCGTTCGTCCACGGTTCATACATAAAACGTCAGTTCTGCAGATTCAATCTGTCAATATGTGCCCGGTTTTACGAAGCCATTTTTGTCAAATATGTTGAAAATCAGCTAAAATGCGAGTTTGAACAATCTAGTCGGTGGATTCCCATGAATGTATTCAGTTTGAAGCTTTTAGTGTATTCGCCATCAAAGTATTTAATCAAAAATTGCCTTTTGTCTTTACATATAGGATATTTGCCTGGCCGCAAAATCGAAAACGTTTTCTTTAATGATGCTATAGTAGATTCAGAGAAAAAATAGGATTTGACCTTTTGATATATGTATATACATAGAATTTATGCCAAGGAACTCTGCAGCTCTTCCTGTGAGCTACACTGAAAATGTCACCGGTGCGCTGTTTGAGAGAACATTGGATAAAAATAGCATACTTGGGGAAAATCTAATCGAATGCGTCTTTTCAATATTCGAAAGATGTTTAAGTACACACTAAAGCCGACCGCTGACATTTATTGGAACTATATCCACGCATCATCTCGATAGAACGTGACCTATCTTCAATCTTCATTAAGTAACAAATCCAAATACGTATCAAATCATTAGTGCAAACTCACCTGTCTATTCCGTTCGTCCGTGATCCGGGAAATTTGAATTTTTTTTCTACCCATGGCCGCAATTTTGACGTAAAATTTTATCGCCCGTCACGCAGTGTATGATGATGATGAGAAAAACCACAGGAACAAAAATAAAGGGATGCGCCACAAAGGATGTGTGTGTGTGTGTGAAGAAAAATAAACAAAAAAAAAAGTATCTTCGAAAACACCAATGGTCCCCCACAGAACACAACCACCAGTTGAACCTTTTGCTGATCCTTTCTCGGTAATTGGTTATTTTTTTCTTTTCCCAGTGAAAAATCCTTAACAAAATATATATATTCTCTCTCTTCACGTGTCCAGTCGGCGAAAGGACGTAATCATTATCCTGATTATTGATTATTATCCAACCAACAAATAGCTGGTACGTGTATTTCAATGTGGGTACTTTGTCGTCTCAACGTGTTTGCGCACAAATTGCCAAGGATAATAAAGTATTTTGGTTTTGTTCTCTTCTCCTTATTAAATTCTAAATATTGTTTACTGTCCGTGTTTGCGTTTGATGAACGGAAAAAATGTGAAATATTTATACTTTGGACGGCGTTTTCCGGATTACATAACAGCTTCCTGATTGTGGGTGGCAGACTACTACAGTACACGGATGTGTTGTGTTGCCTAGGTGTTTCACCTGCAAGGAAAAAAGATAAAAAGGCAAAAATGTTGTTTACTTCATGTTTGTCAAAGAGGAGAGCAAATTAAATGTATGGCGTTTTAATTATTCAAGCTCATCCGAGCAGGTGATTAAGTTCGACATGAGGGGGCGAGGTTGCGGTAGGTGTCTGTCCCACACCTTTTCGATTTGCTGATAGTCCTTTAACCCATTTTCGGTGGATTTTGCCTGTGATGGAAACTAATCAATTTTATTGAAACCAGGTGAGTTTTCTTTGATGAGAGGTGCATAGAGAGGACAGCAAGCCAGTTCATTGTCCTGTGTGCTACTGTTCCAGATTGGTAAACAATTTGAGGGGGTGGGTGTTTTCATCACACCAGTGAGCAGTTGGTGGAGTGGAGAGAGTAGAGGTTTGCAGCCTCGCTAGGATGAAGTGGGCGCACGCAATTAATCAAGATTTCACACCCAGTCGGTAATTATTTCGAAGGTATGTGATGGGAACCGAATTATAACAAATCGCAGCTTTTACACATTTGGCAGGAATACTAATTGGAGTCGAGGGCGGTGCGGTAGATGAAGAAAGAACGATTTTCGCGTTGGTAAGACATTAAACTCATGAGATCGTAGAACGAAACATCGTTTTTAGGAAAGGATAGTAATAGCTGTGAATAAAGGCAGTCAGACGCTAATTCTGTCACCACTTTTGTACACAAATCCAATGGGAATCCGTAGGACTTTTCGACTTGTATGGTGAGAAAGACATCAGCTAAGATGGGGCTCAAAAGTAGAAAAAGCCCTTTACAAACTTAGCATATGCAACTCGAGAGATTTGGGTAAGGTTCTGTCAAACTAAAGATGTTTTTTAGTTCACACTTTGACTTAGCTCGAACTAAGTAGTATAACCTGAGAAGAAGAAGGAAATATTTCGTAGACATGACTGGAGTTCGTGTCACCGTTGAGCTCGTGAGATTAAATTGCGTCCTATTGAACTACCTTATCCATTCGCACAACAATCCAGGCCTTACATTTGTAAATGAGAAACAATGCGGATCCACACTCAGCCACCACTTCCGGGGAATCGCTACTTGGCTCGTCTTCAAACCAAAGTTAGAATCGTGTCAAAACGACATTCTTCACAACTGTAAAGAAATAAAACTGAACCCAGTTATTACTACCGGGTTAATGTTCGATATCCTACCCACCTTTTCGTCCGTCTTCAAACTTCCCCGCACCCTTTCTAAAGGTCATGACAATTTGGGAAAATTTCTACTCAAAACCATTACTCTAGTTCTCATCGATATCCTGTCATACTTTAACCTTCAAGCAATACATTGACACCAATATAGATTTTATGTGGAAATAAAATCGATGAATAGCCCCGCCTTCGGATAGACCACGTGCCATCTTCATTAACAGTTTAATAGCACAAATTAAATTGATTTATGTGACGCTAAGAACAAGTGCCCACTTCGTATCGACTAATGTTGTTCTTCCCCCCAACAAGCACGCTTTCGAAATTTTTAATCTTTCAAGGACAATCGTACACATACAAAGCCATCAGTGCAGTGTAGCTTTTCGCCTTTCCCTCTAATCAATAATTAAAAGTGAAAGGCTCTGGGAAGCTCAGCCTGATTGTAACAAAAAGCGAGAACGTTCAAAAATGGGTAGGAAGACGGCACTTTTTGTCTTTCTCTTGCGTCACAAAATTACTTATTAATCACCTCGTTGTTCTTACGTAATTCACATAAGAAATTATAGCCCCCCCTCGTAAAATATCGATTAAATGCACGTTATCGATACGAAATACTCGGCACTTGTGCTTCCTTTGTAATTTTTCCATTCAATTACGCTCCTTTGTTATTATTAGAGTGTCACATATGAGGCGGCGGGGGAGGGTTCCTTGGTTTATTGAGAAAGGATCGCACGGACGAGCGGAAGGTATACTCTGTATCCTGTATGACAAACTTACGGTCAATCGAGGTGACATGGGAGAACATGTGTTTCCACGACGTAAATAGTGGGTGGTATCCTTTCCGAAGTGCGTTAGTGGGCGACAGTTCAAATTAATGGTTTCACCAAAGTCACGAAAAGAAGTGGGACAAAAAGGGTTTCAAAAAAGGCGTTCACTTATGTTAAACGATAAACGACGACCACATTAAATTGAAGTGTATGTGCGTTTTGTTTGGATTAGATAAACTCAGGTGACGGCTGGACAAACATAACATGTAGGTGCGACTGATCCTGACATTGACCAGTAAACAGCGTGTCCAATTGTTACTTTTTCAAAAATAAAATTTTTTTTATCTGCGCCATCTCTCATGAAAATCTCGCAAGCTGGACGATGGCAATCCTTCTCAATTCAGCCGTCCAACTGTTCCTTCTAGATTCATTTTCGTTCGCCTCAAAAAAAAAAAAAACTGACACAAAGGACTGGAAAAAACATAGCTCCTGCAACATTCAAGCAACCAATTCGAAGAGTCTGACCACCGGCTTCTTGACTGGTGTAAAACAGAGACTTGCAAACGTTTTCAGCTTTTCAAGGCTTAAATATTCAACCGAATCCAGTGTTGCTTAGAATCGAGATAGATCGAATAGACATATCTGCTCCTGACAGAACTCGTCCTCCAGGAAGACTATTTTAAAAAACAATTCTTCTAGCTGTCACACACTTGAACCTATGTCATACCAGCATAGCAAGACAATTTTATTCCCCATCACAATGGAACTTCCTTTATTACATTTCTGTCAAAGACGTGTACACGTGAGGTGTACTCCATGATGGTCGACTTTCCACATCCACACAGGTTGAACTATATTTCCAAACCAAAAAGACTATCGAACTGTGTAAAATATATTTTTAACCATTCCCGTATTCAAATATAACCAACAGTAGCTACTGACCATGTGACTTGTGACTATCGCCATAGCACCACGCACAACCTCTGCGCAAATATACGCAAACAAACTCGCATAGCACGTGTCCTTGAATAAAGTATCCACGTGAATGTAAAAAAAACAAATGTGAAAGCACGAGTCGTACACAAGAATACGACAAGGAAAATGGTTGGCCCCGGATCGACAACAAAAATATCCTGAAGTTACAAAATATGTTCACGAATATTCTATTTTCTGCCATAAACTTGGAAATGTTCCTTTTCTTTAATCCTATCCCATCACCGTATCTGTGAGGGTGGGCGTCATGCCATCCATATGCTGAACGAGATTCAAAAGAAATTACAATCGAAAAGAAAGAAGACAAAAAAAAATGTTACGCATACGCCCCGATGTCTCACATTTCTCGGAACGCAAAACACTTGCATTCGAAACTTAGGAACCACTATGTTGGTATGTGTTTGCGTGAAAGTGAAACACGAGCCCTTGATGACAGGGAGCAGGACATATTGGTTCTATAGCAACGCTTGGGCTACGACCTACGCAATGTAACTAACGTTTGGAAATTCCTGGCATACAAGCAAAGGAATTTTTGGTCACCCTCTGTTAGCGCTTAACCGCCGCTCGTCGTTTACATAATAACAAGCAAAAAAGTGTTCAAATTTTCTCTGATTCCGTGTCCTCGAAGGAGTTTCTTTCAATCCTCGTCCTGATTAATAATAGAGCATTGAATTCAGCTTGAGCTCGAGGGAGAAACCGAGAGTTCCGTGGTCAAATGACGACGTGGATACAAGCCATGCCGATAATTCCACCCTAAGGGTAGGTAGAACACTCACAGATACATAAAAGCACACACAAAGAGAGAAAGGAAATGTGGAAAACCAAAGTTTAATTGATTTTTTCTGACTTTGAAGATAGTTGTGCTGTGGGTTAAGTGTTAGTTTGCGGTTTGTTGTTTGAGTTCTTGTGGTAGCTGGTAGTCGTGCCACCCTCAAATCAGACACGTAATAGTCACCACTACACAATCATAAATCAGAATAATATGTAGGCACACGAATATTAACCAGTTCGGCCGACCCCACAAAGGTTTTGCGGTTCAGAGGGTGTGGGTAGATAGCAGAGGAATGGGCGTAATAATTGGAACAACCTTCACCTTGACTAGCTTTTTTTTTCTCTTGGTGTTGATGTCGTGTTGTGCAAATAAAATACATACACACTGGGTCGCCCTTTGTGACATATATTTCACTGAGGCGGGAAGGGTGGGTTTCTGGTGTTTCCGTGGCGCAAGCAGTATCGTAACATACGGACACTGGGGTATCCTTGAAATAGCCAAAGCACACGTTCCTCCTTTGCACATACAGTCAGTTAGAGAATTTGTAGTCGCTGTCTCCTGTTGTTTGGTCTGAGGAAATATACACTCGTATCGTATGTGTGCACTTTTAAAAATAAACATAAGTGTGCGATTAATCTGAATTTATTTTTCGCCCATTGTGGGGCTATTTTTGGGACGTTTGTAACTATTTTCCTGTACGGTAACAACTTTGGGTGGAGGCTTTGTGTGAATGAGTTATTTTTGTCAAATTTGTTACATTAACATTAAAATTGTTGTCTTTTCCGAGGAGCAGGTAATGAGGACTTACCTAGTTTGTTTAGGATATTGGACGGCAAATGAAGGGAGTTTAACGATTTTTTTTTTACTGAACTTGAGCCTGTTAAAAATTCAATTGACTGGCCAATTGCGACTCTGTAAAAAAACGCATCAAATATTGCACGAATATTTTGCTTTATGAAATTATGAAAACGAAGGAATCTTAATTTCTCGATAGCTTTTTCATTGATGTTTTCGTTTTTCTTTCTTTCTTTGAAAACGAAAGACATTTTCGTTTCCACAACATCGTCGATATTTTGACAGTATGAATCCGATTTTAGGGTTTCTGATCCAAAAAATCACAAGAATTAAAGTGTCAATGCAAAAAAAAAGTCATGCAGCGAATTATTCTAATTTTATTATGGAACCAGAAAATTTATTTACTGTGCAAACAAAAAACAAACTTCCTTAAAGAACACTGCTTCTTAAGGGATTGTGAAACTACATAGATATACTTATGAATTTTCGTTTTCTTATGATTTCTTTCGTTTTCTGAAATACGAAAGTGTTTTTTCACAAAATCCCACCCCCAGATGTCAGCTGATACACTTAAGAAATGTATCCCCGAATGTAGTAAATTTTCTGTTAGAAATCGCTTGTTAATTTTGAGCCACCACTGTAAGCCACACTTGTGAGTCTAGCTTAGGCTAGTAATTTCTCGAAGCTGGGGGCAAATTGTTCTCATTTGAAAAGAGCATTTAGGCAGTGGGCAATAGGTACTTTGCTGTTTTTCAATCTGATCATTTCAGAGACCAAACTGTTGTTTGGTCTGAGGAAATATACACTCGTATCGTATGTGTGCACTTTTAAAAATAAACATAAGTGTGCGATTAATCTGAATTTATTTTTCGCCCAATGTGGGACTATTTTTGGGACGTTTGTAACTATTTTCCTGTGCGGTAACAACTTTGGGTGGAGGCTTTGTGTGAATGAGTTATTTTTGTCGAATTGGTATATTAATATTGATGTTGGTGTCTTTTCCCAGGAGCAGGTAATGAGGACTTACTTTATTTGTTTAGGATAGCGAGCAAGGCGTTTAACAATAGTTTTTACTGAACTTGAAGTGGTTGTTGAGCCTGTTAAAAATCCAATCGACAGGCCAATTGCGACTCTGGTGAAAACGATCAAACGTTGCACGAATATTTTGCTTTGTGAAATCATGAAAACGAAGGAATCTTAATTTCAATTTAATTTTTTCGTTTTTCTTTCTTTGAAAACGAAAGACATTTTCGTTTCCACAACATCGTCGATAGTTTAACAATATAAATCCGAGTTTAGGGTTTCTGATCCAAAAATTCACAAGAAATAAAGTGCCAATAGAAAAAAAGTCATGCAGCGATTTATTCGAATTTTATTATGAACCAGAACATTTTTTTTACTGTGCAAACAAAAAACAAACTTCCTTAAAGAACACTGCTTCTCAAGGGATTGTGAAACTAGATATATTTATGAATTTTCGTTTTCTTATGATTTCTTTCGTTTTCTGAAATACGAAAGTGTTTTTCTACAAAATTCCACCCCCAGATGTCAGCTCATACACTTAAGAAATGTATCCCCGAATGTAGTAAATTTTCTGTTATAAATCGCATGTTAATTTTGAGCCACCACTGTAAGCCACACTTGTGAGTCTAGCTTAGGCTAGTAATTTCTCGAAGCTGGGGGCAAATTGTTCTCATTTGAAAAGAGCATTTAGGCAGTGGGCAATAGGTACTTTGCTGTTTTTCAATCAATCTCAGGACATGTCCCAGAAGTAGACAAAAATTTCCCCTATTGTCATTGAATAAAAAGAACATTAAACATCATTGCAAAGAACAAGTCCTCTACTTCATTGAAACACACTTCAACAAAAAATGCTCTCCACTTTGTGTATAGCACAATATTAATCTAACATTTCATAATATCATTGCCACAACCATTTCTGTTCTGACTTTCCCTCTTTGTGTGGATGTACAACTTTTCCCAACCAACTGAAAGCCTTCAGAAGAAGAATTCCAACTAAATGCCAAACTTAAAAATTTTCGAAAAATGCAAAACTCATTTTAATTAAAGACCACAGTTCCCAGTTTCACTGGCTTCACAACTTACTTCCAATTAAAATGTTTTCAAATACAAAGAAAAAAAAAAAAAAGAGAGGAAACACGAAAAATTTCGCATACCTATCAGAAGACTATAATCTACTACGTATACCACTGATAAACATGAGCGACATTATTGACATAATAAATTAAAAAAAAAAATAAAACATCAATTCGCGAAAAGAACACATACAAACAAATGTAGATACATCACATCGTACCATATACAAAACCGTAACTGATAACAAAACATTTTTATTTTTCGTTGAGTTTCTGGCTATGCGATAATTAAGCGCTAATTCACGGTATGACAGTCAAGACACTTAGCACTACCACCACCCATCCATCCATCAATACCTTGATCAATTATTATTGTTATTATTTTTTTCTTTAATAAAAATCATATGAAATAATAAACTCAATAAATTGCCCTAGTGGTGGTTTATAGGCGGCTTCTTCGCAGAATTTCTTTCCTTTATGGCAGAAAATACCAAAAATATATTCCTATTTTTTATTGCTAAATTTAGAAATACGAGTTTTAAAAATAGTATGAATATTATTTTTGAAACCAGCTGGCGAGGTGGTTGCGTTCAGTATGAGAATCAACTGTCCAATATTCGTATAAATAGTTTATTTATTATTTTTAAATAGATAGATACATACACGATACCATCGAGAGAGGACTGTAATACCAGGCGAGCGGTTCCACAGGGCTTTGGATGGAATGCATTGGAAAAGAAATTTGATTTGGTGGGAAAAGAGGATGTGATTCGGATGATGAGTGGGAGAGTCCTGGAACTCATATGGTGGGTTGACTTATTTGTTGGGTACATTTTGATTCAGGTGGGAGTTTGATAAGCGGTTTTGTATTTGTTGCAATGTGTCTGTTTTTTTGCTAGGGCGGTGCGAAAAAGATGTATCCAATGAGAATGTATGGTCCTATGGGAAAAACCGAAACAGCAAAAGGGAAGGTTGCCATTTGCTTAATAAAGTTAATAAAGCTAACGATTTAAAAATCTTTTTTTTTTTTTTTTCATTGCGCAATACTTGTAATCATATTTTATTTATAAAATTACCCATTGTAACCTACAAAATATTTAGTGCGAAGGGTAAAAATGATTATCAGCAAGGCTCAATTTGTTTGCATTTGACACCAGATTTAAGTCTAATGGAATCTTAGTTTAAACTGAACTCTGCGTTTTGTAAAGCAACTTATACAGAAAACTATAGTCAGTCCTTAAGGACTTCCAAAGCTAATGTTGTTTAATTCAGGAATTATTTAAGTAAAATTCTAAAAAACTAAAAAGTTAAAATACTCTTAGAAACTGGTACAAAAAAATTGGTTTCAATGTATGAAATTATTTAAAAAAAAATGTATGCTTCAGATAAAACAAATAGTTTCTGTTGTCTTCTGATATAAGAGAATTGATATAACAAAAACAATATTTTTTATTTAAATAAATGGAAGAGGAATTATAAGAAAACTGATGGAAATTCTATAATATTCTATAAAGATAATGTAGGGATGCACAGAAAAATTATATCAGCCTTACATACCTCTACAACTTCGCAGTAGGTTTAACAAAAACTAAATAACGTCGCCAGAAATGTTTGCAGCACAATATGGGTCAGAAACACCAACCTTTTGGCCGACAATTTCACTCATTTTATTATCTCCTTATCATATTCGTATATGTTACAAATTACCTTCCTTACGACAGGTCATTAGTCATATTCATTACATTATTACATTTGATGCCACAGTACACTTCCAAGCAACACAGGCAGGAAATAATGAAGCTAACAAATGGAATATTAACCGCAGAAAGTAATTCGGAATTAAGATAGCCCTCTGGTCATGCCTTATTCAATATTTACGACAAATTATCCTCACTGTGCTACGCTCTATTATGTGGGGTTATAATCACTAGGCCAGAACATAAACACATTCGTCAAGAACAATGACACAAAATTGTATACATAAGGGTAGTCTCGCCTCTGGTAGGCGCTCTATTTCAGGACCGATTATGTGTAGTATATTTGTTTCCTTATTAGAATCTGTTAGGGTTAAGTAAATAGGATGTCAAGAAGAATTATATGAATATGGTGATGATATTGTCATGTAGTTCGGAGGAGGGAACATTTTTACTGGAACGTTTTTAAAGGAATTTTATAAATTTTGCATATATTTACAATAGAGAGGACTTAGTAAGAAAGTAAGTAAATGTTAACTCCATTAGATTACGGAAAAAAAAATCCATTTAAAGGTCTGACGTCTGACAAACATCAGAGAGTGCAACTGTCGTGCAAGAGCTTCTGATTATCCGTTTAGACTCGGTATAAAATTGTAGATCCCTTCCGTTCGTCCCAAAATGAAAACTCACACAGAACTATTGCGCCAGCTATATATATTTTTTTGTTTTATTACATTTGTTTTATTTAACAATAAGTAAAGCAGCCATCGTCTGCGTAATGGGCGTTAAAATGGCCAACGCTACCGAGTCCATATTCACCTCTTTCAATGCAGTTCACTATTTTGGTAAGGGTTTCGTGAAAATTAATAGTTGAAACATGGTTGCCAATTGATAACATTTCTCTACTCTGTAACACCCATGCCACCGCCATATAATCCCATAAATTCCTATAATTGGTTTGGTTGATGTAACACCATCTGTTAAATGTTTTTCTTCTTCTCTTTCACTTACGCGTGATTGGAAAAAAAATACATTCCCATTCCCGACATACAGTGAGATTTATTTTGTAACAAATTGCTAATCAATAAATTACCCAACGCTAAATAGTGAAAGGAAAAATCAAACGACCAACCGGAAGCCAAAGAAAGTCCCTAGACGGGTTGAAAAATCTCTGCTCACAATTATTTAACACATCAAGTGAGTTGGAAAGGAAATACGAACAACTTCTCGGAACTCTCAAAGTCACTAGGTAACCAAATTACAGATGTGCTCTTGCTGTTTAACTTTCAATTCAATTTAATTACACAAATAGAAAGAATTCCGGAGGCAAAACTTATTGCAAACTTTACTATCCGCCCCTTTAAGGCAGTGTAAGTAGCGCCCTTCTCAAGTGGACCCAATTAAATTAAATTATCCATTGTTTTCCATTACTAAGGAAATAATCAAACTAAATGAGAATCAATTTCCCTCAACGCGAAGTATAAGTCAAAACAAACTGTACACTGTTCTGCCCTTTGGCATAGAATAGAGAAAGTCATGGTGTCCTGGCATCCTGCACATGTTTACTTAGTTAGTGGCTGATTGGTTCTTTCGTTTTGTTGTCTTTTGCAAAAGTAACAGTCTAACGGAAGAAGGGAATAAAAAAACTAAAAAAAAAAAAAACATCGAACAAATCCTTCACTAAGGAGTTGCTCCTCAATAGATGACAAGGAAACGAAAAGATTTCTTTATCAAAGGAAGTGCTTTTTTGTCTATCACTTCTGGGATTTTTTGTTGTGTACCCGCACTTGAATAACACTCATCCTGGCAATATACTAATAAGTCCTTCCCACGAGGAGACAGCATTTGTCTTGCTCTTTTTGTTGTTCTTGAAAATTTTGACAAAAATACGTTTAGAGGCAGATGTGAGAAGCAATTTGATTTTTTTTTTACTTTCTGTAAGAAGAAGCGCGTGTGGGTGTACTTGATGGGAATGGTTTCATGGTTTCTATGTTTCAATTTTTCACGTTCATATCAATGTCTTCATACGTCAATCTATGCACCATCAAAAAGTCGAGTTATTCCTCTGTAAAGTTATGAAAACAATATTTTTTGATGATGCGTTACATTTTTTATGGCTTGCAAGCGAGTTTATTGGATGTAAAAAGGATTCTATATATTCATGTCTGTGGGGATGTTTGTTCTGCAATAAGTCATGAATGGACTTTGTACGGACGGCGTAAAATATATGAGAAATCAAATTTTTGCGATGGCTTTTCAGTGTCACACACAACATAAAAATGGAAGCGAATTGGTTGGCTTTGGGCTGAGATTTAGGCCCCTGCTATTCTTGGGAACATTTTAGGAGAAACATACATTTACGAAATGTTCCGAATATCTACTTTAATATTTACATTAGTGGTTAAAAACCTAATTGGCAGTAGAAGCAAATTCAAAGATAAAATGTCTTCAAAACTGTTGTGCTCTTACATCGACTTGGGATTTCATTTGCAGCATGATTTTCGGAAGGAAGAGAAACAAGAATTTGTCTATTTATGCCAAAAGCAAATCAGTTCACCTCCCAAACACTACACAATGAATCAGTCTGTTCAACTATTCAAATGGAGGGTAAACTAAACAACCATTCACAGGAAATATCTCTCAAAACAACCATAAATCGTCAGATTTTGTATACACATATAAACACACAGCCGAACACCTCCGTTTAGTTGTACACATGTTCCTCATCTCAACACGATATGTCTTCACAAAATCAAGACGAAGCTCTACAAAGCAAACCAATTAGCTACCTCGACGAAACGGGGACAAACTTGTCAATAGGTTTTACTACGCAGCCCGCCAGAGGTGAAATTGGTCACATTGCAGTGTTTTGACACAACACACAGCTCGCATTCCTAATTCGCATCCTTTTACACGTTTCAACGTGCTTGAGCACTTCAACAATCTCCTTGCCTTCATTTCGACAAGGTGAAATGTCAGCAAGTGGTTGGCTAACCCATTGCACCTAATAAACCATACAACAGAATAATATCTACCACAAACAAAAGGACGAATGCATGGAAGAGGTTTGCTTCTTTTTTTTTTATTGTTTTTTGCTCACCCATTTGCCAAAGGACATCTTCTAAGATACACATCCGTTTCGTTATTTGTTTCCTACGTTCCTATTTCCCCCTTTTTTGTGCGGCCCCGTGTCAGTGAGTGATACCGCAACATACTTCACCCGAATTGTGGCTTCACCTAGATTTTCGAGAAATTTTCACACCCTATCGTCGGTCGTCCTTCCACTCAGAAAGGATGAATATAATACTCGTACTATACAAATCATTGTTGTCTTCTTTCGAATTGAATTTTCTATTTTGTTTCCTTTTTTGTTTTGCCGAATGTGTAGCTAATGAGATAGGTGAAATGGGATGAAGAGGAGAAGTGCATGATCATAACGACATGTGTCACACTCAGTTTGCGAATTGACAAAAAATGAAGAAACCAGTCGGGCGAATAAAATTGAGAAAATATTATTACAGAGATCATTTTTAGAAAACACGCACTCCCGTTGGGATGCAAAGAGGATAAACATAAACAAAGAGTTGTTCAACTTATTAAGTATTCACCTTGAATTTAGTTTTAAACAGTCCTGTATGTCATGAAGCGAAAGCTCTTCATTAATATTGAATCCTCGAACGTAAAAGTCTGGATTCTGAAAAGGAAAAAAAAATCATTTTATTGATGCATTTATGGAAAATGAAAATAGTAAATTGAAATTGTCATAGTAACAATTGTCATTTATATGGAATTTTCGATGAAATTAAAGAAAGGAACATGTAGGAACTAGGAGGCAACGGTGTGCGGCTATTAGAGACGAAGATTAGAGTAGGTAAGACTTCACTTGTACATTTGTGCCTCCGCAGAATGTATGTTTATGTACGTCGGCGTCGTAAGTTTGATATCAGCCCATTAGCTTCTTTCCTGGTATTATTTTTATTCTAAGAACAATAATTGATGTGTTTTCACAAATATTTTGAGACGAACTGTGGAGCCTGTAAAAAAACAGGACACAAAAACACTTTCTCATAAAACGAGTGAAAACCTGTGAAAGAGAAAATTTGCTTCATGTAACTCTTGTTGTGATCATTTTCCTATTCGGTAGTGTAATTTAAATAGGATTACTTTAGAATTATTTTCATAATTTTCAAGGGGAAATTTATTTTCTTTTACAGCACAAGGATGCACCATTTAAAATACTTGAATGTTTTATTTTCTCCGTAGCGATTTACGCGCATTCGACGTCCATGAATTTGACGTTTAAAAACAAGAAAAGGAAGAAGCCCTGCTTAAAGGCCTGGTCATGACTCGTGTTTGCTTAAAACGACGTGTGAATTTTAATCATAAAAAGCGGAGATTCGTCATGGCGGAGGTCTGTTTAAAAATTGCATAGAGACATGGATGGCTTGCTAACTTTAAAAATATAAAACAAATCAAGGAACTGTGAACTGTCATAGTTGACTGCAAAGCCAGTGGGAACGGCAGTAAAATATATCGAAAGCGTAGTTTTGAAAGACACTTCGTGGAAATGTTAACAAAAGTTGACTGAGTGTATATACAAGAACCTCACAATGACCAACACCAAAACCAAGTGCCAACCCAACAACACAGAGTAAACATTCAGATGGAAAAATCAGCCCTCCCATTAAGCATCTCAAACTATGACGACAACGATCAATCATAAGCCACCACTACGCCAATAAGCCTTATTAACAAACTTATTAATGTCTCCCTAAAACGACGACTTCATGTAATATGTTATTCAATTAACACTTGCAAAACATAACTCATCGATCAATTCGCTTCCTAATCCCGGAGGGGGGTTCGTTGAACCTTTTTGGCCACCCCATTTGGGGAGCTTTCACCCTTTTCGCTGTTTTAGTCTTAACAAAATGCCCAAAGAGAACTGGTCTTTTGAAGAGATACAGATTTCAAGTTTATCCGGTATACCACACATTCACGACGACATCACCCTTGTCATTGCTCTGTGTCATTAGGGAAATAAAAATTGAGTTCAATATCCAAATAAAGGAATCATTGTATACTTTTCGCCTGGCACATGTCAATGGCAAGTTGATCGTTCAACTTTGAACTTGTCGAATTTTTTTCTTAATTTTTTTGCTTTTTTTTGTGGGTGACACGCTTGTGGTTTTCGGTTAAAATGGGTTTTCATCTTAATCCGGTTAAATGAATTGACTACACTTAGCACATTATCAAAGAAGATGATACTCTGATGTGTATATATACGTTCTCCCTCTGTCTGGCTTGTTTATAACACACAACGATGGTGTGTGCGCATAAATTAAATAACAAGAAAATCGCAGCTTGACAGCAGTGCCGTAAATTCTCAGTGTCACATTGTCATGTTTGAAGTGAATAGTGGTACGTATATAGTAGTAGGATGGGGTAGAGTGTGATTTTTTTTTTTTTTTTTCTATTAGACATGAATATTTTCTTTCTTATATTTTCTTTTGCCGATTATTATCGATCAAGCGAACAGAGTGGGGTGGAGGAAAATAAATCTGGGACACTTGCACAATGATAGGATATTAGAGGGGATCTGAGGGCTTATGCTAATTATGGTGAAATGCGGAGGGATTTGCGCGACATTACAGCACTGCTGGGGTATGTACGTTGCACAGTTGAGTCGTGTTGACCATGAAATCAAAGCGGCAAATATGTCGGCGTTTTATTGTCGGTATGTCATTTACACTGCGCCAAAATCAAATTTGGCTCGTTTTTACGAACTTTCCATATAAAAATACCCATTGTGAACTACAAATTATTTACAGTTCAGACTAAAAACGATTATTAGCAAAAACAAACTGAACAACCTTTTGCGCATTTCTTTCTTTACAACTCTTTGAGTAATCTGCGAGCTATTTTTAAGACTTTGAAAATGTCCAAACTTTCCATTTGAATGGTAGTTCAGACTCAGTAAACAAAGTCAGCTAGAAATGTGAAGTTTAAATCAAATCGTCGCTTCATTTCGAACTAGTAAGTTGACAAACTTCCACCATTTTGCCGATTTTTCCACTTCCTATACGCCGAAACAGCAAACATTTGGGTGTTGACTAAAGCTAAATTATGTGGGCTTAAGCTTGTGTCAAAAAACGGACAAAATACTCCTAAGTTCCATCAAATACATATTCTATTCCAACTATGGAGACGACATACAATTCCAATGCGATCGCCCATTGGCTTAAGCTGGATTACTCCCACCCAATCCAGCTTAAGCTTGCCCTTTCTTAAGTGTCGTTAGGCAATGACATTTTGTTTTAGACTTTAAGAGACAATAATTATTTTCTTGACTTTAAATTTTATTATGTTTCCAACTTTGCGGATTAGAGTACTGAAATGAAACGGAACATGGTTTTTAACTCGTGGAATTCATTCATTCACTAGTTTTTCTATTAAAAGGAATATTTTTGAATCGTAAAAAAATGCACCCTGATGTTCCAGCATGCCTTAAATACGATACAGAGCAGATAAAGAATTTAACGTCTAACAAAAATTTGATCTTTTCGTTATCATGGTGTTTCTTTAAAAATTAACTAGCAATCAACAAGACTTAGTTCAAGAACAAAAATACTAAACAAACTATATCACATCCTCCTTTGGTGATTTCAATTTGGAGATTTCCAGATCTATTATCAGTGATTTTCCAAAATTTTGTGATCACAATTACGTTGCATAATTTGGAGTGCTTCAATGTCCGTAATATGGACTTCAACCTTAGAGATATCCCAGTTGATTGGTGAGATTCGTTTACAAAAGCTAGGCGGCCGACTTCGTTCTGATAAAATACAAATTTAAAAAAAAAAAAAAACCCACTCGCATTATCCTTATTCTGCATGAAAAGGGCTTCTGGAAAAACTGTAATCCAATGGAACTTGATCCCATTTCGCCCTTGCACATGACCGAAGAGTGACTGATTTCCATCGACAACGTCACCGCATCGATAGTGTCGTTCGTAGTGTGCTAAGTTGGTGATACCATCTTTGCGCGATACTAGTTCTCAGTCAAACTGTACGTGGGTATTTCCAAAATTTTTATTTACTCAACAAGAAGTTAATCAATTACGAAAAAAAAATAATCATAATAAAATTTCATATATCACTTATCCTTTGATCTATAGATCTGCAATAGCGTCTGAGTGCAAAAGTTAGAGTGGCCATCCACACACCAGTATTGCTTTGTTAGTGTTTCAAAACCAACTTACTTCTGTCATGTGTGTGCATTTTTCCATCAGAATCACAAGCAGATAAATTTGTGGCACCACCGCAATGCCATTCAACTTGATTATGACTCTTTTTTTTTCGTTGAGGTTCAGTGAGATTGCAAATCGCATTATTTACCATATCAGCCTCCTTTTGTCGTCGAGAGATTCTGAAGAACTAAAGCGATAGCAGTTATCGTGAGTGTTTTGTTTTTATTTTTTTTTTTTCATTCCAACATTATAAAGCTATTACCACTTTTAGTGCTAATAATTTACATTTCTCTTTCTTGTATTGTTTTCGGTGTAATTTTCCACATCTGAGAAGTGAGAGTGTGTGTGCCAGGGCAACGATTAAGATGTTTCACTTTTGTTGTTTACACTGTTAGGTGTGATACCAAAGATGAGAGGCTTGTAGATAGATTATAACCAGAAATCACTTTAACAGAGGAGATGCGTGATTTTAAATTACTTCTGGTTGTTCGGTGAGCAAAACACAGGAATGTGTTCAGTGAGAAGAAAGAAAACAAAATGAATGCGTAAAGACTAGGAAGGTTGTAAATTAGCATAGAATGAGAATGGAACAAATAAACAGGCGAGGGCGGTCCGTATCGGAGAAGGTAAGTAAAATCGCCAAAGAATTGGAACATCGATTGAATTTGAACCAAAGTGTGATGCAGACGTTTTTTCAAATTCAAAACCTAACTCAAACTCAAAATGCATTTGAAGACCTCACCACATGATGATTATTTGATCAAAAATTGCAGATAAATACATAAGAAAACGGTGGTGGGGATCTGCTGGTGTTTGGTGTACCGAGTTCACACCAAACTGGGCTCAAATGTATATCTAAAGTCACTTCCTCTTTGGTGAAAATTCGAGATAAAAAGCGGGGTAAGTCAGCTGACAAACTGGTACCTAATTTGTTCAAATTTGTCAGTACAAAGATAATTTAAATTTATAAAAATGGCGCCCAACGTGGGACTATGATATTTTCTTCCTTAGTTTCAGTCTGAGGTCACATTTTTCTGTGCACCAAATCGAAACCAAATGGTCAACCACTACAGCTCGACTTAGTTCAACTCTTTTGTACAGCTGCTGTACAGATAGTGCTTAATTGAACTACCTACTCAATGATGGTGTATGGCATTATCAGGTATGGTACAATCGGACTATGTTTTCACAGTTCACTGAAATCGGGATATAGAGGCAAACTATTTGACCGAAATCTCGCAGGGTCAGTAGTAAAAGTTTACCAGTAATTAGGATCCGCACGAGTAGATTGGTTTCCTTTAATAAAAAAACATTGGTGTGCGTTATAGATACAATAAGCAGCGTTGCCGCCTTTTTGAACCTTAAGATCCATGGACCACTTTTTTATAAATTATCAAAATGGCCCCTTTTTTTAGTTTAACAAGCAATCGCTCGGAGTAGAAGGAAGCACCTTGGCAGGTACTTCTTTAATCACTTAGAGGAGGTTGGTTCCTCAAACAATATCGGGACCATTATTAAATCTGCAGGGAAATTGATTGTTTGGGCGATTTGGTTTAGGTTTCTAACCGTAACGGTTCCCTGGGGATGGCGATGGGCCCACTATGGTGCCTGGTCTTTTTGTGATGAACTCAAAACCCCACTCAACCTAACCTAACCTAACCTTAGTTTAACTAATATTTTGTTCTCTATTGAATGAAAAAGAATGCAAAAATATGACAATATGTGCTTCGCAATAAATACATTTGTTTTTTTGTTTTAAGTAAATGTCTTTGCAGCTCTGTTTTTTTTTCTCCCATATTAGTATTTTATGTGGGTACCAGCTTTTTTCGCTCGAGCTCCTTTTCTTTCCATTTTTTTTTTTCAATTTTCCGACGGCAACTTTGCACCTAAAGCCTTGGAGCAGAGACTCAGCATTTGACCGGTTGTCGAGAAAGAATAGCTTACAATTAAGTTCATAGCAAGCAATTTTTAAAATTTAACAACGAAAAATATCAGTGTGACCAGAGTGTAGTACGCAACAACAAGTTGAAGAGTCTTAAAGGCAACTGTTGAATTTTTCTAAGAGTAATAAGATTGTTTTAGTTTGGTATTTCTTTGGCGGCGAAATGTGTACCAGTACAAGTATATGTAGTCTTCTGTTGTAGGGGACTGGTCACACTATTTTGTAAAAACACGGGTCAAATCTCCACATACGTGAACGAGCTATAAGCTCAAGGAATTGTGCCTCCTTAACACACGCAACGAAAGCAGATTCCATCATGTATTGCTCGTTGACGGATAAGTCGGGCCTTGCCATCACTTTGCAAATTGAAATAAATCACCAAAAACACACCCAACATAAATCAACTGATAAACGAAAGCAATCAGTACACCAGTTAGTTTCCGACTTCAAAATGTGCATTATCAGTCTTATCAGCAGGTTATTACCACTTGTCCCCTCTCATCAAAATATTATTAAATAAATTCATAATTCACTAAGCCGAAGAACTTGTACTCTAATTAACCTTCAAAAATGTTCATTAAAAGTGCAGAAAAGGTCTTCGCCACCCCTGTCATCAAGAAGTGACTTTAATTTAGTGTTTTTTTTTTTAGGAAACTTTTGCCAAGCTATACAATTTATATAATGACCGAAAAGCCATACATTGATCAAACACTATATAAATTAATTTTGATAAGACCGTCTGATATGAAAAAATTGTTTAACAACACGTATGTGTGTGATAACATAAGAAATTCACAGCCTTGACTTTACTATCAACGCGAATGGTTCTACGTAAATGCAGAGCACATCAAGGAGTGAACGAACAAAAAAAAAATAAACACCGCGAATACTTAGTAGACTTATTTATTGCTTAATAGCTTAGCATTTCATTTCCTTCGCCCCCCGCCTAGTACACAAAGTAATAGCTTTTTACTTTCACTCTTCATTCATTGATAAGAACGAAAAGATTGATTTAAAATATTAAATATATCCCCAAAGCACGTAGACGAAAAATATGCATAATCAAGATTGTTTAGTTTCAGTTCACTTGTGTGATACTGATAAAAATGTTGATAATTTTTTTTCTATTTTATCTGTAAGTGATTAGATTTCAAAGACATAATAAGTTCGTTAAAGTCTAAGCCAAGCAAGCAGAGGCACGTGTGGGTGTAGCGGACCCAGAGGAGTTACTTTTTCCATTTTACAAAATTGAATTCCATTCACTGTATGACGTCATTGCAAAAGTGTTTCTCTAGATAATTGTTTTGCAACCGAATATAAACAAATCATGCGTGCGGAAGCGAAATTAAAAAAAAAAAAAAAACGTTTTTTTTTTGCAAATATTTAATCTAGAGAGAAACAAAATATATCGAATAAATGTAAACACAAATGGCTGCCGGCAGTATTGTTTCGTGATTGTGTGGATGGGGGGAGGCAGCTTTAAAAATTGCAGCGGTTTCTGGATTATGAGAGATGTAAATTTAATCAGAGTTGGTACTTTGGTGAACCAGGAAAATTAGTTTTTATTTTACTGAATTGCATTGTTGGGTAGCAACGAGAACTATTGGTTCATGTATAGTAAAAATATTTGCAAGGCCACTTAAAAGGGTGTATAAGAACAATAAGTTTAAATCAAAAAGTATTTACTGGCAATAAAAAAAAGAAGTACCACTCTTTGGAGTTATTAGGATATCTATCCTCATAATCATATTTAGTGCCAGGCTAGATTTTATACGAACTCACTTTTTCTTGTTGTATATTGCCTATTGTGACCAGCAAAACATTTAATGTGAAGGTTATAAATGGTTATTAGTAAGGCCCATTATGTTCGCATCTCACATAGCAACTTCAAATCAACTGAAAGTTTTTTTTAAAGTGGCTTATTCAGAAAATACTAGTCAGTCCTCTAGGACTTATACATGCACTTATACAGGACTTATCTGGTTTAATTCACGACTTGTTAAAGTAAAATTCGAAAGATATAATTACATCAATGGACCTTGTTGAAATACTCTAAGAAACAGCTACATAAACTTTTTCTAAAATGAAATAAAAAAAAAATATATATAGGTCTCAGATAGCAATGTTGCGATAAGCCTATTTTAATTGATTTAAGGTATAAAAATAACATTTTCTGTAGTGTTCCAAGCACGAGCCCAATGTAGCAAAAGCAATATTGTGGAACTTAATGGTAGATAACTTAAGTCGTCTAGATTTATGATGGTTTAATTCCGCGAGGTTATCCATGAAGGGTTTACCTAGTCACTGTTTGATAATGCCGGAAATATGCATGAACCCTAGGCCTAGCTGAAAGTTTTAATTTCTTGGACGAATGGAATTGACCTATACAATTTTATTCCGCCGTTTCAGCTGCTGAAAACGAAAATGTTCGAATTGCCACTGTTATTTTTCGTGAGTTCTGCCAATTTCTACCGGTTTGATAACCCTTCCCGGACAACACTCTTTCGCTACTAGTCCATATAATTAGTTATCTATTCCTAATTTACTATCATAAATAAAATACAAACATACGCACCTACACATTTGCAAAAGCTATTCTATTAGCACATACTCCACCGATGAACTGTTGTGACGCATGTGAATAAAAACCACGCGAAAATTGTCAGTAAGCATTTACCTACTGATGTTTTGATCAAATCTTAGTGATCAAATCTTAGTAGTCATTAACTGTTTGATTAATGAACATAAGTTTCATAATTTCACTTTCTTTTTATCAACTACGAGTATTTATCCATTTTGAGTGATGATTACTATTTAACTTGAAGAAAACAATCAAATGGTTCACCCGCCAGTGACATTTGCACCACACACCCACCAACACTGTTCTTTATGGTGATGGAATGTGTCATTGTCGGTGTGCGCTACTGGGACTGCATTTTTCGCTTTTAATTGCAGTCACGAATGTTTACCCAAATATTTTGTTCACACGTTGATCTATATCATATTTTATTTGTGTAGAGGGGAAAGTGTGGGTTTGTCTTCTTTTTTTTTTAATAAATTAAATTTCATGTCACCACCAATTACGTGGGTGCAGATGAAAAATCTGAATAAAATTAACTTCATCGGACTGTGTTCGGCAAGTATGTGCGGCGTCAATTCCAATTAGACGTGAGATTTTTTGTTTAATTAATTGGATAGAACGCGATTTAATTTGGAATTTCATTTTCGTTTTATATATCTGTCGTGAAACAGACGAGTATCTTCCATCGTTATTGAAGGGTTTATGGTTTGCCAAATTAGTTTTATAACAAAATCGGTGGGTGGTATATCTGTTGCAGTTGTTTTACAATGATTTATATAGTTTTATATTTTTTTAAGAAAATGTGAATGCTTTTAGGAAATAAATGCCTGATGCTTATGGAGTAGTGTCGACTGAGGTAGCGAAGAAGGGCACGATTTTTGGAGGAAAGAAAGATCAGGAAGTCGGGTTTGGAAAGGCAAATAAGTACGAATATGCAGTCAACTTAAGTGAAGAGCTAACATCTTCAGATCCCTTCGAAAAGCTATATCAAACAAGGCGTTAGTGTACGTATTTCCTTGTCATCCTTATGCAGTTTAATTATGTAAAAAAAAAAACATTTCACTCCAACCTAGGATGATATTTCGTCGCTACAATGCAGAACTAGTCTAAGTCCAAAATATCGAAATTTACAAATTTCACATAAGAAAATAGCCAGTTGCATTCCGCGCATGCCTAGGTGATGACTGTATTCCTACGCGCAATAGTACGTTCACAGTTTTAATCATACAAAAAATCCTATGTCCTTCAATTTTCTTTTTAGTGCAGAACTAACCTTTGTCCACTACACCGACTTAGGACACCAAGGTGTTTCATAAAATAGTTTGGGAGTAAATACATTTTCCAACTTAAAAATCGCTCTACTGATATTTTGTAAAAGTGTGACTTAGTCTAGTTCTGCATTGTAGCGACGATTTTTGTTTTAATCATAACTGGGATATAGAAATGAGTACACAAGACTTAAGGTCGCTGGATTTCTGTTTCTGCAGAAAACATGAATGTACTACTGACTTGCTGTCGCCTTTCTGGGGGCATACTGATAACACAAACCACATATTTTGTTGCAGAAAATGAGCGAAATGTATAATACGATTAAACATACTGGAGCAGGCTTTCTGTACGTATGTGTGAAAATTCATTCACTTTGGAATTCAAAAATTGGTCATGTGTCGCGTAAGATTTTCTGTGTTTTAGCAATCATTGCTCGCGATTTCATGACATAAAATATATACAAGTTGTCATGCGATTTTGTTGCCAAGGGTCTTTCTAATTTTAAGCTTAACCTTATTGTTGTTGGTCGGAATTTACAGGTAATTTTGTATTGAGGGGTGTACATTTTATAGTAGAACGAAGTCGATTTGCATATATATAGATAAGCTCTTAAGGATCAAATTGCAGTGGGCATGGTGCAGCAGCTGGTACATTTTCCAGTGGTCCGAGCGACATAGGTTCGATCTTCGACGGCGGACAGCGATACATCAGGCATTCTCCATTACTACACCGAAGGGGGTCTTGCTACTCAGAGTGATCATAAAGTTACATTCTTTGTGAATATTTCTAAGACAATATTTATGGCCAAAACACAAGTTGTTTGGAATGAAAATTGGATTTAAAAATGTTATTGTAAGAGCTCGCTTACAGAGGCCGCAAATCGTCCTCGATATGTATTTTTCATTCACGTTAGCTAAGACATTAGACATGAACTCGTTCCTATTTTCTATTAAGTTAAGTTGCTATTTTTGCCGGTGAACTACAAGAGTTACTGACAACTAGAAAGATACCTTCAGTTTTTGTTGAAGGTTTCGGGTATATTTATTGTTCTTCGAAAAATTTGTTATTCTCTCTGCAACTTGGTGTTACCAATGCTGACAAATATTTTGAGCTCATGAGGTTTATTTGCCGCAATTTACTTTGTATATGCCTATCAGTGGAAGAGCAGATTTGAATTTGAGTCTCTAGACCTTTTTGGCTAACGTTTTTTTATTTCGATGTAGGTACTCTTGCTTAAGATATATATTTAATACCAGGCTTTTTCAGTGTCCAGGCTTAACTTTTCGAACTCACAATAATGAAATTTTGCATAATTGTGAAATTGTCCTTTGTGCCCTTGAAGATTAAAACTAAATAATGATTAGTATCGCAATAAAGTGAGTTTTTCGCTACAGCCAGCTGTTCAGCCTCTCAATACAGCGCGAAATTGCCAGAAAAGCCAATACCCAATGCCGGCTTCAAAATCGTGTAGCTGCCACTTCGGTAAAAGTGCATTTATCAAAAAAAAAAAAAATATATATATATATTTTACACCTTGCGAAGCCATTACTTGAGTCTTTGCAGTTAAATGAAATGTCATTTTAATAATAATAATAATAGTTGGCGCAACAGGTCTGTAGGGACCCTGGGCCTAGCTTCTCGCAACCATTCGTTTTGTGTGAGTTTTTAATTTTTGGAACAAATGGAAGGGATCTACAAATTTATGCCGATTCCAAACGGCCGATTGAGAAGCTCTTTCAAGACAGTTATACTCTCGAATGTTTGTCAGACGTTCGCGAGAGGTGGCGCAGTGAAAAAACCCTGAGTTGGAGTTTGGGATTTTTGCGGGATTCGAACCTGGCTTAGAAATGACATTACATAAGAAAAAAATCAGCAAGAAGTCCGAATTTATAAACTCACATTAATCAGACAGACTTATTGCGGCGCGGTGTAAATAATCTAAATACGACTAAAAACGCTTGGCATCGATGATACGATTTACCGCCGCACTGCGATGGCACTTTGCTTCCACTATTCTCATAATTGACCGCATTGTCGGTTAGCAATAATTTTTGCTCAAAGAGATTCAATGAAGTGTTTCCACCAAAAGTTATACCTACCTTTGAAACGTTTACTTAAGTTATCCCACAACGAATAGCAGAATTGAACTGCCCGCTTAAACTTAATCGGTTTCATTTGATCAAGTGAAAGCAAACCAAACAAAGCCTCAAAGTATATGAAAACAAAAACGAACTTCCTCTCGTATATGCTTCCACATTGACTGCACAAATGTTATCTTAACCTTGCAAAATTCGTTTGTTACTCAATTCCATTGTCAATAAAGTTATCATAAGGTTCCAGTTATCTTTGCCGTAAGCTTAAATTTTTTAAACAAAAATTAAATGCACAACAAAGCACTTAATCATTTGTTTCTCACAGAGAGCGCGAAATTGTCAGAAAATCGTATGCCCGATGCGTGCCGGCTTCCAAATCTTAATTCGCTACTAAACCACCCCTTATTTTTCAACTAATTCTGAAGGAAACACACGAAGGGAAACAATATCAAGTTCAATAAATTCTTACCGATGAATCCAATGTATCCGTCAAGGGACTTAAAAATGACTTTCAAAAAATTGTCTTTCCAATTTGTAAAATTGTATCCAAATTGTTTTATTTGTTCTTTTCGTTTCAATATATATATATATATCAAAACTGGACGTTACAGTTGCAGTTACAAAAAAATGTTCCAAAACTGATCTATCTCTCTCTCTCTCTCCCTGCAGTAAAAATCCAACAAGAAGGTCCTTCGTAAATTTTACCAAAATCACCAAAATCTCTGGTCACTCGCACAATTCTATCAAGTTCAACATTTTGAAATTTTGACATTCAAACGAAATTTGTTCAACTGTTCACTATTTGTTTAACAATCATTGCAAAAATATTCCCCACGAATTCCCTTTTCCAAACAACACGTTTTATTTGTTGTTACTGTATAGCAATTACGAGTAGTTTTTTTTTTTTTTCTTTTGTTTTATCAAGAACGTAAGGGAAAATATAAATGTTTGTTATCGCGATAACACTCTTTTCTGTAATTTATTTCTCTGTTTAAACATTTTATGCGGGAGATAAACTCTCGTTCAGGTTCATTTGGGATTTTCTATTTTTTGTTTTTTAAATGTTTGCTAGACTTGGTCCTTTGGCGCGCCAATCTCAACGGAAACGTTATTCACTTTCGATTTCATTTAACTTGTATATTTTTTTTTTGTCACTTTTTCACGTTATCGATCACCCGTTTAGCTGATAACAACACACTGTCGGTGACGGGGTGGGCGAGTGCGAATATATCTCCAAGTCGGATCGCTGTAACTCTTCGAACAATAAAACAGAAAAACAACTTGCCACCGTTCTTAAGACCGAGGGTAATTTATACTTTGTTGATAAACCGACGATAGATACTGTATCTGTGTCCGAGTGAAAAGAAATGCTCCGCAAAATCCGTTGTCGTTGAAAAAAATAATAAAATAAATGGAAAAGAACTTAAAAAATCCTCAACTGTTAGTTTATAAAGATTTTCCTCATTTTCTTCGGTTTATTTATTGGGTTCACAATTTTCCGCCACGGCACGTTCAGTCAAGACGAGACGAGACGAGACGACAAACAGAGTGCGTATATGCATTCAAGAACGGAAACTTTCGGTATGGTTCTAAATGTTATTTAAACTTCGATTTGGACTCCCTAGCGTGTGCGACATTCACACGCATACACCTACAGTCAGCATAATGTCTATCGGTGTGGTGGTGCCGAAAAATCAGAAAATGTTTTCAAAACACAGATGAATACCGCTACTATATTGCATCCGCACATATGTGGATGGTTTTGAAAAAAAAAAAAAATACGAAAACACACAAAACTTCTGCTGTTTTGTTTAGTTAGTAGTGGTATAGTATCGAGTGTGCGCCTAGTATACACTCTCTGACATTTTAGTATACAACACTCTGGTCGGCTGGCTGGCATTGCCAGAGATAAGGGTGCGAAGGAGAGAACCCCAGAACAGCAGAAGAAGAATGAAATCGAAAGGAAAGTTGTAGTAGATACAGATACATGACAAAGCAGCAGCAACAAGATGTTGTGATTTTGCGAGTGAATCTCACTTGAACATCATATGCGCCACAGCCACACTGACGCACGGAAGTCATATCGTTTTTATCGGGTAGTGTTAGTAGCCCGCACGCTCGCATTCAGCGAGGGGTAGTGTTTCACACAACTGAGTCACATTGTATAGCCTACTAAACCGGAGCAGCGAAGAGCGTTCGGAAGCTCAGCTGGGAGCTTTGATGTAGGTGTACCGTGTACGAACAGCGGGTAGGCGTAGGGGCCAGTGGCTCCCATATGATGATGATTCAGCGAGAGGGAGCATGCGCCCCTAATTCGTTACTCACACCAACATTGTGGTTGCTTTCGAAGTTCGAATTTTTGCGCTCGAGTGGTGGTATCTAGTATAGCGGTAGCGGGTACATGTGGTGAGAGGTGCGACCGCCTAAAATGAAAGTTGATATGGGGCCATGGGGGTAAGGCAGCTCTGATGTTGATTATGACGATGACGCTCTCGCTTTTATGGAGAGTATCGACAGTTGCTACTGTTGATTATTTGGACTGGCTAAAATGGAGAGTAATTGCTAGAGGACATTGCCTGTTGGGCGCAATGTAGTTACAGTCGGCGATATTGCTGCGGCTTCGAAGTAAGTTGAGATTGAAATTTTTAAGTTGGCGGTGGAGCCTAGACTGCAGGTTATGTTAGGTTAGAGGAGCAGGTTGCATTACATCCAATTTCCACCCAGAAGCTATTGAGTTCCATTGTGACTCGGCTTTTTTTAGTACAACTTACAAAACCATTCGGATCTGCTGATGAATCTCCTTATATCTAATAGAGGAATCTATTGTTGTTAGAACTTCCAAGCCTTGATGGAAGAACCGAGCTCCTATACAAGAGTAGCGGCGTTCTTGGAGGAGGGCTGGACGTGACACAGGAGATGTTCGACAGAATCTATTTCCTCTTCATCCCTGCAGCTTCTGCAGAAGTCACCTCTAAGGATACCCAGCCTTTTGGCCATGTTTGCAATGTCGAAGTGTCCGGTTATTACCCCGGTTTGGTTTCTATCGAAATAATTTAAGATTTTTGACATTTTAGTGGCGATTGCGGGCCATCTAAAGCTACGAGTTATGATCCAACCGTAAGTGTTGCTCCATCGATCTTTTGCTAAATTTAATGTGGCATTACCAATGAAGCTCTTAGCTGTGTTCGGAATGAACTAGAGATACATGAGAACGCAGAGATGATCGTGGAAATAATGTCGCCGCACATTCCCGATCGGTTATGACGATAAAAGAACAATCCTAAGGCTGTTTAGCGGCAGCCAACAATTACTTGCATTATGCTGAGGATATTGACATTTGAAGGTATTGGAAATAAATCAGCGGTAGAGATGGATGAAAATGGGTCTTGCTAATGGGGTCAAAACAAAGCATATTCCGTCATCGAAAATTCACTCTCAACATTATATCAAACGGAATAACCTCGAAGTAGTTGAAGATCTCGACACCTCGTTTATCAGGCTCTAAACTCTAGTAAAACTTCATAAAATGTCATCACTACATTTATAGCAAGACATCTGACAGCCAGTGGTGCAGACTCACTGGCCTTTTTAAGGAAACTTGTTTCAAAATTTAAATTTTCTGTTCATCTATGAATCGCCTCAATCGAAAAACACAGTTGGAATCCTTCTAGACGACTAAAACACTGAGAGTATTACACCCCAGAAATGCATTCTGTCTCCCTCCCATTTACAAATGGCGCTAACAAAATCCATCCGTGTATCTATCACTCGCAGGTAGTTACTCCATAATCAAAAACACAACAAAAAGTCCTCCACACGACTTTCCATTCATCTCCAATAAACAATTGAAGGCAATTCACATGTAAACAACGAAAAAAAAAATCCCAAACTAATTGTTATGAGTATGACACACCAACCAAAACCATCCACACCAGGCATTTGTGATAATATCCTGCGCTCGCGCCCACATGTGTTCGCCATCGGGTCCATATTGTGCCAAAAAAGCATTATCTTACAGTATCAGGCTTCAGCGTAGTATAAAAACCCATAAAATGTAACACAACTACCACTGCTATTATGCTACCGAAGAAAATAACAAGCCAACAGAAAAATTGAAAAAAAAAAAAAACCTCCTTTGGGCGCAATGAAACTCCCATGTGTGTTAAAGTATGTATATGCGTGGGGTACACATGGTAATGCGGTACCTATGCCGAGGCGACTGTGACTGCGAATGCGACCTCCTATATGCGATGACTGCATATCGATGCACTCGAAACGTTCTTGTTGTTTTTTGTTTGCGTTTTACTCGAGACTTGAGATTTTGAAACGTTTAAAACCGAAGAATTGGATAAGAGTTGCAGCAGAGGTAGCGAGTAATGAGATATGGAGAGTTCCATGTGTTTGTCGTTATACCAACGTGGTCTTAAATGTTGCACTTCGGCAGGGAGTCAGAGTCGAAGGAATATGATGTCGAAACCATGTGTGGTGATTTGTTTTTTTTTTTTTTTGTGTTCAGAGCTGAGCTCGGAGATTTTTCATTCCGCCACGGAAGACCCTGAGACCCTGATATCTCACAGAGTGACCCCTTGGACTTTTTAGGTATTCAGATCGAAATGGGAATAGGATACTAACATTAGTTTATAATTGACACTTTTTTGTTGTGTTCCAGAGACAGAGTGGTAGTCTATTTTAGAAAAATCCGTGTTGGTGTTTTTTTTTAAGAAATTTGTTAATTTTTATATACGAAATTGATATAGTGTGTGAACAGATTTAACGTTTGCAAATAAGTGCATATGAACAAATTAAAACGAGTTAATTTGAAAGATAACACTGGAAAGAGAAAAAGAACACCCTTAATATCCACTGAAAGTCTACTAAAAGTACGAGTATTTTGTTGTACTAGAGTTCGCCCAGTGGTAGAAATTCGACCATTATAGTGAGCTGCCTTTGGCTTATACACAGACATATTGGAAAACAAATTACAGACGGAATTGCATCTCTGTACAACCTTCAAAACAAAAAAAATCGATGTCACTTTTAGTTTGTTGTGCTACGATTCTCATTGAATTACTTAACTTTAAAATATAAGCATAAATGTAGACACACTAGTTAGTGTGTTGGACTACTTAGATCCCAGGTTCGAAAACACAAATTAAATCTTGGTTTTTTCCACTGCGGAACCTCTGGCGAAAACAAACATGACAAACATCCAAAAATACAACTGTCATGAAAGAGCTTCTCAATTCAGTCGCTCGACTTGGTAAAACATTTTATACCACTTCCAATCGTCCCTGTAGTATCGACAAAATCCGTACTGTATATTATAAAAATGAGTATGATCAATATGTGGAATATGAATAATATGTTTGACATATTGGTAGAAATAAACTGACTGGACTGTGAACAAGCGAATAAAAAAGACGCGTCCTTTTGCGAACTCTACAGTTCCAAAAATAAAAACTCACACAACACGAATAGTTGTAAGAAGCTAGTTGCAGGATCCCTTACAGACCTGCCGCGCCAACTATTTATTTTTATTTTTAAGCTGAACTAAAGATGAATCTAAACGAGGATTTAAGACAGATGAAACCGATTTCAACCCGTTTTAAGCCCACGTATTGTCAAATCTCATCAAAAATAACATTTGTTTTTTGCTGTCGGTCACTTGGAAATTTGATTGTTCGGCATTACTTACGCTGAAATTCCTGTCGAATCATCGGAAGTAGCCTCCAAAATGACTCGGCAGACGGAAATATTTCCGAAGATCTACCACATCGTGCACCAGTGTGGTTTTAGGCCCGGCAAGTAAACAACCTACCAAATTTTCACACTACGGCAGGTCGTGGAAAAAACTACATAGGTCGATAGCCACCATTTTTTTGTCGACTTTAAAGTGGCTAATTATTTGTAGCAATGAGCTATACTGTGAACAGCTTTGAAGGAGGACATTGAACAGCGAACTCTACGAGCTTTAAACCGACATCTACCTGACCAAAAAAATGCACATCAATCGCCTGGGACATGTAAAACAAATCGATATCAACGCTTCGGCCAGAAGTGGAAGGGGACTTCAATTAACGTGGCCCAAGATCGCGCTTACTGTGGGGAGGCATATTGAAAGTATAGGTATTTTAAAGTTGAACCTGCTTATGTTGTGCAAAAGTTGTGCGAAACAGATGGCAAACATCCGACGGAAAAGACACATTGAGAAGGATCTTTCGATAGACGCTTCTGACATATTTTTCGTATACTTCCTGGTGTTAAAAATTGCACAATGCTTTGCAGTTTTATCATGACGAAATATTGTATACCAAAGCTCGAGCTCAGTTAAGGATGCAAAATGATCGCCAGTCTCATACGTAAGTACAAACGAAGCTATGGTGGACATGTCTATTCTCATTACTTCCATAATACAAAATCATGGAACACCACGATCTAAGTGTTTGAAGTTTGACAGAAATGAAAAAAAATCTTCCAACAAAAACCTAAGGTTTCGCTGTGAAAACGTCACTTAGGAGCGGATGGTGAAAACATTTCCCTGTTTATTTTCAACATGCCATCGACCACTTTGGGCAAAACACACTTTGAAGGAGTAAGGCAAACTTACAAGTAAACCTCCCTTACTTGACATCACCTTGCGTTTAGTCGCTCCGCCTGCAGTTCGTATCGCCTCAGCTTCTAACAAAATCATAATGAGACCCAAGTTCACCCGCCTTCAGTACAATTATAATCCTTTAATTACTACCCCGTAAAAGAATATCATCAAGGCAAACCCCACAGAATCAGTCCAAGCTTTCTCACGCACACCGCCAAGGGATAGTCCATTCCTGACAAGAACTCTCACCTGCTGTGTACAATACTTTTGAATTTCATCTCGACCGCAGAGGAGCATCCCATTTCTACTAAGTGATTGCGACTTTCAAAAGCATAGTCATTGTCACTCGATTAAACAACTTATTATCCTTCTCCTAATTATTTTCCAATCACAATATCACTCTAAATTGAATCTGCTTGCTATCCACTCACTTGGAAGGCGGCGTGATAGGAGGGATCATTAAAACGAAAACAGAAAAGCAAGCCCTTTCGAAGGTTGTAGCACAGCATGTGTGCTGTGTCCTTTCGTCCCTCTTAATCAATTGAATTCAATATGAAGTCATCAATGAAACGAATCCGCACGAAGCGGAAAAGAGGACACGAGTACTCGAACTCGAATTCGTCCTGACAGTTTCACATTTCATTCATTGAAATAAATAAATAAATGATATCTTTCCCTGATACGTGGGAAGGCATTACATCAGTTGGCTGCTATGCTTTTCCCTCAACCTGCCTCCACAACAAAATACAAAAAAAAAGAAAGAAAAAAAAAACTTTTCACACACATGCGGCACAATCCAACTTTTCACAGGCGGGCGGCGGCGACGGCAGCCGGTGGGAGGAAATCACTTCACTTAGTTGGAAATTTACTTTTGTTTCCATCTTTTATGAAACCTGTCCATTTGGATTGAATGATCCCGGTCGAATGAGGACGACTGCTGTAGGTTGACAAGGACGAATCCATATACCTGAAGTAGGAACTCATCATTGAGTTTGTTGTGCCGCTCTTTTTTTCTCTCCAGTTTGGGTTCGTCCTTTTTCTGTTCCATGCCGGCGATAAAATCATTGGCAATGCGATTTTCAACCAAAACGCAGAATGGATCCCAATCCCCTAGACCCAGAGTAAAACTTTTACCTCCTCATCTGCCGGCTCCGTATGAATGGCAGTTGGGTGGTTTGCGGCTGTCGGCTGTCTAAGTGGACGGCGAATGGTACCTAAGCTGGGTACACCAGAGAAAAGTACGAGTAAAAAAACCAAAAACATCGCAGTCCACGTTCTTATTTTTCCTGCAGCCCTAAAAGTTTGCCACCTCTATCACGTTTGGAGGAAATTTTTGTGAGGGCGTAATGTGCTCATGTGTTTAGCACCAGTGAAGCACACACTCGAACACTCACACCCACAAGTGGTAAAAATGGAAAACAAAGTCCAGAGAAAGCAACAGCAACCCCGTCAGCTGTTTGCTTCTGCTCTGATGGAAACAGGATACAGGAATAGGATTTGCCCCCAAAGCCCAAAGAAGACGGGTATAATTTCATTGCCAAGAAAGTGACGTATCAAAGGATAATTTGATATCGATATTTTGTGTGAATTTTTAATGAGTTTAGTATGTTCTGTCTGTGGCAACGCGTATTCGATGTGAAAGCAATTTTGAAAATTGCATTAAAGAAACCGCATGGTGTCAGAAATGTGCGAGCACACGATTATGGCATGTTTGCGTCACTTTTCGTAATGCAGGGAAAGAGCAGAAGCGTTCGAAGCGTCGTTTGGTTATCTCTCCGAGACACGCAGTGGGTGATGGTAAATTGTAGCACATACCCGTAGGTCGGTTCAAGCCCACATTTGGCTTTCGGCCGCATTTTTATGAAATGTAACAACGGAATTAAAAAAAAAAAAAAAACTCTCACTCCGCGGTACCTCCTTCTCATGCAAGTCACCGTCACGAAGCAATGCAAACACTTATAGGAAGAATTCCCGGAAACTAATAAAACCAAAGAATTTACCTCAAACAGAAGGAAAACGTTTGGTTCCCAATTTTAAGGCCTTCCCTCAGCCATTCCAAAGCAAGCTCAACATGTTCCCTTCCCCAAGCGAAACATATACACATTTTCGTCCATATTCCCAGATCCGATGTTCAAGTCTTTGAATTTGCCGTTTCAACATCCATCATCTCTTTGAAGATCCCCCCATTTCATGGAAACCACCATCTCCAAGTAGGTAGAGAGAGAAAACAAAAAAAAAAAAATTGAACTTTTTAAAGTGGGTGTGTAAGTATCTGGCACGTGCGAGCATTTACATTTTCCCTCTTCCCTCCCCGCCCTTTGGGTCTCTCTGCTTCCTATCCGGCCAATTTAAATTTAAAACACTCACACATAGACGTATATCTACAATAATATCGGGGCCAATGATTATTTCTCAATTTCCATGTCCTTTCGTTTCTGTTTTCACTTTTCCTTTGTTGACTATTGGCGCCCTGTCAATTGAATAATATTTTCTGATGGAGTCACGAACAGGTGTAAATTTGTCAAAACAAAAAAAAAAACTTTTGTATGTGATATTACAATAGGAACACACCGTTACAGCTCATGATGGTACTCGGCTGACAGGTGAACGGATATTCCTGGGCCACCGGGAAAAATGTTTCTATAATTTTTGTTCACTGGGCAGGTATTGGTTTCGCGGAAATTTTGAATGTTGGGTAGGAGGCGTAAAACATTCATGTACTTGTACATAACCTATAAAAGCGTATGGCACGCTTAAAATATTTTTTACATCTACTTACATATTTCATAGGAAGTTGTAAGATAAATGAGTTATTATACAAAATAATTTGAGCTGTTCTATTTTGTTGTCAATGCTGTCAATGATGTGGTACCAACTAAAGAAATTAAAGACTACCTAACTAAAGAAATTTTACTAGCTAAAGAAATGGAAGACTACGACAACTAGTTTGTTAAATCTACCAGCGACATTAAAAATGAGAATGCTGCAGATAATGACAGATGACCACCAACAGCCTTAGAAAATCTGTACAATTACCTTGCGACTATAGACAGTGTACCTAATTTTTTCAATATTTCTATTATTCTCATATCAATTGGTATAGTACTGCTGTCAAATCACTTCGATCAAAGTCAAAAAATTAGGCACACGAAACGTGTGGGTTAGCTGAATCGAATCCACCAGCAAAGCTGATACATGGCTGAGTAGGTAAATGGCATAAGGTATAGGTATACCCAATACCCAATACCCTTATCAATATTCATTTCGATTAGAAACGTTACATAGATACCCTCGTAACTACTAATCTGCTTTTCGGATTGTTTTGTATATGATAAATTGATAGATATCAATCTTTGGATGTTGACTGTCAAAATGGAAAAGTTCGGGAAACGAAATTCGAACGCGAACCAAAAGAAGAGAAATCAACCAAGCGAATAAATGTAGGAAAATGGATATGTTTGAAGGATTTGCTTGCCAGTGGGCGGAAAGCATACAGCTAGCTGTCTATTAATGCATGTCATTCGCTGACACGTATTCCTTTTGCATGTTCAAAGGTGGGTAATGTTGAAGGCGGAAGGATTCGCATGCGAGTATTTACTGTGTTGGAGGGTGTGAGGATGACGTTTTTGTGGATGGGTTGTTTTTTTTTCTATCGACATTATTGCAAGTTTGGTCGGTGCGAAGGAACGAGGAACATTCTGAAATTTCTGTAAAATGACTACATATGTCATCTTAGTTAAGAACCACTTTCACGTTGCAGCGGTTTTTCAAAAATTCAAAAATTATGCAAACAAAAGAGTAACAAATTTTTCAATATTTAGTTTGAAGATCACTATTGCTTATCTATTTAGTTGGTAACTAATTATTAGATATTGTTCGGGATACAAGCTTTACATGGTTTATAAGGTTTTATACAAATCGAAAAGGGGGTTTTCGAGATATGATCTGTTTCTAAAATACGCGTTTTCGGTGATTTTAATTGAAAATTAGACGCAAGAATTTTAAAAACATCAAACTTATTTTTACTATGCATTTTGGTAAAAATCCTTTGGTACAGTTTTTGGCGTAAACTAAAAAAACTAAGTTTTTCAAAAAATACTTTTTTCGAAAATCCGTTGTATGATAGTACCTATAGAGAAAGCTGAGTTTGTAATTAAGTTAGAAATTAACATATTATCTTAGAAATCATTTTTTGTTATAATCGTATGGACCGTTTTCGAGATATGTCTAAGTTTCAAAAGTACTGTTACTAGATTTTTTAGTCAAAAACTGGGTATGCAGTCATCCTCATGGTAATATTATCTATTTAAGTTGAAATATCAATTTTGACTGAAATCGTTATAGCCGTTTTCGAACAAATCAAACTGGTATGACCATGTTATATGTTAAGTACCATTAATATTGAGGTAATATTGCAGCGAACAAAAAAAAAACGGCCCCGAACTGTAAGCTAACAAACTCAATTCCGAAATTTCAACGAAATCTCGAACCACTCTTAAGAGTTCCTCTACCATCGTAATGTCAGAATTGATTAACATCTCGAGTTTGAAGTTTTGTACGAATACAATATCATTCTCTTACTACTTAATGGAGAAAGTTAAAATATGTTGGTCATATTCCAAGGGAAAACTATGAGCTTTCAAATATGTAAGTTTCCACATAGCATGTAGTTATTTTATTTAGTACAAACTACCTCTTCTTGTAATTTGTAAAATGCATTTTAAAATGTGGATAATCCGCTAAGCATATACAAAGCAAACATATTTAATCAGCAATCTAATATAATCTGCGATTGGACTTATTTTATGAAGCAAACAATGCATATTTGTCAGAGGCAATATTGTTCCAATTGGAAAATAAATTTAATTTCTTACGATCGAGAAATAAGTTAGTTATAAAATTTATTTTCACTAGTAAATAGTATTGCTGCAATAAAATTAACTTTGTATAACTATTAATTATACAATAAAAAAAACTTTAACTCGAGAAAATTAATAGAGATTTTATATTTTAGAATCAGAAAAAGCAGGGAAGTGCAATACGTCTGTTATGTGTTAATAAGGACGACTGTCAGGCCAAATTATTGCAATGCGATCTGCAGTAACGAAGGAAAAAGAAAGAGTAAATAAACTGTCGATAAGCGATTAATTCCAGTGATGCACAAAATTGGTTATGCCATTGATGAGCAGCAGTGGTCTCACTCCTACATTTGTATTAAACAGGGTCATCGTTATTGTAATGTAGAAAGTCATCACATCACTCAAAGACGGAACTTAAATGTATGTCATTCACCACAAAACAGACAAGCCCACTTTGTTTTTCATTTCGTATGCTCTAGTTCTTGCAACACTCAAAGTAGACCATAAACATTTTATTTATTTCGTTAATTGCTGTTTTCGTGCAAACATGATTTGGAAAATACCGCATTAATATTAGTGCACGCATAAAAAGGCAAAGCAATGCTGTGATGTGATGTAAGATGTAGTTTTTACAAATATTAATTTTCCATGTCCATCTATAATTTGAAGAACTGAAAATGGCGACATTTCTTAATATAAAACGATCCATTGTGACCTACAAAATGAGTACAGTCGAATCTGCTCAACTGAACCCCCAACTTGCCACAGTTACATTGGTTATCTTTAATTTATTTATTATTTTTTCCACTCAAGCGGCATTTTTTCGTAGGCGAACCAACCAATTTTTTTCAGTAAAGTGTAGTCCAGATAAGTGGAATTACTACAAAAAATTCATTCGAGTAACTTCCGTCCGTATTCACAATCATTTGTAACTTTTAGCTTTTAAGAATCTATGAAATTAGTTTGTAGATCAGAATAGACAATTTTGTTTTTGAATTCTGTCATTGCCCGTACTAATAATCACATTTTTTAGTTGTTTATTTATTTGTTTAATTTGATCGCTATATATTGAGAATAATTTTTAATAATTTAATATCCACGCTATATTTTATAAGCTCACAATTGCGAAATCTTACTAAAATTAAAAAAATGTGACGAACAACATTTACGTTGAAGGCTAGACATGATTATCAATAAATTCGTGAACACTAAAAATGATTCACAATAGCGAAGAAGAGATGAATACTTTTTAAAATCGTTACAATTCCATGAACTAACAAAAGTGATTATCCGAATTAAATTTTAATATTCATATTTCTGTGTTAACGGTGGGGTTTCTAAAAAAAAAACGTTTTTGCACCAAGATTTTATCATGATCCAAGTCGCAAGTAGTATAAAATTGAATAAAACTTGAAGCGAAGAAAATAATCCCTCTAAACACTTACCAAGAATGCTTTTCTTCCGATAGAAACTAAATTGAATAACGAATAAAAAAGCATCTGCATTATACGCATGCTTTTAAGAATCTATTAAATTAGTGGAGCACTCACCGGAACGGAGTAGTTTAGCAGCAACTTTCATTCCAACATCTCCTGAAAATAGACAAAAAATAAAACAGTATTAGTCTCCGCTGTATAATGCAGTTAATCCTCTATCGGTATTTCCAAGTACAAAATTTAATTTAATACAATCCTGAAACAAATCGCATGACAAGGAAAATGAAAGACCGATGCGCTATGGCACATGGGTTAACAAAATACACAACTGTGCCATTTGAAATTTAATTGCTTTTATACTTTGTAAATAACGGACTAAAAGGTTACGGACAACATATCTACCAGCGGCGTCGCGTGAATTACTTAGATGGGTGTGCAATTCTTGAAAATTATATATTTTTTAAAAATACGGATTTATTTATTGTTTTCTTTATTAAAATAAACAAAAAACCACAAATTTCATGATTTTTTTTATTATAAAAAAAACTCCATTGTTCAAATTAAAAACAGAAAAAAAACAAAAGCACCGCACGAAACTGCAGCCACTTATACTACCTAAACGAAAAGCAAAATTCGTTCATTCATTCATCGACTGTCGTGCACTGCTTTTTTTTGCACGAGCGTTGATGTATTGCATGTATATTTGACTTATGACGCTTTACGGAAACAGAATAAAACAAAAGAAAATAATGAATATTCCGTGTGCACAGAAAACCGTCGCACGAGTTCACTACAAGTTCATCAAAGTAAGCGACATTAACAGGTAGCAGGTACGGCGTGCGGGTGACGAATGACGATGGGGATGAATTCTTGTAGCTGAAGGAAGGTATATAGTTTGGAGTTGGATGAATTTATTTGATGAATACGTGCACAGCCAGATTTCGTGCGAGTTTGAGTGATTTTGTTCGTTAGATCAGGGTGTGCAATGCACACCTTGCACACCCTGACGAGACGCCACTGATATCTACATATAATTACCCATTTGTCATTGGGAAGCACTTGCCACAAAAGTGTAAACAAACCCCATTACGTCTCGAAAACAAGTGTCAATGCATGTAGCGCACTGCAATGTTACACTTTGACGCCAGACATCCCCCGTTCGTGGAGACATTGCCGCCTCAGCAAAACGAACAAGAAATAAACTTTGGCAGCAATAACACCAAACGTCCCAGTCGAAAGGATATAATAAATCTTCTTTCTTGTTACGATATGCGTGGATAGGTGAAGTCGAAGTACAGCGGGAGTCACACTCGATACCCCACATATTATCGGCAAACAATGTTGTCGCGGAAAGCGTTTTTTTTTTTTTTGTTTTGTTTTCTTCTGCCCTCCTTGGGAGACGAAAGAAAAAAAATTACAAACATACACTACACATGTCCCTTGCATCGGCAGTCGTAATCCATTTACCAGCAGTCGAGGTCGATCAGGGTTGGCTCAAGTGAGTTACTTCTCCTACCAAGGACGCGAGGAATTTTCTTTGTGCAACACGCACAAGGAACAGAATCGAAGAAGAACAGGGAGGTTTCAAAGACCCAGTCAGATGGATTTATGTGCTGATCCATACCAACTGCTGGACGAGATGGTGACGCCTTATTGCGATCGTATGCGCCTGATGGTTGCTTTACGTGTGATGTATGGTCGTGGACCGATCATTAAGACATACGCTTTGAAGTGCGGTAGATTCAATTCTCGGTAAATAAACGTCGGATCGCACTGCTGAGGTCATTTGTCGCATCGGAAGATTTTTAAATGAAATGAACCGAGAGTCTAATGGATGCGAGCATTGCACCGATGATACGAGTGAAGTTGCTCTTTCCTCTGTTATCAGAAAAGAAGTTATACATGCGGGAGAAAGAGTTTTTTTTCTTTTCCAAAATAAAGTTTTTGTTTACAAATTCTAATTCGTTTTAGAAGGAGAAGTATTGTGACATCTCTTTGTTTTTTCATTTAACTTTGACGCCATCATCAATTGGCGATATTTTGACAGCATGACTTGATTTATTGGCGAAGCTTTTTGCAAAATACTAGTCCAGTGTCGAACGCATATTAATTATTTCGAACTGATCTCTGTCTGACAGAATAACTTATTCGCCACCTGTTTCCTTCAGTTCGTATATAGCGTGAACAAAGTGTGAAATTTGCGTCTCGACATAATGCGTCTCGCTATCTGTTGCCAAGAGTTGACATTATTCGTGAAGCGAACTTTGTCACACGGACTAACGTCAATGATGGTATTCTTAAAATGGATTGTAAAGGGGGATTTTTTTATGCCTGCACACTTCTTGTAAATTGGCATAATGGACTGTATGGATTTTAGTCAATATAAGGTACGCATAAAATTAAAAAATCGGGTAAAATATTTGCAAACTGTCACTCATGGCCATGGAGTTAGGCCAGAGACAGGGCTCAAAACAGATCTTCACGAATCGTATGGAAAAAAGGGAATTTTTAGGCATCGGAGGGGGAAATTTTGTGTCAACTGACGGTGATCAAATTTTACTTTGATTGTCAATGAACTTTGAATTTGGGAATACAATGGAAGGTTGATAAATTCAAGAGGTGCATACTGTACTTTTTGCCATTGATGTAATAGGCTATTCACATCAAGCTGAAAACCGTGTTTTCCTCGAAAACTCGTCGATGCATTCACACCGACCACCAACTCGTTTTTGTTTGACGTTTCAATCACCTGTGAGACACTAGTCGTTTGTGGCTACAATTTTCGATTGCATTAATTAACAAACAAAATGAATTCAGTGCATTTCAAAATAATATTAGCCCATCAATTAATTGTAGAAAATGATTTTAAATATTTGGTTGTGACATTTGTTCGGTCAGCCATTTTGCTGAATATTGCAAAAGGTGTGTTTGTTTCAACAACCCAACGATTGGAAGTAGTTTCGTGTTGTTTTCGTGGAAAACGAATTTACACTACTCATTTTGAAAACTGATATAAATATGGGAAAACTTCTGTTTTCGTAGAAGTTTTCGAGAGTTTTGCGAAAACCCGGTCTTCGGCTCGGTGTGAAAAGCCTATAACTGTCGCCACTGGTCTACTGGTTTTTGCCGGTCCCCTTTGGCTCAATTTGTATGATTCTTTTAAGTGTCAAGCAGATGTGTGACAATGTCAATTAATCAAATGAGTGGATCAGCTTTAGTTTTAATAGACAAACTAATCAAGTTACATTAACACATACTCGATCTTTGGGATAAATAAAGTCGATGTTTGGGGAAAATAACGTCCGACGTTAAGTCTTGCTGTTATGAAGTTTTAAATTCTCTAAAAACTATTCACTATTCTGCATGCAAATTCAAATGGCATTACCATCCTTCAGCTGCTGTCGGTTGCCTACAATTGCGGGGGCTTTATTATTCAAACACAACACTTCGCAGCCAACAGCTGGTCAGGATGAGAACAAGCTCCCCTCCGATATCCATCCGATTCAATGTGCAACATGTAGGCAGTCTTTCAATTGCATCTGACTGCATGCATCATATCCTCGAATTGCATATACACAGATACAACACCCTCGGTGGTGGTTGTGCCTTCGAATGGAAAACAAAAACAAATCTCTCAACGGATTTCCGGTGCAGGGAAGGATGTCGATGAGAAGAAGTGTCATCCGAGAGTTAAACGAACCACCATTTGATCTTTTCTGACACAATTACACAAAGAATTCATCTTCCAAACAGAAACCGAGTCTTTTGAAGTACACAGTGCCCTTGAATGGACATCTTCTTTGTCGAACAATGGAATGAGTGTCTAACACGCGCCTCCCCTGTACTCTACTGTGTAATTATAAATTACGGAAAATCCTTCCTCTAATCCTTTTCAGTTCAGTTCAGGGAGTAGAAAAATCGACTCCACCTCTTTCTCTAGTGTCTATCTATCCGTCGCCGTCTCTTTGCATAGCAATTCCCATTTCGGTTACTAATTGCTTCCGTTGCTTTAATTACTCCAGACAGGGGTGGGTATTCGAAGACGTCAAGATGATGCCTTTACGGTTTATTCACCTCATCGCACCGCACCGAATGGTAGCAGGGTTTCACAGGAAAAAAAATAAAACAAAAAAAAAGTATCTCTGCGTTATGTATAGGGACGCCCCGACCGGGTACTCAAGACCATGTTTACGTAGAGTAGGATACGGTTCGAGTACACAATTTAGGAAGTACGCGACAATGACTGTGCATAAACGTGAACAATTTAGACACTCGAGCGGAGAAATGTGCGTACATAGTATTAGCTGCTGTGTATACAAAGGCAGTAAATTCTGATCTGGCAAAAATGGAATATTCCAAGTAACAGCTGCTGACGACTGCGACCACTTAGCGGAAGATTATATATTTTCCTTAATGCCCTCTGCAATATGCAGTTGGCTACTTCTTTGGAATTTGAAATGCCAAGGAATTTTTCCTACAATGTGGTTGTTTGCTAAATGCATTTGAAAGTTGTGACGAAAGCTGACTACTGCATGGTAAAACTTTGAAATAGCAAGAGAACAAGGACAAATTGATTAAAAAAGTTGTCATAATAGTAAAAGGTTGAAAAAGTAATCTTTATTTATATTCCTAGTATTTCCTTGTTTACTTATTCCACTATCTCGTTGTTTCCTTTTTTGAGTGCGCAAACCTTAATTGGTGAACAAGTCCGCCAACGAGTGAGGCACATAACCCCCTGATGGCTAAAAGCTAGTGTCAGAAAGGGCGGTAAATGTGTCATAGTGGTCAGGGTTTTTTCACTTTCAATTGTAACCACAAACTTTAAACATCCATTCACTGATTATATTAATTAAAATATACCTGAGAAGAGACATTGCGGGTTACCTTTACTTTTACTTAATAATGTACCATTTAATGAATTCAATAAACAGGTTTTGTAACCATCCCCAAAGGAGGACCATTTTATACTCCACCCGGAGGCTCACAAAAGGCCCTGCAGGCTCAGTGCACCAAGACTTAATATTCATTTAGTAAAAACTAAGCTTCAATATTATCTCATAGAAAAAAGATCCCAAAACGAGATTGATCTGTGTTTGTATTTAGAATTTTTACTTGGCAGCTCCATCCGTTTGCGCATCAGCTTCACCACATCTTGCAAAGTCATACTTTCGCGACCCGAAAATGTTTGTAAAAATTGCATTTAAATCTACATATTCCTATTGATTAGATTATGTGGAATTTTGAAAAGAAATCTAGATCTACAAATGTTGATCTCGATCAAAACTAGGATTTCTATGCATTGAAAGGGGTCAAAATAGCTGCTACAAAGTTCAAGAACTATTAACCACTAAAAGCAACATTTGTTGCTAACAGCGTCCTTGCAACAATGGCATTACCTCATTGTCGCCAAGACACAATCCTACAAATGAGTTTAAAGTCTGTTAGGTACTATTACAGGACATAACATGGTGAAATGTCATACAAGGAAAATGAACATCAATACTGGTGACCTGTGTAGAGGAGGCGGTTATAGGGAGGGGCATGAGAACACCCCTTTGCCACTGCCCCCATCCGATACAGAATTCTTGGAAAACACTTTTTCGAAGACTTAGAAAATCTCTCTGACAAGTCTTTGAAAGACTTGCATAAATTTTGAATAACCTCGAGATGGCTTGACTACCCGGTTTCATAGATTTCCATTGTGTGGGGGTCATAAAATCATCAGAAAATCACAGTGGATCTACATTGATCTTAATGTGGCGTGGACTGGTTCCTCCTGTCTCACAAAAACCCACTTACCTTACCTAACCTTCCAATGCAAACTAAATGAAATCAGAAAAATTTTCAGGCTTAACCAGGCAAACTGATCCGGAATATATTTGGATCACCCCTTTCTTATGTAAGTTCATGCTAAAACCTGATCAGGGCCCTACTCGTTCCGCAAGTGAAATTCTTGGAATTTACTCTCTATTTCGAAAGCTTTATGAAATCTACTCCGATAATTTTACAATAATAATTTTTTACTATTATTTTTTGGCATTTTAACAGGGTACCTACTTAAAAGCGGAACGGAAAGCAGATCCGAAAAGGTTGACTTGCAGAACGACATAGAGAGTAGGGCCAGAGTTTGTGAAATTAATAAATAACGTGTAATTTTAGTTGACACCTACTATGAAATTGAACTGCAAACAATTATTAGTACACTTTTTTGATATGGCGCTCTTCTACTATCACACGCGAACCAAAGCCTTTCGATTTACTAAGTGACTAGCCTCGTCGTATGTTAGAGATTAAAGAATAAAATAACAGTAGGTACCTACGAGCACTGATTTTGTTAATTGTTTTTTTAATTTTCCATAATTTTTCACTCCGAAAGTGCACAAGAGGTCTCAAAGGAATGCATTCACGAACTGTCACTGTTAAAGTCTTTTTTTGTCGCTCCTTCTAATAATTTAGCAAGTGTTACAAGTAATACAGATATGGACAGTAATCGGTACCACTTATAAACCACATGAACCGAGCAATTTAGACTTCCTCGTCCAATTTAATCATTCATTCCAATGGTGATGGAATACTTGTATTTTATTTTATTTATTTTTTCTTAAACCCGTATTCTTAGTGACAGCAGTAATTTATAAAACAAATTATAGGCAAAATTCATTGTCATGTGGTTTATTTTGGTAGAAAATGCCTCTGCTATTTCTATTGGAAATTTTTATTTCGCTTGTTCCACATCCCACGCCATTCCATTAGTCCAGCACGGATACATAAATCAAAATATATCCTTAATGAAAGTGGTAAAATGAAACTACTATCTGTGTCCACTCTTTTTTTATAAATCAAAAATATATTTTTTTAAATTATTTTGATATTAACAAATTAAATTAAAGCATTTGATTTAAACAAAAAACTGCACGAGTGTGTCAATATAAAAATACCCCAGATATATATATATACAAAACCAGACAAGCCAGACCAAACTAAAAAGAAAACAAAAACAAACAATCTCAACAACTCTATTTTCGATACTATACAATCTATAGTAGAAAAGCAAAAATTAAAATACTACATTATTCTAAGTTTAGCAGGACTCTGATTTATAAATATACGAATTATATTTGAAAATTTGTTAATTTTAAATCGAGGGTAAAATACTACACGAGAACATTTCAAAGTGGTCTCTTCCTTGGTGTAGTAGGTTAGTAATTCACAAGAAATCGTGCTTCTTTTATTTTGGGAAGTGGAAGTAAAGTGATGCCTTCCATAAGCCAAATGATAGTGAATTCGTTGTTCGACGCACACTTGACATTAAACCAGCAAGGTCCTTGCGTAAAGTTGAATATATAGATATATAAATTCGGACAGACGATGAATATGTTTTTCTTTGTTTAAATATATTTGTACGTCAGAGAAGATTTCTTTAATTATGTCATTAACAACACATAAAACATTTTATTGTTTATTTAAGAACGAGAATTATTCATTGAGTAATGGTGGGTGTAGAAATGTGCTTGCAGATAGACGGGTTTCGTTTAGGTTTACACTTAAAATATTCGGGCAGGATAAAGATGTGTAGCTCGATGGAAATAAATTATGCCACACAAAACAAATGGTTTTAAGTGAAACAAAGAATGAGTGGATGTTGTTTGAATGTATACGCTAGGATGCTATCTTTTATCTATTTTTATAGGTAGAATGTTGGAAAATCAAGGGCTTGTACGGGAAGCAATTTTACGCAACTCATGTAGAATAGGTATTAGGAATGAAGATATTAGTTAGAGTTACACAAGAATTAGCTCAGTAAATTATTTTTAAAGAAGGAAGTTTCAATAGCTACTTTCGAAGACTCAGTACTTCTTTAGTTCGGTTGCAAAAAATATAAAACAATTCAAAATTTGGAAATAATGCTTGAAGTGGCCATATGCTGAAAATTTGATTTTTACTTTTTCAAAGATGGCAACTTTCATAAGAGAGAAAAGAGCATTGACCTTATTCCAGAATTATTTGTTATTTCCTCAGCCCCTCGAATTTTTTCCCAAATTGCTGGCACGATGATTGATTTCTGCAGATCTATTTCATATGGAGGACTGCTCGCAGGACAGCGCTCGAAATTTCTGCACGAGTGTTTTCGTCATACGCGTAATATGTTCGACAGAAGTGATGTGGGTGCCCAATCAATTTATCCTTCAATCAATCGTTTCATTTTATTTTTTGATTGAATATTTTCCTTTGCAACGACGCTTGAAGCTGGGTACAACTTGTGCACTGGAAATGTGTCATAAGGGAGCTTTGTTCAATGTTGCACCTCTCACAAAGTTTCAAAGGGAAAGTTGAACTGAACTGAAATCACAGAGCAACAATCAAATGCTGAATAAATCTACCCTCACCTAACGCACATTGACGTTCTGAAGGCATGTATAGACTTTTAAAATCGCATTTGAAACAAGTAAAAACGCTTTGTGGGTCGCGATGAATAGTATCAAGGCGGTAATACTTATGACGGTGTTCCCCAATTTTCTGCTGACCTGGGGCCCTACTCCTTATCTCATTCCGAAAGTAGAAATTTTAAAAATCAACGTTTTGTACTATCTATTTCGAAAGTGTTTGGAACTCCGATAGTGGAATTAGAATATAATTTGGTATTATTTTTTGCATTTCGATTTTAATACAGTGTACCTGCTTAAAAGCGAAACTCAAAGGGCCTTACCAATAATCATTTTTAACCTTCACACTAAATATTTCCTAGGTCACAATATGCAATTTTGTATGGAAAATTTCGTCATTGTGAGTTCGAAAAATTTAGTCTGGACACTAAAAATGATTATTGGTATGGCGGAAAGAATTTTGAATATGATTGTCTTTTGGAACGATATAGAGTAGGTCCCCTGAAACTCTGGGCGAGAACTCACAGAACTACACTGGCGACAAATTTATGCAACTCTTAGTTCATTTTCTAAATAACGTGACTGACATACCATCCCTTACGCAGTCTCTGATTATAGTATTTCGGAAGACGGCTCTCGAACCTAGCTGTTGCGTTTTCCAAAGTGAATTTCCGTCGCAAAAATGCTGAAGCTGGTTTATAGAAAGCCTAGTAGGTTTTAGAAGAAAAACTATTCAGATTGAAGTCAATGAGCTAATTTATTCAGTCCCTTATCGATGTGGAGAACAGGTTTCTCGCCACAACCATAAAATTCTACTCAATTTATGGGCTAGGATCACTTTGGCAGTTTCTGCGATGTAAGTGAGAACTTATTAAAAGTACGATTTGCGACGATTTCTTTGAAAAGAGCTCAATGAAATCAAATCTTCTAACCCAAGACGGAAGAAGGCTCACCGAAATATCTCAGGACAGCTGGTGAGCACGCACTAATTACACTTGGGGAAGAGCAGGCGATTTTGACTATACCAATGGACATCCAATTTCTTAAATTTCTCTCGTCTGCGTCTTAAAAAATTACGACCAAAATCTATAACCATCAGGAGATCGACTTCAAACTTCAAGTTTAAAGTTTCCCTCAAGCAAAGGTATTTCCAAAATTGTCACGAATCCCTTTTAACCTCTCAACTGCATCCTTTCGCTACAAAACGGCACCCCTCGTCCCAGTCAATACAATACAATACAATCCCCCCAAATCGTGTCTGTTTGTATATTATTTTTAGATCCTTCGAACAAGTCGGGCCAATATTCAATCTTTTCATTTCTCCTCAATCTTTCTAATCAAAACACAAGTGATCTTGTCGAAAATACTTTACAATTAAAAATATCCAACCAATTATATACCACCGGCGCGTCGGCACGCGCGTACGCAAAAAATAACTTTTTATTTTAAATTTTCACATGCAACACTATAGTATATTTTTATTTCGTTAAAAATCTAAATTAAAACCCAATTGTATTGAAATAAAGTCGATATTTTTGGATACTCACCGCCAGTGAGACACATTTGTGGCATAGAAGTTCAAAATCTCTAAATGAAACCGCGCAGACATACAGGGATCCTACTTTTAGCAAGCGAAATACTCAAAATCCAAAATTATCCTTTTATTTATGTTTATAATTAAGTTCAATAATAACACCATACTCCTGCCTTTACATGATGATAATGTGTACCATCGTGTGCCGCATTGTTTCTGTATGGCACGAGTATATATAATTTAAGTCTGCCGATGACGATGCTATAATGATGTGATCATGATGATGATGATGATGGTGGTGTTCCGTTCGTCCTCAGAGTAGTCGCTATTTTTGAAAATGTCTGTTGAGGTAAATAGGAAGTTCACTTTCACTATATTATGTATGGCCGGGTTCGACTAAGGTGTTTATAAAATTATGGAAATTTATTTTAAAGGAAAATTATTTCAATTTCAAAAGATATACACCTTAAGAGGGAAAGACTTTTAAAGGTATAAGATGAACAGCAGTTGTTCTGCTTCAAGAGGATCGCACACTCACACCGATACAGGGCAGAATGGAGCGAATGGGTGGGGCGGGTTGGAAAGAGCTTTGCCGTTGTGTGTGTCGAATTTTCCTTGAACGAATCATTTTTGAAATCTTTTTCTGAGTCTAAATTAAGAACTGCGCGCACACGATGAAAATTCTATGCGGGGAAAATGTTGTTTTCGAGATTTTTCGTTTGGGTACCGTGAGGTGAGGGATAGGGTGGATCTTAGCGTATTTGCTATGTGCATGTCGGTGGTGTGTGATCCATTTTAAAGGTATTTGTGTGAATGCTCGAGAATGATCGTTTCCCATTGGCTGGGGTCTAGGTGATGCTAAGCAATTTTGAACTCTATGGTATTTTGCTTGAGTTACGTATTAAACCATAGTGAGCTATGTACATGGATTGGGCATGTATAGGTGAGTGATAGGATTACACAAGGTGCTGTTGTTTTTTTTTTTTTTTCACTGATTGGAAAAGAAATAAAACGAAAACGAGTCACTTGGATGGATGTTTGCTTTTTGTTCTTAAATCTTCGAATAGGTTTAGCAGGGGATGGACATGGGAGCACATTTAAATTTTGCAATAATGTGTATTTTCAGGAGATTGCCAAACTCAATAATGAGTTTTGAAGTCCCCTATGATAGGTAAACCGAGTTTTGAAGATGCGTTTAACGTGGCCGTGACACAGAATGATGGAGAGGTAGCTGCGCAAATTTTAATTCTTGTCGTAAATGGAAAACACTCCACGAAACATTCACTTTCGGGCGTTCAGAATTTGAGTTTTGTGGGTTGTTATTCACGATGGAGTCATTTAAAAATTGTAATCCGACAAGCTCAATAGGAAGGGTCTACTGTATGACTCTCTCTCCATGTCGCAGGTAAGCGGAAGAGCCCACATTTTTGTAAAAATTCGGCAGAATTACTGGTCCACTATAATGTTCCGGAACCTCTTTCATTGTCATGCCTAAGATGTCAGATTTCCAATGCCAATTAGAGGTGAATACTGACTTAAAAAAAAATTAGTTGACGCAACAGATTCGTAAGAATCGCAAAACCAGCTTCTCACAACCATTCATTTTGTGTGAGTTTATAATTTCCGGGACGAATAGAAAACATCTATAACTTTATAATGTAGCCGTTAGCTCTTTAGCTAATTGAGAAGCTCTTTCGTGACAGTTGTACTCTCCGATGTTTGTCAGGCGTTCGCGAGTGGAAAAAAAAAACTGTCTTTTATTTTTTTCAACATATCTATCACAGCGTAGACGTTAGGAGATCAATAAGTCTCTTTTTTCTGAAAAAAAGTAGCAATCAGCCTAAAAGTCTGCTAACATTTTAATACAAATACAAAAATTGATGCATTTGGTGTAAGTTTTTGCCATTTGCTGAGTCTAGTGTGAACTGTGAATCAGCAAAAGTCTTGTTGTTTTTTACTGAGAAAAATGTTCAATAGAACAGTCTAGACTCTAGAATATCACTTTATCGCGAGGTACTATAACTACCCAGTGACATAATTTCAAACGAAACAATAGACTTTCAAAACTCCAATTTATAGTCGCAAGTTTGAGAGCACAAATGCAATTCAGTTTACAAAACAAAACCCAGCGAAAATTGAAGCAGAATCTTTCAAAAACGATTGTCAAAAAGTTGAAAATAATATCATCATCATACGTGATCTGCCAACCACAATTTGAGTTCCTGTTTCCGGTGAACGCGATTCACTTTTACGTCAAGTCTTAAAGGATTCATTGGTGCTGATGTTAACTGCTTAGAGGGGCATTAAAACGTCTCAAGTGAAAGCCAGTCCCACTATGAGTTCTAAAGCTGGTTCCGAAGTCACACCAAAACTATAATTGCATACAAGCTTACAGTCTAAAAGGTCTATGATCATACCATCAACTTGTGCGACAGCGCTTTCAATGAATGCATTCCATGTGTGATTTCGTGTTCGAAAATCTCCCCCCAGAGTAACTCGATACAAAAATTGGAATAACAAAAGCATTTTATGGATATATCCCAAAAATCGACAGACGAAAAAAACAAAATCGAGCAAATCATGATCTCACTTCAAAAAATGCAAATCCGAAACTCGAGAAACAACCCTCTCTGCAGCGGTCCCCCGTTTGCAACCGCCGTCGAACAGAACGGAGCAGTTGCCTTATACTCTTGCCAGCACAGCCATTATACAAAAACTCATGCCCAATTAATTCGACATCCGCCATTTTGGAAAGTGTTTTTTTTTTTTTGAAAAACTCGATTCTACCACGTAACCGAAAAAGCTAGACGCGCCATGATTTGTATCTATACTCCCTGTGGGCAATTGGCGTCAGAGCATCCTCCTAGAGCACACAGGTATATATACACATGTAATATATATACACAAGGAATGTATCCACGGCACGGTTTTGTACATATGGAAACAAGTGATGTGTGTGGGGAAAATTCGAAAATCTCTAGCACAACTGTGTTGTTATAAATTTTCATTAAATTGCGCCACAAAACGAAGGCAGCCAGAGGAGCAAGAAAAAAAAACCAAAACACGTAACGAGTTGGAAAATGTTAAAAGATTTTCAGTTGTTTTTTTTTTTTGCAGCTTTTTTTTTTTGGCGTTCAATCTGGTATGACCGATCGTTCGGCGCGTCAGAAACTCTGCTGCCATTTTAAAGCGAGCTATATGCTGTTTTTCTGTTTTCATACAGAGCGTTTTGGCAGTTGGCCAACATCAGCGAAATAGTTAAAAAGATCAACACAAGTGAAGAGGGACGAGATGGCAACGACAGCGAATAACAGGACGCGACGATGGAAAACAAGGCAATCAATTTTCGAATATTTTTTTTCTTGCTTTTTGTTCATTCACTTCAGTTATTTTTTATTTTGCTAAATTTTACGAGAATCATAAAAAAAATATAATGATAAAATACCGCACTGACAGATTTTATATATTTTTGTCGAAAATATGCGAAAAGTCTACACAAAATTGTGTAAGAAAAAAAATGAATTTTGTTGTTAAGAGAAAAGTGATTATTAAGACAGTAGGCACTGGACGGCGAATTTAAGACACGTTTGGAAATTTGTTTACCCAAATCAATTTGGAATGTGAACATGAAGCCCCGTCAATACTGTTAGTAAATCTGCATGCAATTGCTATAGCGTCGGAGCACCCTCCTAGTTGTAAAAGGGTAAAAGGGTTCTGGATGTTTTCGTTTTTACTGCCAATCTTTGAAAAGTGTCCGATAAACGTCTGAGTTTAATATTTCGTTTCAGAGGGCAGTCATTAGGATAGAGCATATAACTAGGTACTCGTGGAAGACTTTCAGAATAAAAACGTATTGCTCAACAATGCTCAAATTGTTTGGTCTTAAGGAAGGCCCTATTTATAGCCATAAGTAAAACGAAACCGTTAAAATTTTCTTTTTCTTTTAGACCGCTTAATCCTAATGGTTCAACTCACTCTTGGTATTAAAATTTTGCTTATGATTTATAAAGTTAGTTAATTAAAAAAATAAAAAATAAACAAATAGCTAATATTTAAATTGTCTAGAAAAATAAATTATTATTTTTTTCGTACGAAAAACTTTTTCTGATCTACTCGTACTTCTTATGACCGCCTAAACGTAAAAACCCTCATTTTCAGACTGATCCATCTTTTTCAATTGCATTTTACGTAAGGCTATAACTGGGGCCTAAGCTGGTGCCAGGTGCAGGCTTAAATTCACGTTCAAGACGCTCCGATAATCATATAATCTCATCATGCTCATTGAGTTAAGCTGTGTTTCGATGATCAGTTTCAAGATTTTGCAGTTGTCAGCTTTTTTGAGAAAAAAACCATATTTGCTTGTCGCAAGAAATATTTCACGGCTTCTGATCTTGCTGTAAGGCATAAGGCATTAATATGCCACAAGGTTAATCAAAGGCCCTTAGTAATAAACATGTTTAGTTTCAATTCTATACTTTTTGCTAAGCTTTCAATGGGCTACCACAAGGTTCAGTGCTGTCCTTTAATTAATTTATTTTAATTTAATTTTGTCAATTGCGATCCCAACGATTATGAGTTGCTTGATTTGTAATTTAAAAAAAAAAATAGATCTCTGAAGGCTTCTCCATGAATATGGTTATCAGAAACGAGAGAACTAGTGGGACATATTTAGAAAGAGTCATATGCTTGGCATATGTGGAATGTGGATCCATAAAAATTAAGTGTACCCAGATCGGTGACCCCTGCATTCTAGTGCAAAAAAGGTTCATGGCATGGCTACACTGAATGGAATAATACGTCGTGCCAAGTAACCAGTGCTCTCCCCTCTAGTGATATCAGTTCGATAGCCTATAAATCGCACTATTTTCAATAAATACAACTTTTCAATGATACATTGCTTTACCCAGCATGAAGGGAAAAAAATACGAAAGATCTACTACCTCATGACACTAATACTTCTGATTTCTCAATGTCAACCCAGAACCTTCCATCATACTCCGATAATTATCACATAAATTCTTGTTTTGATTGAAATTCCAGGTATTAGGCTGAATCAAGAACGGACGTATTTACCGACTTGTTTTCCTTGAAAATCATTCCAAGAATTCCCATAAAGTATGCTAGGCACATATGTATTCAAGGACAATTGGCTTCGTTGTCAGAATGTAAGGAAAACAAAAACATGCCCATTTTGGGATAGAAAAACAATTGTTACATCGCACGTCCCCCTTCTCTCACATCCTCCTCCACATCAGATATTTCCCAGTAAGTCAACCCTTACTAAACTCCCTCCTAATCACCCAAATATTGACAGATGTCCCTTATCCCGTTTCTCTCTTCTCCATGATGCATCTGCCCTTTGTCAGTAGCTGAACGCAATGATGACCCTTATCGTTCACACATAATGCATTTCAACACCAGGACCCAGTTGCTTGAAGTATCCATAAGCATCGCGCACCTGTCTTTCGATGTCAAAACTTTCGATTGCCGATGACGACGACAAGATGCAACAGTGTTGCATTTGCTATGCGACTCCCTAAATGGGCAGATGCACAAATACTCGAAGTAAGTTCTTCGTCGTCGCTTGTAATCGGAGCTCATTAAGCTGGACGCCAGCAGCATTAATGGACTGACGACTTGACGGACTGAGTGCACTGCACAGGCACACTCCCGGTCGATTGCCTGTAGTTGATTGCTTGTCGCTGCTCGTAATTCACATCAGAAAGGTGTGGGACAGCTCGTCACTGAGCAGAACAATCTTTTTGGCATTTCCCAACTTTTCGTTGTTTGTTGTTCTCCAACGACCGAAGGCTGCTGTTTTCCATTCGATATGATGCGTAACCAGACCACCGACGGCTGTCTATATACGCCTTTTACTGTCCGTGTTACTCTGCTCGTCGAACGTCGGTCGACACACCACACTATCGACTGAAACTGAGTCTAAATATAGACAGGACACGTGCTAGTTTTCAATTAATATGATGCCGTATGAAATGTATAGTATGAGAGACGCGTCGTAATCTCTCACTCTGTTATGCTTAAGGTTTCGAAATCCAGTCCGTTTGCTGAACGTAAACAGAATTCGAGTCCCGGTGCCCAATCTGGCTGCCTCCAAGTGCATTCGCATCGAGAATTGCCGATGTGATCGCTGCTGATGCCTCAGTTGGGTGGGCAAAAGGGACCGATTGTCGAGCAGCAACAGCCGTCGTCGACCGACCGACAACCGACCAACGACCGACGTCGACATGAAAAATAATGAGGCTGGCTTTTCCGTGTTTTTCTGGTCTAGCTGTTGCAACTGCATCTTTTCATCTTGTCGCTCTACTAGTGTTATATCATTTTCTCTTGTCGGTTTTGGTTCGGTCGAATGAGGGACGGGATGGGAGGACGAAATTTGTTATGTCTCCTAATTCTGAAGAGGTGCAACGAATGTTTTGTACAATGAAATTAATTAACAGGAAGAATTATAGTTTTGTTTTATGAGGGACATTTGTGGTTGTTGCTGCACCTACGCTTGAGAGGCCTTCGCATTTTTATAGTTTCTGGGGGCACATTCATCAAAGGATGCACTTCTAATGGGACGCATAAATTTCGTGCAGTAAAATGTCCACCGCTGGGGAACGGAATGAAAGGAAATTGACATGATAAATTGTGCGTATGTTGTGAAGGTTTTTCCAAGTTTTATGAAATCCTTATTTAGTAGTACAAGAGTGAGACCGGCTATCCAAATGCATTTCTTCGGCAAGAGATCTACTCGAATTTCTGACCGAAGCAATTTACTGAAACTAAGCTTTAAGATGGGCACATTCGTCGAAGCTCTAAGCATATAATGTAGATCAAAAAATCCTACTAAATAAGAGATGGTGTGCCGTTCAGGTCGACATCGCTGCTTGAATCCAACATTCAAGACACCAAACAGGACAGTAGCAATGCACAAAGAAAATCTGTTCATTTTTAAGTTGAAAGATCATTTTTAACCACTCTTACTTTAATAATCTAATCAAATGTTCTATTTTTTTATATTCCTTAAACAAAATATTGCAAGACGCACACTTTCATATTTCTACACAAAATTTAGGAATGTGTTTTATAAACAGGATCACATAAGCGGCACTGAATTCATTCATTCTGACTGACGATTCATTTTCGTTTGTTCCCGTCATAATGAGTCAACTTCTTATTTGCTGTATTATACCTGTCACTTCATTTATTTTATTGTTTATAATAGCTATTTAAATATTTATGTTGACTAATAGCTTTATTAATTTTTTTTTTTTTTGAAGTTTACTCTGAAGGGTTGTGGTCTGGACTTTTTGAAAATGGCCCTCAGAAAGGCCCTCAATAATTTTTCCTTGTGGCAACGTTGAATCTAATGTAATTTCTTGCGACTTATCTAATATGCGAAACAAGACAAGAACAATCTCTCCACTTGGGCCTGTATGTTGTATCCAACTGATGCGGCCGCTTCTGCAATATTAATAGTTATCTTGGTGGACATCTAGCGTCCGGTATAGATGTCACTACTGTGACTAATTTAGGGATTAATTGCATTGGACATATTGGGTATACAAAATTATTACCCCTTCAAAGAGTTTTAGGCTTTCCTATGTATTACACTTTAAAAGACGTTTCTTTCTCTCCCGTGTCTGTGATTGAACCCACGAACTTTGCGGCAGCTGCCAAAGTCCACCAATTTTTAAAGTGGAACAGAGAAAATGAAAAACAAAACCATGATGCATTTCGATTATTTACAAAGTGGTTCTTCAGTCTGCCGGGACTCTTTTTCTTTTTATTGATATTTTTTGACATATGGAACGTTTTACCAACATCTTTTTCCTAAACAAAGCCAATCAAAATGAATCAGAAGACTCTCTACAAAGCCCTGTCAAAACTACCACTATCCTTCTGTAAGATAGAACAATCATACAAAATATGTATTTGAGAAACAAGGCAAGCGAGAACTTAACGAACTCTAGAGCCACATCGAGCTGATTAAAAAGATGCACATCGAGAGACTAAGCTTTGAGATTCTTTGAATTGATCCCAGAGAAAAATGCCTGCATTTTTTTGGCATTTTTAGGCACGAAAATCATCCGGAGATTGTTGGATGTCTGAAATTATAACTTGTAAGCTGAAAATCCGGTAGAGGTTGCTGAAGTTCCTCAATGACCTTATAAACGTCCCAGTTTCAAACCTTATTGAGCTGGAAGCCCGAATATTGAAAATTTCTGAGCTAGCGATCTCCAGGCTATGACTAAGAGAGGATAAGTAGTAATCAAGTCCATCAAAATAAATCAAAGACAGTTTATTTATTTAATTCATTCTGTTAAGGATATTAAACGATCTATTCCCTTCTGATGGAATGGTTTCAAATAAGATGAAAACTCTCAGCAAAACTCCGCTTAAGTGACAATCGATATATTTTTTTCTGTCCCCATAGTTGGCTAACCAATAAGGTCAACAATCAACGACCGGTCTAACTAATCTACTTGAACAATAAAATCCTTTCGACCTGTGACCTTTTCAGAAAACAAAAACCAACTCTACTCACGTCATTGTTTGCACAAAGTTGGCTTTGCTCTAGTCCAGCGATGCAATCCCATCCTCACAACAAGTACACACAATTTATATTGGCAACGTAGCGTCACGCGTCTACTTCATTTAATTTTCTGTTGCAATTGGATGCGGGCCAAGAATCTGTAAGAAACAACAAAACAAAAACTGTCTAATTAAAAGATGAAATAGAAAAGAACACGAAAGAAGAAGAAAATTGATTCGTCGCTCCCCTCTCGGTGCACATTAAAAAGGATTCGCCTCTGAAAACAGTCGGCCATTTACAGCAATATACACTAGTATAGAGAAATTCGAAAAGTTTTCTGAATCGAAAAACGAAATGAAAAATCCATGGCGACAATAATAATCCATTTCCCGAGCAACCATCAGTAGGTGTTGTACCGGTCTCACCCCCAACTCGTGTCATTCGGCCTACGTTGTGGTTCGCAGAGTGCATCTCACAATAAAAAAAAAAAAAAAACCCCATTAACGTATGTGTTTCAGATTATTAGGCAAAGCGTGCGAGATTCGATGTTGAGGACGACTGACGTTGTCGCTGAGGAGGACCACATTCTGTCGGAGAGTGGGCGGTGTTGGGTGGGCGACACACGAAGGGGTGCTGCAATTTATGGATGACAACTGTTGATACCCATGGACTAGCGTGTGGCATCCAAAATTTAATTTTCTCCGGGGAGCACTATAAATTGGATTTGCATTTGTGATGGTTGTTTTTTTTACTATATACGCCCACATGGATGCTGATGCACTCTGAATGGGTTTTGCTAGGCAATGGCAGCTTATTTATTTCAATATACGGGTATATCATACAAAGTAGGGATATTGAGGGATAGTGTCCTGTGTGATTGTAATGCAGAGATATGTTCGTTTGAACAATTGTTCTCCAGTGAAGCAAACTAAGAAGCATTCTCGGTACGGAATTGCTGGGTTTTACACCTATTTATAACAGTTTATACCACTTTTTCAAAAAGTATTGCATACCTTAAGGCTGTTTTGCAGTAAGTCACCTTTCATTCCTTTCCTATAACTACTTGTCTCCCTAAGGTATTTTTTCTTAGGGTCATTTTCAATCAACTAAACGATAAGTACAATAAGTGTCGACTAAGCATAAGATGCACAAATTTAATACGGTTGAGTCCCCAAACAAATTCCGGATACAGCAGCCGGAAATGGCTAAATGGTTGCATTGTTCCAATCAGACATGGGATACTGACAAAGGGCTTAACTTGAAACTTCAAATTGAATACTGGAGACAATAATGAACCGCTGGCAAGTACTACAAAATTAGGGGCCGAACCGTGATCTCTGTCAATGTCAACGAGCACAACGCAAAGAAATATGCTATCTGTTGCATCAAAAACGACTAAATTCTGTGAACGATTGCTCTTGTACGAATGACGAACGCGGCGCATCAGGTAATCATTGAATTAAGTTTTCAAAAGTTCGAAACGTACACAAACAAGGGGACAGTCCGTCGTTGTGTCTTTAGTTTTATATTAAGATGTCAAGAATGAGGCCCACATTGCAAAACAAATGTTTTTGATTTCTATTCTCATATTATTTAGATTTTTCTGCAAAACTTACTCCTATCCATTTGGAAACCTGAGTCGTTGTCAATCGTGCATACATGACTTTGATCAGAGCGGAAGAGCCACTAAAGGACTACATGAAACCAAGGTGACTTCGACTAGAAATTTAAATTTTAAAGTCTGTGTTTCGGACAGGCAGGACTGGCTCTTATCGAGTACTATCAAAAAAGGTAAAAACGGCTCAAAGAAAAAAACAGAAATCTTTTCCTACGAATTAAGCATCAGCTAGTCATACCGACTGGTAAATTACCGCAGCTTTTTGCAGGCAGAGATCTACGCAGTTAAAAAGAAATGGCTCAAACTGTCTTAGCGATCAGCAATGGGAATTATTATGCTGGTACAGCCAAGCAGCACTCACAGCGATTAACTCCAATCTGGTAACTCCAAAGTTGTAAGTATATCGGCATTTGGAACCTTGACTCAGTACTGCTTTGCTGGAGTTATATGGGTAGTTTGGTGTGGAAGGGAAAGTGGCAGCAGGTGAACAAGAACATTCCACATGCGGCTCTGAAATGGATAGACTTTTAGCACTTCCATATTGCAATGCAACTTAAAGCTTCACTGATAGTCTCACATTACATTTTTCGAACAACACTTACGGTTGCATCATAACTCACAGCTTGTGGCCCGCAATTGACACTAATAGGCCTATTATCGTTGGCGAGTCGAACAAAAAATCCTGCGAATGTGACTTATTTGTATTATGGTTAGCGAATTGAAACAAAATTCATTCGCCTGAACTGTCAAACTGCTGGCGAACGTAAAGTCGCCTTATTGCGGTTGGCGAATTTGTGAAATTTCATTCGCCTTAAGCGACAAATTTTAGCGAACAAAATTATTTGGTGAAACCACAGGCGAATGGAATTTATAATCCAGAAAAATTAATGGAAACTCAAGAAAAATGTATAAAACCCACTCAATTCATTTAGAATGTATATATTTAATGAAAATCGCCTCTGATAGTTTCGAAAAAAACAATTGCAGCCAAATCCAGAAGCTATTTGAGCTCATGGAACAAATATAGCCATTCCAATGCGTGTTGCGTCCACTAAGCCAACCACCCCAGGAAATCCAGTTTTAACGAAAAATGAGGAAAGGAGCTCATGGATTGTTTTTATTTTCGGTCTCTTCTGGGTTTATCCATTTTTTTGCACCTCCGTGTTGTTTTCTTCAATTTTTTTATTTTGCATTTTTTTTTTGTTGACATATGTTTGAATTGACGTCATTTTCGTTTTTATTATATTGGTAGCACTTGATTTCTAGGCGAATGAATTAATTCGCCTACCATAATCGTACAAGGCGAGTGTTTCGACAAGCAATTCGACTTACGCGAATTTTTCGACTCGCTAACGATAATAGGGCTATAAATGTTAAAAATCCTAACATCTTTTGTTACAGACGAAATCAAGGGCTCGTCGGGGAAAATATCGGACACTGCGTCATTGAAAACATGTCCAAAAAGGTGAGTATCTTGGTGGAAGTCTTTAAATGTTTTCAACGCTGTAGGGATAAAAAGGAAATAAAATCTGTTGATAGTTGCGTGTACTATTTTGTACATATTATAATAAGGGTAATCAAATAATGGACCTCAATGGCTTCCGGGTGAAAATCGCTTATAATGCAAACTGCCTCTATCCACTTCAATGATAAAAACAAATAAACATACAATTTAGTCGGTAAGTCACTTTTTCGCAGTTGCAAAGTATGTTATAAATAAAAAGCAAAAAGTGATCTGTGTTCCAAACGACCGACTGTAGACTGTACCTGTTGCCCACAATACTAAACTCCATGGTTAATAATTCATAAGTGCCGTTGGAAATTCAAAACCCTTGACAACAACTTTGCCAAAAATTTTCAAAGAATAAGCAAAAGCTCTTCTCTTTCCAATATTCCCCTTTTTGCAATCATTTTTCTAATGGATTACAATCCACAATAGAAGTCCTCTTGTAAAAATTAAACCCAAGAAAGCACAAAGGAAAATTCCAAACATCACCCACAGCGAATGAAACACAAAATAACAATTTTCCAAAAAATTAACATCACCGTACCACGTATACTTCGGCTGAGGCTCTGCAGGATGGAAACTCTGTTGTCAGGTATTTCGCCCTTTTCTGTGTATATTCTTCGAATAATTTACGAATTTCCCTCCAACACCATTCACTTGTAAGGAAGATGCCCTCTTTCAGTCATACCCTAAATGGAAATGGTTCAGCTGATGGTATGCAAGCGAAATCCTTACGGTCTTACAACCTATGCATAATCGTATTCAACACATGCTGTGCTGGGATGCGTTTATTTACCGATGGGTACATAGCCACATGTGATCCCATTACAGTGTGATTATGAATCTCAATTGTACGCCACTACGCGACGGTCGTTTTTCCAGATCTCCTGCTGGTTTCCTTCGTTCTTTGCATGTGGAATTTGTTACTCAAAAAATGTGTTTTCTTTTTTTTTTTTTTGTTATCTCAAGCTAAAAGCAGGGAGAGAGAGAGAGGGATATTTTTTTTTACAAATGGAGATAAATAAGAAAAAAAAACATTAACGGAATGGGACAATGTCGGAATTTGGCGGAAATGAGATACATTTTGTTTGTTTTCTTTTCTGTTTTCAAAAATGCCAACCCCGTCAGCCCTAGTTTACAAGTGCCCACCTATTCCCGTCACACCTAATTTGACATTACAGTTGGCTACAAACTGTATACAAAACGCTGAAAGAAAGAAATATTGAAAACAACAAATGCGAGCAGAGGATTTCGAAAACGCACATCATTTTGGACACACTAAATAAAAATAAATACAAATAATATATACTCGGAAAATCAATGCGATATATTTTAAAGGCGTTGACTCACGGGACGTCGCAGCAACTGTTGCTGATCTTAACAGCAACCAAGTGCTGTAGATAGAAAATAATTTTTTTTTTGTTTGCTTAAAGACAAACAATTCTTGGCCACATTCCAAATGATGAACACTTAAATGAAAATGTCGTCGTTCCACTTTTTGCTCGGTTTTTCACCGCCCCATAGCCAAATTAAATTAATTGCAGCTCTTTCAGTCTCTTTCTTTTTGTACTCTATGGTCATTTTCTTTTTGATTGCGGTACGTTTAATGACATTAATTAATTTTCGAAAACGAAGATGTACATTTTGGACATTCAAGAGCATCTGGCCAAATCTAACGAAACTGGATAGATTCTTTGATGTTGCATACCTTTGCACATGGAACCAATTGAGAGATGTACATCAAATATTTAAGTTTCCTCTATACCTATATATATTTTTTTTTTCAAAGCAAAGTAAGCACTTGAAAACAAAATTCAGTAATTTTCGGCAGAAGTGGTGTTTGATGGACTGGACTGTTGCAATATCTTCTCAAAAGTGTCTACAAAGAAACACTTTCCAGATGGCGATTGTCATTTTTTTCATAATTTTTCGTTGAGGGGAGCACGAATTATTGCCCACGAATAGGACTAAAAATAAATAAATTAGACGCAAGAACGAAGAACGTATTCAGTGCTGAGAGGAATGTTGAGTTTTTTGATTTAGTAGATGATTTATCGACTGTGTAAATGTGTTATTGACCTGCATTCGAAGGGAACTTTTGAATGATGTTTAGGTGGGAATAGTTTTTTTTTTTACTTATCATCTTATGAAATGTTTCAAATTGATCTATAACTACCGTCTCACATCTTTCGTCTTTACATTCTTTTATTTCTCAACATGTTCGCATTTAGTTCTTCCGCGAGGTTTTTGGCGAATCGCGGGGGATTCTTACATCGTAATTTGGAGGTCAAAAATTTCCGACATAATATGCATTACGAACGAATTATCTTCTTCTGCGAACTCGAAGCAAATGGAATATAGTTCTACTTACATCTAGTTTATATAACAATTTCTTATACAGTTTTTTTTTTACATAAATTAGTTTTTAAATATACATCGTTAATAGATTTTTAAATTTTAAAGTGCCTAACCACATACCTCACATGTCACAGAGAGGCATTTTAGGCACGTTAAAAACTGGACTACCCTCAAATTAACGTTCGGTCTGAGATAAATAAAAATTGTATCCAGATCAGTAACGCAATCAAGCCCTATTTGAGGATATGCAACGGAACAATGTCTGTTTCACTGTTACCGAAGCAGTATGGTAAAATCGTCATAACAGTGCATACGTGTTAATTTGCAAAAATACAGAAAAACATAATTTGTTGGTCGCTCTCAAGCTTTAAATTGTCAATATTCTTTATAATTTATTTATCTGTCTCTTTCGAGTTTTTTTTAAGACCTGTCCCGTTTCAAATCTCTTTTTATTTTATGATTTGGACTTACCAACGTCTTGTCTAGACCGCGAACAATAAATCACAAAATTTGTAAAAATTAATTATCACTACAATCACCAGACAGGCCGCATGACTAACGCGTTAATTATGCGTCAAATTGTCGTCATAGATGCCCCATATCTCTGGCAGTGTTTATTTTAATTTAAACAATATCGAATGCATCCCCCAAAATCGAGTTTAATGACTCAATGTGTTCGCACTCAGCGGCGACAAGTAGTCAAAACATTCCAAAAACTTAGAGTATTTTCCGACGGCAGAATATTTATCGTACAAAAAAGGGAGCAAGCCCACTGCGTGAATCATCGCATCAGATCCCCCCAGCAATGCGCGTCCACCAGGAAGAAAATATAATCTTACCGAGCCATGAAAGGGAAACGTATAAAAGGAACCACAAATTGGACCTTAAACTCGATCGCAGGAAATATAAAATCGGTAAAGACCACCTCTGCGTTTTTAGGGGGAGAACAAATTTACGTTTCCTTTGGCATTTGTCTCTCGCCCACGGATCAAATTTCAGGAAATTGCGAATGACGAACTGGCTGTCGCCACACCACCATCGCGCACCGGGTGATCGTGCTCATCTCTGTCTGACGCATGGCGTTAAGGCGGAAAATAATCCCAGCAAAAAAAGATGCCTTTCATCCGACCATGGTTGCAATAAAAACTGTCATGATTTTCCGGTCCAGCTAGAAGACTTTTGAGAGAATTTTAGTGGAAAGTGACACTTTGAAAGTCGTAAAGGACGGTTCTCGTGTGTGCGTTTAGTGCGTAGGGTGGGCAGACACCATACTCAAGGGTGATCCACGATGACAAACAGCGAAGAACGAAGAAGACGTGTTGTCGTTCGGCTTAAGAAGTCATTTCGAGGTGAAACATGAAACACGAAAATTGTTTCTGATCTTTCTCCTATGTGTGTGTTTGTGATTTTCACGAGCAGCACACAAAAATCTCCTGATTTTAATTATTTCATTGCTGCTTGTGCTCTCTGTGGCGGGCTGATACGATCCCGAGAATGTTACCAATCTGGCAGCGTTCCAAAAAGTGTGAATGATATATGGGCGACGACTGATTCATGCCGGGGACCGCGTTCTCGGATCGCCGTGTGTAGAGATGTAGCTAGGTATGGGGTACGCGTTTGCTCGCACTCTGTGTATATCTATGTATCCATCCTCGTAGTCAGATGTCAATGAAAGACATTAGCATAAATTCACGTAAGCCCATTGGAGTTTTTTTTTTTCTGGCTCATAGATCGAAAAAATCTTAACGACCTTTAGGATTGAGATGAAAAACAATTTTCTTTTTGTAGCAAGCAACAAATTCTAATTAGTAGGTGGTGGAGAGGATTTTTTTTTTTCAACTCTAGAACGTTGTCACAATTGAGGTTATCCTTGAACAGCATTAAAATTGTAGTTACCTAAGCGGAACTAAAGTCATTCAAGAACATCGAAAGACGTCACAGATGTGCTTGAGGATATTGTTTAGGTAGTGAGCAGGTGATGATCTTATAAAATGAGTCCCAAAGTCAATCTAGTTGCAAGATGGACGACGATTATAAATTTTCAAAACGTAATTTATGGCGACTATCATTAAAAACTGAAAAAGGGAACTGTTTCCAAGGGAAATTGCAAACTTTAGTTGACTTGGGTATAATAGTGTGATGTCAAAAAATAGCTTCTGTTGGACTTAGAACTCGTGATGCGGTTGCTGGTATTTAATTAAAAGTTGATTTCTGTACTGTTCTTACAGGTAAAAGGTGCATGACCAGGGGCAGGGTCGTCTTCTGAACGAGCAATGGATGCTGAGCTGGCTATTCGACTGGGTTCGTTCAGTAACCACTTTAAGCCAAAATAGATGTGCTAAAAACAATTCAAATAGTATTTGTTGAGGCTTAGGTCCATCCCGGACTTTTGCCCCACATATAAGTAAGTCAGTGACAAATTTATCTCATCTTTTAAAAATAATTTGAAACATTGATGTTGATTGTGCAAAAGAAGTACTCTGCGAAATGAATGCGGGACTTAATACTAAGCTCTTTCTTGAATGATGATAGACAAGAATTTGTGGCAGAAGCAAATTTCTTGGGCAAGTGCAAAGCCGGACGGGTACAGCTTAGCAATCTATACATTTTACAACATTTTAGTATGCATGGGGACTTGTTCACGCATCACGCTGAAGCTATACAGACAGTCGTCATAGGTTTCAGCGAAGAGCGCAGGGCTTAATATGGAGTAGGAGTTAACTTTTGTTTCTTTCAATCGGCCTGCATTTTTAGAAGCAGTTTCTTTCAGCGACAGTGATCGCACATTTGAACAATTAAGAGCTATTGTAGATAAAGTACTGCGCTAATACCAACAGCAAATTTCATTTTAGTCTTCAAGATGGCAGTATTATGACTATTGTTATTATTTTTTTTTTAATCCATTATGTATATCTATTTTATATGAAATTGCACCTGTAAGACCGCAGATTACTCGAGAATAGACCGTTGGATTTGAGCTATAATTTTTTTGTTGTCTATATATCCGCCCATGAAAACTACATACGACGAAAAAATTTTAATATTTGAAAGGGAAATTCGAAAGTTCGTAATAGTTGATTTTCAATACCTCCATTTTGTACGGGGAATTTTATTTTTTTAATTTTGATCGTAATGTACAGTGAGATCGTATTTGTCAAAAACGTCTGCCTGGTTTTGATGATTTCGGACATTTTTTTGCAGAACCCTTTTGTATTAATTTCCAATTGGATTTTTCGGTAATTTGTGAAACATTGATTATAACTGTTAAGATATATTCAAGTCGTACGTGCTTCGCCTTTAAGTGCGGTATCGTTAGATTGCTTAGTCGTGAGCATAGTTTCAGTGATTCTGGCGAATTTATCAGAATCAGGTTCAAACCCATGCGTAGCGAATTCATGCAGGACGAAATAAGGAGGAACGAGAAACACGCACAGTTGCTGAGCAAATCGAAAAAAAAAAAACAATTCCCAACCAATTTAAATTTGAAAAGGTGAATATAATTTTCGCACAGGTGAAAAAAAGCCCGAACATTTCAGGCGGACTAGCTCGTCTACGAATTATGTTATGCGGAATGTCCTGGTGGTAATCCTGTGTCGCATTGTACTAGTTTGTTTGTTGCTTTCCTTGAAGTGTGTAAGGGGGAAATGATAGTGTCATCGAGCCGATCATAAAATTATCATATAGTTATCATTAGGTAGGTATACACTTTGTATAGTTAAAAGCCTGAACCTTGTGCTGTAATGCAGTGCCTAGATTTTGAATACGTGAGGTAGTTGTCTCTTTCTTTGAACTTACGAACGAGAAATGTCATTAATTTTCGCTCTAAGAATTGTCAAGTATAAAACACGTTGTTTGCGAGGTTAACTGGCCATTTTTGGATTTGTAAGACCAGTAGGTTAGTTCTTTTAGATTCTATTTTGTGTCGCTTTGAATATTAAAATTATTGTAATTCTTAGGTTATAAGAAGAAGATTGGTGCGCCGCACAGTTTTTGGTTTAAAAGGGAGGTCGCTAGGATTTGTAAGTTCCTCCAAGATTATTTGTAATGTGTTATCCTAATCTCAGTATTTTTAGCAAATAAAATCGTTTTCTTTTGGATCTTTATAATCTCCGAATCCTGCTTCAAACTTTGGCGGCACAACAGATAGACATATCATTCTTCTGAGATAAAGATGGCAAAAACCTTTCAGTAAAAGGAGTCATGTTTTTTTTTCGGCCAGAAAGTGAGTGAATGAATTTGGAAAATCGTTGCTATCAGTAAGATGATGCTGTTCAATCTATCTTTATGAAGGCCAGTGTATAGAAGCACTTGAGCACGATATTGCGATCGTACAAAAAGAGTGAAGTTCCACCAGTGGTTCAGTGGTCAGTGTGCGTAGACGCACGTGCTCAACGTCTATCTAATTTTCAACATTTGATTTATCCTGAGGAAGCTTCACAATTCGGCAAGTTCAACATTTTAGCAAAAACGTCCACTGCAATAAGTGAGACCTGACAACATCCAAAGTTATCAGACTTGTCAGAATTCATTATATTATGCTGAAATTGATGACCGACAGGTGTACGTCAGACAACTCGCCCCAAAAAAGTCCGCCACAGCCTTCAACTTCGAGAGATTCTGAAGAAAATGTAAGACGTACAAATCGACATTCATAATTCCATCACTTATTTTGAGACCCCCTATGACAGCAATTCCGCGCCGAACCATAATGACCCATATCTTCTTTTTTTGCGACATCAAGCTTGACAGCTTTTGAGATATTCCAACCAAGCCGAGTGAGAAAACTCAACAGAAATTAAATGAAAAACAACTCTTGGCAATTGCTGTTGTTGTTTTTTTTTTGCCTGAAAAGTCTGTAATAAGAACAACTGAGGATGGGATTACAGATCACATTCCTTTTCTATGCGGTACTGCAGAATTAGATCAATCGAAAACGAAGGAAAATATATAAAAATCTTGTTACTCAATTGCAATTCCCCAGTACCTACTATACAACAAAACTACACCGTGCAGCTCTTCTCAATTTTGCATTCGCAATAACTTCCCCACCATAAACTTAACAAACTAGATCAAACAGACGCATTGTTCGAAACGCTACAACCTGAACAACATGTATTGATAGTTGTGTTCCTGTAGCCCCATAACCATCCAAATCCATATGTTGTTTCAAATATCATTTCCTTTGGAAAAGCAAATGTTCGCCATACGATTTCCATGATCTATCAGATTTTTCAATACCCACCACAGTACTACATAGGGGAGGCCATAATTTTTCCAGTTTACATGTATGCGTGTGTCTACATCTCATTCTCTGGCAGCGAGCCAGGAAAATTTTCGCTTCGCGCTTTTTTATCCTCAAAAAGAAAAAAAAAACAATGAAAAAAAGGGAAAACCAAGTAAATAACAAGGAAGAAGAAAAAAAAGATGTAAAACACTGGAAAAGAAGAATTTTCCTTTCGGCTTTCATGTTTGTTGGTCTCGCTCAGTTTTTCACTGACGTCCGCAGTTTTTTCGAAAATTCTTTGCGAAAACTGACGGGAAATATACAAGTTACTGCTGGAGTTTGAAAGAAAATACTTAATAGCATGTCATTGTCGATATACTCCAGTCGAAATCGCATTGAGCTCAACTCCTTTGCTTACTCGACATCCGCATATAACAGCGAAGCACTCGATTCGATGTTCGATTTCTGTATGGCCCTGAACTTGGAGTGCTTTTAAAACTCCTCGGCTTTTACCAACTTTTTGCGCAAACAAGGAGATATTGAATAGAGGATTATGATTTTAAACGAATTTGACGAAGTTAGGGCGACTCGTTTCAATGTATATTTCAATCAACCTCGGATGGTACACAAGGCGACATATATTTGTCATCTTTCTAGATGTGTGAGCTGCTGCCAAATGTTAATCAATGCGAGAACTGTTGATATCAATACTAATTTTGATCTACCAGCTTGCCGCCTACCGAGGAATTCCACTTGAAGAATTGGCTCGCCGTTTGGCGAGTGTCCAATCTAGCCATCATGGCATCCTACAATTTTTCCTCTGTTTTTTGTCACAGTTCTCGAAAAAGATGGCGACATTGATTTGCATAATTTAGTAACATTTTCGAAATTCAACGCAAGTAGAAAAATCAAACTCGGTTTCGTTTCAATGTCGATGAATAAATCTCCTCTCCTTTGGAACTACACTACCATGAGCCAAGTTCAGACCCAACTTCGACTTGTTCCCCTTGAAAGTGAACAGATCTCAAAGCATTTCTCATATCAGTAACCAACCTCACCACTAACTGTATTTTAAATTAAAATTATATCTCTCGCACACTTGTTCATTTCAAAACGATTGAAAGCGAAATGAAACTCTTCAAAAGCCGCAAAGAACCATCCTATCCGTATCCTACATTTTAAATACAAATCAAGGACAATCAACTTGAAAACATGTGCCACTAATAAAAAGAAAAAGCCCCCACACACTTTGCTATACGTCACTGCCATATCCGACGTCCTCCTTTCCATTAAGCGCCGTGAAAACATTTTTACCTAAATTCAATTTTCAGGACACCCCCTTCAGTGGAGAAGACCAACTGAAGCTCTAGGAAAACAAAGGGAACAGTTCCCATGGCGACACACACAGGCCATAGCCACTCCACGTTGAATCCTTTTTATCTCTTAACCAAAAAGGAAGGATATATACACAACACACCCACTCAATCGGTTTGTTACGGTGACGTGGATGTTGCGAACAGGATGAGAGTCCACTCGAAAAATATGTGCGCCTCCATCGATGCGATGGCACAATGTTACACTTTGTCAAGGTAGGCTGTGGGGTTTGGCTGGCATTGATTTTTTTTTTTGTCGGCGGCGACAGCATGATGGTGATGCTCTTCATTGGGCCTGCTTACAACAATAATTCCTTAAATTATATTAAGACACCACGTTATCCATTTTGGATGTATCTCCGAGCGCTCGCACCATTCTCTGGAATGTGTTCAAACAGGTTGTAAACACACTCCCAGTATAGGGATTAGCAACGCTGTCGAAGTTTCCTTACGGCTTACTAGGCAACTAGATCCTCAATGGTGGGCAAGGGGAGTGGGGTTGAATTTGCTTACGCCACTGAAGAGGGCTCCATGGGAATTTGGAAGATTTATTTTATTTTCCTTTCCTTTGATGACTCTTCTTGCCCAGGACGACAGTCTTTTCTATACGTCAGTGTACTGCCAGGGATACATCCGCGCCATACCAAGTGGGAGTGCGTATTTGATTATATTGTCTCTGGTGCGACGCACGGCTTCGGCGGTGAGTAATTCCCAGGAATTATTGCAATTAGAGGAAAGAAATCCAGTGTGTGTTTAATGCTGCTACGTGAACTGCTCAAGCGGAGAAATTAATTAATGCCGCCTAACTGTTCGAGACGTGCAATTAAAGGAGATAAGACTATTTTGTTCATTCGGGCTGTGAGAGGAGTGACAACGACGACTACGACGCACGGTTTGGCCCTTCAATACGTGTGGTTGGTATATTACATTAGGCCGTCAAGTGTGGTGGCATCAATAAGTGAGAGATTCTAACTTTCTTGTTGATTCTGTGACAGACTTCTGTAGGCAGTTGTACTGTGATTTGCTTCCATGCCCGCGTGACTGAATTTGATTATCTTTATATCTTTATCTGTGAAGTTGGAGTTGGATTGCCTGCGGAGAGGACAGGTGTTGTAAAAAGAAGACAAACTGTCGATGTGCAAACAAAATTACTATAAATGTTGTTGGTTATATGTCATTTCAACATGAAAGCCCCTCTGTGCACAAAAAATTGAGACACAGAACGAACAACAGATGAAACAGTGAGTTCAACTTTGAAGAGAAATGAAAATAATCCTGTAACTTGTAATCAGCCACGAATTGGTGACGTTGGACTTGACCTATGGAGTCTCCTTTAAGATCGATATTATGTTTTCGACTGAACACTGTACTCATGGAGAAATGTATTAAAATAATCTCCAAGCGTGTACATCGGAGATCGCTTCATAAACACAGCTATTCACATGTCCTCGAAGTGTTACCCTATTTGCATACATCACTCACTTAAAACTATCCACGTCATCATTCGATACATCATTGAATTGCATTTTTACTACATATTTCACACGAATTATTTTTGACTTACGAAAAAAGCTATCACTGCCGCCATCTGTTATCCAGTAGATGTAGCAACAGTGATCATGGCCGCCTATATGGTTTGTATCCCAGCTAAGCAGATGTGCATGCGATAAGCACAAATCGACTGCAAATATTTCCACAAGATGTCACTACCACTGGAAGCCACTAAAGCTTCAAGCTCTCCCCATCAATTCAGGGGCAATTTCAGCTCACACTTCATTATCTATTATGCTCCATTCGAATTGAATTTAAATTTCCCATCACTCACACTTGTTTTTCATCACCGCCGCTGATTGTGATTCACTCTCCAAATGCGCGCACAACCTTCCAACATGAGTTAACCACTCCCGTACACAAACTATCGGACTTGTGTTATCGATTTATCTGAGGACGAATACACTTTGGACGTTTGTGTGCGCGCGCGATTTAATGACGGTTGCTGAATTGTGATTTTGAATAAAGACAATTAGTACACTTACTAAGGACAGATTATGGTGTTGGGCAATTCACTTGAAAAAAATAAATGAAACATAAAAACGACAACCAGAGCACAGAGAGCACAGGCCGACGAAGAATAAAAAGCAAGCCGCACTAGAGTAGCAGCACAGAAAATCGCATATAATTAAAAATAAACGTTCTATAAAAATAAGAATATGTATTATATCTAGTTTTGTTGTTGCTGGTGTTGCCAGTGTTATTGTTGTTGGTGCTGCGGTTTCCTTCGGTCTCGCGGAGCCGTTTTAAATATAGAGGCGGTGGGGTTTATCCCACACCTCCTCGGTGTATCGCTCTTTTGCTGTGATCGGGTCGAGTTCGAGTCGTGTTTTTTTTTTCTTCTTAGTCTATTAAAAGAGCCAAAAATCGAAAATGATTTTCAAATATCCGAAGTAACCAATGATGAGGAGAAATGATCATGATGGCGTGGATCTATTGATCGGAAGATCTTTGCTAATTTTGTTTAAAGCGTTTGGATGTATATTGTATAAGGGTGGCAGCTAGGAAACGACGTGACGGCTGTGAGCAATCAAGAGGGTGACCAAAGATTTGTTTATTTTCTGGGAATAGGTTGCGAAACAGCTACGTACGAGTATGTGTTCTGAGAACTTTCAAGTGCAGTTTTACGATTGAGGTTGTTTTTAGATTCCCCTATTTTTGATGGAAACTTTTTGGTCAATTGACCTGAGGAAAAATTATTTAATATGGTTTTTAGGTCGGCATTCGTTTTATAGACACACACATTCTACTCTTAGGAGTTCTCAAGAGTCTCAACGCGTCAATCAGATCGCTGAGGACTGATCTCGGAATCCCTTTTTTTATTCAAAAACCAAATATGGTTATGATTGACAATTATTTACAAATATTCGTAAAATAAATCGCTTAGCCATATTTAATTATTTATTATGATTTATTTTCAGTCCCACGGCTGAGAGGTTTAATGAGTCAAATGGGAGTAAGTATTGAGGGTTTATTGAGAATGATTTGACTGCATTTATGAGAGCAAATTGCTGTTTTTAATATTCCAAGACCATTTTGTAGATCGAAGTAAACTTTTTCATACGAATTCAGCGGACCGTTGGGCCTTATTCACAATCTACAAAATGCAGTCGATGTTCACAAGTTCGTGAATGGAAAACTCGGTCAACTCTTAAAATGCAAATTGTTACTAGGCTTTAATAATAAACAGATTTTTAACCTCTAGTTTTATATTTTGTAGATCACAATAGACAATTTTGTATGGAAAATTCCGGCACTATTAATAACACAAAATGTTTGTCTAGATTTCAAATTAAATTAAACAAAATTAATTGCGATGTTTGTATGGAAAATATAGCCACAATTATTAAAATTTAGATTCAAAACTAAAAATCTTTATTGTGATTTCGTAAAATTTAACCTGGACACTAAAAATGCTTATTAAAGTACCGCGCACTAGAAACCGACGTCTGAAATCCGCCAATTGTTGCTGCTAACAAAAAGGTGTCTATTTAAAAGAAATGTCAAGATTCACAAAAAAATCGCTAGTTCACAATAATTATTGGTTTTAAAGGTTTAAAAGAATTTTCATATGAAAGCAAAATTTGCTGATAGCAAATTGTTGGTATCAGTTTATAGTTGCAATTATTTTATACAGGTTTTTGGCTAAAAAATCATTTTTAACCTTTATACTTAACGAATGGTAGGTCGCAATGTGCAGTTTTATGTAGAGAATCGATCCATTGTCAGTTCGTAAAATCTAGCCTGTACACCAAAAATGATTTATTTCTATCGCGCATTGCAAGTCTTTGAAATGTAAATGTTGACAGTTGACCATAGGAAAAGAAGCGCTTTAAGTGGACCTAATTTATTGAACTTTTTATTTTTAGAATAACTAAATAAGTAGAACAGGGAAGAAGAACTATAGGAAAATAAACACGGAAACAAACAAAAGTGAATAATGGTTCTATCGTCCTTTGGTACTCTTCGCTTAATCGGTGCAAGTAGAGATGTTTGGTTCACATTTAGAAGGGAAACAAAAGAAATATCCTTCGTCAAAAATATATATAAAACTGACGGACAAATAAGCTATAGAAATCAAAACAATCACTTCTACTAATTTTGCAGAAAAACCGAATTCATATTTTTGACACCTGATGTCATTACCGTATGGGAAACTCACTGAAGAAACCGCAACCATCTGCAAAGAAACGAACTCGGGAAAACGCCCTTCCTGGGTCGGATGCAAAAAGTGATAAAGACCCGATTTGCCTGCCACATACACCGAGCTGCGTTTCGCAGCCTACACTATGCTACCTAATAGAGCAGGGTTGATTTCTCTGTTCTGTCTGATATGATCGATCTCGTCGTTTAACACGTATTAATCAGAAACGGAACTAGAATCGCAGAAAACAAAAGACTTCATTGTAACACAGAGCTTTAGTTTATAAACTGACTTCGTTGGGTACAAAAAATACCGTCGCAAATTGTATGCCAAGTTCAGTAGATCATAAAAGCAAAATTTATTGTCTCATTCACTCTTAAGTTGATACAATTTTTGCGAAGTGTACATTTTGAAAATGTTCGCGATCCAAGTCGTGTAATTCTGTCACCCCCATTTTATTACTTGTACAAAAGAAAGGCAAAACTAAAGTTATCGGTCCCTGCACTTTACATTCTACAACGAAATAATTTACTTGTAGGTTAACGTGAAATTCTCTTTGCATAATCGCACAACAACAACAACACAATAGCACCTGCCAAAAATATATCAACCACAAACAGAAGAGCACATATTTTTAAATTCAAATTCAAATTTCCAACGACCGACCGTTACGACACAAAAGCCCCCAAATAGAACGCGCGACAAAATCACCGCCACCAAGCACTGACATCATTCCATTGATGTGACACTTCAACCGTTGTTGTCGCCTTCGTCCAGCTGCACGTTCGGCAAACAACAAATTACGCGCACCGATTTTGATTGACATTTTGAAAGCATAAGAAATCGATGCAAATTGAAAAGTAATTTATTTCTTAAATAGCACCAGCTCATTGATACTCGCGTGTACATCATAAGTTAACTATTAAAAGCCAAGACAGAAGAATCCGTTGTGGCAGCAGCAGCGCACCACCGCTGCTAACCAAAAAAAAAAAAAAACCGAAAGAAAAATTAACCAAAAAGCAGATCTCACAGGCATTTTGTTGTACAGGAATAACAACTCGTTCATGATCTCAAAATAAGACTTTTATTTTCAGAATTCTAAGTTAAGAATCATTTTTCGTATTCATTTCGATTATATTTGTGGCTCTCGATAGTTGGAGAGAGCAGCGCGCAAGCAAAACAGGCGAATTGAAAAATATTTTCAAAAAACAAAAAACCAAAAAAAAAAAACACCCATCGTTGGTGGGCAAGAGGGCACAGCGGCAAAATAAACTGGAGTAATAATCCAATGCCCTAAGGCATTCCATCTGCAACACTCCCGCCTCGACCAAAAAAGGATGTTATTTTCGGATGTGCAAAAGTCATCCCCCTCCGTTTGTGTTCAGCGTATACGCATGCTCCTACGCACAATTGCAAATGCTCTCGATCGTGTGCGGTGCGTCCTTTTTCGGTGGCATTCCGAGTAACAAATCAATATAAAAAAAATGCTACAGGATTGGACGAAAACAGAAACAATTTCGAACGAACGTATACTGCAAATCGCCAACACCGCCCTCCTGAGAAAAGAACAGAACAGTTTAATAGAATCAACAATCATTTCAGGGTGTATCCTCTGCAGGTCTTTTTATTTATAGGAGTTCTAAATTTAGTGTAAATTTTTAAGTGAATTTTCATTTTTACACAAAAATTTTATAAAATTTAAGCGCGGTGAGCGCGAGGAAGATCCAATACAAGAGTGTTTTTGTTCTCGCCTTGCTCTGGGTGAAAACGGACGATTCGCATTCGCCATGCAAAACTGTTCATTAACGCGAACGAAGGAGAGAGTTCGTTTCTCGTACACACAGATGTAATGAGAAATATTTTTATATTCATTTATGGGGTTGAGATGGTGAGATGGCAAAGGCAGGCGAATATCCGACATATCAGCCCGAGAGGGAGGAAGCTATTTTTAAGATTTCGCTTCTGTTTATTGTCAATGTCCTGTTTAGATTGATTTTGTGTTCGCAAATGTGGATAGGTGTTCTGTGTTCTGTGGAAGGATAAGTATTTGAGTTGGTTAGAAGTGATTTGAAAGTTTCTTTTAATATTTATGGTCTCAACTCAAATATGATTGCAATTTATTTACAACGAGTGGTATCTGACGTTTTTTTTGTCATACCATGCAGACTTTGACGAAAAGGAATCAACAAACCAAGTGACTTACTAAAATTTCATGTGGAACGATTTCAAAGAGAGATGCAACTGTGAGCTGACATTTAAAAATGTAAAACTTGAGCGAATCAGATTGCGTTGAAATAAAACATATGTTGCTCTAATGATTTTCTGATTGCCTGATTAGCTCTGACGTTATGCTTGCACAAATCCACACACAAACAGACAAACATTTCAATTCTATTATATGTGCTGATTTAAAGACACTACCAGATTTAAACGGACGTATTGTCTTAAATTTGAGCATTTGGGGTGTTGTAAAAGCGCACAACAGACAAAAAGGATCATGAGTTTGAATTTTTGCACGATTGTTAGAGACTTTCCGACTTCAAGACTAAGCAAGTCAAACTACATTTTCTGGCATTAATTTGGGCAAAGGCCTGAACGAAAATTTACTGATCGAATATTCCCATTTTTTAGTATTAAGACGGCGAAAGTAGAAATTCGCCGTCAAATTTGCTTAAAAGTGGAAGGTAAACCCACCGCTAATGTTGACATGGCCACTTTGATCAAAAATACCGGAGCCACTCGCATTAAGGGAAGATTTTTAAATCCCAACCCCCATGTCTCAACAAAAAAATTAAGACCGGACACTTTAAAGAACTATCAATGAATGCGACAGCAAAAGTCACTGAAAGCGACTCTCAATGGTATACGCTTCGAGCCTTAAGAACTAACTTCCATCTGATTGACGATTTTGGGTCGAAACAATTCCATAACAGACATGCCTCTATCAATCAACCCCCTCAACACACAGTTGCTCGGCTTCAAACTGTTTCACGTCGCAACCAGTACAGTATTGAACGCACTGACGTCAATTGCCAATGTAACCCCACGATGGCCAACGTATACCGTCAATTCGTACGTACAACAAGTGTGCCCACTTCTTCGCATTTATGCCCCTACTCCTAGAAAAACTCACGATAAACGCGGGCCCCATTTAAAACAAAAAAAAAGATCCACTGTAAACCCAGATTAATTTCTTTGGCATTTTTAATCCCAGAAAATAATGTAAAAATACAAAATCATGCAATTTAATTTGCATTCATAACAACCGCCAGCTGAATGCAACAAATGCAACCCTGCAGCACCGCCTAGTCCTGACCCACCCTCAGAGTGAGCGGCGAGTTGCTACGGCGAAACGGCAACGCAAGGAAATTATCCTTGTCACGAACGAAGGTCGCTTCCGGAAGGCGCTGTCTAAATATAGCCCGCAAATATTAGTCGAATAGCTGAGCGCGTGTCCAAAAATGGAACACCCAGCCGCTCTGTCTGGCTATAGGGGCTGAGCTTGTGTAGCTAATTAAATTCACAGCGACTGCGGACGGATTGGAGCTTTTCTCAAGTGTCGGCCCGTAAAGGTCGTAATGCTGAGTTATGCAAGCGGAGGAATACCCACAGACAAAAGGATCAGCCTCGTCCTCGGCGAAATATTAATGTTGCAACAATCTGCTTACGTTTGCAGAAAACAAGCACCCACCCAACCGTAGCTTGGTGTCCGACGACCGACGACCGATGACCGACGACGCGCCTGGGGAGAAACAGCAGAACTGTTTGCATTATGCAAATCGCGTTGCAGCCAATGTGCACGTACTGTACACAACACAGCCATCAGTGCAACAAACGCCGCACTATAGTTTATCATTGCGAGATCCGAGTCCGATGCATATCCAGCTGGCGTTGGTCGTACTCGTAGGGTGTTTCTGTGTGTGCGAGAGTGTCGTGCCGGCCGAGCCGGACGTTTCGTGAACTTTTTCATTGCAGTTGCACTTGACATTCATCGGACGAAACCTTCTACCACATTATTTGTTATACCTTATACCCCATCCATACCTATGCCATTCCCATGCGGAGGGGCGACAGTGCAGCTGTGTAGATTTTCGCTTCTGATGGATACGAAAATCGGACGGAGCTCAAGGGTACGTTACGGGTATATTCAGTCGTTGCAATTGCGGACTATGATGTTAGATTGGGACGCAGCGGTACTTGGCATTAGTGTGGTGTATTTCTCCTCGGGCGACCTTTTGTTTTTCTTTCGCTTTGAAAGGTGCTGCTGCTGCAACGATGTGCTTTCGAGTTTCGAGTCTCTCCAGTCTCCATGCTTCAACCGGGCAAATCGTGACACTTGCACACATTTTGACGTTAGAAGGGTTGACTGTTGTTTTGCTTGAGGTAGGCAAATGTATGTGTAAGATAAACTGTCGAGGAAGTGTTAACTTTTACTTTTCTTGTTTTGTATTTCTGTTATTTCTGTGCCATTTGGGTTCTTAAGTGGGGTAGGGCAAGGTAGGTGTCAGCAGAGTGACCTATTTGTGGAAACTGCGTCATTTTTAGATCGCGATCCATTTGTCTGCATGTTACTGCAACGGCATGCATATGGTAATTTTCTGTTGTGAAATGTGAAGGAAGTCTTTGGTCTCTGGAATGCACCCAAGTTGTGTGTGATGTGACTTCTGACTGCGACAGGGTGGCAATGCAAGTGAAACCCATATTGACGTGTTGTTAATTCGGGAGGATGTGAGCTCCAAGTGTGTAGGTACTCAACAGTTTTTGTGACGTAGTTTGCATCTTTATTCAATGTTGAATGTTGAAGATCTCTCAGATTTTCCCATGTACTTTTCTTGGGATTGGATATTAGTAGTAGATAGCAAAAAAAGATGGTCCTCTCCTAAGAAAGCCATCAACGTCAGACACTGAACGACAGGAATGACTATATACCTAGTCTCTTACTAGAAATTTGATTTTATTTGACCACGGGCTTGGAAGGAGGAGATTTAGCAATGGCCTTTACGAGCTGTACTGCAAACATCCCTGAGGATAAAAAAAAAGGTACGCATTGCTCATCTTAAATGAGCGAAGAATAATTCCATCTAGGAAAACTTGCGATTGTTTCATATTTACAAGGTTTATAGATGAGCATTCATTTGACTGTGATTACAGGGATGGCTTTGACGCTAGCAAGTCGGTTAGCAAACTAGAGCTCAAACTGCGGATGGGTGTATTGGTAGAAAACCAGGTCCTCCCGAATGTAGAAATGAGTGAGCAAGAGCGTAGGGCCGAAAAGCAGCGTCGAAACTGTTGGTCATATGTCACATATGAGTCCTGGTTCTGCGCAAATTAATTACGTTACTAGGCTGCAAGCACCCAGTGGGTGACGAAAAAAAAAATAAAGTGCACGACTGGGTCGAACGAAACTTTCGCCTTCAACCAAAGTTTGGTTGGAAGTTTTATTATATTATTATGTAGGTAGGTAAAAATTTGAGAAGCAATGCTATTTAAAAGAAACGGCGCTTAAAATATAGAAAAAGGAACAGTGTTAAATAAAATTCACTTTTGGATTATTCATCTGATATGGCAGTACGTATTACAATGTGAGTTTTTAAAAGTTGAAGCTCTCAGTAAAAGGCCACTGTTGCCAGTTTATGGTTAGAGAGTTATAAGGACATAATACTGTCCTATTTTATAGCTCTTACACTTTACAAGTTTTTGAGTACGAGGGGAAACGTGGTAGGAGTTTCTGTTTTTTTATCTATTAGGACCTTATTTTGCCTTGTGTTCGTGATAGATCGATATCTTCACATAAGAATTCAAAATATTGTATTTGAAGTTATGCATTAGCACTGAATATACCGATAGACGTGTGTGGTGTGCAAATGAAGTGAGATTTTCTGATTGTTGACTCTCCAAGTGGTGGGAATTATCTTAAGGTGCATATTCCCCATTGGAATATTTTCCAAAAGTAAGTCTTGCTGCTGTTGCATTTTTAATAGGGTTTTGGGTAGTAATTTTTGAGAAATAGTAAAAAACCTGATTTATTAGATTTTTTTATGAGAAAATCTAAGTACGGGATCTTATTTAGAATACTTACATTATATTATACGAGCATATAAAAATGGTGTGAAAAATGCATATCTAGTAGAAAATTTCGGGAAAACATATGTATTCCGGAAAAATCGGGAAACTGGAAAAATCGAAAATATTTTTTTTTTGTATGGAATTTTGTGGGCAATTGTTCCGGAATGGCTTTCTGTGAAGTTGGGAAAAATTAGGATAATTATTCATAAACATTTATTGAAGCTCCTCGACTCAACGAAGCAAACTGCTCCTAGCAATGCAAGCTGGCGTCCGCTAGTTTGATATGTACCTATGTATTTTGTTTAAAATCGTGAGAGTACCAAATGTTGCAATGTTTTGTTTGAAAAATAATATTGCTGACCTATTTAGCTGAAAACTGAGTACAAGTTATTGTTCGAAATGTAAGCATTAGGTACTTGGTCTTTAAAGTTCTGTCAAAATCGAAAATGGGATTTTCGGGATATGAGCAGTTTTTAAAATTAACGTTTTCGGTGATTCGAATTAAAAATTAAAGACACAATAATTATGCATTTTCGACTAGATCGTTATTGCCGTTTTCAATTAAACTAAAAATAACTCATTTTTTAAAACATTACTTTTCTCATTTTACAATTTTGGTTACAATCGTATGGAATGTTTTCGAGTTACATATGTCCAAATTTAAAAACTACCATTCTCCGACTTTTTAAACAAAAACTGTGTATGCAGTCATTTTAACCTCATCTACTTAAACTTGAATATCAATTTTGGTTGACTTCGCTAGAGCCGTTTTCAAACAAATCAAACTGGTATGAAAGTTTTGTATGGAAAGTACCGTTAACATTGAGGTTACATTGCAAAAAAAAAAAACCGCAACGAACTGTAATCCTCCAAACTCCAAATCCGAAGTTTGGACAGAATTCCGGCTGCCGTCTAGGCTGTAGGCCTTGGGACTTACGGTCAGACGGACAGAATTTCGAGACCCACTTTTTTGAGTTCCTCTATGATCGTAATGTCAGAATTGATTAACATCTAGAGTTTGAACGATTAGCAATTTTGTTGATGTTTAATCGCTAAGACGCTTATTTGCCCTATGTGCCCGCAGTCATACGCTTTAATGTCGGTGTAGGAACACGCTGAAAGCCGGTTTCGGGTGTCAGCATCTACAATGTGCTAGTCATCGACGGTTGCTATCTTTTAACGTTGTTGTTTCTTTCCTCGCAACAAACCTGACAGGAACATATGAGTAACAGCTGTAAATCTGAACCTTTTCCGCAGTGAACTACACAATAGTTCCATTCGGCTGAAAAATTAAAACTCACTCTGACGCTAGGCCTATAGTTCTTCCTTGTTTTCCAATCCCTCCAATTAATACGATATACGAAACCCACTTTATCCATTAACTTGAGTTCAAGAAACCTCCAAACAACTATTGCCATATTGAGCTTCCCACGACAGTCGAAAGGCCGCAGTGCCAACTGCCACCTCAGCTACACTCTACCAAACACCACATATATGAATAAATTAGCTTATCAGGAGACCCCTTGGCTTGGCCTGGTTCTTTGTAACTTCAAACTTCGTTGGGAATTACTGCAAAAGCCGATAAGAATGCATATTTCGTATATGAACTATCCAATAACTTGCAGCAAATCTGGCCCAATTTATCTACCACCCTTAACTGCAGTCATCGATAACGTAAGGACGAAATATATTTTATTATATGTACGAGTATATAAGGAAAAAAAACAGAAACAAGCACAATATTTGAAAATTGCGTGACTGGCACCGCTCACAACGAAAGCCGCCACCCACACCTCACCCACCTTATAACAGCTAAAGCTACCTTGTTTGCCATCAGATTACGACACAATGTGTTGGCCGACATGTTCACAGTTAAGAATAAATGATATTCCTTGTACACTTTTTTTGTATTTTTTTTTACAAACACTGCACCTGCAGTATACCTTCCACACGACCAATTTTCTTTATCTGCCCATTTTTATAGGCAAAAGGATATACTGCAGAGCTATGGAGAGTTTGCTAACATATTCCGTTCTTTCCACCTGATACCCGATACATATTTGTGATTATTGCGAAATTAATGAGTTTTGCCTACTTGTCGGATAAAAAGCATTCCAAAGCTAAAAGTGACAAGGACACTTGCCGCCGCCGAAGCTGTCCCTCGCTCCCGTTTGTTTCTGTACGTTTCTGTTCTTTGAAAATCTAATTTGTTATTTGACATGCTTCGCGATCCGTAATTAGTTGTTGCTAGGTTTGGTATAGAAACTTCCCGTCATGGAATCAACCGGTAATTGTTTTTGAAAATAAAATCCTGGCAAATTTTGTATACCTACTGCCGACGATTTGAATTTAATACAGCAAAATTAAAGAATTACTTGTAACCACCCACGCTGGTGGTTGTGTGCCCCACAAATTCACTGGCCATACTTATAGACGAACGGATTCCAGTTCAGTAGTGCGAAATGATTTTCACCTCATTAGGCTCTTAATCGCAGAATTTTCAAAAACCCTTCTATACATCTATATAATCCTTAAACACTTCACTAGGGACGCACCTACCTCATCTCTCTCGCTAAGGTTGAACAAAAAGAAAAAAAAAGGTAGGTAAAACCAACGTCCTCCTCGTCCATTAAGTGAAAATATTCTGTGTGCGCGCAATGAGCAACGGGAGGAATTATCCTTATTATCCATCCAACGGTGTGCTCAGTCAATCATTGGACCATCCAACCATCCGTCGAACCATCCATCTATGCCTTCTATTGCCTATGCTCAGCGCCAAACCATTATGTGTGTAATCTAATTAACACAGTTCATGCCAGCGATATCCTTTCAATCAATTTGATGATGAACACGGAGAAAATGATTACTCCTTCGCCATATCTTGACCCACAGAGAGATCCGCCCAGAAGGCGGACTAGCGACTAACTTCATCAAAGAATCGAGGCCATGATTAGTTAATTAATCGATACACACATAACGCGCGCGAGTAAAGTTGATTCACATCCTTTTGATGCAGTGAATGATATCCTTTTTGTCATTTGCCATGAGTGTATGTTAGTCAGGTTTGTGGGCATATGCGTTTTATAATTGATCCACAAAAGGGGTAAAGACGAGCGGACGGCAACACGTGTGTGTGGGTGTGGGAAAATGTATGGCATGTGCATGTCCGATATCTGTAGGATTAAGTTATATGAAGTTATCGTACGACACTTATTATATATGTGCCTATAGGCTTGAGTGATATAGCGCTGGATCGATTCCATAGGAATCGATATGTAGGACAGCCTGCTGCGGTGGGGTTTAGATAACTCTGAACCTTGTTTTTGAAATGGTTATTTGTAATTGTTTTCGGTGGGAGTTTGCCTATGCGATGCAGTAACTCCTCTAACTTCGTGTGGGTGTACTGTTTCATTACAAATTTAATTGGTTTGACAATGCTTAAAGGTCGGAGGGTTTCTTCGAAAGTTCTTCAAAACTGGTTTTATTATTCCAAGGAAGCTTTGAACAACGAGTGGCCTACGTTTTCTAGGTGCCATTTAGGCTAATTGTGTTCCGGGCAGTTTCAGAAAGATCACAAATGGATCACATTTGGAGAAGGAAAGACTTGAGAAGAAAAGAAGGGAAATCAACGTTTGCAATAACCCGGGAAAGTTTTTTTAAAGTCAAAGTTTAATCAAAATCAAATAGAATAGTCTTTTCAAAATTCAAATACTACAGCTTCAAGTATTTATAATCGTCACCAAAGCTTTCGGTCTGTAGTTTGTTTTTAAACAGACCTTCCACACAGGCTTTTGATTGAAGTTAAGTGAAACGTTCCTAGCCTCAATACACAATCCTAACAAAAGAACCGCTGTATTGATGTATTTACTCTAGTTTTCCCTTGTCAGAAAGACGGATAATTTTTTTTTTAATATTTCTAATAGAATAGTCTTTTCTAAAAGTGATGCCAAGTTTCATTAAAAGGATGTGGTAAAACTTCAAGCTTATAATTGTTCTCGTGTAAGATATAGGAAAAACGTAAAATTTTCGCATGCCATATAAAATGGAGGAAATATTTTACTGCCCATGGAAAAGCATTCAAAAATTCAAAAAGTTTTTAAAACTGAAGCTCCACAAATTGTACTAAAACTTGACTAATGCAAAAACCGTTAATCATATAACCTCTAACTTGATTATTTGCTGTCTATAATGGGCCACACAGTTCAGTCTTAAAGAAGTATTGCAGACACCAAGTTTATCAGTTTTCCAGCTAGAGCAAATACTTTTTTTCACTTTTCACAAAAAAAGCAAAAATTTGTAGTGAAAACACACAATTCTTGTTGCAAATTTCAGAGGTTAGAATATATCAATTCTCCCATACGCGTGAAATCAATTATTACGAATAAGCCGCCATGTGTCATAGGTAAACGTTGATATTATAGTGTAAAGTATGTGTAAATCTGAGAAAAAATCGAGATTTATCAAAAGTGCCTAATATAGATTGTTTTCGAACATCAAAATCAATTTCGATAACAAAAAATTCATCTTATTGGCAAATCGAAAACGACATTTTTACGAAAAATCAAGGTGCGCTAGAATTGGGCACACAAGAAGAGTAGTCCCAGGTCCCACTAAGACAGGTTCGACTGTATATCCGCTGTTGTAGAGAGAATAGTAATAGTTTTTGAGAACAATCACTTTGGTTGCAGTTATATCCAACATTTGAGTAGTTTGTGATCTACGGTCCCGATTATCTAAGCGTATAAAAATGTTATCTCCCGAATGCTCCTTGCAAGAGGAAACGGCATGGCACACCAGCTGGAGCTTGTAAACTCTATCTACATATTGTAAAAGCGAACGTCCCACTGCTACGGAAGGACTGTTAATTGCGCTTACAGCTCAAGATTCACTGATCCAATTTGAACGTTTATTCCGATCCAATGTAAGAACTGTTTCGATTGTTTAATTCAGTATTTCCAACCAAGTCCCTTCCAAGCTTCAAACTCGAAACACCAGCAAAATACCTCCAAACTCATGTTGGTCTATAGTGTAATCCCAACCGAAAGGCAAATATCTTCTCCTTTTTTTTTTTGTCATTACAAACGCGCATTTCCGTTCGACGGCAATAAAATGTTCACTCTCTCCTCCCCATACGGTAGTAAAACACTTCAACATTTGAAAAGGATGTCCTTGAAAATAAAACCACCATCACGCGCATTCTCACAACATTCACAACATGGTGGTAATAATGTAATCAGTGAAAATGAAAATGACATAGCGCCCTCTCGTCCGCTGAAGCGTGGCGCGACAATCCTCAAAGCGCGGTCTGCCACCACAGCCACTATGTGTTCCAGTGTTGCAAGAGGCAGGAGGGTATGCCTATACATTTTTTGTATTCATGTGCGCATTGCAAGCAAACCATTCTGGGAACATAAAGTGCGAGCTAAATGACAAAACAAAAAGTTGGGGTTTCTCCTGTGTCCCTATACATTCACAAATGCCTTGTACGGGCAGTGGTTCTTGCTGTATAGCGCACAACCAACAAGGAATTTAACTGAATTCGGATGGCAATTGCATAAAGCGCAGGTTAATTTGATCTTGAAATTCTATGCAATGGCAGTCAATCAAACTGAAAGGTTTAGGGACATTTACTGAATCAGTGATTAGTTCTTTGGTGTGGTAATTGATGGGCCGCCTCGACTGCAGTGAGTGTGGTTTTCCATGAGCATGGTTTACGGAAAAGCATGTGATTAGTGGCGACAGGAGAGAATGTTTGCTTTTCGTTTTGAAATTATGATTAAGATTGAGTATTTGTGGACTGTTTTCAGAGGCGATGAAGGTTGCTTCTTAGAAGTGTTGTCGGACAAGGTTATTTGGAAAAAGAAATACAAATCATATTTCAATTCAATGGTTTGGAATCTGTGAAGAGCAGGCCTTTGGAGGTGAGAAGGTTGATCCAAAATACCGCTTCAACATTGCCAAAATTTAAGCAGACAGATGTTAGTTCAATGTTGTAAGTTGCAGTTCTCTGAAAATATGGAAGCCAGCTGCAAATTGAGTTTTTAGTGTAACAAAATGAGTTTGGATGTCCTTTCGGTTGTCAAAATGTTATACATAATTTTTCTACTGTACTGGACTATACTCATTTAAAATGATGAGGAGAGATTTGAATATAACGCACTATGGACTAGATCTGAGCGACATCAATTCGAGCAAACAGAAAGGTATTTCTCTAAAATGTTTGTCAAAAATTTATTTATCACAAGATTACCGTCTAGCAAGACTTGGAATTCGCTTCCCGCAGACATATTTCAAGGCGACTACAACCTGTAACAATCTAAATTCAGACATAGCATCTATCTGCAAGCATCTCGGGTCACTGTTGAAGCTTTACAAGTTCGCCTTTTCCAAGAGAAGTCTTTACAACAAAAAAAATGAAATTACAAGACTGTAGAAAAATTAACCAACCAGCTAAAAAAAAATCACTAACCATTTGAGGGAATTTGAAGCTGTCATTAACTTCTATAACTATTCAGCAGGGCTATCGTAGCTCTGAATTTTTCTGAATGCACACCCCAAAGGATTGAACCAAGGCCCATTAGCAGCGCCAAAGTGACGTAAGAAAAATGTTTACCACCAATAAACGCTCAAATTTCTTAGGAAGTCAAAACCCATTCACGGCTGCACATGACAGCATGCAGAGTACGGCAGTACAATGAACTAAGCGATCATCAAGCTTTATGGCACAGCCCTGAACCTGAAACAACCAAAAAACAAGGTCTTCTGCTTCATGACCTAAGTTTACGCCATATACTTGTTTTGTTTATTGTATGCCCGTATGTAAATATTTTGATCATGCTGAACAAATCCATCAATTTCTATTCAAAATATTACCAAAGATCATGACTGTCCTTCAAATCAACGACCATCATTTAGTTTCTCATCTTCATTTCATTGGAATTTTGGCAGAAAAAAAAAATCACAAGAATAAAACAAGAACACACACAATGAAGCCTTTGGCAGTGCCAGTGCCCATGAATTCCCATTTGTTACACACTACCCTTCTAATCTTCTGTTGTACGAATTTCCAAAACACCACCGCCGCAGTTGCATGCATAATCATCTGACATCTGGAGGGACAAGATTGAGCACAATACAGAAGCGTAAACGACGACTGTTTTGATAATTTGATGCAAATGCGCTCTGCTGTTGAAAGCTTGAACTTTTGCATACGAAACGACAAATCGACATGTCTCTTTCCCTCTCGACTTGGAGATCGGTTGGAGGCCAAAGCCAGCAGGGCAGCTTCGCTGGGTAGGGATAGAATAGTATTCCGGTTCTTAACTTGATTTCCACGAGTGTAAGTCTGTTTGTTTGTTTATCTGTGTTTCTATTGTTTGCAAACGGTTGGGGAACCGACTTAAACTACAGACTAGATGATGTCATCTCGCGTGCCAGTGATGTCACAGAGTTTTCTGTGTGTGAGTTACAACCAGCAGGCGAATCCATGTATATAATACAATTTAGTGTGACTAATTGTAGACCGATCGTAGACAATTTCCCCGCAAGTCTTTGGACTTACAAATTTTCTTGTTCGCGTTTATCTGCTCAATTTAATTCGAATAAATTTATTAAAGTGTTTGCGCGTTGGATTTGATGCGCGACCAACGACGACGACACTTTGTGAACACGTGAGCTGGCTGTTTGCGCGCGATGAAAATTGGATGTTAATTTTTTAAGTGGGGACATACAAGATAGATGTATTGGTATGCAATAGTGTACCGTACGGAAACAATAATTTAATGGCCCGCATCTTGTACTTACCGAGTTAATCAGGATTGGTGCGTGATTTAGGATCTCAACGTTTTAGCCTGAAATTGGAAAGAGCTAGGTTAGTTTGAAGTCTGTTATACGAAGCAAATTAAAATGCAAGTTTGGTAAATGTAATATGCGTGATAGAGATAATCAATTAGTTCCAGAGCTTTTTCAGAGGACTTATGAACAGTGGCCTCTTATAGAGGAACTTGTCGCACAGCAGGGTTGTAAATTTACCACAATTATAGCACATCTACCTACTACATTTTTTCAGAATTGCAATCTACCACGTAGAGACCTATAATTCTAACTACACTCTTTGGTTAAGTTTTCTTTTTTTACCGCTTAAACAACTATGTGCTACGGTTGTTCGCTTGTGATCCTTAAAACGTGCGATTTTATGCGGTGAATGCAGCCATCGTGAAATGTAAAATCTATTACCTGCGGTTTGTCTCCGTTTTGAATAAGCAATTGTAAAAATGCACAACGCTTGACAAATGTTGTTTCTTACTTTTACATCTTCTGCAATTTTCGTCAATCTACTTCCTTATGCTGCAACAGAGTAATCATCCCTGCAACTAGTTAGGTATAATCATTGTAAAAATTGATAGTTATCGCGGAAAAAAACTCTCGCTTTCTTGGTGAAAAGCGTCAACGCGCACAACGGGAAAACACGAAAGTGATTTGTAAAACTTATGTAAGAACATCAATAAATTGAAAGGTATCTGTACATAACGGCGAGCGGCGCCCCTTTCACCATATATCAAAAGATAGGTCTCCTACCTGTAATTATAGCAACCTCCAAAGATCGCTGACCTATACCCGACTAAGCCGCAGTCTATTAAAACGAAATATATCCCCACACTTAACCAGTGTTCACTAAATTTGCGCCCATTAAACAACCATTTGTCAAAATAAATGTTCATCCAGCAAACAAGGTGGCCATCGGCTTTATGTAATAAAGTATACTTTCCAATCTCTTCAACAACTCTTTAACTCAATTAGTGAGCCCCGCGTTGGCGCACCACAACTGCTAACTCTTTCTCTACGTATAGGCCGTAATAGGTCTGCGGGTCTGTAATTACCTGTATAGTGTATTCTATGTCGAAGAAATGCGGACAACCTGACCCGGCCGCCAACCATTTTTTATGGGAAGTGAATTGCAAATTGAACTAAAAAAGAGCAAGCTCTTATGAAACAAAAATTAATAGTCGTGATATGAGCGCCAAGCAACAACCCTCCACAACCACCGTTGTTAGCCTTGAACTTCAGTGCAAGTATACATATAGGTATGTCCCTCATTTGCAGGTATATTAGTGATAGCGGGATACTGAAAACCGGGCATTCGGTATGGAATAGCTAGAAACTCAGCGGCCGGATATACTCACAGTACTAAACTCCGTTTATTTTGAAAAACAAAACTTTGTACATATATTTTTGGATTTTTCTTTTCTTTCTTTTCTTAACTTTTTTACAAATGCAAGGACTATCCGGAAGCTAGCTGGAAACAAAGAGTCAATCCGGCAATGTGCCGGATATTAGAAAAGTAGCCGCAAAACAAATACTAACCGAATAGTAACAGATCTCTAAGTATAACTACGATTTCAACGCTTTCGCTAATGGAAATACAATTTTTGGGAATATTTTCATAATGTTTGAAAACACCGGCACACAAGTTTTGAAAACAGATTATTCCCATTTATTAATAGCAAAACGCGAACGTCCTTGACCACAGAACTACCATGACTCGTAAGTCAACTATTGTGTAGCTTCCTGACGATAATTACGACACAAGCCGTAGTCCCTCATCTAGCGAAAACCAACCCCGCCGGTACAGCTAAAAATACCCAAAAACCCGAATATAACTGCCATTTGATTGATCATTTTTGGACGACAACAACAGCAGAGGTAATTTCACGGAAATTTCCATTCAAATCGATTGGCAAGAGCTATAAGTACTTTCCGATGTCCTAATGTTCTCCCGTCGCGCGTTTTGATGTAATAATCCATCCGCCTCTGTTTCCAGGAGGGGAAGGAAGTCCCGAAAGCACGTTCGTGTGATGCATATTTTAAAGCAATTAAATTCCGAATACGTATTTCGGTAACTACCCGAGGGATGGGAGCATGCCATTGCCACTGAAATGGTGGAAGTACGGTCTCTAAGAGACTTACCGTCGCTTCTCCATTTGCCGTCAACTCATACATATCCTCTTACAAGATCCGGCTATAACCAGCCTGTCGATTGAACGGATATGTGCATCGATAGCAAAACAAAAAAAAAAAAGCACGATAAATGACGCCTGAATGCGGGAGTGCGAAGCAGAAGTGCGGAGGACACATTAAGTAAAGGATAAAAATAAGACAATATGGTGGCCACCACTTGGGAAGACGATACCGTAATTGATGAATAAGTTATTAGGTTTTCTTTTAAACAGAGAGCTTTGGACATTTGATAAATTTCTTTCGCTTCTAACTAATTTCTGGGAATTATGTAATGATCTTGTGACAGACAGGCGAGTGCTGAATGATGGACTGTCCAAACGAATGGAAAAGGACGATAGGAACTTTTCGGTGACGGATTGTTTATTTAATTGAAGATCTGGGGCGCGTGTTATGAGATATATGTGTGGCACGTTGATGCCACTTTGTACTTAAGGCACATTGATAAATCACGGTAAAAAAAAATGGAGGAAGCCTGCGCAATGTTTCTCGATGTAGGTTTAATAAATTTGAAGACTATTTTCATTGCCGAACTTAGATTTGAGCTGTTGCTGGAGAGTGAGAAGCTGGGAAGACAACACCAAAACTGATGTTCCCGAAGTCACTAACAAAGGCGGATTAACTGACGCAGTACTAAAACCAATGACACATTGTTGGACAATGAGGTTGTAATCTGTTACATTTTTCATTTAGAACATGATTGAAACACACTCAAACGCGCTCAATATGAACTCACTGAGCAGTCGGGTACTGCATGTTTGACCAGCTAACCATAAGATTGATGATTAGGAACGCGAATTCTGGTATAAAGAAAGAAAGTCGACTGTAGTAGATAAAAAGTATACCAGACTAAAGAAATACACCCAATAAAGTCCACTGGGTTTACATTTTGAAGTCGTACGAAAGCTGGTTCTCAAATGAGCTTCAAATCAAATACGCTCATTTAAGAAGAGCATCTCGATGTGCTTAAGAGCTGCTCAGTGCTGAGTTCTGAACGAGCATGATCTTGGGACTTCTGTTTTATATAAACTCGTACATATCGTCAAAATTACTAAAACTGTTTCGTCTATAGACGAACATCGTCCCTGGTGGCTATTATTTTCAAAAGTCTTCCTAATCGATGGATCTGTTGATAAAGAAATGTAAAGTTGGTATATTTGTATTGTAGTGATTTCTTAAGCAAAGCATGGAGCCTAATGGTGCCACATTTGATGTTGAAATCATAACAATCCCCGCATACTCTTTCTCAGACAATGATGGTGGCCCATACCCTATACAATATGTCGATGCTCTTTGCGAAATGAGCTTACTTCTTTTTGCTGTCGAATGTTTGTTCCAAAGAATATAATACTTCCTACTGTTCTGCACCAGAGATGCTTAGCTTTTGCTTTGGATCAACATTTCTTGCGGCCATTTTCGTGTTTTTTTTTATGACTAAAAATGCCTCTGAGGGTTTAGCCTCAGCTTAAGCATTTCTAATGGGAAACTAGGCCATAGTATACAAAAATAAAGTAAAGATCCTATATAGGTAGTGCAAATCGTAACAAATCATATTCGAAATTCTAACCGTAACCCAATTGAGTAGCACGCAACAGACTTGGATTAAAGACCAAAGTTTGCGAAAGAAACCCCCCAACCCTTATAGGAAACTTATGATTTGCATTGAGTTCAATAAAGCACTCGGATCTGGGACATTTGATACTTCACTCTAACACGCGACCAGAAACCATTTCAAATACTCATAAACGCGCAATTAGTTTTTGCTATGTTTTTTTCTTCATTTTTTCCTACCAGGCGAATATACCTTGACGTTCAACCGCTAAAGTCTAGAAGCAATAGCTCTCACGTCTGCGCTGCCAAATGTTCAATCGAACATAAATATGTATATTGATCTTTATATCGAACTTATGATGTAACGAACGGCAACACAAGATTTTTTGTATAGACAGTGGCTACGATATTTTATTGTTAATCGTTTTAAAAGCCGTACAGAGAAAAGAAGTCTTTATTCTTAAAAAGATATACAATAATGACCTTAACCATCATTCTGTGACGGGTCGTCATTTGTCATCATTAAGTCGTCAATTAATGCGAATACGGCTTAGTCATGAAAATTTGCATCTTTTGCGGCAATACTTCGAACGTTTCCAAACGGCTTGCGAATTTTATTTACTTTATTCGGTTTTTATATGATTTATCCGATTCGTGATCCGCTCATTGAAGGAATTCAATTAAATGTAATTTTCTTTTTCTGTTTTATCTGAGCGCGGTGTTGTTCAAAATGCACAAGGTTGTTGGTGAGATATTGAAAAAAAAATGTCATTCAGGGTGGTAAATTATATTAACATGCGCTCTGCAATTAACGAAGCATTGAACTCAAGAAGGAGGAAAGCTAACTAACGCCATGGATAAAGAGACGCCATGTGGCTGTGGACAATGTATTCCACAATAAGTCGGAGGAGAAGCATAAATCTGTCATTTAGTTGTCGGAATGTCGGATTGTGATTGGGTTGCGAAACACATGCCAGAAGAAAAGTTTAAAGCTCGTGTTTAAGGAGTGATTCATAGTTTTGGTTGTGGTTTATTTTTATTATTATTTTATATATGATTTTTATGATAGGGATGTTTTCTTTCGAAAGAAATTTAAATTTTATGGCTTGGGAATATTGAAAAGGACGTCATACTAATTTCAAGTAGTTTGATCTTTGCGATGACTGTTTTTCAAACGAAAACTCATATTATAAATCTACACAGCTTTCGCTTTGATCATTTCGCCGTAAAGTGATTTTCAGTAACCGAGCGAAATGGAAAACTATGGAACCGGGGTTCCATATTACCATTACGTGTTTTTTATTTACCTAGCAATGTTTTTTCTCTTTTTCCTCAACCCACCGTCATGCCGCGAAGTCAAATAAAAACGCCACCCAAACCAAAAAGGATGCGATCATGATTATTATGTTTTCGATTTTTGCACATAAATGTAAATTGTTATTTTTACATACATTTAATATGGAAACCGGGGTTCCATATAAGGAACATAAAAATGAAAAATGTAAAAATGACTTTCTTTGAATAAAGTACAAAATTTAATACAAAAATTATTCAGAATATGTTTTTTTTCTTATATATCATGTAAGAATATATACATAATATAATTGAACAATTTGTAATGTCTTAAGATAACGGGTATGAACAAAAAATTTTAAAAACCAAATGGGGTTCCATATTCCAACCTTCTCCTCTACGTAAATAATACAACTTTATAAATGTTCCCCAAGCAGCGATGCCAGATGTGGGGAATTTTCCCCATTTTGTGGACTTTTTCACTCAATGGGGAAAATGGGGACACGTGCTCTTAAAATGGGGAAAAACGGAAATCCGTGCATGTTTATTAATTTTGCATAATTTGAAAGTAAAACTCGTGTAGTTAACTTTCAAATATCTCCGGAACATAAAAAAATCACCGCGTTTATAGAATCTAACTGATTTAGCTCGAAACTGAATTCTACAAGACGAAATGTATGCTGTACAATTGTGCAAAAAGTTGCGTTCATATTTGCATCGATAAAAAATGCTTGGTTTTGCACAACAAAAATATGTACCAGTCAAATGACGATTAGTGTATCGATATTTAATAACTTTAATTAATATAACTTATAACTGAAGAAACTGAAATATTTCTTTTATTTATGTACCTTTTAAATTTATAATTTACTTTCAACTTGCCTCGCTATTTATGAATTATAATTATTATTAAATCTATTCAACCTATTGGCTTAAACCGAAAGAACTTGAATGTTATTTGTTTTTTATTACCTTCTTAAAATAAGATGGCTTAATAAAAAAAAAAAAAAATTGTATTATATAAAAAGTGCGTATTTACTTCAATGAATTGAAATGGGAAAAAAAACGGATATGGAATGGGGAAAATTTTCAAAAAATTCCCCAAAAATGGGAAATTTAGGTAAAACAAATCTGGGCCCATGTTCTGTAATTATCACATCGATATATTTATCACTAAACCGATATAAATTGAAAAACATGTTACTATGTTTTCGATGCGAAAATTTATCGCATGAGTTACAGAACATGGGCCCTGGCATCACAGTCCCCAAGTGATATTTATTTCCAGCACCGAACGAGGACGGATCTTTCAATAGACATAACTACCTAGTCATTTGGCAAAAGAATTGGTGAAATCTTATGGGGCTTATACAACTCCGTTGTATTTCTCTGAAAGGCTATAGGTACCTAGAAGAGTTGAAGAGAAACTGAGGTCGGAGAGGTGAAAAGTGTAGCAAAGATCCAAACAGGGTAGCTTAAACTTGTTCCTTTAGAAGGGGTGATACTCTAGAATCAGAGAAAGTCAGCAACTCGTTGTTGGAAACACCTATTCAAAGAAAACAAAAAAAAGGAAAAGAGGTCCATTGCAACTCGCTGCCGAAGAAAATCCAACACTTCGACGTAGGTAGTACCTACTCGTACCTATACCTACCGCTTCCTATTTTTAATGATGCAACCTGTCAATTTCGGAGATCATTGCGCCCTATAAAATAGGTATACACCCATCTGTCTGTTGCTTGGCCCCCAACTCGCAGACTGTGCTAATCAGTCAATTCCAAAATAACGACATCGCTTATAAACGCATGCGCCGCTCCACAAGACAATCTCGTCATAGTCAATTATAATCATACCACAAGCATTAGTTAAAACATCTTCCAACACACACAACCTACATTAAGCCCTTATGTTTGCTGTCCCATTTCTATTCTACTGTCGGTCTATAGAAAAACCAGGCCCTACCTACGGGCACATTTATACCTAGGTAGGTACCTACATACTTTTTTTCTATTCTGCTGCACACACAATAACAATGACCGTCCTTGAGTGCAGAAATTGCAAATAGTTGCCAGCAGAGGTCAGTGCCGCCACTGACAGCACTAGGCTGGCTCAGATTTCCTTCTTTCGTTCGATTCCAGTTCCCCGTTTCCCGCCGTGCCTATCTACTTTCAAAAAACAACGCATTAGTGTTGACTTGACTACCTCTGCAATTTCTTCTTCGTCTCCTAGTTCGAGTCTGCACGGTAAGTCCCTCACACCGCACCCGTGATTTAAGAAACCCGTTGAATTACAATTACAAATTAAAGCCATAAGCTAGTCAGTAGTCACCATCGACGCATCTCTCGGCGGCCCATGATTTTGTTGTCTCCTTCTACATCTTCGTGTGCTGTCTCTGGGGTCTGGGCTGGGGTGACAATCGCTGCTTTGAAAACACACAAGTACGGATAGTACGACAGTACGGGCGCCACAAATATTTCATCACTAGCCCCCCTTCAAGGCCTGCTGGCTGACCAGTGACCATAACCCTAAGGCATCTCCTCAAAAAGCTGGAATAATTATTGTAAACATCTCTCGAAGCGAATGATTATTATCAACGCACAATTGGAGGAATTCGCTTTGCGGTACGTGGGTGCGTGATAGAGACAGACTGATAAAGGCAAGCTGTGTCGCACAGAGGGTTATCAGCGGCAGCTCAAAACCTCTCCCTTTTTTCGTCCTTCTTTGCGCTGCAATCCAACTGACCAGTTAAACACTTTTAATGTTATCTAGGAACCATCACCACTACCACCAAAGAAGGCCGCACTACAAAAGAGACAGAAAAAAAATATCGAAATCATATACACACACATGCATTTACTGAGTACCAAACCAAACACGGATATTTGGATTATGTGGCAGGGGAAGGAAATAACAAAACAATTCGTTGCGACCTTGATAAATGTAAGGAACAACCGATACATGGAATAGTTAGGTTTTCTTTGAGCGTGCTGTTCACTCTCTCTCTGTCTGTTGTTTTGATTTTCCTATGGCTGATCCATTCTTTGGTGCTTTTATTTCAACCGAAGCCTCCCATGGGGAGAGCTCAGAGGGCGAGAGCAACAAGTGGTTTGGCAGTGTGTAAGTGAGTTACAAGAGTGTTGGTGAACACAAACAAAACAGCTGAGGAGGGGTGAAACGTGAAAGGTGGGTGGTTTTTAAAGCTTTCAGCCGATTGGCGTTTGAAGAGTGTGAGAGAAGAAAATGAACACAAAAGCGCGTGGGATAGAATATGATTGTGATGACGCACACGACGACACAAACCAGTGACACTGCCAATTGTTGTGTGAGGAATAGGACATGACATAAATCAGATAAGTCTGTTTTCGTGGAAGAAATAACCTATTCCATTATTATTGTTAAGTCTCAATTGAAGTTCATTGAAAGGAAAAACATAAGATGTAGGTATGCAAACGGCTGCTTAGTACAACTTTTGTACAAGTAATTTCTTTACGCACATTTATTTAAAAGGAAGTGGAATCAAGACAAGAGTTGGGCAATAAGGAGTGTCAGAAGAGGGCAACAAATTCTACTTAGGTGGGTATATTTAAGGATAATTGAGATTGAATGAAGTTGTTTCATTGACATCGATATAGGAATTAAATAAAGCCTTTCGATTTAACACTGAATGCATTTCTTAAACTAAATTTAACTGAAGCTTGCTCTAATACTGCCCAATATGTCTGTTTTGAAGAAGAATGTGTCCTTGTAAGCATTTTGTAGGTATTTAGCTAGTCCCTTTTGCGTCTGAGATGGCTTTGACGCTTTGGGCCCTACCAATAAACATTTTTAGTTTCGAATCTAAATTTAAGTAGTTCAAAGTGGATATATTTTTGAGCTTCCGTAAATTTAAAGTCGAGACTACAATTTATTATTAGTACGGCGGTTAGAGTGTAAGTTAACACGACAAAAGTCAAGAGTCGCATTCTACCAACTAAGTGGAATGCCTCTATTTCCGACACACGCGTCGCACCCGAAGCATTGAATGTTCACAAACTAGCTGCAATGAAATTCCATGGAAGCTCACATCCGATGCACCTGCAATAACAATTATTCGAAATAATAATCCAACCCAAGCTGCTGAATTTGCAACTTTTCGCATTGATACCAACCATAGAAATATTTGTAAATCAGAAATTAAGTCAGTTCGTTTTGGCACAATAAATTTGACAGTAGTCCTAAAGTAAAATAAAATAAAATTCGTTTTTTATTAGTTTCCTCTTAACCGCGTAAAAATATCTCACTTGTACCTATGAGAGTGAGGAAATGAGACGAAAACTGACTTCGTCTGGTGGTTAGAGGTTAATTTGGTTCTTATTTTAAAGTCGTGAACTAATAAAAGTCTTATTGAAAATCATAGTGAAGAATTAAATATACTGTCTTAATAAATTAAATATTTACTCCCAGTCTGAAGTCACTAGCATTTCTTATTCCAATCTCGTGCAATTCGCAGATTTTTTCATCTTTTTATACTAGCTTTAGGAGTAGGTATACAAAATACACGAAGAAGACATTTAACAGTCTCTACCGCTCGTAAACCCTATTTCTAAGCGGACTGTTATTTCCAAACACAAGGGCTCGTTCAATAATCTAATTTATTAAGTCTGACAGCTCCACAAAATCGTCAAGTCTACAGTAGTCATCCTAATATTAAAAGTATTTCTGGCAACACCTCACCTAAAAAGTGATTTTTTTTCGAAAAACTTGTTATCAGTATGAATGAGAAAACAGTATTTAAACAGCAGTAGCTCGCTCCAAGAACTTATCCAACTGTGTGGGTTAGTGTCACAGTATTCGTAGAAGCAAAAAGCTCAAATCGTATGTGTGTGTCAGATTAGTTAACCAAAATCAATTGAACAGATGGTCCTACAACTTTGGGTCATATGTTATTGATCTAAAGTTCTCACTCATTGTGTGCAACTTTCAATTTTAGATAGCTGTATCCCCGAACTCTCAAATCGTAGCAAACTTCAAATTTTTGTCAACCAAGTGCGCTTTTTTTTGTTAGCCACTTTAAAGTCTGGATTAGCATTCACACAACTACAATCGTCGGATGTTGTTTCTCTTTTACTCCTTCAGATTGTTAATTTGCTATAGTGGTGCTTAAGACGATTAATTAAAATGTATGGCGTATGTTTAACTTTTGGCGGAAAGTTCGTAGAGGGTGCGGGGAGAAGAATCTGTATTCGTTCACCAGGGCCTAGGGTAACCAACGACTACAACGAGCCGGTAATAGTATAGCCAAAGCGAAAAACTTTTTTGTGAATAAATTCGAGAAATAAACAGAAGGCACCCATAGCTAGAACTCATGACGGTGAACGTGTAAAGCAGACAAACTGAAGCGGTTAGGCACGCTCTCATGCATTATTAAGAAGCAATGGAATCCGAACAGCAATGGCAGCAGTCTGGCGGAACTAGTTTTAGAAGTTTCGACGCGCAGACCAAACAATCGAAACTATTTTATAAAATTTATCGAAACAGGGGAGAATATTATAAATGCAAATGTGCAGTAGGAACGAAGGAATTCAAATTTTCCGGTTGATTAACGGCGAACTGGCGCCCAGGTAGACTTTAAACATCTTATACTGAATTTCAATCACATTCGCAATTGATTAATTAATTCTGTCCGGCGTGTTTATTTGTCAGCGTATCAGCCTCAGCATGTCTGAGCCGAGCACACCTCTTGGGGTGTTTTTTTTTAAGAGGGTGCGTTATGATGCGCTCGATAGAGATTTCCTGGGAACACGACGCATGAGGTATTGCTATAGAAAATATGTACAGGTACAGGGTACATCTATACAAACGAGATTTTCTTTATCAAATGAATACCAACTTAAGGAAAGTTGTCTAATACTGAGTCGGATGCTAAGACTGCTAAATACTGAAGTTTAAGTGTAACCGCGGTCTCATTTCGGGTTTTATGTAGACGTATATTATGACATACCCGCACTAAGATTTTAACAAGTGTTATCCTCGCTTTTGCAAGAGTTTTATAGGGTCCTCGGGATGGCGAAACCAGGAATTTTCTTTTGTCAGTTCAGCTTCGAATGTTTGTGATACATTTAAAAAAATACCATTTCGTTCCGAATCTTTTAAAATTAGATTGGCAGCTTAAGTCAATGATGGGATATATTCGCACGAAAGTAATCAAGACTGCCGATTATACTTTTTACAAATGTCTTCCTCGGTTGTGGGAAGATATTTTGGCGTTTCGTGACAGCAGTCAAAACAAATTTCTCGGTAGCAAAGCAGTCATAATAATTGTCAGAGAGAACATTTTTCGTTCCCTTTTCGAAGTTGGAGTCTCAGTACACCCACTGGCCTGAAGTTGGTACATTAGAAAATACTCGTTTAAGATGTCCACTTTATGCAGCGACAAGCCCCTATTTTTGTATATCGATGATCTGATTAAAACATGACAACTAGCAACAAACTTCAGATCCATCAGTTGTCAGTTTTCTCCAATTGTTGAAACCGGACCACAGATATTCAAAAACAAAGACGCACTTACTGCATGTGATTGATTGAGAAGAAAGAACGTGGCCTATATTACAACTATTAAAACAGAGACATTTAAACGAAGAAACAAAAGAGTTGGATATTTTTTAAACCTAAATACGTATGTTCAAAAACCGACCACTACCCCTGGAGTTCTTCATTAACATAGCCCCAATGCTAAGACAAATCCAGATTGTGTTAAAATCGCCCCGAGCCTTCTTTTTTTTTTGTACATTTGTGCACTTTTGTGCCTTCCTCAAATTTGAAAAGCAAATATTAACACACAAATTTACATTAACACCGGCGTGGTTCTATACATTTGTCATTCATTATGCGTGAAATGTCAAAAAAAGAAGAAAACAATGTAAGCAACAACAGCCTGTTATAAGTTTGCAATTTTGAAGAGGCCCAACAGTGAACCAAATTAAATGTTCAGTCAAAGAGGGAGAGAAAAACTGCGAGCTGAATGCTGAACTTAAGTAAGTGGAATGGAAACGTTGTGATTATAAATTTCAAATCGGTTAGCATTTTGGCTGTGTGTACAAAATATCCATGTGATAAGTAAAAGACACAAAATGCGATGACATTTGGAGTATTGCCAGCGAGAAGCCAAATGAGGAATAAACTTTTTTGACGAATTTGGTTTTGTGTGGTAAGTATCATAAAGAATAGACTCAATTATATCTTTGATGTCATCATACCTGTGTTCATTTTTGGCAAAATGTTTTTGATGAAGGGGTTAACAGTTTTTCGGCGAGGAAGCTGTTTCAAACGAGCACTGGGGGCTTGATGTCAAGGGCTGGATTTTGACTGATAAGTTTGACGTTCAAGACCAGAAAAACGCAAAATTATTTTTTTTTTCCACTTCCGAACTCTTCGCAAAACCTAGTACAAAGTACCCAAGGATCTAACCGTGCTCTAAGAAAATTTTTCACAAGCGAATGAAGGTGGAATGTTAGAGTTTGGGTCGTAAATGAAACGCATAAATATTTAGGTTAGGTTCCCGGTCAAATTATTATTTTTATAAATCGTTATCGCTTGGGTCTAATTTAATTGAAGTGCTTCTCCGACCAATCTATCAAATACTGTTGGATGTTTTAAAAAACATACTAAAAAATAGAAGAGAAAAGGGCTATATTGGGAACGTTGGGATAATCTAGCTGATGTAGAATGTCATCTAGATTTATCTGGACTTGGTAGGTACATGTTGACTCATTAACATGAATTGTTATTATATTACATTCCTGCGTTTTTTTTTTTTTTCACTTTAACTTTAACACTACGAAATGTCAACTGAGTATGCAGATTTGTCGGCTCCGTCGACAACAATTAAAAAATTGGTCATGTGGTCAATCTCGATCTAGACTAACCAAAAGGGAAACAATTGCTATCAGACTGCTATCAGACTGACTAGAATAGAAATGCAAGTCCTCATTATTGCCGCAATAATACCTCAACAAATCACAGAGTTTAAAAACGCCATAAATTGCAAGTAAATTCCATTCGTTTGGAAAATATCTCCATCCCATTCCGTTCCGCCATGACACTAGCTCGTTAGGCCCTAGTTATAGCCATACGTAAAACGAAACCGTATAAAATTTCTTTTGCTTTTTTAGACCACTTAATCCTAACGGTTGAACTCAATCTTGGTCTTAAAATGTTGCTTATGAATTATTAAGTTAGTCTATCAAAAAAAAATTAGCAAATGATCTTTTAATTTTCTAGAAAAATATATTATACATTTTTCCGTACGAAAAACTTTTTCCGATCTACTTCTCAGTCAATTCCACAACAAAAACCCAGATCATTCCACTGAAGTATTTCATTTCTTTACTGTTCCATCTATCAGGATTTTTTTTTCTGATGGAATCCAATCAGTGGTGGTTGATTTGTTGTATTTGTTTTCATAGGGAAACATTTTTCTGACAGAATTTTCGCTATAACCGCCCAAACGAAAAAAAAAATCATTTTCATACTGTTCCCACTTTTTCTGTTGCATTTTACGTATGGCTATAACTGGGGCCTTACTCAAAACTCAAAAGCGCCAAACAAAGGAACAACAACAATTAAATTCCAATCTGGCAATACCATATGCTGTTTGATTAGCTTTGTCGCAAAATTCAAGTTATTGCTTCACCTCCCTAATGCCCACAGCCGCCCCTTGCCAACACACGCTCCACACATAGCCATTTCAGTCGCCATCGTCATATCCCCCCTAATCACTATTTATTGTGTTTAATTGATTTTTTGTCGTCTTCCTCGCATTATCTATCACATGGTTTGCTTTTGCTACGCTCTTTCCTTGGCCCTGTGCAACCCCATGCGACATGCCTAAGGTAACTATACAAACAAGTGAAACTACCCCTCCCTTGGTAAGGAAATGCACCGAGTCGACGGTGACAACCGACAAAAAATCTCAAACATGCATCATCATTACAACAGAACACAAAATATCTACACTCTACCAGATAATAGTAATAATAATTCCACAAACCTGATTTATTTGCATTAAATTGTTCTTGTGCTTGTAGTTGTTATTTTCTTATCTGTCGGTATGTGATGTTGTTTTTCTTTTTCGTATTCGCGTTCGCAGTTAATAAAAGTATCTGCAACGAGTAACAGGGGGTAATATCCCTTTTTTTTTAGCGCGATCTCTTAATGAGGAGTCTGATGAAGATGATGTCGTCCTCTGGCGCTGTTGCTGTTGCTGCACTTCGATCTTGTAGGTACTTGTGGATTGTTTTTCTCCGCTTGCTTTGTTGTTGTTTTTGGTTTAATATCGGAGAGAAACACAACACGTAGAGCTATCCCCTTCTGGTGGAATTAATCTTTTATTTTGTGCATATATTTTTTATTGACCACTTGTTAAGTTGTTTTTATAAACCGAGGGAATTTGTTTTCCGAAAATTTAATTAACTCAAAATTAGGAACACGCAACCATCAGATTGAGAGTATATTAATTTAAATGTAGTTAGGACTTTAGTATCTGAAAGCTACGAAGGTACATAGATTTGGATGAGGTAGGAGGTAGACCCCGAATCGAAAAGCACCACCGACTGGTTCACTATCTACTTGCTTTGCACTGTGTTATCACTTTTGATTACTTCCCCTTTCTAAGGGCCTCTACCGAATTTTTCGCATACCGTTTGCGATTCTTGTTGCAACTTTGTACATACTTTATCTAATATTTTTCGCGTCACATGTGAACCCGAATTCTATGGAAAATTATTCAATTCCAACTCGAGGGACAACTGGTTGGGGTCGGATTTGGATAGAATCGTTGCATATGGTTAAAGATACAACCGCACTCGAGTATCTCGCGGATTGTTTGAGAGTTACTTTGTTTGTTTGTATTTTGGTTGAATTGCAATTCGCGTTTTATCCCCCACATTTGGTAAATACAGGGTAAATCGATAAAGATTGCACGATTTTTTCCGGGCTGCGAATTGTTGAAAATGACAACGACAACGACGTTGGCGACTACGACGACGATAGCGATATAACTTGTACCATGGCCTTCATGTCACAGTTCGCTCTCTCACTCTTTCTCGTATATTTTTGCAGTTGGAATAGCTTTTTGCCTTCTTTTTCTGTTCGGTCTCGGTGTGTCGTTGTCGTTCTCCGCCACACTGCTCCACCGAATAGAAACAAAAAAAAAAAAAAAAAAGTAAAAAGTATTTATTTTCAGTGGGTAGGGTATCGATACGGATGTGTGAATGGATCTATAGCGCAATTCGCGAGTAGATGCGTGAATGTGGGGGCAGTGTGTGTGAATGTGCTTTTATCTTTCGTCTTTGCTTTGCACGTACGACTGGCACACAGCGAAAATTAAACTTCAGAAGTGGCAATAAAGAAAAAGATAGGACAGCGGACAGCATAAAGTGTAAACAGAAATAGTGTGCGAGGCACGCACGAACACAATACGCGAAAGCTTTTCAGCCATGTTATACGAAATCCGTCACACCACCTCAGCCCCACACATGCATGCCCAGCACACTTGTGTTGTGATTTTGAGTTTTGACTTGTTGGTGTGGTGATGGAAGAGAGAACTTAGTGGAGAGACGCAACCAACCTCAGAGTCAGAGTTTCTGCAAACTTCGATGAACATTACCACTTCATTTCCAACCCAGCCTGATGGAAAAAGTCCTGTTTTCGCAGTTTGAGGGTGGCGTATACGTAACATTTTTGAATTAGAAGAAAGTGTTGTAGGTACTTTGTCGCGTCGCAGATGATTGCTTTATCTGCTGCTTGTTTATGCTCAAGGTTCCCTGAAGTATGAGTAGGTAACTAAACGTCAAAAATATTTCCATTCATAAAGACTGAGTCAGGGAAACGCAAACGAGTGGTGAAACTGAACTACGACTGCTCTGTGAAAGCGCTTGGGAATTCTAATTCTAATTTGAATTTTGTGAATCTGCTCCTGTCGAGTGTTAAAGGCAGAAGCTCAGGTCCAGGAACGTTTTAAGCCATCCCAACTACTGAGCACAATTTTATTCAAATAACAAGCTTGCTCATTCTGTCAACTGAATTTTGCGATACTTTTTAGTTTCTTTGAAGTTGTATTTTAGGTCGTCTTATAGGTATTAGTTTTGCAATTACTCTGCGAAGGCATTTAAAATAATAATTCGAAACGTTGGGTCGGTTAAGTGTAAGGCTTTATAATGCTGCGAATATCTTTGTTTACTAAATCGCTGCTAGAAATGTTTCACCCAAGCTGATGTAGCTCAAATGGCAACCCTTTTTAAATGTCCAGGATCAAGGACAACCCTCTTATAGTGACATTAATGATGAAAACATACCGGGGTTGATCGCAAAAACACGATAAAAATGTTTCCTGATGTTAGGTATATTTTTGTATATAGTATATATTTATATTTTGCTCTCGTTTTTTCTTTGCAACGGCAGGCTCCTGACCCGTGGGCAGTTTCTGACTGGATCACTGCGTCGCTTGGCAGGTGTGTGTCCATATGTTTAGCACTTCTCTTAGGTTTCAGTAAGTCCCTTTATCCCTAGTTTTCCCTACTTGACCAACAGTTTACAAATCTCAATACTTTTGCAAAATATTATTTTATTTGTAACATCTAACTTAACCAACTACAATATGTACAGCATCGTTATTTACATGAATGGCAGATTCGCCTTCAACGCCCCAAACTCATGTCTGTCCAATGCCTTTAAATGTGTTCCTGAATACGGAGTCGAATGTTCCAAGTCGCGATGTTTGTTGACCAAAATCTTTTGGTCCGAACGGAGTTTATTGATTTCAACTTCGATTGTCATTTGATCTGGAAAAATGAACAAAATTAAATTTTCATTCGCAGAATCGGGACTTCTGGTGCACTTACCCTTCTTTAGCAATTTCAACGCCGTCTCCCTCTTGACCTTCACCAGCATACTCCCAATGGTTGTCCAGATTTTCTTCTCGTCGGCACAAGTTTTCTCGATTTCCCTTATAGCCTCTCGTGTGATCTGTCGACGTTTGTCCAATTCGATCAGCTCCTGCTTGTTCATTAGAATCACATCGGCTACCTCTTCGGTGGCCTGGATTATGTCGACGGTTTTCTGTTCATCGGATTTGGACATTGTGAGAGCAGTGATCTGCAACGGAAGACAGAAATAGGTCAGTTGGTTGCTAGTCTAAGAGAGCTCCTTTCGCAGTCTGCGTTCGCGCTTCCATTCGCGTTGCTTTTCATGACGCATATCGTTTCGATTCTTGGCTCTCGGTCGAGGCACGTACTTGATGGCTCGCAGGTCATATGCCTGAAAATGGGTAACTCTGGCAGGCTCCTGCTGTGTCCCCAGACCAGTTCGTTGCTTGCGAATAACTGTCTTTACGGGAAACAGTCGTCCACTGTTACTAGGTCCTAGTCCACTTTCTTTGTCCCAACCTTGTTTTAGCATGATTTTCAATCCACGATTCTTCGCGGGAATGCTAAACCTATTCAGTGAGGATTGTTTGTCGCGTTTTCTGTTGAACTGATGAACAGTTGATGTTACATGATCGCGAAGCGATGTTTCTTGAAACGAACGCCTGCACACGTCGCAAAAGAACTCACTGTGCACAATATCATCATCGAGTTCATCTGTTTCGGATCCTGTTGCATCAACTGGTCGATTTGAAAAGAGTTCGAGAATGTGGAAGAATTGTTTCTTCTCTGCCAGTTTGAATGCAGTGTTGCCACTTCGATCCTTGTAGTTGATATCGGCCCCTAGTTCTATTAAAGCTTGAACAACGTCCGAAGCACCCTCACAGGCAGCCATCATAAGCGCGGTCCAGCCATAGGCGTCCGTTGTGTTTATATCGCCATCCTGATAGTTGAAGAGCAGAATACTGTTTGTGTCGTTTGCCATTGCTGACCGAAAAAATTTGTTTCTATCAAAAGCGACTTTTTGAATCTCCGCTGGCGTATTTAAATGCAACGGGGGTGTTTCACATTTTGGAGCAATTTCTGGAGTTGTTATCACTTCGTCGTAGAATTTCTTCACTTCGGAAGAAGTTACGTTTGAGATTTGATACTTTTCCTGCGAGGATGTTGAGGGTTCTTCAGAGGCCCCAGCTGTCACGAAACGTTTGAGTGGGATGTGTAAGGTTGCCAGTGCCCTCCAGTTGGGATGCATCGCAGAGTGTTCATAGATATAATATGAAAACAACAATTACCCACTAACCTTTTTAGTTTATGAAATTTTATAAAATTTTAGTGGTGACAACGAATACAAATTTCTGAGAGGCCAGCAGAATTTGACAGTTCAAAACCCAGTGTGTGCATTCAGGTACAGAGCCAACCATATAATGAGTACCACTGATTTCCTATAAAAACACCATTACAGCGGATTTTTTCCTAATTTATTTCCAAAATGCATCGTTTCATAAATAATAACAAATTTGGTAAACCAAAAGCATTATTAAGACACAAGAAAAGTTTCGGTAGAAATTAAAAGTTGCAATTGCTCTTTTTAGATTGTAAGCAAGGTGTTGTATAAATAAACAATTTTTCTCACTTGAATCGGTAAATCTGCAGCAATTCCGTGAAAAAATTCAGATTGGCAAAAATGCACCGAAATTGGAAAAAGGGATTGAAAAATATATAAATCATTTACTACTAGTACTTACTATTACATTGAACAATTTTTTTTTAAAAAAGATCTACTACATTTTTCTTCATAGCCGCGCGGATGTTTGATTGTTGGCTTATGTTTTCTTAAAAAAATATTACATTCAATAGTGACCATTTTAACAAATAGTTTCACAAGAATTCTATTGGAGTATTTGTGCAAGTGAATCTGTGTTTTTAATTACAATTGTCACTTTTGGAAGCGTACACAATAACACTTAGATGAAGCACTAGCTGCATTAGAAAACAAAGCAAATAAGCGAAGAAAAATGTACTGGCCAAAACTACTTATAGCTCTGCAGCTCTTTCTGGGGGTCAATTCCCGTTCCGTGATACTGTGAAATGATAAATAATTTATCATTTCAGTTTTCACAGCAGTTTATCATTTTATCACTTCACGAACACACTTAATGCGATTCTCGAACTTATCATCATAAAAAGTAGTCTAAATGTGTACTAAAATGCGCTAAATGATAAATGCTGTCAACTATCTTTGAAGCTCTTTGTCCCCGTTAATTTTTGTGTATCCATCACGTTTTCACACTTCTTCACAAATGAAATGGCTGTGATAAAAAACTTATCATATGAAAAAATTCTGACATTTGTTTTCATTTTTTCATAGATCGAGAATCGAGTTCAGTGTGAACTTGTGAAAACTCTTTTCATTTCACAGTATCACGGAACGGGAATTGACCCCCTGGTTAAATGTTTAATTGAATCTGCTTCCGATCCGGTCAATTTTTAGTACTACTGTCAAATGCGTAGGTACCTACTTGGGAAAATGTTGTGATTTGATTCAAATGATATTTTTATTCTTTTTCCAAACATTACTTTTTGCTTTGTTTTTCCAGAACCTCGCAAAATATCTTCCACTAGCAGAAGATGAGACTGCTAGTACAAACCAACTGAAGCAACCTAAGAAGTTGAAGGTGCAAAAGATCAATGTCCAGGCGAGGATTGCAAAATTGAATTCCAGTGAGTGCGAACAATTGTCCCTCTTTGTATAGGTTTGCTGAAAACGTCCCTTTTTTAGCTTACGTTTACCAGTCAGAATGGCCAGATCCATCAGTTAAACTTGGCGCTGTGTCCGCGGTGGCCTTCGACAAGGCGGCAAATGTCGTCATCTTCCACAGAGTCAATCGAGTTTGGGGACAAACCACATTCAATGCGTCGAACGTGTATACCGATCGCTTTCAGGGTCCAATCGACGAGAATACCATTGTGGCTTTTGATAGGAAGACTGGCAAGGTTGTCTACGACTGGGGAAAGGACATGTAAGTAATATTGCTACCCAAGGTGCCCGGTTGCGTGCAATTTCTTCCATTAAAGCTTCTACATGCCGCATGGTTTGACAATCGACGATAACGACAATGTCTGGGTCACTGACGTCGCTTTGCATCAGGTGTTCAAATTTAAGCCCAGAGGCTCATCGATCGACCCACTTTTGAAGCTAGGAACAGCTTTTCTGCCGGGAAAGACAGATACGACATTCTGTAAACCGACCTCAGTCGCCGTTCTACCAAACGGGGACTTTTTCGTTGCTGACGGCTACTGTAACGCCCGCATATTAAAATACTCAGCTTCGGGGGAAAAAATCCTACAGTGGGGACATAATTCTTTTTCAGGTACGTATCGGCTTTGGTTATTTTTTCGGAGTCTCTGCAATTTTCCTTTTGTAGGTGTTGTGTTTGCAGTCGCCCCAAGAAACTTTTTCGCTATTCCGCATGCACTGACTCTAGTACCAGATCAAGGTCTAGTTTGCGCAGCCGACCGAGAGAACGGTCGTGTACAGTGCTTTTTCTCCAACAACGGAACATTCCACTCGCAATACCACAGCCAAATAATCGGCGACCGACTGTTTAGCATGGACTACACCCCAGCCGAAGGTGGCCAGCTTGTTGTAGTAAACGGCCCAACCGGGGGCTTCGGTAACACTGATCACTACAACGAAGTACGTGGCTATGTCGTCAACATGAAATCTAAGCAGGTGATCAGCAAATTCGGCCCAAATGACCTCCAGTTTTCTAATCCCCACGATGTTGCCGTCACCGCAGACGGTACTGAAATATACGTTGCCGAATTGAATCCCACCAAGGTGCACAAATTCCTCCACAAGAAGGTAGCTCCGTCGCTACAAATGTCGGCGGCGAACCCAACTATCAATACAGTCGCAGCTAACACAGACGAACAACAGCTATACTTTAACTTTAGTACCTCGTTCAACCTTGGCTCGGTACATTTATACTAAGCACGTTATTAGGAAACAAGAAAAGTTTTGGTAGAAATTAAAAGTTGCAATTGCTTTTTGAAAATTAGATTGAGTTTCTAATGTGCTACCAATTGCGCTTCTTTGGATTCGCTCTCAGATTTCGCGTGTCTAATCCAACATAAAAACATCACTTTCTCTTGTTTCTGTTGATATGAAAAACAACTCAAACGCACTTGTATGGTAAGTCTAAAGCAACTCTGAGAAAAAATCCAGATTCGCAAAAGTGCTGTGAAGTCGGGAAAATTGTTTTTTTTTTTCGAACCAATAGAATAGGTATAAAAAGTGACCCCAGATCAAAAAAAGTGTTCTGAGATGAGAGTGTCCAATCGAAAAGGTTAAGTACCGCATAAATCAGGCATAAATCATGTACTTTAATAATTTACAATATTTTTCTTCACAAGAATCTACTACATTTTTCTTTAGGTCGCTGGGCATCACCTTTTTTCTCCGCATATGGAAAATGCCGCGATGGCTGTTTGATTGTTGTCTTTTGTTTTCATAAAAAATATCCCATTTACAAGTGAAAATTAAATAAATCGTTTCACAAAAACTCTATTGGAGTAATTGTGCAAGTGAAATAGTGTTTTTATAATTATAATTCTCCCTTTTGGAAACATAAAAATAATACTTGGGTGAATCACTAGCTTTCATCAGCGCACCATAAGAAAACAAAGCAAATTAGCGAAGAAAAATGTACTGGCCAAAACTTCTTATAGCTCTACAGCTCTTCCTGGTTAAGTGTTTAATTGAATCTGCTTCCGATCAGGTAAGTTTTTCGCTTCCACTTCTTAGGGAACATATGCTTACATTATGTGGCTTGGAACGTGGTCGTATTGATTTTCTTCTACAAACTGCCAGTATCAAGTAACAGGTGAAGGTATTGAGTGGGTTTTATTAATGTCAACCCCTAAACGGGACTACTGTTGAATGCGTATGCAGATGAATTGGAAAAATGTTGTGATTTGATTCAACTGATTCTTTATTTTTTTTTCATAACATGACTTTTTGCTTTATTTTTCTAGAACCTCGCAAGATATCTTCCACTGACTGAAGATGAGGCTGCTAGTACAAACCAACGCTTTCAGCAGATAATGCAAAGTGGTTATCCATCGGAAATCGTACTAAAGCAACCTAAGTTAAAGGTGGAAAAGATCGATGTCCAGGCGGAAATCGCAAAATTGAATTCCAGTGAGTGCGAACAACTGTCCCTCTTTGTATGGGTTTGCTGAAAATTTTATTTTTCTAGCTTACGTTTATCAGTCAGAATGGCCGGATCCATCAGTTAAACTTGGCGCTGTGTCCGCGGTGGCCTTCGACAAGGCGGGAAATGTCGTCATCTTCCACAGAGTGAATCGAATTTGGGGACAAACCACATTCAATGCGTCGAACGTGTATACCGAACGCTTTCAGGGTCCAATCGACGAGAATACCATAGTGGCTTTTGATAGGAAGACTGGCAAGGTTGTCTACGACTGGGGAAAGGACATGTAAGTAATCTTACTATCCATGCGTGACCGGTTGTGTGCAATTTCTGTCTTTTATTAAAGCTTTTACATGCCGCATGGTTTGACTATCGACGATAATGACAATGTCTGGGTCACTGACGTCGCTTTGCATCAGGTGTTCAAATTTAAGCCAAGAGGCTCATCGGTCGATCCACTTTTGAAGCTGGGAACAGCTTTTCTGCCGGGAAAAACAGATACGACTTTCTGCAAACCGACCTCAGTCGCCGTTCTACCGAACGGGGACTTTTTCGTTGCTGACGGCTACTGTAACGCCCGCATATTAAAATACTCGGCTTCGGGGGAAAAAATCCTACAGTGGGGACAGAATTCTTTTTCAGGTGTGTATCGGATCGGCTTTGGTTATTTTTTTCGCAGTCTCTGCAATTTTCCTTTTGTAGGTGTTGTGTTTGCAGTCGCCCCAAGAAACTTTTTCGCTATTCCGCATGCACTAACTCTAGTACCAGATCAAGGTCTTGTTTGCGCTGCCGACCGAGAGAACGGTCGTGTACAGTGCTTTTTCTCCAACAACGGAACATTCCACTCGCAATACCACAGCCAAATAATCGGCGACCGACTGTTTAGCATGGACTACACCCCAGCCGAAGGTGGCCAGCTTGTTGTAGTAAACGGCCCAACTGGCGGCTTCGGTAACACTGATCACTACAACGAAGTACGTGGCTATGTCGTCAACATGAAATCTAAGCAGGTGATCAGCAAATTCGGCCCAAATGACCTCCAGTTCTCTAATCCCCACGATGTTGCCGTCACCGAAGACGGTACTGAAATATACGTCGCCGAATTGGATCCCACTAAGGTGCACAAGTTCCTCCACAAGAAGGTAGCTCCGTCTCTGCCAATGTCGGCGGCGAAACCAACTGTCACCACAATCGCAGCTAATACAAACGAACAACAGCAATCGCGGGCAACAACGAAAGCACAACCTGGATCAACTGCCCTGCTGGTGGCAGCTCTCATGGTAATATTTGCACTGCTCACCTTCGGGATGGCACTGCTCATCTCCCGCAGACGTAAACGAGGTAATTCTGATCTCCCAACGGGCACCCCATGTGATTTAGTGTATAAGCGCCTGGTCTCCTCCAATCACAGTGAATGTTGATTGTTTTTGTGTTAATTTCCCCCTCCTCCTACTACTGTGCTTTTGTCCTTATATTTTTTAGGTAAGAATTAACTGCGCCACGTTTTCCGTCTCATTTGTAATCCTGGTTACATGTGGAAACTATATTTTGTATATAATTTTGATTATTGTGTCAGACGTTCGAATATTTTACTTTTTACAATTTGGTACACTATACGTTTAGTATATTTTTTGTGTTTATTTTCTTAATTTTTTTGTAATAAATTTTCTTTTGCAAATTTGTTTGGTTTTTATTTTCTTTTTATTGTAACAATTGTCGCATTAATGTTTCATTTGGGTGAGTAAGCAGAGAGGTAAGATTTACTTTGGCATAGATGAACCAAAACTCCACATTTAGGCAACCAAGTTTGACTAACGTTTCAGTAAGTTGGGCACAACTTACAACTTGCGCTTTTGTCAGGACTGACTTGGGTAAAAGCGTCTTATGAAACACTGATGAGGTGATGCTTAGTGATATTTATTTATTCGGTGTGCCCATTGTCAAGCATTTGCGAAGTGCGTTACAAAGGAAACATGTGGTGGAAGGTGGCACCGATGCAACGCGTTGGGTAATAATCGTTCCGCTTTTGAAATGTCCAAAACGGGCATTTTAACATTAATTTATTAAGCGATGTAGGTATGTTTGTGCTTTAAATGTGCTGTCCTTTGGGTATAAAACTAGTTTGATGAACAAATTTGAAGCCTGGGCACGGGAAGCTGTTGTCCCTTGATAAAAGAATGCGATATTCACAATTTTTAGAAATCAGTCTCTATAACTTCAGTACCTCGTTGCTCGTTCAACCTTGGCTGACTGCATTTCTTCCACCTCTATCATATTTTTAGGTTAATTTTTTATCTGCGACTTACATTTATTTTGCACACCTTTGCAGACATCCAACCGATCTTACTCAGGGTAGGATTCTCCCATTTGATCCGCACTCAGCAACAGACACATCCAAATGTGGCCCTCACATTATTTCTAAATTAATACTGTTTCCCTTTGCTTCAGGTTGCCTTCCGTTTGGAGTGAAAAACCGCCGACATGCATGGGACTTCCCCTCCAAGCCGGAGGGATTTAAACTAAGCGGCCTGCTGGACCACAGAAAGCGGGGATTTGAGAAGCTCGACCAAAATGCTAGCGATGAAGAGCCAGATGTAACGACAAACATGCTGGCAAGCGCACAATTCGCTTAAGGATATCCCACCTCCCTAACTAATCGAAGTCATTCCATTTTTCCCAAACAAAATCACTCGGATGATGTCGAGTTTTTTGTAAATATATTTTAATTTATTGAACAAAGTCCTAGGAAAATAATAAAACGAGAGGTAACACGTGACTAGTCATTGACCAAGTTTAGTCGCGCTTGTTATATGGTTGCGAGGTGAGAGGCGAGGATCAAAAATTGCAGCAATGTTGACTGAGCAACCTAAAAGGACTCATAAGGGCGATTCGATGGAAATTGTCGGCGATTAACTTACCTCTCTCCTTCAGGTAGAGCATCCGATCAAAAAGAATGACGCTCTCAACTAATGGGGCAAACAGCAGCCGCATGGTATAGAAGATAACAATCCGTTTCCACTGGCGGAGGTCGTCTCGAGTAGTTTCAGACTGCACATCTTCTTGTGAAATGTGGACGTTTAGCCCGTTGGTGGCTAGTTTGACGTAGCTATACGGAGTGGAGTTAAATAAAGGTTTCCGCAGGCGATTACCATCATACTCACTCTTCAAATTCCATTCCTTCGGTGTGCTTTACGTTCCTCAGACCTGTATGCTTCAGCTCTGGCCAGTACTTCATTATTATCTTCTCGGTCGTAGCTCTGAATGAATGTACTTTAAGATCTTCGTACTTCCCACTCTCTAGCCGATCGCAGTAAATCTCAGACGCATGACAGGCAATCTCTCTGGATTCGTAGCTGAGGCGGGAGGTAATTTGAGGTTTTCGTAGAAACTCACTAAGAGGATAGCCGGGATTTGTGGACTCTTCCTCAGTCGAAAGCTTGGTGTAGCAACAGCCAACAAAGTTAAGGAACTTTGCTTGTTGGCAGGAAAGGAACATTTGCGTGAGTGTGGCTCCCAAGTCTCCACATGGGTGAAGACCGATAATGCCGAAGCAAAATTGGCTGTCCATGGCAATGCCCAAAGCATCGGCTATTTTCTCCACAAAGTCCTCAGCAGAGACTGACTGATTCAATTTCATAGTGATGTGTACTGGTCGGCGGAAATGTTGCTTCACCTCCGGCGACAAGTACCGGGATGCCGTCGATTCTAGTTGTAAATCAATTGTCCTACAACGACCACGAATGTACAAGTTTATGGAATTAAATTTGTTCACAAAACTCACCTTGCTTGTTCATTTAGTGTGCTCTGCATTTCCAGACAACAGACTTGCACACCATATCCGTATCCTAGAACCCTAGCCAAATGGCCTAATCCAGCACCAAAATCTACAACGAAATCAACAGAACTCTCCACCACGCTATGGTGGCATAACTTAGCCATTTTCGCAATTTCATGTCGCTTTTTCGGCTTTACGCATTTCGTGAAGATGTTCTTTAGTTTTGGGTGCTCTGTGAGGGGATTACTTGGAATCTGCTCGAATTGAGAATCATTCTTTACTGTTCTCGACACACACAGTCGTTTCATAAGCGACATAAGGCATAGTACAGATAATGGTCGCACGGAAGTGCATTTCGTGTTGCCACGAAGAATATTTGCCAAGTCATCAGGATCCAGAGGTTCAAGGTGGTTTCGCCATGAGTTGGGCAGCTTCGACCAGTGTTCGTCTACATAGAAATCCTGTGGGATGGGTTCGGTAGATTGAAAAAGCTCAAAACACTGTGGTATTGGTATACATACAAGCACATAGGCATCAATCAACCAGTCGTAATTTCGAATAATTTGTAGAGAAATTTTCAAAATTTCCTGTAAATATTTTGAATTGAGTTCAAAGCGCCAGCTGTCAACCATGTTTTGGTCAAAGAGGATCTACAACTAGAGAGCCAACTTCACTTGCCCCTAACCGATTATCCCCTCAATTTTTGAATGACAGCCCTCTCTCGCGCGCTCTTATTTTTCCTGTCCGTGAATACGTGTTATTAATGGCCGCCGGGTGGCACTTTTTCAATAACAAACAATTTGTAAATGAATATATAACAATAAATGTAATAGGAATACATGTAGAGTATGGTTTTTTAGATAGCTTTACTTGTGCTCTATCCATATCAAGTGTAAAAAAATGTTCATCCATTCACATTTCAGGTTGTTTTTAGTTTTCTTTACATGAAAAATATTTTTGACAGCAAAATTCATGCAGCTACCTTTGGGAGTTGTTCCAAAAATAGGTTATTGCCATGCAAGTTAAACCCAAGTTTTCACTAGAGCAAAAGCGATTTATGTGGTATTCGATTGGGCGCTCTCATAGCACTTTTTTTGCTCTCAGAGCAATTTTTATGTTCGTTTGGTACAGGAAAAAGCAATCTTTTTCAGATTTCAGAGCACTTTTGCGAATCTAGATATGTTCTCAGATTTACCAATTCAAGTGCGTTTGAGTGAATCTATTTTTGTGAATTATTTATGTATAAATATTTAGAAATCAATCGGGACGGATATTTCTAATGTTTTCATACAAAATTTAAGTAGTGAATAAAAATCGCTTAGAAAAATGTCCAAGACTGCATATATTCAACACAAAAAAGAGCAAGTGACGTTTTTATGTTCGATTAGGCACACGAAATCTGAAATCTGAGGGCAAATCTGATGAAGCCCAAACGAATACCACATCAGTTTTAAATATTCCTAAACATTGCATAAATTTCTATTACTTGATGGGTATTTTCAACTTCTTTTTTTAGCACCATTTTTGTACAAAATCAAAATGTGATTAGGAATTCTGTGGTTTAATTAGAGTGAATACTGAAATGTTTTGTTGTTACTTAGGAACAGAAAAAAGCTAATTTATGAAAAAGATAATCTCGGATATAATAATGATTAAAGATTAAAATCCTAACAAAAATACAATATAATGTGGTGTTTAATTGGATTATTCTATCGAACGTATCAATCCAAATGGTTTTGTTAATTTTAAGTTCTTGCGTGTTCCATTCGTGTTTATAGATATTCTTTTGTAAATTTTATAATGTTGTATTTTAAAATGTTCACTGATGTTTTTGTAAGTCACTCTTAATTATTAATTAACAAAAACAAGTACACTTGTGTGTGTTTTTGAAATATAAAAAGTAATGTTGTTCTTAGTATAGGCGTGTTTTTTTGAGCTTCGAACTCAGCAAAGTAAGTTTTTCAGTAATTGTTCTAATTGCGTGCTGAAAATCTTACTTTACTTTTCTTTGCAGAGTTCGAAGCTAAAAAAACACATAAGTAAAAGGCGATCTATATACGATTTCTTTTATTATGGAATTTACCTGAAAAAATGAAATGCGCATATAGTTATAATCAGGTAGGTAGGTATTATAAACGGACAAAAACAAGTATAATTTATCCATTTTATGTACCATTTACATATTAAAAATGATGCTGAAACTAAAATAGCTTTTTCCCCACAACATAAATCTAACGCTTTCCCCAAACTGTATTAAAATACCTATTTTGTTTCTATATGACTTCAAAATGAAAAGCATTGAAATCGACGAAAAACAATTTGTTTTCTTTAAAATATACCTACAATAGATGCTTGAAGTTACAAATAAATCTCTTTTAATAAGAGTGCAAAAATCGTTTGAGTTGATTTTTCTCTGATTAATGTCATGGATCGATTTCTGATAGATATTGAAAAAAAAACATGATTTTATTGAGGTATTTGGCATTGTGACAAAATTATATCAGAAATTACAATTGGTAAAATCAATTTCATAAACCTTCAAAACTTTTTAACTGAACTGAGATGTGAACACCGTGTAACTAATGGGCACCAAAAATGCCGAACACAGTCGCCCACCCCATAATAATGGCCGCCCGAACGACATAAAGTGCCTACATAGGATTTCCTAAGTATGCGTGCGGCAGCAATGGCGCTCCTTTGATTTGTACAGGCACTAATACTTAGAAATTCCTATGCAGGACAGCAGCCAAACAACAGCTTGTAGGCAAAAGTACCGTTTCTGCTCTCAGTTGGCTCTCTAGTTATAGATCCTCTTTGGTTTTGGTGTGTAAAAACTGAGCTACTGAACTGATTTGCCATTCAGGTAACAAGCGGTAAGTAGTACCTACCTACTTGACTTCGTATTAACTTATGCACCTAGGTACCAACATACAAGAAACATAATTGCCTAAAGAAAGGTTGGTAGTGGTTGGTAGTTTTGCGGATTCCAACATAAAATTGATTGTTTGATAATTCTACCTGATTGACAGGCTTTTCGAGAGAAATATTTTATTTATGTGGTATTCGATTGGGCTTCTTCAGATTTGCTCTAAGACTTCGTGTGCCTAATCGAACATAAAATCGTCACTTTCTCTTTTTTTCTCTTAATATTCGTATGATTTGAATATTATTTAGTATTCGACACTTTTCTAAGCGATTTCCATTTAATGGTTAAATTTGGTTTTAAAACATTCGAATTTTCCATCCCGATTAATTTCATAACATTTATACATAAATAATTTACAAAAAGTAGATTCATACTCAAACGCACTTGTATTGGTAAATCTGAAGCAAATGTGAGAAAATATATAGATTTGCAAAAGTGCTCTGAGATCTAATGTCGTTTTCGATTTGGCTTTTCAGATTTTGATCTGAGATTTCAGATTTCTGCTGCCAAATCGAACATGAAATCTGAATTATATTGGTATGTGTGTGTATTGAGTTGGCGGCAAAATAATAAGCTTTTCACACCAAGCCCAAAACCGGGTTTTCGCCAAAACACACGAAAACTTCATCGAAAACAGAAGTTTTCCCATACATATTTCAGTTTTCAAAACGAGTCGTTTGCACTCGTTTTCCGCGAAAACACCACAAAAACGACTTCCAATCGTTGGGTTGTAGGAACAAACACACCTTTTGCAATGTTCAGAAAAATGGCTGACCGAACAAATGTCACAATTCACATCTTAAAATCATTTCCACAATTAATTGATGGGCTAATATTGTTTTTAAATGCACTAAATTAATTTTGTGTGTTAATTAATGCGATCGAAATTTCTAACCACAAAAGTTTGCACCGAAGTTTAACGACTAGTGTATCACAGCTGATTGAAATGTCAAACGAAAACGAGTTGGTGGTCGGTGTGAATGCATCGACGAGTTTTCGAGGAAAACCCGGTTTTGGGTTTGGTGTGAAAAGCATATAAAACATTTTTGCACTTGCACTCCAAATCCATTTCAATTGATTTTCACACATTTATAGTACTGCATTTCGAAATAATTTAATACAAAAACTCGATCCCATATGCGTAAAATAAATAATTCAGTTAAAAAAGCAACCCTCCCAACGATAAACAATTCGTAACCGACGCTGTGTGTCATAAACATTGGTGTTAGTGAAAGTATGTGTAAAATCTGAGGAAAAATTGAGATTTCTCAAAAGTGATATGAGATCAAAAAAAAAGATTGATTTTTGTGGCAAATCGAACATGAAAAGCAATCTCGATCAAAAAAAAAAATTGATCTTTTGCCAAATCGAAAACGACATAAGAAAAGCTTCTTTTTGTACCAAACGAACATAAAAATTACTCTGAGAGCAAAAAAAAAATTCTTGAGAGCGCCCATAACTTTAATTTTTTATGTGGTATTCGTTTGGGCTTCTTCAGATTTGCTCTCAGATTCCAGATTTCGTGTGGCTAATCGAACATAAAACTTGCTCTTGCTCTTTTTTGTGTTGATATTCGTGCGATTTGAATATGTGTAGTCTTCGACACTTTTCTAAGCGATTTCCATTCACTAGTTAAATTTTGTATTAAAACATTGGAAAAAGCTGTTCCGATTGATTTCTAAATATATATACATAAATAATTTACACAAATAGATTCACCCCGATGCAATGCCTTTCTTTGCTGGAGAAAAAATTCACTAAAAATGTAAACAAACTCCATCAGTTGTTGTCAAACTCAAACGCACTTGTATTGGTAAATCTGAGAAAATATCTAGATTCGCAAAAGTGCTCTGAAATCTGAAAAAGATTGCTTTTTCCTGTACCAAACGAACATAAAAATTGCCCTGAGAGCAAAAAAAGTGCTCTGAGAGCGCCCAATCGAATACCACATTAGCAAACAGACCTAAGGCCGATGTACAGCGGCTTCTCTTCGCTAACCTTTATCCAGCTGATTTTTGATGACTGATGACACTTTACTCGAAATAACAATAAAAAAAAAGTGTTTGTTGAATTCTTATTTACTTATGTTAAAGTACATTTCGTTTACAAAGTACTTGTACTTGTGTTAATCCAAAGGTCAAGAGCATTTAGAAAGCGCTTAGTGGCCAATCCAGTATTATCAAAATTCCATAAGAAATCAGTTGTATTTGTGCACTTGAAGAATTAAGTAACGCAATTGTCGAGAAAGCTACAACATGCCTTCATCCGTTCGAAAAGTTAATCCAGATCTGCAAAAGGAACGAGATAATGCAACATTCCGTCCTGAGGAATTCACACTGTGGTGGGTTGGCGGTGAAAAAAAATACCAGGAAAAGAAAGCGTTAGGTACGTATCATATGAAGTTGTAATATCCAGTCATGCATAGTACAAACAGCATACAAAACTGGTTAATGAAGTGGGCCATAACAACTGGGGTCGGAGTACTCCAATCCTCGTTGCTTTTTTTGTTGTATTCATAAATATGAGATTGCTAGTTCGATTGTACTTTTACTGATTAACATATATCGTTATGACTTATCAAAAGCTGATAAGCGGGATTGAGCTATTTTCGACTATACACTATGTGGGTGGTTGAATGCGATAAGTAGGAAATTATTACACCGGATTTTGTTTAAAAAAAAAAAGAAGAGTTGAATCGTTTGTACAAATCAACTTCTGTTTTGTATGTAGAACAGGAGGTCACTTGTTAATGAAGAATCCAGAAAGTTGGTGCGTGAATGGTGTTTGTAAAATAATTGCCTCTTTCACTCTTGGTTGCCCTATTTTTATATGATGTGCAATAAATCTCGAAATTTAAGAGCTCGACACATAAGAAGAAGCTTGCAAAAGCTTGGCGATAATTATAAGTTCATTTGTGTCTAAAGTACACGATCTGGGCATGATTTAACTGGCTGCCAATTAAATTCAATGCTTACCCGCCTTTTAACCATTAAAATTTTAAGTCATTGTCGGGGAAAAACTGTAGGAATTTCTGAATTACACAATAAACACTACACAATGATGGCGAGTAGACTAAAAAGCTCTAAATCGCATGTACAAAGATTAAAAAATATGTCTTACAGTTGAGACTGTATTTAGCTGTTCACCAAAAACAAATATGGCCATTTTCTTGCGGGGGCTAAACAAACTTGGAAAATTGTCCTAAAACAGTTTTGCATAACTTCAGATTTATTTACAACTGCATTTGATTGAAATAAGCTGTCTGAAAGAGCACAGATGACAGCATCTGCGTGATCCCAAAGTGGATGACAGGCGACTGCACGAGATGACCACTTTAAGCGACACCAAAGATCGAGAAATGTGCAAGCTACTGAAAAATTACAAAAATTACTATGTGTCGGGTTGAACAAGTACTGTTCGTGCAAATTAATTTAATTTATTTCAACAGGTATATTGATTTGGTTTCGTCGGACACTTGAGACGAAGAAAAAGAAGACCAACGAACTGTCGGCTAAACGATCGGTGGTGTAGAGTAAATCATTTGCATAATGCGACCTTCCAAGTTGAATGCAGCGTCTTCCGGAAGTCGCCGCAAATGTAGTGCGATCAGCTTGCCGAATATATCATATCGCTCCTCTTGCCCTCGTGCGATGTTTCCTACTTCAGAAATTTCATCCGGCAAAGGTGTACGTCCAGAGTTGGAATTCCAAGAACACGATGGTGACGGCGTTACCCTTGGTACTTTCGCTCTTCTATCTTTTCTTCGTTCACGTTTCGGAATTGCCGCATGTGGGACAGCTTCGAAGGAAGATTGTGTATTCTCCAAGCGTAACCCTAGTGTATCATTCAACGACGACGTATCGTTATACGAACATTCCTGCAAAAACAATTAACAAATGTAATGAAATGAATGAAAGGAGAACGATTAAAATACTAGTACCGCTTTTATAGTGGGAGTTGATTGTGTCACGTCGCCGGACTCAATAAACATCATTGCTGATAAATGAGGCCACGACGAATGTGTTTCGCCTGACAGATTGTCAGATTTCCTGGCTCGAATTTTGCCAATTTGTCCCTTAAAATGGCTGCGGAGCGCCTGCCATTTAAGGCGCGCCTCAAGATCATCAACTCCTTCGATATTCAACTTGTCCGCCACCTGTCTCCAAATGTCTGGTTTCACATTTGGATTTTTGTAGAACTTGCAACTGGTATCCCAAATCGGCGGCTGTTCCTCAACAGCTGCAATCAAAGCTGACTCTGCTTTGCGGTCCCATGAGTAAGCAAGTTTTCTGTTTCGTTTTTGCTTATTGGTCGAACTGTCCTTATCTGCCCTTCTTTTGCTGGTCACGGAATGCTTTGACTGTGATTCAAGATCATCAGTCTCATCGAAACTTCGACCACCGTTGCTGTCGTCCATCTTGCTGCCTACATTACAAAACAAAACATTGAACAAACAATTCCAATCGATCAAATTGAATCTTTTGCGTTCTGTTGTGCTTGCCGCGGAATGAAAATAAAAACAAACGAAACGCGCAAACCACAAACAGGTACTCACGATATTTTTCCACTGTAGTTTTCAGTTCACAGAAATGTTAAAAAAATGTATTTACTACACTTTACTTTCACTGCACAGCACAGCTCTGCTCAATGCGAATGCGACACAGATGAGCTAAATGACGCTACTGTCAAAATCATATGACTGGCTGTTTGGAAATGTCAGACAGAAAAAGTCGTGTCATCTTGCCTGTCATCCATCAGTCATTTGATTGACAGGGTAGGTTGTTATGTGGGATTTTTCGTACATAACCACAAAAAGTCCCACTGAGCTTAGTGCCGACGAATCACGAAAGCTTTAAATTAAGTTTTACTGCTAAAGTTCTGGACTCATTTTGGGTTAAAGCTGCGCTGTGTTTGTGGATTGTGCACTTTCATGTCAATGGGGGTCCCCCATTGGGGGAGGTGCACCATAAATATTCAGTTTAAAAATGAATTTGTGATCATAGCCACTCATCCGAATCCGAACTCGAAGCAATTTTTCATTGACATTTTGCAACGTAGTCGTGTCTATAACGACGGGGCGAATGGCAACAAGCTTTTATCTATGCGTAGGTATGTTAACTGTTTTGGACAAGCTCCTATTTTGGATAGTAAAAGTATAGACAACACATAAAATAAGTTGATGCACCCCGGTTCTATATTTGCAGAAAAAGACTTCCTCGAGGACCCAGAGCTGATGGACAAAACCCCAATCTCCTACCTGTCGCACAAGGAGCTGTACGAAGAGGGAGTCCGCAAGGCAACCATAATAAGTAACAAAATCCGCCAGATGCGCGACGATGGCGCCGCCAGCATCGATACTTACAAGTAAGTCAGTCGATTGTCTCTGATGAATGTTTCTTATGTTTTTTGGTTTTCCATTGACAGCGCTCTGTTGGGTAGCTCCCTTGGTTCGGGTCTAATCAAGGAAGGCAACCCGATGACGCTCCATTATGTTATGTTCGTTCCGACGATAATGGGTCAAGGAACCATTGACCAACAAGTTGAATGGCTGACGAAGGCATGGGACTGTTCGATTATTGGTACCTACGCTCAAACCGAGTTGGGCCACGGCACATTCCTGCGCGGTCTAGAAACACGAGCTGATTACGATCCCAAAACACAAGAATTTATACTGAACTCCCCAACGATAACCGCCTACAAATGGTGGCCCGGAGGCTGTAAGTATAGCTGAGGCCAATAGAAATAGGTTTTAATAGGATTTTGCATTGTAGTGGGTCAGACGTCAAATTACGCGGTTGTTATGGCACAGCTCCACACCAAAGGACAATGCCATGGCATTCAACCATTTGTTGTTCAACTGCGCGATGAGAATACCCACATGCCGATGCCAGGCATCGATATCGGCGAAATCGGCACAAAACTCGGCATGAAAAGCGTGAACAATGGTTACCTTGGGTTCAAGAATGTCCGCGTTCCACGTTTGAACATGTTGATGAAGAACTCTCAAGTGCTGCCCGATGGAACCTATGTTCCGCCGAAGTCATCCCTGCTGACTTATGGCACCATGATGTTTGTGCGGGTGGCGTTGCTTCGTGATACCGCGCTGAGTTTGTGCAAAGCCGCTACTATTGCGACAAGATACTCGGCTGTACGGAGGCAGAGTCCAATTGATCCTAGGTGAGTTGGAAAGGCATTAGTTGTAGCTTAACGTAAATCTTACCGTTTTCAGTGAGCCAGAACCACAGATTATGGACCACGTAACACAGCAGCTGAAGCTGTTTCCTCAAATCGCCAAAGCTGTTGCCTTTAAGTTGACTGGGGACTACATGTGGAACATGTACAACAACGTGACCGGCGAGCTGGAAGAGGGCAATCTCGATCGATTGCCTGAGATGCATGCGATATCTTGTTGCTTGAAGGCAATTTGTAGTGCTGATGCAGCGGGTGGTGTCGAAGTCTGCCGTTTGGCTTGCGGTGGTCACGGATTCATGGATGCCTCGAATTTCCCTACTCTTTATGGCATGGCCACCGCGGTATGCACCTATGAGGGTGAAAATACTGTGATGTTGCTGCAAACCGCACGGTATTTGGTGAAAGTGTATGGCATCGCCCTGAGCGGAGGTGCTCTGGTGCCGACTGTGCAGTACATAAAGGAGGCGATTGATTATAAGAGCTTTGTCAACTTTGACGGATCGCTATGGTCGATTGTGCAAGCATTCCAGTTTGTTGCAGCCAAGTAAGTTATCACACATTGTGTTTGTTTGTGTAATTTTAAAGTCGTTTCCATTCACAGCAAAATCCGCATTGCCTACGAGCGCATGGAACAAAGAAAGGCCAATGGCTATGGCCCAGAAAAGGCTGCAAACTTAACTGGAATCGAACTTACTCAAGCCGCTGATGTAGGTTTCTGTTGGTTTTTTAGTAATTCCGAATTTTTATTAGAGATTTCATTCTTTTCAGCTCCATGGTCGTGCCTTCTTAGCCCTGTCTGTCTACACTGAGATAGAGAGCATCTGCAAAAATGTTTCGCCATCACTCGCCAAGGTGTTGAGAGATCTCTTGGAGCTGTATTTACTCGATGCCTGCCTCAATCGCATTGGAGACTTCCTCATGGTAAGAACTGTCCAAACGTAGTCCACCACTTTCAACTATTTTGCCTGTCTCCTTTCTAGTTTATCAAGTTAAGCGAGAAGGAAGTCGGCAGCTTGGAGATACGCCGCAAAGATTGCTTGGCTAGAATTCGCCCCAACGCAGTTTCCATTGTTGATAGTTTTGATTTGCATGATCGTATGTTGGACTCAACCCTCGGCGTATACGACGGCAATGTATACGAGAAGATGTTTGAAGTGGCGAAGAAGAGTCCACTCAACCAGGAGCCAGTGAATAGGTCCTTCAACGCCTACTTGAAGCCTTTTATGAAGGCAAAGTTGTAAAGGAAGTATTTCAGATCTTCGTCCAGTCTTTGTGTAAGATATTGTATAGAAAATTGTTAAATGTTAATGGGGTAGGTTATAAGAAAATTACATACTTTCGTTGGGTTACTATTGTTGTATCACACTTTTGTATCATTTTATACTGTTAAACACTTTGTCAATTACGAAACGTTTTTATAAAGAAAAGACATGTGTTTTTGCCGTTGTTCGGAGTGCACGCTTGGAAAATTTGTGACGAGAAAACGAACGACGATAATGAACAATAAACAGGTAGCCCAGGGCTACAAAAACACTCTCTCAACCGCACACAATGTTTCTATCTGTGATTAGAAGTAAAGTAAAAAAAAAAACACAAAAATAATTCTTTGAGGTGGTTGCATTATAACCAAATATTTAAAATGCGATCAATTGACTACTTTTACTTTTAAATAGTAAATACTCGTTTACCGTTTGGGTAGTTGCAAAACTGTGTCAAGAAACCCTAGGAAGATCATTTTCTGACAATCCGGGGATACCTACTCCCCAAGGGGCAAATATGCGAATAAGCATTTCGTTCGAACTTAACCACAAATAGGTCAGGAAAGAACAACAGAAGCTAGTGAAAAGTATCAAAACAGCTACGTATTGCATGAATCAACAGGCTTTCTACTCACCCGTTGGAATGCTATGACAGTGCAATTTTCCAAATACTAAATGGAAATATAGTAAATTAAAAGGTTTACACTAAAACTACTGAGCCGTTCCTCGGGTATGGGTTTGAAGATCGGTCCTTTCCTGTTGACAGCATATACCTACCAGCAATACTTTGTCTTGCCCTCATTGACAGCCAAACACGTCTTTGACGCCTCAATCCCAGCACTCAAAGCATTTCTACTCATGGAATGAATAACCTGTCCCTTTCTGTATTTTGAGCACAAATTTAAGGATTTACAAAAAAAAAATATATTATTAAGGTTTTTCGTAAAGGTAACATGCTTCTCCAACTCAATATTGATATTTTGCATAAGGGAACAAAATTTATAATGGGCACATTCAAAAACCTAAATCTCAAGTCGACTAGATTGGTCTTGACGCTTGACTAGATGAACGCAAGGCCTAATGTCGTTTTCCAATGGGACCACCAGATATTTTTCTCAGATCTCCGATTTTACGTAGCTCATGGAATATACAACGATTTTGGTCTGCTTTTGTTAATGGATTAGTGCGTTATTTTACAACAATAATCAATAGGTTTGTTCTTTTACTTACCCTCCGCAATGGAGCTCTCGTTGGCACTAGGGAAACAGCTGGAAATACCTTTTAAAGTGTTCACAAAATTCTCCTCGTCACAGAGGACAATCAGCAACAACTCCGTAAGACTCGAACTCAGCAAACTACCAAAAGGAAATACCAACCGTCGGTTATAACGCTCGCTTTTCCAAGACATATCATCCGAACTAACCTCAAAAGGATGGACTTTAATCTACACAGATGGGTCTAAAACCGAACACAATATTGGATTTGCAGTCACCTTAGAGGATGGCACTCTACTCAAACAAGGGATTGTATCCGAAACCGCATCCATCTTTACAATAGAAGCTCTTGCCATCCTCGAAGCGCTAAAACTTACAAGCCTCCTAAACGGCAAGTTTGTTATCTGCTCCGACAGTCTCTCCGTCTTGCGTGGAATCCTCAACCCTAAAAACAATGTCTCAATTGTCGCCAGAATCCGAGACAAGCTCCTCAAAGACGTAGCCAAGACACAGTTAATGTGGGTGCCAGGACATGTTGGCATACACGGCAATGAAGCAGCCGACAATGCCGCAAACTCAGCCTGTGTCGCCCCCACCTTCTTGCGCAACACATATAGCCAAGGCGATCTTAAACCCTCGATTGAAAGGACTATTCGGTCCCGTCAGCTCAACAACTGGAAACTCTACGACCACCACTATACCAAGATCAACCCAACTAAGTCTAAACCTAAGTACCCAGCCTCCGCCACCAAAGCAATGCTTAAAAATTTCGTCAGACTGCGTATAGGACACGGAGCCATCACCCACCAACGCCTACTAAAAAACGAACCACCACCAATCTGCAGCAAATGTAGCAACCCTTTAAATATGGAACACATAATTGGGCACTGCTATCTATCATCAGATCAAGCAAAGCGTCATCTAAAAACAGACATTGTCTACATACTAAGTAAACCATCATTTGACAACATAAAGATAGTCAACAAATTACTTATAATGTACAATATTACTCTGTAATCCCTATATTATCTACTTTTACTATTTTAAATTTGAGCCGAAAGCCTCTGCAGCTAGCGCTCGTTAAATGTCGTTATTAGCAGTGTATTTTAAATCCATTGTTAATAAATTAATAATAATAATAATAATGTTCTTTTACTTTTAAATCTTACGAAACTTTACTCCATGTTTTTTTCCTTAACTCGAAGAATTCGTAAAAGAGAGCGTCATCGAGAGAGCAAGATATTACCCGACCCGACCCCTCCACTGAGAATCTTACGAAATTTTACTCAACAAATTTCTTCGTGTAAGAATTGGAAAGGCTGTCAGAGTCACCCTACAATTAACAGCTGATTTGAAATTTGTTGCCCTATTTGGCATAAATACGTGCATTTGTTTTCATTTTTTGCGTATTAGGTAAAATGGCATCAACAGGCGGCAAAATAAAATGGAATGTTCTCCTCAAGATTCTTTTCGAAAGTGACAACGAAATTCTTCCTCGCAAAAGCGCTCCTTATCTTTTTCGTTAGTGTCTCCTCAGTGAGAGAATTTATCCCTTCCACTTCCATTTTTACAACAAAAGTAAAAGAACAGACCTAATATCAGGTGTTGCATTCGTTTTGGGGAAAATCACAAATATGGATACCTATCGACTTGAAAAATGTTTCCCCCAATTTTCATACGTCAGCCACATATAGATACGAACTGTCTAATTGATACTTGGCCTCGAAATTTTGACTAGAAACGTCGGCTACTCTTACATAGACGTCAACCCAAAATCAATTTTATGAACACATCATCTAATTGCCTAACGATTCGAACACATTATTCAAATTTAGTCAAACTTTGATGCCTTCTACATTTTTATTAGATTTCTTGGCCCTACTATAGAAATGTATATACAAAGCTTCTACCCAACTTTTGAGTACTGGAACGGTGCTTAGCTAATGTGTTCGAATGCCTTATCGTAAGGGAACCTTAAAGGACCTTATCAGGCAAAAAAGGTTCCAAAATAAACTTCAGCTGTCACTTCTACCTTCAATAAGACATGCCATATGTTTTTTTTTCATAGAGAACCACTCCAATGGCGAACTTCTGAGGTAATCAAATCAAAAATAAAGAAAAAAATATCGACAAACTTGTTCAATGCTTGCGAATTGGCCGCAAGATTAAATTCTGCGATAAATTACACAATCTGGCAAGCCTATCTAATGACTAGCCACAAATCTTAAAAAGTCAAAACACACGTAGACACCGTTATAGCTAGTTTGCTGATTGTAGGTACATACAGATACACTACATGTTTAATTCTACCTTTGTTGCACTTTGGCCATCCACGGACCACGATCCATCCAACAGGCTGCCACTATCTCTCCGAATCAAGGGGTATTTATATATTTTTTGGTTCCCTGTACCCTGTACCCTGCGTCTCTAGTCCATCTCCAATTGCTTTTATAACATAAGAGCGTAAGCGTAGTCCGTCCAGCAGTCTCTGCGCGAACTTCAAGAGAAGTGGTTTGAAAGCTTTGCAGTGCGCGTCTTGTTTATTTGTTTTATTTTTTATTTTTTTTGTTGGAAATCGTGCGAACTGCAGTTTGACAATATGCCGACAACAATTACAAACATAAATCCAGACATCGCTAAGGAACGCAAGGCGGCTACTTTCGATGTCGAAGAGTTTGCTATTTGGTGGCACGGAGGAGCTGACAGGCTCAAAGAGAAACGTGATATAAGTATGTAAATCAGCTTAGAACTCATAAAGAAAGCTGAAAACGGTGACGATTTGTGTGATGACTTGTCAGACACAAGCAAACTTTAAATAACAAAAAGTAAAAAAAGCAAAATAAATTTCTGCGGTTAATCGAAGAGACCTCAACATCACAGTCTATTTTTTTAAGCACTCGAGATAAGTAGAAACATGCGTCTATCAAAAGGAGCGGTTTTGTTGTTTGACTTTTGCCTATTTAGTTAATAAAGCTGATAGCGGTGGCTATCGCGTTTTTATAACGTTTCTAATAAGCCATTCAAACAATTGTTCGTTTTCATAATTTGTAGGTGCACAAGCTTCGATTGCGATAGTCATTCGAAAATATGCGTTATATGTTATTCGAAACCGAGGTAATCAATGTTTAGGGCTGTAAACAGGTGAAGTAGTGACTGCCATTCACACTTTCACACTCCCCAAACTGTGGCCAGCGCGGTTGCTAGATGTGAAATAAAAGTGAGTTTATTAGGTCTGTTCCCTAACGATAATGCATTCGACCACGTTAGCCAACTTTAGTCAAACTTCATTCCCTTTGTCAAAAGATGGGCAGAAGAAAGCAAAAAAGATAGAACAAAACATTTCCCCTCCACAAAAAACCTGCAAATATTAGGCCCGTTCGTGTACTTTCCGCACAGAAAATTGAAAAATGTCAAATCTCTAAAATCGAGAGAGAATTCTCTCAATTTTAAGAAAAGTACCTGATCTTATGTCGTTTTCCATTGGTTTCACTCGGGGATCCACTCATTCTGTAGTCCAATGGAACAAGAAAACTGCTTCTGATTGAATCCGCAAGAGTATTGGTGAAATGCCAAAAAATAATCTACGGCAGCCGTCAGTTGACTTGTATAAAATACACAAACCACACTTGTGTGAGTGCTTCTTGAGTGGATTCTGACTTCAAATCCAGAAGCGAAATTCTCTCCTCAGAATCACCAGAAGAGTATTTTTTGTGCCAATGGAACGGTTTCAGAAGTGATTTTTTCGATTCCGGACTCTCCCGGACGCTTCTTTTTGCCCAATGGAAAACGACATTACAAAAAGTTTAAGAAATGTCATTTTGACATAACAAGTTGGAATTGAATTTTTTACAAGCTAAATAGCTATTTAACTTTCCATTTGTTCCTCCGACGTCGTTGAAGACGAAAATAAATAGTTTTACTTGTCAAACTTTTGAGCTGTCACTTAGTTGGCAGTTTTCATTTTTCAGTAAGTCGAAATTCGGCGAGTAGAAAATTAAGAAAAAATTAAAAGAGGGGAAATGGATTTCTCTCTCATTTTTTTTAAACTTTCTCAGTAAGTGGTCGCATTTGCACAGTTCCTTAGCAAATTTTAAATAATTTTACGTTTGCCAAAAAGTACCCGAACGAACCTATTATCTAGCTCAAGAAATTTCTTTGGGTTAGTTGGTTATTGCTGACACATAGTTGTCAATCGTTCAAATGCTAGTAACTGACTTTTTATTTGATTTTATTTATATTTTGTATTTGTATGGAATTCAAATAGATTTCAGAAGCAAAATAATTTAACTTTTTAATGTCTGCAGTAAAAGCGATTCAAATCTGGGTCTTAAGTATAAATTTGTGTTTTTTTTTCTACTGATATTTGAATATTCCCGCTGGAAAAAATTCACATTTTTTAAATTTTTGGTTCAACGCTTTCGTTTTGGTTATATTTCATTTCGGTGAGCGAATTCTCTCGCAATGAGAGAAATGTGACATATTGCCAAAATTGAACCAGAAAGTACGGGAACAGACTTATGTACAAACACAGCTAGAGAGCTGGTGGAAAATGGCATTTTTCTTTTTTCTAAAGGGCTGAGATGAAAGTAGAGGTTACCAGCAGGTTGTGTCATACTCGTGCGTCAATATTACAAAAAGTATGATCCCCCTTCACGTAGAACGTTTGAACTATGATTTCACAAACAGATATAATCCCTTCAAGTAACACTAATAAACCCAAAACTGTCCAATTCTTACAGTTAGCGAGCTCGCCAAAGATCCAGAGCTTAAAGATGACGTCCCATTTGACTACCTGAGCTACCAGGATCAGTACAACAGCTCAGTGAAGAGAGGCACAATACTTGCGAAGAAATTGAAAATCTTTCAAGAAACGCGAAATCCTGGCGGCAAGGACATTTACCCGTAAAATACTTTCAACAAAAATGTATGATTAGAAATATTATAAAATAGGTTATGTGCCACTTAGGTACCTTTTAATCGGCGCGCAGGGTGTGGGATTTGCACCTTGTGGCACCCCACTCACCGTGCACTGCTCCATGTTTGTGCCAACAATTCAGTTGCAAGCTAATACCGAACAGTTGGCCAAGTGGCTGCCACTCGCAACGGCGAACAAAATCATCGGAACCTATGCCCAAACCGAGTTGGGTCATGGCACGTTTGTTCGGGGAATCGAAACACGTGCCGACTACGATCCCAAGACTGAGGAGTTTGTTTTGAACTCTCCATCGATAACGGCCTACAAATGGTGGCCAGGAGGATGTGAGTTAAAGGGTCCAGTTGATTCAACGACTGAGGGCTTTAATATTTTCTTCTTCTAGTGGGAAACACGGCTAACCACGCGGTCGTTGTGGCTCAGCTTTATATCAAGAACCAATCGAAGGGTGTTCAATTTTTCCTAGTGCAACTGCGTGATGAGGACACGCACGTGCCGTTGCCAGGTATCCATATTGGTGATGTTGGCAACAAGCTTGCCTACAAGGGTGTGAACAACGGTTTCGTTGGCTTTAAGAACGTTCGCATTCCACGCACGAATATGCTGATGAAAAACGCTCAGGTTCACGCTGATGGAACTTTTGTGAGCTCACCGGCCACGGTATTGGCCTATTGGACGATGGTGTACGTGAGAACCATGATCGTAATTGATTCGACTTTGTTGCTTAGCCAAGCTGCGACCATTGTCACTAGATATTCCGCTGTCCGGCGACAAAGTGTCATCAATCCAAAGCAAGTATTTCAATTGAAAATTTTAAAGCTTCTCTAAACGTGCTTCTTACAGAGATCCCGAGCATCAGATCATCGATCATGTAACCCAACAACTGAAGGTGTTCCCTGAGATAGCCAAGACTATAGCACTTAAAGTTGGAGCCGAATATCTTCACGACATGTACATTGAAGTAACTACGGAGATCGAAGGGCGGAAATTTGATCGTCTGGGAGAGATTCACGCGTTATCATGCTGCTTAAAGTCGATTGCTTCCACGGATGCCGCAAACGGTGTGGAGACTCTTCGTTTAGCCTGCGGTGGGCATGGCTACATGCTATCATCTAATCTGCCAGGTATCTATGGGTTCGCTATATCAGCTGTTACCTACGAGGGAGAGAACACCGTCATGTTGCTACAAACCGCCAGATTCCTTATGAAAGCCTGGGCCTCGGCTTTGAGGGGAGACAAGTTGGTGCCAACTGTTGCATATCTGGCCGATGCCGTAAAGACAGTAAGGTTCCCCAGGTGGGATGGTTCTCTCGAATGCATGGTTAGGACCTTGCAGTTTACAGCCGCCAAGTAAGTTTCGATAACTCTTACAAATCACAGTACAAATATCGGTCTTCTTAGTAAGATTCGTGTGGCATTCAACCATTTGTCGGAAAGACTCAAACAGGGAATGCTATCCGAAGAGGCGTCCAATGCAACTTCCATAGAACTTGCCCAAGCCGCTGATGTAAGGAGCAAACCGAACACGTTTTTGACATTGTTATGAATTTTTTTTCTTCATGTGTTTCCAGCTTCACGGCCGCGCTTTCATTGCCTCGACTGTATGGCAAAAGCTCGCAGTTGAACCGAACAACCGATCGACTAAACTTAACGCTGTGCTTCTCGATTTACTGGAGTTGTACTTGGCCAATGCCTGCTTGAGACATATGAGTGACATACTTAGGGTGAGCTGGAAGACGTCGACTTGAAGCGATATTTTGATAAAATTTTTCCCTTTACAGTTTGTCTATCTAACCGAAGAGGACCTGTGCGGCTTGCAGTCTATTTTGGAGCAGACTCTGACACGCCTACGACCGAATGCTGTGGCTGTTGTAGACGGCTTTGACTTTCACGATAGACAGTTAAACTCAGTTTTGGGATCGTACGACGGAAACGCTTACAAGAGAATATTCGAAGCGGCAATAAAAAGTCCAATGAATCAGATTCCTGTCCAGAAGTCATTCCACGAGTACTTGAAGCCATTCATGAAGTCGAACATTTAAAGTTGAATAATAATAATTTTAAATATTCAATCTGAATATATTACAACTCGCAGTCACTGTAACTAATTTTTTATGCTAAATATCGTAACTGTGAGTTCGTAAAAGTGAGAAGCCACTAAAAAGTGGTTTTTGTACTGTGCACTGAATAAAGAGCTTTATTTTTTTCAAATACCTTGGTTTTTTATTACTGCCTAAGCACAATGGGGCCGCTGTTGTAGCCAAGTAGTTGTGATGTCTAACAAGTGTGCCTCAGAAAGCACGCTGTTGTTGAAAATCCCGTGTAAAATAATGGAAAAGCTAAAGTGAATGACAACGATCCTTTTATTTAAGTTAGGATTACGAACAATACAGTTGAAAATACCAAGAGTATAACTACGGTGACCATATTTTCAAGAGCGAAACCCGGGACAAACAAAAATATATAACAGCACACAAATGGCCAAAAATACACAATCGTATAGATGTATTATTTTTGTAGTAGATTCCCTTGTGATTATTAAGGGGATATTTGCACTTTATTAGTGATCATGAAATGGTTAATTTTTTAAAATAGACAATAAAATATTACAAAAAAAAATATATGACAAATACGGGACTAAAATAGAAACACGGGACATTTGTATGTCCCGTATTTCTTAAAAAAAAAACAGGGACAGACTATTGAAATACGGGACTGTCCCGGGAAATACGGGACGTATGGTCACCGTAAGTATAACTGACTTCAAAATATGGTAATGTAAATGGAATGGAAAGAAAAAAAATGTGAAAGAGACAAAAGAATTGAATGCATGTGGTTATGTGTGAGTGCTTGTTTTATCCATTAATTTGTATGTGGATGGGTATTTGTTTAACTGCACGATTTCCGTCGCATGAGTGCGCCAATGGTTAGCTTTTTTTTCAGGAAAGTAACAGCTGATAGTGTAAGCTTGTTGGAAATGAAGCGCACAAAATAATAGTTCATTGGGGTATTTAGTTTAGTAAGTCTAAACAACAATTCGTCAATAAATTATACGAAATAAATTAATAATTGTCTGTTTCTCACTACCGGAAGCCATTTTGTTTTTGTAGGAAAGCGAAATTCCCTAAGCCATTGCTATAAAAACATCCGAATGCAGCACTTCCCCCTAGCTCTTTCCACGTAAAAAAGATGGCCGACAAAAATACGTGCCGTTCCTTTAATCTTCCGTGTTCTTGATGTTGTAAATCGAACATAATGCAGGAGTTATTTCCCGGTACTAGGATCGTTTGATGGAAATGCCTATGAGAGAATATTCGAAGCAGTGCAAAGGAAGGAAAATAAGTCCTTCCATGAGTAGGTACTTGAAGCCATTCATGAGGTCGAACATATAAGGAGTTGCATGTGCTTATTCACATTATTGTTGTGCCAAATAAAAAAAACGGTTTAGAAGCCGATTGCTGTCCTTATTATGGGTTTCTATGTTGTTTATTATTTATTTCAAATTGTTGTTTACTTACGAAAGACTCAAGAAAACCAGTAGCTTTTCTACGAAAATTAAAATTTAAATTAAAAATATAACCTCGTTTGGAAACTGCAAATCAAAACAAAAAAAAAAACAAGCATAAACAATGGGCCTTAGCAATAAACATTTCTAGTTTCTAATCTAAATTTAAGTAGTTTACAGTGGCTATATTTTCCATACAAATTTCGCAATTGTGAGCTCCCGTAAATTTAAAGTCGGGACTAAAAATGTTTATTGCTAAGGCCCAATAAGTATAGTGCACTTTAGCACGGGTAGTAAATAATGTGCACAACATTGCAGGCATTATAATAATTACAAAACTAAATAGCTTCACTTAAGTTTTGCGGAATATTAATCCTTGCGAAAAATTATATAATGTATTGATAACTTTCAACAAAAACTTTAGTGCACTTGCGATTATAATTATTTCTTCTGATAGCACGCCGGTTATAATTGAACGGCTCAAAATAGTTAAACGAAGCTTCTCTAGACTGTGTTAATCACAGTAATGCACCGAGATAAGATATTTAAATACACACTCACATAAAGGTATCTTTATTTTATTTCCACTGATTAAACTACTGCTATGCCCTCCCTAAGTGAAAACGAAAAGAGCTTTTTGGTTTTCTATCAATTGCGTTAGTGGCATTTGTTAAATAGTCAGTGGAATACTTTAAGAGTGTGCAGAACGTAGCATTAATACGGTTCTCTTGTCTTGATAGTAGTAAACGGAATTTTTACTATCTAGATTTAGAAAAAAGTACAGTAGCGCTATGCCAGCAACAGTAAAAAATATTAACCCAGATATTGCGAAAGAACGTCGAACTGCAACCTTTGACGTCGAAGAGTTTGCCATTTGGTGGCATGGGGGTGTCAAAGAATTAAGAGACAAAAGAGAAATCGGTAAGTTGAGATGGAGAACTTATCAAGCGATTGTCGTTTTTCTTGGCGGGCTGTGTGGTGTCTGACTGTCTGTATGTGTATACCAGTGTGTTATGTATTTTTTTTTTATTGCGAGCACAAGTAGAAGCGTAACCATATCAGTTTATTGCGGATTTGAAAACGTTATCGATCAGTCAGTTAGCATTTAGTTTCTGGTGTTTGAAGATTATAAAAAAAACTAAGTAGTACAGAGAAAAGGTTTTTAAGACTGTCTGGAAGCTACAGCTACAACGCACCTCTTAAAATGACAAAGGATAACCATAGCAACAAGTCCCTCTCATTCCATAGAAGAAAGTCCTTTTAAATAAAAAAGTAAACCCATAAATAAAGAAATTTGAAGAGTTCACCTTGGTAGGGTTATACAAAATATTAGACAAATGTGTTTGGATTTTTAAAAAGACTCGCTATCGCCTTTTGTAAGTATAAAATGCTGAAACTATGTCACTACTTTTCTTTAACTAAGATATATTGAAAGAAACGCGCAAACAGTGAAAACTATGACCTGCATCAGATCTCAATATGATCCGCGGGGCTGTAGCAGGTAAGCGATGAAGAGTATTGTACAAAACGACAAACGCAAAAACTATCTGCAAGATTGACAACCCCAAGTCAATAAACCCCAGGGCGAAGAATGCATCAAGATCAGCTGGATGCAAGGTTTCAAAAACATTTAAAAACCTTTTTCCCGGTTGAAACTTCTGAACCACAGAGTAAAGTCAACTCTAAGTACACTAAGTATATAAGAAGTTAAAATGTAGCAGAACGGTTGAAATGAATAGTTTAACAAATTTTCACTTATTAAGTTGAATTTATAGCTTAATATGTAGGTACACAAATTTGCATTTTGATCATATTACTCTGAAAAGTCTCACTCCATTCATTTTATTCAATCGCAGAGACAGCTATATTTGAAGACCCAGAGTTTGAGGATGACACTCAGTTGAACTACAGGTCCTACCAGGATATGTACGACGATGCAGTCAAAGCCACTTTTAAACTGTCTAAAAAGCTGCGAACCTTGCAGGAGAAGATCAATCCAGGAGGAACAAATATATTTCCGTGAGTTGAAATATTTATTTTTTATATGACTAATTATCATTTTCGAATCAAAAGGAATCTGTTAGGGACAAGCTCCGCAGCCTTTATTCCCCAGGGAAATCCTTTCATACTTCATTTCGGGATGTTTGTCCCGACCATCAGGGGACAAGGAACCCCAGAACAAGTTCAAAAGTGGCTTCCACGAGCTTTGAATTTTAACATCATCGGAACGTACGCCCAAACCGAGTTGGGACATGGTACGTTCCTGCGCGGATTGGAAACTCGAGCTGACTACGATCGTAAGACAGATGAATTTGTGTTGCACTCTCCAACGATCACTGCCTACAAATGGTGGCCTGGCGGATGTAAGTATACTTCTGTTTGTTATATAGAAAATCCCATTGTCGATACAAGACCATTTTTTCTAAATATACAGTGGGTCACACAGCCAACTACGCTGTGGTCGCTGCTCAGCTGTACATAGACGATCAACCGCGTGGCGTTCAAATGTTCGTAGTTCAACTGAGGGACGAGGAAACGCATATGCCTCTTTCGGGCATTGTTATTGGAGAAATAGGCAACAAAATGGCCTTTCAAACTGTAAACAATGGGTTCTTGGGCTTTGAGAAGTTCCGCATCCCGCGGACTAATATGTTGATGAAAAACGCCCAAGTGCTGCCCGATGGGACGTTTAAAAAATCCCCAGCATCCGTTTTGACCTATTTCACAATGGTTGCAGTTCGTGTTTCTATACTCTCAACTTCTTACGTATACCTGACCCGTGCTGCTACAATTGCAACGCGCTACGCTGCCGTTCGTCGCCAGAGTGTCATCAATCCAAAGTGAGTTCGCGGCAGAGCTCGCTTTCATTTAAAATATTGACTTTGCCCTCTCTCTTGCAGCGAGCCCGAACATCAAATCATTGACCACTTGACACAACAACTGAAGTTATTCCCTGAGATAGCAAAGGCTTTGGCTTTGAAACTAAGCGCAGATCACCTCACATCGATGTTCACTGAAATTGAACAGGAGTTGCAGAGAGGCGAACTGCAACGTCTGCCCGAAATGCATGCTCTTACGAGCTGCCTTAAGGCAATATCCTCTAAGGACTCTACCACAGGAGTTGAGACTCTTCGCTTGGCTTGTGGTGGACATGGCTACATGCTGGCGTCAAACTTACCAACTATTTACAATTTCGCCACTGCAGCTATGACTTATGAGGGTGAAAACACTGTGATGCTTCTCCAGACTGCTAGATATCTTATGAAAGCTTGGGCTTCAGTGTTAAAGGGGGAAAAACTGGTAGCTACTGTGCGGTATTTAGAGGAAGCATACCACACAAAGAGGTACCCCAAATGGGATGGATCCTTGGAGTGCATAGTCAGGGCACTACAATTCGTTGCGGCAAAGTGAGTTTCGCTTGATGTCCCCAAATAGAGTTGTATCTTACTGTGTATTTGTTTTAGCAAAACACGAGTCGCATTCAACCACTTAGAGGAAAAGAAGCTCCAAAAACATTCACCAGAGGAAGCTGCAAACCTCACCTCAATCGAGTTGGCAGCAGCTGGCGATGTAAGTTAATTTTCTCCACTGCGCCGCGTTGATTTTAAAACGTCTTTATCTTCGCCAGATGCATGGTCGTTCCTTTCTAGCTAAGACAGCCTTTCACCAAGTCCAAAACAGCAACGTTTCCCCAGCGCTCAAAGCTGTATTAGGCGATCTCCTCGAGCTGTATTTAGTTGGCGTCTGTCTAGAAAAGATGAGCGACATTTTGAGGGTAAATTTACACAAAAATTGGATGTACACGAAATAAATACCCCCTTTTTGCAGTTCATTTCGTTAACTGAGGAAGACATCAGCGCTTTGCAGACACGCCTGGAGAAGGCTTTAGAAAGGATTCGGCCCAATGCCGTGGCCATAGTTGATGGCTTCGATATCCACGATCGATTACTAAGATCTGTTTTGGGATCATATGACGGAAATGCGTATGAGAGGATTTTCGAAGCAGCTCAACACAGTCCGATGAATAAGATTCCGGTGCAGAAGTCGTTCGAAGACCATCTGAAGCCCTTCATGAGGTCCAGAATATAAGGAGTATTGTTAAAAAAAAAAAATGGTGTAAGGGGATAGGGGAATGTTTTCGTAAATAAAATCTGATATTTTTTACTCATTTTTGCTGTAGTTTCACTCAGAGTGGGGTATTGTCTGATTGAGAATAGAAGCCAATGGTAGGTGAAGTTAATTAAGTTCGAATTTACTGTGAAAATAGGGCAATTGGTTAGGCTACTCGATCCAAACATGAAGAATTTGCGAATGGAATGCTTTACAGGCTGAGGTTCTCTTGTAACTCCGCTCAAACCAGCGCTGCTTTGTGATCATTGTGACTTAAAGGTGACAATCGGGTCCTTCATATTTTAATGAATGAATATTAAAAAAAAACTTACTTCAGCAAATTCAATCGAGATAGCATTTGCGGCTTCTTCAGGTGTCATGAGTTTCTTCTTCTCTTCTAAGTGCTCAAAGGCTACTGGAAATGTCATTGGCCCCCGGGATTCCTTTCGTCTTGCAATTGTTTCAGTTTTTTTTTGACTGAAATGAAACTTATCTCTATCGTAGCATCGTATACATGCCCTGATAGGACACATACGTGACGGAACATCATCCTTTAAGTCGGGATCGTCGAAAATTGACTTCTCTGTAAGTAAATTATAAAATTTTTATTCCCCTTTGAATCGTCTTAAAAATATTATATCATACAGAAAAGATGTGACCAAGGTTTTACACCTGTTGCACTATTTTTTTGTACACATATTCTTCTGCAAAAGCACTTAGCAAACAATGCAAACAAGATCAGTGACTCATAAAAAATACAAGGGGACAAAGAGTATACTCAAACTTGACACTGCTAGCGAAGAGCTGTATATGTACAGGAATTCGCTTATCACATCAGATTTAATTGCTTTGCTGATCGTTATAATAAAGGCAGCGCTTGTCTTTATAAATATCAAGAAACTCATAAGACAACGATGACAAATACAGAAAAAGCAACATAAATATAATGGACGCAATCAAAAACCTGTTTACCTTAAGTCTACCAGATTGGTCTGAACTAAATGTACTTTGAACGCAAAAGTAGTCGGTAACGCCATTTTTCCTATGTCAACCACATAGAACTGCGAACTTAGTACGAGTACTTTGTCACAAAATTATTGACTTTCTTCATCGGCTACGTTTCAAAAAAAAGCGTTTCGTGTGATCAATAGTCAGACCTACTAAACTAGATAGTGAACGTCAAGAATATCACTAGCCACTATGATTGATTCAATAATACAGAGTACGAAGAAAGTCAAAATTTAAAAGATAACTCATTCAAATGAAACGCTCTTTATTTCTCGAAACTAAAAGTTTGACCCAATTCGCAAAACAAAAATCATGTCTGGATCGATGCATTTCACACCGATTTTATTCATTTATCCATATCTGGCGCTTAATTTATACCCACAGACGCAACTAGGCCGCAAGATCAGTCCACTAAAGAGTGCAATTCACAACCAAAAACAAGATAGAAAAGCTTACTCAGTGACGATGTTGCCAGGTTGCCAAGTTAAGTTTTTTTTGGTGGTTAAATAAAGCTCTTCGTGTCATGCTTACCTATCTCTCTTGTGTCTTTCAGCTTGTCGGCTCCATCGTACCACCATGTGACAAATTCCTCCACATCAAAGGTGGCCAATTGACGCCCTTTGACAATATCAGGATTCACTTTTTGCACAGTTGAGGTTTTTTCTCTGTTATTAGAAGAACTGAACAAATTTACTCTTGTAGCTCAATGAGCAGAATGGACAAACTGAATCTTTGATTGGATTGCGATCGCACAAACTATAGACAATTTATCAATTGGACTCGAATAAGAATCCAAATAAATTTGTCCATAAAATATATCGACTGATTGTAATCCATTTGTCTTAGAAACTTTTTTTTTCTTTTGTACGCGGAACGCTCATAGTATTTATAGGACCAGAAAATTGTTCCACCTTTACTTTCAGCTGCTAATAGAGATCCGGAACATGAAATCTAGCCGTTATGGGCAGTGGCGTAGCGTTTGTTAGTGCCGCCCGGGGCAGACCCAATTTATGCCGCCCCTAGTAGTTTTTTCAAACACTACAAAAAAAACTTTGTCTACGGTTTCAACCAGTTTTATCTACACACGCGATTACCTATGTAGCTTTGTCAATAATATTGGTCAAATTTCTACATTTTACCAATTTTCTACTAAATTTCTAACAAAATTTCGAACTCGAGATATTAACAAATTCTGATATTAGGATGATAAAGGAACTCAAAAAAGTGAGTCGAAAAATTTTGTCCGGTCTGTCCGTCCTTCCACGGGCGCACAGCCTTAACGGCTTCCCGGATTACGTTCAAACCTCGGATTTGGAGTTTTTGCGCTTACAGTTCGGGAGGTGTTTTTTTTTTCAAGGTACCTAACCTCAATATTAATAATGGTACTTCCCATATAAAATTTTCGTACCAGTTTGATTTGATCGAAAACGGCTCTAACGATTTCAACCAAAATTGATATTTAAGTAGGTGAGGTTACCAGGACTGCGTACCCAGTTTTTGGCTAAAAATTCGAACAACGGTGCTTTTGAAATTTCGACATGTCTCGAAAACGGTCTATAAGATTGTAATAAAAATTAGTTTCTAATGTAATGTGGTCATTTATAACTTATAGCAAGCTCAGTTCTTCTCCATATAATCGTACAATAAATTTTTGAAAAAAGTCACTTTTTTAAAAAAAAATTTTTTTTTTCAGTTTACCGGAAAACCCCTCTAACGATTTTGACCAAAATACGTATAAAAGATAATATAAGTATTCTTAATATGATTCTGTTAAAGCTCCAAAGTTGCTCCCAGAGTGATATTCTATCGCCTTGCTACGGTCCATCGTAGTAATTGAACTGCTGAACTTACTCAGAAATAAGGGAATTCTATTTCCATATGGATACTCTTAACGAGAAAGTTTCGTTCGACCCAGTCGTGCACTTTATTTTTGTAGTAAAAATGGAAAAGACTGTCAAAATGGAACTGGTGAGAATAAATTATTATTTCACAGAGAGAGACACTTATCAAAAAGTTAGGGAACGCTTTTGTAGTAAAATGAAAGATACATAATTCAAATATTCAAAAAAGTGGTACGAAAAGTCGTTAAAATGTCTGATCAACTCGAGGACTTTGCTAATTTATACTAAGAAAATTAGTAAGAACATCCAAGTATAGCGATCTAAAATTAATCGAACTTCTTCTTGAGTATGTGAGAAGAGGAAAAAGCAACACTGCATTAAGAATTACATGGTGGAGATTGCTCCTTGCTACAGCGGGGAAGAAATTCGTTGCCTCTTTCGAAAATAGAACATTTAATTTTATTTTTCCATCCTGTGATACCATTTTGATATTCAAAAAATCAAAACAAATGCTCGCATTTATGCCAAACAGGGCAACAAATTTTAAATCATCTGGTAATATTCTAAGGTGACGGACATCCTTTTCAATTATTACACCAAGAAATTTGTTGAGTAAAAATTTGTAAGAGGCTCGGTGGATTGGTAATATCTGATTCTCTCGACGACGATCTGTTTTACGAATTTTTCGAATTAAAGAACAGCGTTTCTTCTTCTACCTGGGTAATTTCAATTATAAAGAGCACGGCAACAAGATAAGACTGCAACTTATATTGCCAACTAGAATGTTTGTGTGTGTTTGCAAACTTCACTTCGTTTGAGCAAAATAAAACAAAATTACACGAACTCAAGAGAGAAGTATATCTGCAATGTAATAAAGTGTTGTTGCTAACTATAGGGTGCAGCGTTCATTGGATTTTATTGCTAAGCAACACAAGGAATGTCTCATTAGTTACTGTGAAGCAGGGTTAATGCTGTTAAACCTTTGTAAATCATTTTTTTGAACAGGAATAAGAATCCGTTTTATAGAATTTATATATTTAAAAATTGTAGTAGCTCCAAATTGCCGCCCCTAACAAAGTGCCGCCCGGGGCCTGTGCCCCCCTTGCCCCCCCCTCGCTACGCCACTGGTTATGGGAATGGTTTTTCCTAATGGAATTTGTGTTGAATCGGATTAATCGGAAAAATGATGATAATGATGTGCTACTGCCATCGGTATGTTTGGCAGTAAGCAGTACACACATTGCGGTTATTTGTTTTGAAGTAGAATGATTAGAATCAAAAATACTTATATGTGACCTTTGCAACTGTGTATTCAAAGCGCCCATTACGATTAAGTCACGCAAATAGCATTGATCTTTGAACAACGTCAGCATACGCTGATTTGCTACAATACGACTCTTGGAAAAAAAATACCATTTTTTAGGTTATGACGGTGTTGTTTTGAAATGAGCGATTTCAAGTTGAAGTTGGTGCGAATCGTCTACAAATCGACGCAGATTTTCCGTTGATCGGTAGAATATTCGAAGCTGCACTAAATTGTTTAAACTTGTTAATGGTTCAAAAGAATACAAAAAGAGCCCTGTAAAAAGTTCAATCAATGAATTATACTTGCATGGTTGACCATCGATTCACTTCAAAGAAATATGGCCTTCACAATCAAACTTTGTTGTTACCAAAGGCTCAGCAATAAGATTAGGATTTAGTTAATGAGTTTACACTTTCGCTAGTACTTATGCCTATTCATAAATCGAAGTTATCTTTATACGTATAGGTACAGTTGATCAATACGTTCATAAACAACTGTCACATAAGAACTTGGTATAAAGATAAAATTACAAGTACCAAACACAAGTGAGATCATTAAACCCTATCGGGAATAATATTTCCTCGGGAATGTTCCCTTGTCAGCAATGTAAATTAAATTAGTGGTGATAGTGATAAGAATTTAACTGCACTGTATTTGTTATTTTTGTTATTTAGCTGTGTAGTCCACACTCACTCAAATTAAACAAAAAACGCGTCCCTGGCTACCGATTTTTATTCGAACACATTAGTCAAACTTAATTCTGTACAGCTTTTGCGTAAGGAAACGAAGTTTGCCTAACGTGTTCGACGAACTTCTTTTCTGTTATGCAGTTGAGACCGAAAAAAGTGACTTTAAGTTGATTGTCACTTAATCCGATAGAACTTGCAGAAGATAAAACATTCAAATAAAGAATTTTATACTGTATGACTGTTGACTGCGCAAGGCAACCCTGTGGCTTATTTTTGTTAGACTCTTAACTCTTCCGATCTTAAGTCGAAATATGTATTTAGCGTCACAAAATTTCTCCTGATTTTATTTAATTTATTTGATTTCTTGACAGTTGGCTGGCATTGACATATAGCACGCGTCTCAAGTCTTTTTGCCTAAACGATCTATATCGAACTTGATTTGAACTACCATAGCTTTTTATTATAAGAGAGTGCTGGTCTTCAATTACATTCGCTTCGATCGTGTACGTCTTCGTGTCTCTTTATATAAAGAGAGTTCACCGTACAGCCACCTCAAGATTACTATTCGTAAATCGTAATTGTGTGTCTGAATGTTTAACATTTGATAAAGCTGTTGGGATTGCCAGGCTATTGACTCTTTAGAAAGAGGGAACTTATTCGATGTGAGTTTGCGAAAGACTATGATCTCTTTATGAACAATGAACCTGTCCAAAGTTAAAGGTCAACGACCGTCACGTTTGTAAAAGAGTATAACAGAATGCAATCTAAAATTGTCACTGATTTTCGTAGACCCTATTGCTTATTTATAAATGACAGTTCTTGCTTTCTGTGGAAAAATGATATTGAATTGAAATGGAAGCACTTGGCAATCCTGGACGGAATCTGAAGTGCAGTATACAAGAGCTTTTCGAATTAATTTGCTTTGGGAATAGGCAATGCTGGGGGGCCTCTATAAATAAACAAAACAATCGCATTCAAAACGTAGCCGAAGTCACAGTGACAAAATAAAGCTAGTTGTTGATTTATGTAAATAGTGATTGTAAAGTTAGAATATCTTTCAACGATAAACGGCGATCAATATGACGTCTTCAGTTGTATTAAACATCAATCCAGACATTGAAAAAGAACGACGAACTGCGACCTTTGATGTCGAAGAGTTCGCTGCATGGTGGCACGGTGGGGAAAAGAAGCTCAAAAATAAGCGAGAAATTGGTAAGAAGAGACATTCCGATTGATTATACATTTTTTGTTATCAAGAAGAGGGGTTCAAAATGCATTATAAAATAAGATTTATAAGAAGTGAACAAAATCCAACTGATAATCTTAACGATGAACATCTTAGCCTATTTTCTAGTGGTTGTTAGATTCCATTAGATTAAAGTTGCAAGAATATATCAAGCTATGGTTAAAAAGTTCGTATCTGAACACTCTTATTTGTTTTTGGAATAACAAATTTTAAATCGCTTCTGCATATATGACTAGGCGCTCGAACTTCTCCAATATTTGAAAACCTTGCAGCATAAATTTATTATTTCAATTGCTAAATAAACGGACGGTAGGTATTGGGCAATTAATTTGAATATTCAACAATTTTTAATATATGTTTTTTTGAGCAGTTGACTGAACTTTAAGAAAGAGAGAAAACAGGGTTTTTATTGTTCTCATTAAATACTTTTTTTAATTCCTTCAGAAAAAGCTATTCTAGAAGACCCCGATTTGCATGATGAATACCCATTCAATTATTTGTCCTACCAGGATATGTACAACCATTCCATTAGAAAGATACACCAGTTGGCAATCAAATTGAGAAAATTACAGAATGAACGCAATCCAGGAGGAAGCGACATATATCCGTAAGTCCACAATTACTTCAATAGTTATGTATTAAAATAACTCTTCTAATAGCGAGCTGATGTCAAGTGCAATTGCCAAAGCAGTACACCAACAAGGCCACCCACTGGATTTACACATGGGAGTCTTTATTCCTGCCATCAAGAGTCACGGAACTCCAGAGCAAGTTCGAAAATGGTTACCTCGAGCATTGAGTTTCGAAATCATAGGAACGTACGCTCAAACCGAGTTGGGTCATGGAACATTCTTGCGCGGGTTGGAGACAAGAGCTGACTACGATCCCAAGTCTCATGAATTTGTGTTGAACTCACCAAAAATTACAGCCTATAAATGGTGGCCCGGCGGTTGTAAGTATTGTAATGCATCGATATCAGTGTTGTGCATTCATTTTAATTTGTAGTGGGACATACCGCAAACTACGCAATTGTGGTGGCTCAGTTGTATGTCAACAACAAGTCTCATGGTGTTCAAATGTTCATGGTTCCACTGCGCGATGAAGAGACTCACATGCCCTTGACAGGAATTATTATTGGGGAAATCGGTAATAAGATGGCCTTCCAGACAGGTAATAATGGTTATCTCGGCTTTAGAGATTATCGTATCCCTCGAATGAATATGCTGATGAAAAACGCACAGGTGCTGCCGGATGGAACTTTTAAGAAAGCTCATGTATCTGCCTTGACGTACCTCACAATGGTGGAGGTACGTGTCAAGATTGTGAGATTTTCTTCGGATTTTCTAACGCACGCTGCTACAATAGCCACTCGGTATTCAGCAGTGCGCCGGCAGAGTGTCATTAATCCTAAGTAAGGGAGATAAGTCTAGTTGGTCTTATTTTAAAGTATGCACAATTCCACAGAGAGCGAGAACACCAAATCATAGATCACGTTACGCAGCAATTGAAACTATTCCCAGCCATTGCTAAAGGTATTGTTCTGAAGATCTCCTCTGGCTACATATTGGAAATGTTCGCTGAAGTTAACAAGGATATCGTAAACCATAAATATGATCGCTTACCAGAGATGCACGCTTTGGCGTGCTGTATGAAGGCGATTTCAACAAAGGACTGTATGGGTGGTGTAGAGACCCTTCGCTTGGCATGTGGTGGGCATGGCTATATGCTGTCCTCAAATTTGCCGACGATCTACAGTTTCGCTGCAGCGGCTCCAACTTATGAGGGTGAAAACACGGTTCTGTTGCTACAAACTGCGCGATTCCTGATGAAGTCATGGGCACTTGCTCTAAAGCGGGAAGAGTTAGTGCCATCGGTGGCCTATTTGGCAAATGTTGTGCGATTGCCAAAGTTCAAGGGCTGGGATGGATCACCAAAGAGCATTGTGCGTGCCCTTCAATTTGCCGCTGCCAAGTATTTATTTCCTACACACTCGAGTTTTTATGATTTTTTTAATTTTGTGTTGAACTATAGAAAAATTCGTGTGGCATTCCAACATCTAGAAGCGAGGAAGAAACAGATGACACCAGAGGAGGCCGCAAACGAAACTGCAATCGAACTCGTTGAAGCTGCTGAAGTTGATTAAAAGTTTAACTTTCTCTCAGTCAATTTGAAGAATATGTCTTTCAGCTCCATGGGAGAGCCTTTTTAGCAGCAGCAGCCTTGAATCAAACCGAAAACCATAGTAATGTAATTTCAGAGACACTAAAGTCGGTACTTGGAGATCTTACAGAACTCTATTTGGTTGGTAGTTGTTTGCACAATATTGGGGCTATACTACGGGTAAGTTTTCAGAATATCTCTCAGTCGAACTCACAAAGTTGTTTTTCAAACAGTTCATACCGCTGAAGGATGCTGACCTCACTGCGTTGCAGTCCCGATTGGAAAGGGCCTTAACCAAGATAAGGCCAAATGCTGTGGCAATTGTGGACGGGTTTGACTACCATGATCGTGAGCTAAATTCTGCCTTGGGATCTTATGATGGAAATGCTTACGAGAGAATTTTCGAGGAGGCTCAGCGCAGTCCTATGAACAAGATCCCGGTTCAAAAGTCGTTCCAGGAATACTTGAAGCCATTTATGAAGGCGAATTTGTAATGATTATTTATTTGGTTATGGGCGGTATCTATGTGAATAAAGGGGGATTTCGTTAAAAGTGTAAGTGTTTTTATCGTGTCTGGAAGTCTATTATTCGTACTCTAAAAGTTTGTTTAGTAAAGGCATCGCACGTTCCAAAAATGAAATCTCACACAAAACGAATGGTATCGCACGTACTCCGATAAATGTATCAGGCATTGGCGGTGTATCGTTCCAAAAATGAAATCTCACACAAAACGAATGGTTGTAAGAAGCTAGGCCTAGGGTCCCTAAGGACCTGTTGCGCCAAAATTATATGTATATATTGGCGGTGAAACAAATAAAGTGCAATTTCCTACATCGCTAAAACATTTTAAGCTATTACGTTCCCTGTATGCCGACTTAAACTGCAGAAAATACCAATCCGAATATTGAAAAAGAACGATAAACTTCCATTGATGTGCAATCGTTTACTGCATAGTGACGAAAAGAAGAGAATTTCAAATCTGAAACCCTTGTTTGCCAAACTTCAAGAACCACCTTAGATTTAATGAAATAAAACACCCGATTATTGTTTTTACTTAATTCCTAGAGAGTTTCATTTTTATTACTTTACTTCTTCATTCTTGTGTGGTTTCTCCTTTTCAGTTTCATTTTATTACATTTTATATTTAAATACAAAGCATGATTAGAAAAAGAAACGAAAACATATTGTAACATAATAGTTTTGTATAAATTTCTGTTTGTATTGTATTTGTTTTAGTACATAATTCTCCTTTCCCCGACATTCTGCTGCTCATTTAACAGAAATTCGCTTGATTTAAATGATATATGTAATTAAAAAAATATATATAAATTGATATTTTTGTAATATTTCCTTCTCTTTTTCAAGTATATTTCTTTTTATATTTATATAAAAAATGTAGAAAATACAAACAATAATAAAAAATAATTTTATGTAAATATAATAATTAATAATGGAAAACTTAGGACATTATTTTTGTTACTTATTTTTCGGTGATTAGTTGAGAAGAAACACAGAAATTAAACAAGCTGCCACTTACTAAAAATAGTATAGCACAACGAAAAAAAAAAACAAGAAAAAAAATACAATTTTTATTACAATTAATTATTAATAATAATATTAATTAACTAGAAACTAAAAATAGTTCTGTTTCCTTCATTACATAAACGCACAATTAGTTCGTTCTCTTCTTTTCAACAAAACTAACTGTTTTTATAGATAAATATAAAAAAGAGATACGTAAAGTTGTTGTTCTTTGTTTTTTTTTTGTTTCTTCTTTTGTTGTGTTTATCGTATTCTTTTTATAAATATTTTTGTTATAGTTATTTGCTATGAAGTGATTGTATCCTTTACCAAAGTTCAAAAGGATACGACACTTGCATTTTTATTATTACATTTACTTTACGACTAAACAAAGTGATTCTTTTTATTTTCTTTTGCATTTTTGTAATTTATTTAAATCTAATTTTGTCTCATATTTTCTTTTATATTTTCATCCAATTATTTTTAATTATTATATATAAATTTTATTCTTAAACTTTTAGTTGCCTAATTTAGCTGCTCGGTTTGTGTTTCTTTTTGTTTGCAATTTGTTATTTTTTTTTTTTCTTAACGAAAGGGGAGAAAAACTAACTAAGAAATGATGTATGTTTTCTGCTGTGTTTGTTTTGAGGAAATGTGTTATATAAAAATTTAAACTATGAGTATGCAGTTAACGGCTAAACTTAACAAGAAGGAGTACAGATATTCTGGGTTAATTGTAGAGAGACAAACAAAAAAATCTTCTAACGATAAATGCTTTGATTTTATTGGGTTTGGTTCTGGAAAAAGGGGAGAAATTCGTTCAGCTGCCTTGTGTCATTTCTTAATTAATTTTAGTGATTTAATGAAAAAGAAAAGAATGTATTTTTGTTGTTTTACATTTTTTACACATTTAGGGTTAAGTATGTTTTTTCTGCCAAGTTTACTTAATACTTTTTTTATGCCTAATTTAATTGTTTTGTTATTGTTATTTTTCACTTACACACAGTTTTGATGAAATTTATATTTTTTTGTTGATCAAAAAGATGACATCCTATGCAAATGACTTGTTTTTTTTTTTAAATATTTATATTCCCGCCCATCGAAAGGCGAATTTGCCAAATTGATTTTCGTTTCTTCTTTTCTCTTTGTAGACATATTTTAGCAGATTTTCTTCACACGCACGTTGTATAGGGTTTAAACAACTTTATCATTTGTTTTATGATTTCTCCCCCATTTTTGTTGTTTGTTTTTTGTTTCTTTATAATTATTAATTGTTTTCTTTTCTTAATTTGTTAAACACTTTAATGGTTAGGAATCTCTCAGGCATAGAACTCTCGATTGTTCCCATTTTTCGCGTAAGAGTTGACGGCAGGTGATCGTTTTGGTTCGTCGAGGGCATAGGAACCCTCGTCCTTTTTCCTCATTCGATAAACGATGAACATTACCACTAGGATGGCGCACAGTAAACCGACGACAGCGCCACCAATAACAGCTGCAAAGAGAAAAACATTTATTAATAATAAAGCACATGTGAAGTTGGTAGTACTAAGAGACAAAAAATTGTCGCATTGACTGCCAGATGGCAGCTCGAAAAACATGGAGGTTGTTCTTGAATTCAGGGGAAGTATATGAAAAAATACATCACTTGAGAAGTTGAGATATTCTCTGAACTATGCAGTGCAAACATTATTTAATGACACCCACCTGCCAAAATTCCGGGTTGAGCGAAAAAGCTCGTCGTTCTGTCATCTTCGTTCGTGTTCATTATTAACACTTCGTTACCAGTTGTGTGCTCAACCTTAGTATCTGTTGGGAGATTATTGATGTTTGTTGTGTCCAATTCGTTACCTTGATTGGTGTTCTCTCCAACTGTATAGAAACGAAAAATAAATATTTTCATTAAATTGTATCAAAACAACGCTCGTAAGATGAGATGGAATCTTCTTTTACATGATGACGTGTTAGTATAAGATGAAGGATGATGATTAATTCGAAATCCAATACCTATAAGTATTCCAATTCCAAGGCTATACAAATGAGGAGATGCATGCGGTTACTACTTCTACGTTATATGGCTTGATCATGCTACATCCAATACATACTTCCTACGGATCGAAGGGAATTTAAAAAAAATTAAACTTTTAGACACTTTATTTTTGTTCTCTCAGTTATTTTTTAGTATTAAAAACTTATTTTTCACAATCGGACAGAAAAATGGCTTCTTACTTACGCAAGTTTTTCAAGAGAGAGAAAGAAGAAGGAAAGGAACATGTCACTACTGACAGGTTAGTTCTCGGTTTGCCCATGGTGGCGCTATAAACATTAAGGTTGTGTCACAATGTCGTATGCCAAGAAACCATTTTTTTGTTCACATAATTATTTACTACTACAAACTCTTCGCACAAACCAATTTGTCTTAAGAAACAATTTCCGTCATACTAAGTTGAAAGGACTCGAATGTATAGAATGTTCTCAATTGGAAAATTGAAAGTCGATTCCGGTTTGTCCCGCTCAATTTCGAAATTGAAAGAGAATCCCATCAATAAATTGACGGGCTGTCCTTGTGTGCTACGGTAGCTGTAGTCCCGGCTATTTCTAAATGAAATGCAAAAATATTCTTGCAACATCATCCTTTCAAGGATACTCAATTGAATTTACAACCGACGACAACGACGACAACGATATACGGGTACACCTCAATCGATTTTACTTCACTCCAAAGTCGAAACGTTCTCGAAATCCTTATTAAAATATTTCCAAGTCATTTAGTTGAGTTGGTTGGCTGAGGAAGTTGTTTTCCTTCGGACTTGACCCTTTCTGCATAGTTGCTTTGCTAGTGATAGCCTGTGTAGGGGGATGCCCTCGAATTTTCCTAATGTGATGGGGGGGAGGGTGGCGTTATTTTTAACCACCATCCTTGGCTTCCGTATGTTAATCGCTTGGGGCAATTTCATCAAGGATGAAGCCATTTAGGTAAGCGGTTTGGCTTAGTCGCTCCTCGCTGTGATGGAAGACAACGTTGTTTGTTGTTTGTTACTGCAGTGTAAACACGACAATTTTATTAGTTCAGTTGGCCCATTTCGGCTTTTGTTATCTCGTCTCGAGAAATGAAAACAAAAGGGTCATCCTGAGGAAGCTATGTAGCTATAAAGATGATACCTAACTGGGTTTTAACTGGTGTTGCCTCTTATGAAGAGACTCTCGGATGTACAGGAATGGTTTCCAAAAAAGAAGTAATTTAAATTCTGTTGCTTGACACTCGGCGAAGTAGGTGAAGAACGAATGATTGTTGTCGGGGATTTTGTTTCATTTCTGAGATTCATAATCATTCAATTTCAGTTTATGAGCATTTTTACCACGAGTAGAGACTAATTGCTAAATGTCCTGTTATATCATAAACCGCATTAAGAGCAGCTATAAAATATTCCCCCATTCCCATTGACGGCGTTCGCCACCTTTGAAACTTGCACACAAGGCACTTAAAGTTTACGACAATAGTTACGACAAAGCCTTGGAAAGAGGCGAAGAAGTTTCGGTGGGTCTGGGAGGGAATAGTTTGCGAGTTAGGCAGTGCGGGAGTGATTTTCTCTATTAATTTGATACATTCGGAAGGGTTGAGGAACTTTATCTTCAAATGCAGCTTTATTTGTGTGTAATAAGACTGTAGGGGGTCTTGCCCCTGTCTGTTAACAGTTGAGGATAAAACTTCTGGACAGTTTCTGATGAATTTTTTTTTTTAAACTGTTTCTTCGAGCAGGCTATATGCTATGTGGGTAATTACCACGCCTACTTTTTGGGGGTGCTTTTGACAAGAACTCATTTTTTTTTTACAACTTAGTTATGCAACTAAATTCGATGGACTTTGGGCAATTGATTTTACTCCATTGCTTAAGCGAAAAGCGCAGTAGCCCATTTAGCGCATAGTTTGCCGAGTCTATAACACTTTGTGCTTGCAAAGCCAAGTCAAAATTGGTCCTGAAGGCATTGCTGGACTTTCAAGATGTATGGCACAAAACGTACTCAAAAAGGAATGCAATACAAGTTCTAGATTATTTATATTCCAGAAAACCCATTTCAGTGTTGTGATTTTTATGTTTTCCCACACCGTGCAGCGTTATCCTTCGACCACCATTCTCATTTCCTGACAGACCAGCAAAACCACGAAACCCTAATACAACATTGTTAATATTGATGTAACGTATTTTTGTAACGACAATTTCCGATAGGCCGCCGTGGACTCGACTCAATGATACCACCCGAAAGCCAACCATCCCAACAGAAATATACACTTCAGCCAAAAGACAATTAAGGATCCGCAACCACAATCCCAATCTATTCTCTTATTTCTGTGAAAATTGCAAAATTTAATTTATCGTTCCCTCCATGGAGTGCGATTTATACGATGTATCCTTGACAGGAAATTGAAATAGATGAACACGATTCCAATTCTGTCATAGATTATCAAAGCAAAGGTTGACTTCACCGAAAGGTCACTGCACGATTTCGTAATATCTCTTAGGCAACAAAAAATTAGATCCCCCAAAACCGTCGAAATAACTTGTTATTGAGTTTACTTAGTTAATCCGACCCAAAAATGAACGAACCATCGATTATATGATTAAATCCCAATTTCCAATTGAGTGGATATTTGTGTGGATGTGGCTCGTTTTCTTCTTCTTGTGCGAATGTCTTTTATTTTGGTTTTATTTTGGTGTGCGTGCTATCTGGCGTTTTGTATAATTTTATACCTCCTTGGGACGGCGCAGAAATTACGTTTTTTTTCAAAGCTAGTGCGTGCTCGACCTTAGAAGTGTGTGATTTAGTTTGCATTGTTGAAGAAGGACACAGGGACAAGAAATCCAGCACTGTGGTAGACAAATTTTCGATTTCTATCGAAAGATAACCTTTTACACGATATGTCTACCTATAAATGCTATTGACAAGCCTGCAAACTATCGAGCATTGAGATGGGGCTGCAGGGTGCCTGCTTCAAATTGACGTCTTGAGGAAACCATCCCCGAAAAGGCGCGTTCAAATGGGGAACCGAAAACTGATTGATGGGTAGGGATGTTCGACTTCGCTGACGAGGGTTGAATACGTTTCACGTGACCTTTAGAAAAATTTCTCCTCTACTTTGTGACGGATGAACCTCGACAAAAATTGGATTTTATGAGTATGTAGGGTTTGTGTGTTTACTATTGCTTTCTCCAAGCCTTCGAATTCTGCCCGGTGAAATGAAATCGCATTTAACCACTGACCAGAGAGGCAATAAACATCTATCTGTATCGTCAACAAATACGAGTACTACAGGGCTACTCCGATTGTTTGTTCTTTTCAATGCTGCATGGGCACACACTCAAGGACACATTCCACTTGCAGCTGCCTTTCGGCCTGAGGACAACTGATGCTGGCTTCTGCTGCTCATAAACTTTGCCTATTCAAGCGGATTACCTTTTGTGCATTGGACAAAAGTGCATTATCCTGTCAGGGTTTTCGAAGCGTTCTGCTGGTTCATTGGTTCGAATGTGCTGAAGGGGATATACTCATAGTCGAATGCTGCCAATGGCAGGCTCTCTCTCTTAATTCTACGAAACATAATCCTCCCGTATATTCGTAGGATTTCATCTGTGTGAGCTGCAAACTCCACTGAGGTTGGGTCAAAAACAAAGTTTTGTCCGAGAATTCTGGTCGAAATGCGATAAGCAAGTGTGTACCTATTTTCCTTTGTAGTTGGGTACGTTTTGGGGAAATTTCCCAAAATGTTCAGAATTTTAACGAAACTTAATCCTTAGATGCTTTTACACATTGACCCGGACAAGTAAACTATGCAATCAGCACTTATACCATCGCCATTATTGGGACAGTTTTTTTTTTTTAGTTTCTTTGAAAGTGGTTTGGTGTGAGGATTGTCAAGGTTAAATAGTTTTATTGACAACTGCGCATATTAATTGCAGATACGATGGCAAAGTCAAGAAAATATGAACAAGGAAATCAAATAAGTTGAACTTCATATTGTTGGTGACTGTTGAAGTGGAAAAACCATTTTAGAAATGGAAACGGGATTTGTTTGTTATTGGATAAGTTTTACTCGAGTGGGTAGATGTGTATTTTTAAAAGAGAAATATTCTTGACGGTTTGTTTTCGTTTTCTATTTTTTTTTGTGAATTTTCTATGAGGACACTCACTTAAAAATTTTTAGTTGCCATTTGTGTTTTTGTTGGAAGGGTTCTACAATTTTATGCCGAATCCAAATCTTCACTACGGATATAAGAAAAACTCGAATTTAAGAAATAAATTTCTTGGATTTAAGAGGTTGCTTATATCCCTCGTGCTTGTACAAAATTTCTTTACTGAGCTAGACTCTTCATTTGATTCATTTACTTCAATGCTCATAAAGCTGATTTTGTGATGTAAAGTTAATTGAGGTTATTAAGATGTAGCCATGAGCATTTAGCAAAGGAAAAAACAGGGAAACATGAATACAAATCAAGGATTCAAGAATTTAGTCATTGAAGACTTGGCTAAACAAAATTGCGCTAAAATATGGCCAGGGCCCTTTTTGTGTAAGTTTTCTGACGACTTTCGTAGAAAAAACATCCAGAGGTAGCAAATTTGTGTTAAAGAGAAGAGATCTAGAGCTGCATCGAATACGGTTTCCACAAATGGTAACAAAACCCGCCAATCAGTCGGAAAAGAACGTATTATAGTTATATTATTGGATAACGATATCAATCAGATTTTATGTTCCGCGCAAGAACTTTTAATAATTAGTTTAACATTTTAACATAAAATAATGTTTCTGGAATAAGGCTCTTAGAGTAGCCTCTTCTGGTAGATAAAGGATTGAATCCGTGATCGAGTACTACGCGACTGAATTTGTTATTGTTTTGTATGTAAAAACCAAAAATTTACTCGCTCACGGTTGCGTTAATTCAACCCCAGGTAAAATGTTCCAAACCACAAAAATAATCCACCCAATCAAATACAAATAAGCACATTACTTATCGGAAGGCGAACGAAGCACAAACAATGTCGTCTAATAAATTCTATACAGCCCGCACCTTCCTGGGAGTGGTTTTATGAATTCCTTCTATTTGCGACAAGTGTTAGTATCATCTATAAATATTTCCATTTACCTTTATCGAAAAAGGACAGTTCAACTGACATATCCATAAAGACATCATTTTATGTTAAACTGACATATCCATAAAGACAGCATTTTATTCACAGAAAGTGCTTCAGAGGCATAAAGGCCCACGTCTGAAACGATTTTTATTTAAATGTCAGACAACAACCCCCTGAACAGTATATATAACACCCCCCCTACCAGCAACAGACGCCAAACCGCAAAACCATGACCCATTAAACACACAACAAATCGCAAGGAAAAGAAGCACACCACAGCTCCTTGAGCCCACACATTGATATCAGTTTCTTTCTAAGTCGAGGACGATAGACAAGTGGATAAACACACACAGGCAGAGCCACTCCCAAAGACACTGTACACATTTATGGCCGTTTTTATTTTTTCAAAGGATGCTCTAGTTCTGTGGAAAAAGAAAAGGAGCACAAATTCGCTGTCGAACAAAAGACAAACTAACAGACGCTATCCGTTGAATTTGTGTCAAGTGCAAATTGATTATACCGTCACATTAAACGATCAATGACTTTTCATTGAGCAAACAAAAAAAATAAAATAAAAAAACCACCCCCTCCCAATGGCAAACTTAATTTGCAAAGCAATTATTTGTAGCACAGTTGTTTCTCTCCTGTTGTGTAGTGGCAGTTCCGGTACTCAAACAAAAAGTGCAGGCAAATAAATTTCTGTATCCTCTTGCCAAGGATCCTTTAAAAACAAAGAATGCAAATTTAACTCGCAAAGGAAATGCTTTCTGTTTTTGTTGATTTTCTTTAAATAAAATTCTCCACCGTAGCAGAATGGCAAGCCAACTATAAATTTGTTTTAAAAATAAAATAAAATAACAATCCACAACAAGGATTATAATTAGGTCGGTGAGTGTTGTGGAGCGGTAGCCTTTTTTTTATCCCCCAGCATTCCTTACGTTCATAATAAGTTTTGTATGTTCTGCGAAAAATTTATATCCCGAAGGAATGAGTTATTATTCATTCAACCTCCTCGTCAGAGAAATAACATAAAGAAAACATGTTTTCGCTCGAAAACGATAAAACGGATTGTGCCCCCAAATCCGCTTCAACGAGAAGGAGGTTAAGAAGTCTCAAGAACGCGTGCTGTATGGGGATTAAGAAATGCGATGCTTTAAGAATTTAACAACGAATAACATTGCAAATCGATTTTATTGACAACGCTCAACCGACAAATAACCCTGCCAAGGACACTGCTGGAATTCTAGATAAATTCACGGAGACCTTTCGAGAAGAATAAACAAAGAGATTGCGTTTCTATTCATCGCCATGCGGTGATCCTTTTGCAAGGTCACTGGACTTTACGGAGGGACGTGGTCCTTTCAAGGTTTCTGTTTCATTAATTTTGTTTAACAAGCATTGACGGCATGAACAACCAGTTTAATCCCGACAAGAGAGAGAGATAGAGACTTCAAACCCCCCCAACTTTGCAGCTCAGAATTTAGCACTTTTGCACATTTTGCCAGAGGGATCTCCGAGGGTGTTGGTGATATTTTCAAAGTGTATGTGGCCTGTTTTCGGCGAATGCTTCGTTCGGAATAAATTAGATTTTCGACGGGCGGACGTTGAATGTAGTGTTCACACCTAACTCGAAATGATAATGCTGATGCTGATACAGTCAGGATATGCTGCTGGTGCGCTGTACTTTAGGGTTATTACGCAAAAGGATAATGATTATGACGGCATATAGTGGAGACGGCGCTGTCTGTGTGTCACAAGAAAACTGTTCCTTTGGGAAGGAGAGAGAGATTGTAGAATTATTAAATCGGGCAAAGCAGCCTTTACATGGTTGTTGCCATAAGAATTAAGGAGTCAAGGCATGATATGATGCCGGGTATAACCCACATATGTGGTGTTAATTTAGCTTAGTCCCGCGCCCTGGAGGAATACATTTGCTGGAGTAATTGTGTTGCAAATTTTCGAGAAGGGTACTGCCGTCCCGGAGCCTCCTAATAAATAAGAACTGCGAACACAAGGAGAGGAGTTATGATAATTGGACACATTTTAAGCACATATCCCGAAATGCACCATTTGTTGTGCAAAAATCGCGTGTATGTCAATAGCAAGTGAGATGGGGTTGGTAATAGCTTTCGGTTTAAATGGGAGAGGCTGACAAATGAATGTGTGCGGGTATGGCATAATGAGGGTTTGACGGCAGTTTATTGCCCTATGGGCTAATGTCAGTCACATCATTTGTCAGTTCACTCTTAGGGATTGACATAGATGGACGTTTATTCATTTTGTCTGAGAGTAGGAAGCCAAACAAAAGCTTAAGATGTGTGAATGTTCCTAAGGGGAAAGATTTCTCAACCCACAGCTGGAACTTCTGAATGTATGTAATTACAAACTCGGAACCGAACTAAAAGCTTTAGAGAGGGATTCTCGCAGTAGGTATTATTTCATAAAACTTCGATCGATATACCTGAAAATCAACTAGAATTAAGAAGTTTTAGGAGCCGTTCCTAGTTTGGGATGTGAAAAACGAATACAAGTTCTCTCTCTGTTCTACCTACAAAATGAGTGTAAATCTGATTTTAAAACATGAAGCGCTATTATTTTATTACTCTACAAGTAGACTCACAAAAACCACACAAAGGCTGTTATTCTGGGCATTTCAAATGTCTTTTGAGAGCAGATAGCATTTGAAATAAAAAACAAAGCTTGTGTGGAAGCTACGTTGTTGTTGAATGTATGTTTTAAAGTAATTTGCCAGGAAATCTGACAACTGCCCAGATGTAAGGAACCCTTCACTTTTCACAGCTTATTTACAAAACAGTATTCGTTCAATCCTGAAGAAGCTTTGCCTACCTCAGTCAATTAAAAAGGGTTGCAATATCAAAATAACTGGATATACTCACATCAAGTGCCTCAATTAGATATGGAATTCATCCCACTCATTGAAAAAGGTTGCTGATTCTTCTCCACAATAAAGTCCCCCACAACAAAAATTTTACGACTAAAAAATATTCCCCCAATTATATTTAAAAAAAAAACCCATGCCAATTTAAAGAAACCATCTTCCAAATGGGAATGAGCTCAGACGGAATATAATCAATCACGCGTTTGGTTGTCACAATAGTAACCGACGTAATACTCCAAACTCAATTGAAATTCTCATTATTTTGGTACAATTTTCGAACAACCTCCCCCAGCTATTCACAATAATCCCTTTGTTAGGTATCCAAAAATAATTGATCTATGAATATTGCCTCGCAAAAGTTTTAACAAATAAAAATGTTTTCATGGTATCTCTCAAGTGGAAGGGGATTGACAAAAAAAAAAATTGAACGCATACGCAGTGGATGCTCTTCGTTTGGTGTTTTCATTATTATTCTTCAAAAGACAAACCACTTTCCCGGATGTTTTCATTTTTATTCTTTTTATTTGTGTTCAACCCACTCATTGATTTTTTTCCAATTTTAATTATAAAATGCAAATGAGCTGATATGCAACGCGAATTTCTCTGAAATATTCATAAGACTCTGCACAGTTAATTGGACTTGTTAATTAAAAAAAGAAAAGAAAAAACAATAATGAACTTTTTAAATGGATTTGAATATTCTGCGGCTGTTTCAATTAGGTACAACTGCAACGGAAAAAGTTCTCATCGATCAAAGAAGACTTATCAAAGCGAGTGACTTTATAGTTAGACTCAATCGAAAAGAAACAGAAACGATGTAAACTAGTTAGGCACTTTGAAGTTTGAAAATTTTTTTGCTGAAACTCATTTTATGAATGTAAAAGCATTGTTCCCCTGCGCGAAGAGGATTCCTCTCATTGTGACACGAAAGATGTGAATACTGTTGCAACCTAAAAACACGCAATGAAAGATAAATGTGCCCCACCGAATCGCACGGAATTTGCTAATTTACAAAGTTTTGTTGATCGTCCAGCTTTGCTTTTGAAATAGTTTACACGAAGGATAGGAAGTTGAAAACGTGGAAATCACCCTTCCTGGTTGTAGCAACATAATTGCATTACTAGTTATGGGCATCTTACATTTATAATGGATGGCTGTGTCTTTGTCCAAATCTGGTATTGCGACTTTAGAGGAACTTGAAAAAGTAGGTCTCCCAGTTCTAAACCGAAGAACTTGCAATGAACAAGGAAGTGTCGATTTACCCCGATGGTTTAAAAAATCACTTTAAGCAATTTTATGATAGACTAGAAATATAGTTCGCAGTACCTATAATTCCATCCAAGTGATTTAAAAAAAAAAAATTATATTTCAACTGCGGTTGAATCTTTTACAGAACTTTTCTAAGACACAAACCATATCACTACTATCTTGTTAAAACATTAGTCAACAACAACTTGTTATGGTTTTTGAAAATGCTATTTCTAGTGGAAGAGCGACTTGAAAACTTCGAGTATCAGTCTCACTCTGTTGCTCAATTCCACTCAATAGTGTGCAGCCCATTTCATAAAGTCACGGTTTAAATGTCACCACAAGCTATACACATACACACCCCCACCTACCCAGCAAATGATGGTGACGGCAAATTCATGTAGGGCCATGCCTAAGGAATATGGTGTTAGCAATTGAATTACAAAACACAAGGATTGCTGAACGGCATCATGAAGCCAATAGATGAACATCACACCTGATTTCTATAGATACCCGGCTGGGCTTTCGAAGCAGCGGCGGCGGTGCGGTCTGTGTATGCAGGTTTTCCTAATGGAATTTATGTGTAATTGATTCTTAGAATTGTAACCACAGATGTGAGCACAAAACATGCAGCATATGGTTTCGACTGCGAATAATAGACCAGCAGCTTATTGTGGATGGAATTTCCATAATTTTCCATTAGGGGGACTCATCTAGGTATTCAACCGCAAATGTAAAAGGGAATTTTTGAAATAGGTGCTGGAAATGATGTCCGATGAATGGTTTATAAATGTTTGGCAGAATGCATTCAGCTGATGGTGTTGTGTGGTTAGGGTATTTATTTTTATTTTTAAATATGGTAGTCTATCGGAGTTGATTTGGGCCTTAATTCGATGACTTGAACTAGAGGTGTTTGCTTTGTGCGATGATTAACATTGATTGAGCTATGCATTTAGAAATTTGGAACGAATTTTGAAAATGACAAAAGATCTGCAAACGAAAATTGTGGTAGGAATTGAAGCTATTTCGAGCAAGTGCACCTTTAGATCTGACATCAAATATGTCCGTATATTTGTGAAACTCTTGTTTTAAATAGAAAGAGATCTCTAGAATACTCACAGAATATGGCGGACAATTGGTCAAGGTAAACGCTTTTATTTTCGTTTGTTTTGTTCATTCATTGCACTTGGCGATGGTGGCTTTTGGCGCAAATTACAGAAAGCGGAAGAATTTGCATATAGTTTCGTGCAGTGGCTATTTTTTTTATTGGGTCGAAAACAAATTTCGTGAAATGTTTTTAAAATGCAACGCAAAAATTCCATCACATCATTCAGCTATAGTAGGTATACGTAGAGCTATCAACAGCGCATTTTATTAGCACGACTATTTTATTATTATTCGATTTATCCCTCCCCTGATGTGTGAATTATAGACTGAATTTCCCATCAATAGTGCCCCGAAGTCAGGCAGAAACAAAACAAGAACACACGCAATTTACCTTCAACATAAGAGCACGAGACCGAATAACAGCCGCGCTAAAATGCTGTTCAGCACGATGGCCTTGTTCCGACAAAACACCCCGATGTAATTGAAATGTGCATGAAAGAAATTATTAATTAAGTGCCCCGCAATCAATTTGCGCGCATTAAACTGCACCTACATAATCCCACTCGAATTAATTGTATTATTCAACTCGTGCGATTCAACTTGTGCAATTCAACTCGCCCATATAGCAGAGATAGCAAATTTAACTGAAGTAAATATCCCTTTTGTGCAGTTTTTTTCAATTAAATTAAGGCCCGGGTTTGCTTAAAGGCTTTACAAACTATCCAACTCACCAAACGATATATCATTTCTGAATAAAAATAGGCACTCAATTACACTTTATCATATTAAAGCCTTTTACAGTGTAGCGCTCTCTTACTGCCTCTGTCGTCCTCGGCGGGCTTTTTTCAATGTTTGGAATCAACAGGAAAAAAAAACTCCCAATTTGTTGACTGAAAAGTTTTTCATTTAATTCCGGGCACAATGATGAGGCGAGGGACTTTGTAGGTATTCATCCCTGGCTCCTATTACGGTTTATATCTTGCCGCCTTTGCTCTTTATGGAATATAAAAATCACAAAGGCGCGGGTCCGGGTCTGGTGAGATTTTTTTTCGCTCTCTACTATAACTCATCCAGAAAAGGATTAAGATACCCATACCAAAGTGAGCGTGATTTTTTTTTTATTTTCGCAAAATCACCTCTTGGACTAATTAGGATATCCTCTTAAATCGTATTACACAACTGGAGACGATGCGCGAGAGGGTTTCAAAGGCCCGTCTGGGTCTGACTCTGGGCTGGGGTGATCTGACACGAAAGACACTATGTTCGACTAATTGGTAGACAGGGTGGAAGAGAAAGCAGAACACCAACTGCAACTCGCTCTCTCTCCCTGTGCGAACGTTAATCCGGTTTTCGAGATTATATCGCCGTATACCCGCTTGCTTAATTAAAATTGAAAAAGATGAACGTTCTAGTGTGTGTGTATATGTGTGTTTGTGTTGGGATTAGCGAGAGTTGTAACCAGAGACACAGAGAACTGCGGAAGTTGGGTTAAAGTCCTTTGAAAGCCGCCAGTCGTTGTGTAAATATAGAAGGGAAACGCGGATGTTTTGGTTTTCATCGTCAAAAGGGTTTATTTTTTATCCGTCTCTCTTTTGAGTCAACAAAATGCCAAAGAGTTGGAGCCGACTTTGGATCAAATGGACGTTTGTGTCTGCTCAAGTGTCTTTGATGACTGCAGCCGGCGCACAAAAATGTGTGTCATGGAGTATAATTTCTTTCGAAGTAGAAATGTACTTAATACTCGTATATCCTATATAGCATACATATTTTTTTGTATAGTCCCGAGGGTAAACTTTGTTATCCAACTAGGATGTATATATTGTCTGTGGTTGCTGGTGCGTATGTGGAATACAGATTACTTGTATCGTCTGTCTGTCGTTCAGCGTGGCTTGGGGAATTATTTCTTTTTCGTATTCAGTAATAATGGCTCTGCGGCAGTGAGCTGAACTTGAGTTCATTACGAGACAATGGGATGTGTGCAGTATTGGAAGGAAACATGTATTAATGTACAGGATAACCATTTATTTGGTATTTAGGTGTGAATGCATATTTTATGGTTATTTATATCGGAATCCGATGACGAAAAATTCCACTTGCTGAATTGCAAACTCTGTGGCGTTTGTGGAGTAGGTATTTCTATAGCTGGGTGTTCTAGTTTGTCTGATGAACGACAGAGTTTTTTTTATAGACTCATCATAGAATTGTCTTACTAGACGATGAGCTGCATTATTTTCAAGATCCAGCAGATATAAATTAAATTAAATAAATAATTGGCGCAACATGTTCACAGGAAGGAGCTACTATTTTATCTCGAAATGGCCAATAGAGAAGCTGCTTCATGACAGTTAAACATTGATTGCACTTAACTCATTTACTCTTATTGGTTCCTAAAAATATCGTAGGTAGGTAGGTAGAAGTGGCGGTCCATCCTTGAACCCAAGTAGCACTATGATGTGCCTTTTTGTTACCACGACTCGTGTGACCTAGTTTGTGATGGTTATAAAGGGGTGTAATGCATTATATACTTATATCCAACCTGTGGAGTTGAGGAAACGGATTATATCTAATATCCCTTTACCCGAAAATCGCTAAGGTCGTCAAAAAAAAGTTGGTTCAGTGTCCGCAATCTGGCTCTTGCCAGTGCCGGACATTTGCAGAGGAAATGGCAGAGAGTTTCTTTCTCGTTTGTATTTCCGCAGCTGCGGCAATGAGGGTTGTGTGGGATCCCAAGTTTGGCCGCATGGTCGCCAATTGGCCAATGCCCCGTGATTATTGCCGTGACTCTGGCAATATCTGGGCGGGTTCTATTTAGCAGGTTTCTTGTTCTATTTTGGTCGTATGTGGGCCATATCTTTCTTGATATGACACAGTTGGTCAAACCCCTCCATTGGAGATTGGCTTTCTGTAGAAAATGTGAATGAATTTGTCCCTTTACCACTCCTAGTGGAACATGGACCCTTGCCGCGTGTGAGACGTGTAGAGCTGACCCCCGCCTGGCAAGCTCATCTGCGCGCTCGTTGCCTATTATGTCACTATGCCCCGGTACCCAGAGAAGTGTGACATTGAAACGTTCGCCCAGGCGGGCAAGCTCGTTCCGGCACTCCTGCACCAGCTTGGAGGATATGGTAGCCGAATTTATGGCTTTGATGGCGGCTTGGCTATCAATAAAGATAGCAATGTTTTGTTTGTGCGTTGTGTCATGCCCTAAAAGCGCGCAGGCTTCTCGGATAGCCAGTAATTCAGCCTGGAAAACGCTGGCAAAATCCGGCAAACGGTATGTTTCTGATATATTCGGTGATTCTGAGTAGACCCCGGCCCCCACACCACAGTTCATCTTAGATCCGTCAGTGTATATGACCGTGTCAAAGCCCTGCACTACTTCGTTCCTCTTCCACTGAGCTCTGGAAGGGAAACTTACCTGGAAGCCTTTTTTGAAATTGAGTTGTGGTGTGATATAGTCGGTTGGAGACGTGGCCATACCGTTTGGTAACGAGTCCAGAATGTTGCTGTGGCCATACGGCCTTGCACTCCAGCACCCAGACTCCCTGAGTCTTATGGCGCTGCATAGTGCGGTATCTTTGGTGTGTAGCTCGAGAGGTAGAAGATGCAGGAGCACAGTAAGGGCATCCGTTGGTGCCGACCTCATTGCACCCGTGGTGCCTATACTGGCTGTTCTTTGCAGTCTTTTAAGCTTTGTAAGGTTTTAGCCTTTACTCAGCGCAGGCCACCATACGAGTGAGCCGTATGTCAGAATTGGACGCACAACGGCAGTGTACATCCATAAAGTCATCTTTGGTTGAAGTCCCCACTTCTTTCAAAATGTTTTACTGCAGGCGTAGAAGGCAATCCGCGCTTTCTTTACCCTGTGTTCGATGTTTTGTTTCCAGTTAAGTTTTGTATCAAGCATGATGCCCAGATACTTAGCGCTGGAGGATAGTGTGAGTGGTTGACCATTTAGACGGGGGAGGGTAAAATCGGGTATTTTGGTTTTGGTGGTGAACAGCATCAGTTCCGTTTTGCCCGGGTTGACGCCGAGGCCGCAGCTTGCAGCCCAGGTGTTTACCTTTTCTAGAGCGGCCTCCATGATTTCGCTAATCACGGAGGGAAACTTCCCTGATACTAGTATCGCCACGTCATCCGCATACGCGACAACTTTCACTCGTTCCCTATCAAGTTTTGCAAGAATTTTGTTTATAACCATTAGCCAGCCAAAAATATCGTAACTAAAACAATTTTTTAACAAACACTTGGGTTTGAGTGGATTAATTGCTATTTCCATTATAAAAAATATTAACAAAGTGAGCACGTCTGGATCGCATTAATCTTGTTCCTGCATTTTAATGAACATCGTTGAACGTGGTGTGGAAAATCGACATATAAGCAGATTTAACAGTCAGAAACTGCTGCCCAAAAACCACTGGCAAGAAGTAACAGCTAATATACTAAATATTCACATAAATTCATGCTTTATTCTCGGAGAAGAAAAATGAATTTTCTAAGGATCTCGAACAGTTTGTATAATAGGTACCTACGTTTTAAATTTCAAAAACCACTAAAGTGAGCAAATAATATGGCCAAATATTTAAGTGACAACCCAAGTAATACAATGATTCCGTTCCTCAACTATGTATAGAAATTATTAATACCACGCACACTTCAGTCAAATTTTCCTAAGGACTTTCTTACTGCTTCCCTCCAGATCGCACGCCAGAATGCCACAATTCTACCCTTTCCCATCAACTTCCCCTTTGACACATATTTCTTTCCCTTTCTAAATTGCTACATATGTAAGTAATATTTTATTTTATGGGGGGCATACAAAAAAAATGAATCAAAAAGAACCAAAGTGAGTGAATTATATGGCAAAAATTCAAAGTATACCCAAGGAATAAAATAATACACTTCCTTTCAATTCATTGAAGTCTGGCAAAAATCACTGAAAGTCACAAACTTTGGTAAACGAGTTAAAAAAAAATACTTACCATTCAACTAGATCATTTATACCTTTTTACATATTTACAAATTAAATTCCGATCGATCCTCGAAAGCATGCTACAAATATTTAACATTAGCACTAACAATTAGCAACTATACACCAACACTATTAATACATGGATATTAATATTATTTACCCTTCTTATAATGAAGGGAATTGAAAAGAAAACGTTAATAAAACCAACCGAAACCGAACCAAAATTAAAGATTATTCAAAGGGATGTTGCATGGAAAAATGAATAAAATCAATGTCTCAACATCGACTCGTGAACAAAAGTCATTTCTAAATGAATTCACTGTTAAAAGAAAACATTTAAAAAAATATAAAATAAAACAATCATTTGTCATTAGCAACGCAAAGCACTTAAGCGTTGGCTTATTGCATTTGAGATGATATTTAGATCTCTGTCTGCTAGGGGTTAAATCGAAAACAAATGAAACAGAAAAAAAAAAACATTTATCATTCCGAATTGAATTAAAAGTAAAAAAAAGGTATTATGTTCAATTTGTCACAAACAACAACGAAAACAAGAATTTAGATAAAAATATCTACAGCCAATTGGCGAAGGATTAGGAAAATTTTGAGCTGTTGAAATGAACGTGATTATTATGTATGAATGCAACATCAAGGATAAGACACATTGTGATGATTCAGATACCGAGTTGATTTGTTTAAAAAATATTCAAACAGACAAGAAACTAGATAACATTTGTTATAATTTCTGTCGGTTCTATTTGTTTTTTTTTTTTTTTGAAGATTTTGACGGTTGGTATTCTTTGTGGTTGTTCTGATGATCGCAATGTGGACGGACGGGTTGTTATATTTCGGTCGGCATATCTGTGGCTGTTTTTCTATTTTGTTCGATTATTATTATTATTAAGATTCAAAAAATGGATGCTGTATCGTTCTTCGTATCAGCATGCAACTCACTCTTCACTTACTTGTTTTGAAAAGGTTTTATTTAAAACTTAACGTCTAAATGTTAGTAGACTAATAATTAGATGGAATTTCTTTTAATAAAAAAAAAATTGCGTGATTATGTATCGTATATAAGATGAAACTTAAAATTAAGACACAGAAAAAAATGGACAAACATAAATCGAATGGAGGTCAAGAGTCTGTCGGACGCACGGTTTTAAAACTGCTCACCAAAAGTATATTTTTTAAAAATCGAATCCACATTAGATCACTCGAATCAAATTACTAACGCAGGGTAGCAGGTCACAAAAAAGAGCAGTTTTAAACTTGCTATTTTCAAAGTGACCATTGGAACAGTGGCAATCAAGCTGTATTTTTAGTCCTTCTTCCTTTTTTTTCTCAAATCGTTTTTAGGTGTTAATTCTTTAGAGGAGTATTTTTTTAATGTAGCTCGACATTAATTAAAATTAATGTCCTATATACTAACTAAACAAACAGCACTGCGTGGAAATAGTTTTATTTGCCGACTCTTTAGCGATAGTAAATGAGCGAAATAAGCACAAATTCTGCTCTCAGTTTCATCGCCCTACAAGCACTACGAAAACCCCCAAAGTCAGTCATTATATACGAGCAAAACCCATTCGCATTTCAAATTGACAAGAAACATTCCATTTCCATGTTCAGCGAATTTAAACCAAAATAAATACGCTCCTTTCAAATTTTCCACTCAATTAGATACATTAAGGGATTCCCTTGCGAATACCTTCAAGCTATGGGAAGAAACGCGACTAACAAAAGAGCCGAAAACTTTAGTAATTTTCGAAACACAAACAATTCAAAAATGGCAAATTATTTCCCTCTGAAGTATGCAATGTCGGTAACTCGGCGTACAATGCTACTGCGAGTATTAGCAGGGTACCTGCCATCTAACTAGATATTGAGGGAACTTTTTTCATAACTTTCTATAATAAAGTAAACATATATAGATAGAACGAGTAAGAGTATGAAATCCGATGGAATTTCACAACTATTCTTGGTGAAATTACTTTTTTTCGAGGAGCCAGATGAATTCGAGGAGAGAACTTTCCTTTTCGGGGCGGTTTTGCTCTTTTTAATGCGAAAAAAAAAGTAGAGAAAGAAGAAAACTTTTGAAACAGGGTTGACTGCTGACGCGGGCAGATTTAGTGGCTGTACTTTGCAGTTTTGTTTTCATCGTGTATTGATTTTAAGTGCACTTTATTGACAATCATGGAAAAATCTATAACTTTGAACGTTTTAATGGACAAGTATTTGGTCAGAAGTCAGCTTCGAACTCAGCTTGAAGTTACTTCTGCATTTTAGATGATTGGAGGGAGCCAAATGAAATGAATTTTAGTTTTTGATTCCAAACATACATTTCTTAAGAAAAATTGGGAGGGTTACGGCCTTACGGGTATGCTGGCGCTTATCACAGTTGAAGCTGCTGCGTAATAGAACTGCAATTTATTGTAAGTTGCTTGCAAAGGTTAAAAAATAACTGAAAAATCAAAGCTGGGATTCAAAATGTACGAAAAACTCTGATCTTACATTTTTAAATCTGCTGGATGATCTTGGTAACAAATAAGCTTCAGAACTTGAAACAAATTCAGCACTTTCACATTGATTTAACATTGAAAAAGTTGCTTAAAAGGAGATTGTAAAGCAAGTATAGCAATAGCCGCCTGGATGATACTTTTTTAGGAGGTTTAATGACCACAGTTGGCTAATCTATATATATTTACAAAACTGAATGGCAAAATTGTATGTCCGAGGTAAAGGGGATTTTTACCCAACCTTTGTACCCTTCAAATTTGTGGAAAGCGAGAATTGATTGCAAGAACTCAACTACTTAAACAATCATTAAAAATAGCATGATTAACCAGTAAGAGGGTGAATTCGTGTCTCGCGAAGTGTTGTGGGGTACACACGTAACGAGAATAACTAAGATTATCGCACAAAAAATTTCTTAAGTAAAACTAACACACGTCCTCTAAAAATTTTCACTGCATCCGCTCATCTTTTAAGTTCGCTTATTTAAATCAATCATGAATTGTGTTTGCAAAAAAAAGGTTGAACGAAGTGATATAAAAATAGAATGTCATGACTGCAAAAATCTTTTTCATGGTGCCTGTGTTAAAATTTTACCCGTTGATCTTGAGTTTGTGAGGAGAAACAAAAAAAACTGGAGATGCTCTCATTGCACATCTGTGCGGAGAAGCTCTCTAGCCACAGAAAGTGTTATCTCTGCTACTCTTGAGAACACCACTGAAAAAGTAAACAATAATTATTGTGAACGTCAAATTCAAGAAAATGAATCAATTGATTTAAAACTAATATACAATGAAATTAAAGAGTTAAAGAATGTGAACCAGGATTTTTTATCTCATATATCCAAACTGCAAACTGAAAACGCCGAACTTAAATCTAAAGTCAGTGTCTTGCAAGAAAAAATTAATTATCTAGAGCAGTCTAATCTCTCCAATGTTATGGAAATCGTAAATGTTCCATGTGTTAATAATTCAAATGCAATGCAAGTTGCTGTAGAAATTGTTCGTGATGGAGTGGGAGTGGAATTTTGTGAAAAAGACATAGACCGCGACTGCTGATTGCAGTAGTCCTTTTTTTAGGCTCAATAAAAAAGCAAGCATTTCTATGCACCAACTGAAATTCGACAGTTTAGAATTCAAAATGCCCTCTTAGTAAAAACGTCTGAACTCTCGTCACAGCGCCCTAAAAAATTACAACAACCAACTCCCACCCGACCTCCATCTCACCGATATAAATCGCATGCAATCCAACTAAAGATCAACCAAATAAAATTGCAAATAACAAAACAAATAACCTAAACATAACCAAAAATATGATAATCAATAAAACAAAACCACTGACGTCGTGTCTTTTCACTGCTACCACTGGGATCGGTCACATCGGTATATATGTCAGTCCTGTCAATTCCATTCTGATCGTATTCATCATCATCGTCCCCTTCCTCGTCGCCTCCGCCCACACTCAAACCATGACGATCGGTCTTATCTTCGTGAATCTCATCATCATTGTCATCATAGCCATCTTCATCGTCGTCCTCATCGTCATCATCATGGCTACCACGACCACCAGTACCAGTACCAGTACCAGCACCGGTATCATCGTCATCGTCGTCATCGTCATCTTCGTCATTATCATCGGTATCATGACCATCACCCGAACCGACAATGCCACCACCAAAATCAAAATCAGCATCATGTCCCGTTGATGATCCTGCATTTGCACCATCAATTGGTAGAATATCTGATTTTGATGTTGTTGATGATGTGATATTTGGTGTTGTGTGTGATGTCGTTGATGTAATGGTGTCTTTACCAATTGAATTAATGCCTGAATTACTGCTGCTGCCGCTGTTGCTACTACCGATGCCGCTATTTGTATTACTGTAATTGATTCTACTGCTGATGTCGTTGTTGTTGTTGTTATTAGTGTTACCGTTGTTATTTGACGACGACGTCCCAGATGTGTACTGTGTTTGTGTATTCGTGCGATGATGATGGCCGCCAGTAGATGAATCTTCATCATCTGGTCCAAACCCAGAACCGGAATAGTCGGGATCTTTTTCTAAATCATCGTGTATCTGCAAAAGAGAGCAGATGAAGTGTGTCATTACAAAAAGCTAAACATTACAAATATAAATATAACAATATCTCTAAACACCAATGGCTTCTGTTTTTCGGTTTTGCTATACATAGACAACTCATCCACAGATCGAATATCTAAATTCAAACGACTTAAGCACAAAGGAAGACCATGCTCATAGATCCCATATTCAGGCAGGAAAGTTTGTTTGCTGTTTGAATACACGAGAGTGGATGCGTTGTACCTATACGAAGGAGACAAGTGAACACCTATTACGATACTGGTCGAAAACAATTCTCCACATAATGAAACTCCATCTTCTCTTATGGAAACCATGAAAAACGCTTTGTTTGTGTGGCAGAATCTGTAAAAAACCAAAGATACGTGAAACTGATTCCTCCGCGATGTTGCGGGTAAAATGGAGAACACCATATAATGTATTAAAATATATTGAAATTTAATTTTGAAGGGATTCAACCGGGTATACCTGCAACCAACCAATTCAAACCTCGAGGTAAGCCCACATCAATTCCATTACATTATGCACAAGGTTATAACATCACGTACGTCTGACAGGGTTTCACAAAAAAAAAAAAACAACTTTATAGAAATTTCTAAACTCCTTTCGGAGATTCTCAGTTTCGGAGCAAGCTCCAGAAATTTCCTATTAGGTTCACCAATGCGATGGTGGTATACATGATTTTTGCATATAAATTTCGTAGAGGACGACTCGCTGCTACTGTCAGAACGTGGATGGTAATGAAAAATACCCTCGGGGAACATGGTTAAGCAATTTAAAATTTTCCAAGCTATGTTGTCATTAATATTTAATTACGGAGGACAATGGGTTTTAGTTGTTAGTTCATAGAATGGGAGATGTCGAAATGAGGACAAGCCGTTTTAATGTTGCGTACGAAAATCAATAATCGTCTGCAAATATTTTTAATATGTAAAATAGTTGCAACACTTGGCAGCTATTTGTGTTGATTTGATCACGTTTTCGTTGGGCTTAAAATATTAACGACGAAGGTGGAAAATCAATTTGAAGTTTTTGGGTGCAGTTGGACGGAATGGAGATTCCTTGACAATTAGTATTATAAACAGAATGGGACCGTTTTAGGATGTTGTTGTCATAAAGGATGACTCTGGACGAAAAGATTGTTAAATTTAAGCCCACATACAAGACACAATTTCACAAATTTTTGGCTTTTAAATTACAACTATAAATAACTTTGGGTTACACACAAAATGTAGGATTCTCATAAATTTCCCTTCCCAACTTCTAATCTGTAATAACCTGAGGTTAGTAAAATAAAAATAAGGAGAATCACAACTTTTTTTTTAATGATTTACAAATTTGTAAGTAGGTTAAATAGGCCCCTATATGCAAACTTGAAAAGCTCTTAGGAACAGCCTTTTGGTTCTCTTGTCAAAGATATCATTCGTGGGATATGTCATCCTTCGGTTGGTAGGACAGAAATAAAATTATTTTTTATACCTCATACAGCAGAGCCCGATCCCTAGTTTCTAGATTTTATTTTGTTATAGCAGACTTGCAGACTTTGTAATAAATAGCAGAGGTTTTGATTTTATCGCAGGTTGTCATTAAATCGTTACCAAACAATTAGTTTTGGTTTCCCAATATGTCAGGTAGTTTTGCAAGGCAAATATCAAGATCGAAGGCTAAAAGATTAGGACCAGAAGATCACAAGGTTTAAAACTCGACATCGGCTCCATTTTTTTTTTGGTTTACTGAAATCACAAATGCACTGTCCCCCTTTCAGGGATACATTTATTATTTCTTACAGCCACGATATTTATTACCCTGCGTACTTTCTTGAGCAAAATTTACAGCCTCGTTGTTTCTGCGCCACCAAAAAATTACACGCGTAATACTGTTTAAATTTCATTAAAAGTATAGCTTGTTGCCATTCTCGGGATCACGTTACCTAATTGAAAGGCAAAGAGGAAAAAAAAACCGAACCTAATTCATTACCCCCAGAGGAAGAGATTGGTTTAATTTTTTCATAGTTTCCCTATAAAAACACCGCACATTCTTCGATAGGAATTTTTTTTTGTTCACGATTATCTGTGGGCCCAAAATCGATAAAACCAAAACCACCCAACCTCTGTTTAAAAATACCCTTCATTCACACCGCTCTCCAATGATGAGAAGCAGAAGAAGAATAAAAAAAAAAATCGATGATAACAGAAAAAAAAGACTTTTAATTATTTTCTGAGTGGCGCCCGAAAAAGTTCCCATCATCCATGCAAGAATGGATGAAAAATTTAATCCTAATTAGTGTCGACAAAGGAGGACAAACTAAGGGAAAGGGAACGACAAGGAAAGTCCTTAATAAGGATCATCTGACTGAATCAGTGCTGGGTACAAAAACTGATTGCAATTGCAGGATAATGAGAAACAATCTGTGCGCTGTGGATGTGACCTACCTATACCTATAAATAGGTTACCGTAGGTAGGACGATGAATGTCCTTTGTAAGCCCGAAGGATAAATCGCACTCTCCACCGCTAGTACACACTCATTACCTAAGAGAAAGAAAGGCATTTCAATAATTCTCTGAACAAACAACGGGAACAACGAACAATAGACGTTTAATATCCTTGAAATGGGCTGGTTCCTTGTTCTCCCACAAGAATACGCAGCAAGAAAGCCAGCTTGACATATTTCTCAGTCCTTAATTCGCATTGTTCGCCTATTAAAACAAAAACACACACATACACCACGAACAATTCCACTTTACAATTTCCAGGAGAAAAAGAAATAGAGCTATGGTGTGCATGGAACCATTGACTGATGGAATGGGTGCCGGTGCGGGGTTCTGTGCTTGTTCCATTGTTCGATGAGATTTTCAAGAAAAACTCCACGGATTGAACCGAAATAAAATTTAATAGCAGGATGTATTCACCAGCTTTTAATGATGTTCTTCCTGCGACTACGTGCGGTTTTGTTCGACATCTTACTTAAACAAGATGTTTTTCCTCTGATTGTTGGTATGAATTTTCCAGAACCACCTATAGTTACATCGCACAGGTTTTGTTTACTTTGTTCGTTGTGTACCTGAGCTGAAATCCATGCCTGGGAAAGGAAAGTGGATCAAGTGGAATGTGTTCAATTTCACTCTTATTGCGTTCTTAATCAACTCATCGGGTTTTATTGAATCGAATTCGATGTCAATTTGCTTATAGCGATTTTCGGAAGGGAAGCGATTCACATGTATATTTTCATAGGGCATGGAATCGTCCTGGGGGTGGTTTGGTTTTTGAACTCGCAAACGACTTTCTAACATTGTCTGTGCTGTGAGGATGTGAAGTCCTACCTACGCAATGGGGTTTACCTTTTTATTAGCTTTTATGTGACGCGGAGCAGTTGAGCGATTTTTAATGTTCCTGCGAATTGCTTTACAAGAACCCGTCAATACAAAGTCCTGCGGAGGATATTAAGGACTTTTAAAGCTGACACAAGGGATAAGGTTAGCGAATTGGCATGTTTTAATATTGGCTGATTTAATCCGGAGGGGTACTCCCTGTGCAGATGGGAGAACAATTTATTTGTTGCTCGTAAAAATGTTTTAAATTGCATAAACTTTAGACGGGATTGTTTGCAAGTTAGCGTGGTTGATGGGCTATGACCGTGGATGGGAGTTGGAAAAGGTAGATTTTTTCACGTGCTGGGAGGGCATTAAAAATAAATATCATAACAAGTAAGGTTCCAAATGACAGCAATAACAAAACTGTGTTATGTCAGCCCTCAGATTCAGCAACTGTCAACTTGTATAGAATATCTTTTTATGTAAAATTTGCATACAGAAAATTACTTTTCATCTCGAAATTGATACACAAAATAATATGTTTTAACTGAAAGAACATTGCCATCGGATCATGAATCAAAAGACAAAAAACTAGGAAACCCAAGCAAATGAACAGAAATCACTGCCCAAAAAAATTTAAATGAAACAGCAGTTTAAAAAAATTAATTAATGGATGCATGGAGCTCAAGTTATGTAACTTGAAAAATCATTGGGCGTGCATTTACAAGCTCTGTATACCAAAGCAAGTTGCATCATTTTTTTTTTGATTGAAACATTTCGGCTTTGGGGGATGATAGCCTGCCCTATGTATGTCAATTCCTATACCTACTGAGCGATTTTCAGTATTTTATGAATTACACGTGGAAGGATAAATGTACTGAGCGGAATGACGGAAAGACACGATATCAGACCTATAAATATTTAGAGGTAAGATAAAACGAACAAAACAATTTTAAATCTACTTTCGGAATATAAGAGAAAATTCGTTTCTCTCACTTTTAATAAAGCATCCTGTGAGCCTGTGACTTTTTCTAAAGCCAGATACGAGCTGATGACTTATTCTTGTGAAAAAAGGTGCCTGAAAAACTGCGTTGTATTATTTATTAGCTTAATTTGGGTCAGTTAAATAATTAAGTCTGAAACACTGAATGTGATTTGATGTCTTACATATTCCGCCAAAAAACCGCCACCCGTGTGGCCGTATACTGTTCGTAAAAGCAGGTTTGTCAAAAACAACAAGAAAAGTAGGGCTGATAAGATATTTAACAAGTGTCAATTCACATTCTATTCAGACTTCCCTTACCCACCTCAAATCGAGCTACATTTTTAAAAGAGACTTTCCATTTAGAGGCTTAGAAATATGTACTCTACTCTTTGAACGCCGCCACCGCTAACAGCGTAGGAGATAGAATGTAACACAAACAAAGTCAAAAAATATGCAAAACACTTTAACACCCGACCGACCTTCGCAGCTTAATCACATGAAATCGCATTTGCGTTACGATGCGAATCTGTTAAGCGTTTTACAGAAGAAAATCCTTTTATGCAAGAGCCTCCACATTATACCACACGGTACAGTCGAACGACGACCCTCAAAAGAAAATATTCCTTTCCCATGTGCGGCAAACAAAAACATGCCGCATTCACATATGCCAAAGGAAAATTCAATGAAAACTTTTTGGGTAAACTCATTCCACTTTCAATGTACACACACTCAGGCAAAATGCTCCTAATTTTCTGCACTTTATCTTCGCCTTAGTTGGTGTGTGGTGAAGAACTAAACGAAAAACTAGGATGTACACATGAGAAACTTTCCCAGCAAGGGTGCATAAAAAACAGGAAAGGATAAGCGGATGGGCGGCAGAAAAGCGAGCACGAGACTCAATTAAGAAGAAATTGGAAAAAAAGAACGACGACGACGACGAAGGAGATGATATAATGAGCTTAATCTTTTTTTTGGCACAGGACATCGCAACGATGATGAGGCCACATAACCAGCAACCTAGTGGAAAGAATAAGTATCAGCTCAAGGATGGGGCACAAGCATTGTTGGCATACATTTTCGGAGAGGAGATAATTATTTCTGCCAACGTCATACGGCGTGTATCCAGGGATGCGAATATGATAAGTTTGGTGGGAGATTTTCGTTTGCCCACAGATAGGATATCCTTTTGGGAGACTGAAAAGCAATTAATTCAGTTTAGGGCTGTATAGTTGGCGCTCTTTCTTAACTCATTGTGTGAAAAATAATAAACAACGGAGGAAACTAGTTGTTGTAATGAAATTGGCACACCCCCCAGGTGGTTTTTCTAATGCTTTCTAATTTCATTCCTTTGTCGCCTCCCCTCCCCAACGGTATACACGGCAGCACACTCTGTAAGAAATTCATCAAGAGCATGCTTAAAATTAGTTTCTGTATTTTATTCACTTTTCGAGTTCGGCTTGTGGAAAGCATCCCCATGAATGATGAAAACCCATTGCAGCAGTAAGATGAAACAGAATTTCATATTGTATATGGCCATCGGCCCTCGATCTTGCGCTGAGGACCTATGTCAAGTTGTCTTCTTGTCCTGGTAGGTAAATCAATCTACCGTTGAGTCCTCCATGTTTTTTTCTCTTTTTTTTTGTCTCCAATTCCATTTGGGTTTAATTTTTGTGCACACGATTCTTGTACATGTCCAAGAGAATAGGAAATGAAATGCATTTCTTGCATTTTTGTGGAGATTTTTTTTTTTCTCCTCGCTATCCTTGTGTGGTGTGGTGTTCGTGCCGAGGTCCATGTGTCGTCGTCGTAGTTGCTAGATTGACGAATGGGAAATTGGCAATGTTGTTTGCAGCAACTTTTCCAATACAATTTGTATCTGTCTTTTGTGAGGGAACAGAATTTCATTTAACTTTCTGCCCTTGAGGAGAAGTTAAAGAAAAAAAATTGGCTACACAACTCTTTTCGGTGAAAGCCCTTTCAATTGAAAGAATAATGGGTAAATATCTCGATATTATTTACTCTGCAAAGAATTTCCGAGTTGGTTGGTGCCCTTTATAAGGAGAAGGATTTCTTGTCTACGTCTGTTCTTTGTCTGGCCTTGGTTTGGCGAACACAGTCGAGAGGATGCTTATTAGGAATGCAAAAAGAAATATTACATTGTGAGAGATGGGGATTTAATCAAGTAGAAGTGGAGGAGGAGCTTAATTGGAAGAGTTGCGAAACTGATTTGCAAAGTATGCCATAAGAATTTGAATATTTGGTTCGTAGTCGGCAAAGTCTGTTCTTGTTTGTATCCCTCTAATTGGAATTTTGAGACTACAATCTGCAACAGATTGCAGGAAAATTATAAATATACATCTGAAGGAATTTGAGATTTTCTGAGATGGTTGAGTTTTTCTTAAACAGATTATAAAAAAATTAAAATCAACAAATTTGTTCTGTAAAAGCTACAGGCAACCAGTGGAGGCAGGGCTGTAGCTAGAGTCGAATTTGAGGTAGGGCAACATTGGTTACAGGTAGGGCGGAAGTAAAAAAATTATCATAATTGATCTGCCCTCGAAGCACGGACTCCTAAATCAATCACCATGTATATCATTGACCTCTAGGTCAGTGATGTGCATTCAATAGCTATTCGTAGACAAATAATTTCTGTGACAGAGCATGAGCATGGATCTAAGAACTATTAAATCCTCAAGATGGTTGAACTTCCAGATTTGGATTTAGATATCCACGTCTGTTTTATTTCTTGTTTTATTCTTGAATGTCGGTGTGCCTGTAAAAGATAGCCATACAGTCACGTTGCCAGACTAAAAAATTCAATACTCTTCATAGCACAAAAAATTAATAAGCATTTTTTTATATCCAATAAATTTCCCGTCCTTGCGGATTTTGCTTTTTAATTCTGTAAAGGTATGACAAGCCCAGCCTTGTAAAGCCTACATAAAGTACAAATCAATATCTAATAAAAAATGTAAACTAGCAGGCTGCATAAATTTGAACTATTTTATAATTGCAACTGTTTTCGCCGAGTTTTTTGGACAAATAGCTTTAAATTTACGTGAAGTGACGATTTTATTTTAACAATCAAACGTATTTTGTGTGTGTGCAGAGAGAGAACTATGGTATTATTATGAAAAGTATAATGCTTTGTCTAAGAATTATTCCAATCTAAGCGGACCAGATGTGTAAACTGGGGTTTTCATTATATTTCGAAATGATTGTAAACACTTTAAATAAGTTCTTAAAAAACTCTCGCCTTCAAAAATTAAAAATTATCAATTTGATTGATATGGCAACACCCCCTACAAGCAACTGAAATGTCGTTGTACAGAATGTTTGCAATATGACTGGTGGCATGGTCGTCTTTTGAAAGTAACTGTTGCCACAACTCGTCTATGATCCGTATTGTTTTATTTTCGTGATCTGATTCGGATCAGATCACGCTGATAATAAAATACGGCTAATATAATTAAGTGTTAACAAGGAGTGCTATTTGTTCATAGATGGCGGAAAAAAAGATAAAGAGAAGCGTACCTGGCAACGAATGCAGTGAATGTCCGTTTTGTTGAACTTCGCTACATGTGATGGCGCTTCAACTGCCATCTATACACAGAATAAAGAATTACTATAATATGAAATGAATGTCACAAACTGTGGTATGTTCGGAAAAGTTTAGATATGCCCTTATCGCTACAATTTTTTTTATCTCAAAATATGAACAAACATTTTAATTATAATTTATCTTAGTTTTTGGTACCTAAGGTAGGGCATTGTTGATTGCAAGGTAGGGCATTGCCCCACAATGCCCCCCCCTAGCTACGGCCATGAGTGGAGGTGACACAATATTTGTCCCCCAAAGGGAGTCCTCCGTCCCAATGGTTGTGATTGCCAATCAACAAGAAACTGACGTATCAAGCTGTCAAGCAATGGGGAAAGTCGTATACAAAATTAAATAAAGTAAAGTAAAGGTTAAATGTTTAAAATCAGAAACGTAAAGCTTGGTTTGAAAAATGTGTCCAAAGGAATTGCCCACTCAAAGGAGTTCTTCACAATTTCACTGTAAATAAATCTTAAACACAATCTTGAAGCCGCTCTTGTGTGTAGGTACATATATTTTCAAGCCTTGCAATTTTATGCCGTATACGACAAGTTGAACGAGAGACTAAAACCCAATTTCTTTTTTTACAATACCCAGATCCGTTCTGAAATGGAGGAACATTTAAAACTAGAATCTCCCAACTTTGTTTGCTCCAGAGCTCTATGGCCGAAAAACGTGGGAACATGCGAAAATTGCCTTTTATCGGTCACCATATTTTAACGGAAAACTAATAAAAGTTAGACCAAAAAAATCAAATAGGAACAATTGCAAAAATCAAATCGCAGAGATTGTGAAAGATTCGAGCTACGCAGTCGTGCACTTTTCACCAATAACTATAGTTATGTTTCTTGGGATATTTAAAAACTGTCATTTAAATTGGGTACGTTTAGGTTAGGTCTCTACAAACAAGATAATAAAACACTGGAGGTTGTACCTTTAAACTTGGTAAGTGGCAGGCCAGTAAAATTTATTTGTAAATAGGAAGAAATTTGTTTTTTGTTTTTTTTTAAGCGAGGGCCAGGACTTGTTCGTGCTTACAGGTCCAGGTCCATCCCGGACTGTAACGCCACCTACGTAAGTAACAAATAACTTGTTCATAAAAAAATACACCTCTAGGGAGTATTTATTAAATGATTAATATATGTATGTGACAGCACTGGAACCAGGTGGCTATGCCTGAAATAAAAAATGTATGAACCATTCAGTAACCAGACGACTTTGAAGACCAACATATTCGATTGTGATCTGAACTCTATTTAACGTCTTTATTTGCCAATTCAATAAAAAGTAAGGGCCTCGAAAGACAACCTTATGGAACCCCAGATTGGATAGCAAAGCGGGGTGAAAACATTTCAGATTCTGATAATTTTAAAACCAATCTACTGCTGCCAGCTAAGGAAAGAAATGATCTCCTGTTGACAGATGACGGTGTCAAGGTAAAGTGAATCCCCGCGGTATATTAGCTTAAAATCCAGTAAGCTCCACTGTCAATACAGAATTTTTTTTCTCTTAACTTCAAAAGTCGGTACGCAAATCTCTGCTTGTTTCAAATAAAGTGACTAATCCTATCACTTGGCGTTTCAAACCATTCACCAATCACCACCCATAATGCTTTGTACACATTTCGCTCATATAATCCAGTTGATGGAAAAAATATACCCTCTAAACTTTCGTAAACTTGCCGACCCCAAACATTTGGAATATTATCTTTTTTTTCTCCTCGAGCATCGCCCCGGCCTTTAACAACTTTTTAACATTTTCCAATTTTCTAACTGAAGCACACAAAGCACCATTCGACTCAATGTCAAGGATAACGACAAGAGTAGGATGTGCAAAAGTTTCAAATGAGATTCGCTCCTTTTTCCAATTTGAATACTCAACTTGTTTACCTCATTTCCAAAAGCAAACAATAAGGTACTTCGTCCAAATCTTTTCCCATTTAATTTTTCGAATCATCGTCTTCAAGGGTATCCGATTATATATCAAAAAAAATATACAAACAAATTGTTGGGCACCACCACTATTAGATGCGCTAAATAATTATTCAACCGTTGACGCATTTCCATAAATATCACGTCCACCTGAAGGGATTTTCCTGAGTGGCGTTATCCTTCACATGTGTGCAAATCTTAAATTAAACACAAACATTCAGGGGCGTGCAATACTCGCATTTAATGGCTTCCACCATAGCACACACGCTCCCACAATTTCGCTTGCTCCATTCCAAACGGAAGGACCATTTAAGATGTGGCAAATGTATCATTTCTGAAAGGATATCATATATTTTCTTATTCCACATTTAATTTGCATTTTTTTTTCTCTCACTAACATCCCTGCACATCGTAATAGGAGAATGTACATAACTTATACATCTGCCTCCTGTTTCATGCATAATTCGAAGAATCTCTGTTGCTAACGAGTTCTTGTGGATAATTTGAGAAATGTGTGTTCATCTCTAGAGTAATTAAAAGGGTACCTTCACCTATTCCCTTCACCCCGCTTGCGGGTGTATCATTTTCTGTATGACATCCGCCATATTGGTTGCTGCAATTTTGATTAATATTCATGAGTTCGGAGACTGACTTGAAATTAATTATTTAGGCAACAATTTAATGGCCGGATTAAATGACTTTTCACCATGATGACGACGCCGTTGACGAATGCATTGAGAGGAGATTCCTAGGATTGGATTTTTACACAGCCTATATGGGAAAATGAATAATTTCAAGCACAAATCGGAGAGGATTATGTAAGCATGAGGTGAATAATAAAAACCGAATTGAGTGGCCCAGTCAAGTCTGTACTTGAGGGAAGATATGAAGGGATTATGCTGCCAGTAGGGATACAATTTGAATGAAGAATGTAAACATTTGGTTGTATTTTTTTCTGGCGGCATTATCATTAACATTTTGCTCCAGGGGATATGTGTATAAGGAAAAAGGCAATTTGGGATTTATCCTTACACGGTGTTAGTACGGCACAGATGTGAATAATTGATCCATAAATTCAAATGGCGTTATCAATGTCGAACATCGATTCTAATTTTGGGCTTCCCTTTCTTAAGCTGTTGTGATTGATTGAGATCCTTTATGTGTTTCCAAGCGATATCACTTGTGGAACCTATTGCCCGATGTTCCGCGAGGATAAAATAATCAATCATAACCGCAAGTTGGGGGATGTGAATATAAGTGGGCCTTGGAACGATCCCGGATGGAATCTTTTGTTGGTCGTTTTGATTGGCTTTTAAGACTTCAACCATCGTTCATATGAAAATAGAACTAGTCGTCAAAATGTTGGAGAAACTAAATAATAGGCCTGCATAATTGGTTTAAATTTGTACGAAAAGTTATTGTAAGGATATGTAAAGCCTGTCAGGTCTTTAGATTTTTTTTTTAATTTTCTCTCGCACTTCCTTTCTTAATCCTTCAGAGTGGATGATACATTAATTTATGATGGATCGATAGACTTCTTTACAGACGGATCAAACACTTTCCACGGAGTAGGTGGTGGTAGAGCCTTTTGCAACATGATATCCTTCCATCTTGCCAGTCAGAGAATCGTATTAAATAAATAAGTAGTTCTAGCAACCTTAGGCCTAGCTTCTCACCTACATTCCTTTTGTGTGAGAATCGTATTAGAAGCTTTTAAAAATGAAGGCCTTTCCTTGACTGAGGGAAAACGTACCATACGTTAAATATATCCGAATCTTCTCCAAAATGCATTTGAATAAGTCTCTTACAACTCTGTGGAATATTCGCCTTTGTAGGGCTCGATAAACATAACTCTTTGCTACCAATTCTACCATGTAAAGGTGTTTTAGGAGTGTGTATTTCATTCGCTTTTGGTACATGCAAACTCATGACAAACATGGAAGAACAAACCTTAGGTGGGCAAGTGGCACAAGTCCAGCGACCAAGCATAGACTCCTACAAAGCTGAGTCTGAACCGCTCAAAAAGTCTAAAAGTAGGAAAGATGACACATGAATAAATAAAACCCAGAACAAACAGCGCATTTATCTCAAGTCCGTATGACGCATTTTTGTATTAAAAAATACGCCACTTGGACTTCCACTCCATAACGGTGGGTTTTATTGAGCAATATCTGGTCTGTGTTCTGGGAAGTTGTCTGCGAAACGTAGTTAGACGAGAGGAGGTGTATTGCTATGTCCCCTACTCCCAAATTTTTTTTTATTGGATTCCGAGTTACAATGTGAGTTGTAACTTTTCTTTCTTTTCTGTGAAATAACGAGCGATTTACGACGTTTGTCATTAAGTGAAGTTACTTAAGGGTTTCCCTGCTTATGCTTGTTAGCAAATCAATGTGTTGGTGCATATACACCTACTTCCAAGTCTCTTAGCCCTAAATTGTGCAGCACTTTCGAAACTCCCTCTCAACGCTAAGTAATTAAGTAACAAACTTTAGGCACAGCCAATTGTGTGACAGCGCATATTCAAAAACTATTTGTAGTTTCAAACTTTCCGGCAGCATACGAGAATTTCACTCCTGAATAACATAGATTCTTTATTTCACTTAAGGGCCTCCCAGCAGTAGGTAGGTACCTAACTACATACCTCTAACAAAGGGAAAACTCTCATCAAATCCATTAAGCGACGAACGGCAGTACACACAAAAAAATAATAAGAATATTCCCCAAAACTTTTGCCAATGTGTCTCCGTAACGGGAACTTCGTTATCTTCTCTATGACATCGGTGCATGTATTAAATTTCAAGGCTTTCTTTGCAAGTACCCCATGCCACAGTTAGAATCTGTTGAAGAGGGACACATCCTACTGCATATTTCATAAATTATATCCAGGAGCGAACAAAAAATCCTTTTTCCTCTCGTTTCTATGTTTTTCTTTGTATTTTTGTTAGAATCTAGGCCGCGTATGAATTTTAATGACGTCAGACAAGCAGAGGGACTAGGAGTCTTTTCTTTATTTTTTTCCATTTATCCACACATATACGGACACGTGAATACATCCTTCAAAAAACTCCCACTTTAAGTTGTGCATTAACACATACAGCCCGGCGTTCGTGTGCCAGCTTGAATCGCTTCTAAGGATAACATCTGCAGCTGCATGTGGGAAAATGTGAGCTTTGCGTTTTTATCCCCATCAAATGTGTGTGCTTAATTTGTAGGAAAATTAGTTTCATAGTTGTGTCCTCGTAGTGGCTTGTGGCTGGCAATTATAATGAGATCGCAACATTGCTCCAAAAAAGAAAAGAAAAAGGATCAACAAAAATTAAACCGATTTAAACCGAAGAACCACATAAGGTTTGGTCCCGGTGGTTGTCATAATCTTTATTACCTTGGTGCTTGTCCTCAGACCTATTCACTTGTATTACATGCATAAATTGCTGCCCCAATCAGTGGAACTTGCACTACAAAATAAACTCCAACGTTGCTGTCGTCGTTGTAGCCGTCATCATCACCATCATCATCATCGAGTTTGTGGTGCTTTAAGTCACTTCAGCACAAGCCCTTTATCCTTGTAAGCACATGCATTCCCTGCGCTGCCGTCTCTTAATAACGGAGACAAAGTTTAAAGTCTTTATCATCCTTTATGTGTGTACACACTCGAGAAAGAAAAGAAACGAAAAGCAAACTACTTGGGCAAGTGTAAAGCCAGTTGGTATTGAGATGGACGTTGCACTGCCAACCCGGAAGAAAGTCGATGAGAGTCATTATTCCAATGTCCTTCTGGTTGGTTTTTCTTAATTTTTTTTTTTTATTTTTTTTTATTACTGGAGTAGGGTGTATGAAATTGTGCTTACCTTAGGGTCTGTGTGTAGAGTATACCTCCAACCGCAACCCGTTTTATAGATGGCACACTATGGGGAATTCCAACAAACTGGGAGCGGAATCATTGAATGGGAAATTATTTCCTCTTTAATGGCTGACGCGTGGTTAAACTTGCAATAGGAAGGCGCACAGGTTCCAAGGCAAAGTGTGTACACAGGGGATACATTAATTATCCCCTCGGGAGGCCAAGTGCTATAGTCATTCAAATAGCTACGATACATATTAGCTGGCGGGGAGTGGTCCTTCATTTACGTTTCTGGTAAAGTTTGTGTAAGAAGGATTTTGTTGTGGCAAGGATAAGGGCTACGCCATGTTGAGAGGCAGAGAATTGTGTCGTTGTCGTAGGACATATAAATTGTCGTTTGGAGTTTGTTAAAGATGGGTCTTTGTTGTTCTAACAACAGTGCGATGTAAGAAGATTTAAGGACTTGCAGGAGAGGTCCACCTTTTCTTAGTTGAGTTGATGCATTTGTGTCTTTGGGTGGACAATGATAGTTGAGCGGAATGTATATAAAATCTCGTAAACAAATCGACAGATATTGGTCAAAATTTTGTCCTATTTGGCAGAAAGTGTTTGGGGAATAGTTTCAATTCAATCCGACAGGTGGCGCTGTTGTTCTTTCAGTGATATCCTTTTAGTGTGCTTTTCTAAAATTAGATATTTTTTTGAGATGCGAGCACAACTTTGTTGTTAGGACCTCTCTTTATCAATTGGTCAAAGATTAACGATGAGTATTTCCATACAATTGGCAAGTGGTGACGGACTACATCTATTGCAAGCTCTACAGTTACTTCTATGAATGATATAGGTCCGACGGAGACGAACAACTCTTATTTCTTCGGCTGCAATGTCAGTTTAGATCCCAGAAGGATAAACCTTGTTAAAAGTGAATGAAAACATCCTTCGCTCAATAAGATCTTCTACGTACGATATGTGATATATCAAGAATTTTACAAGTTGCACAGCGATTTGGCTATCTCTGCACCGCGATTGCTCTTAAGAAGTGTACAAGTGCACAAAGTGGGCACAAGCACAAGTACTTAAGGAACACAACGAGCTGAAAGATTACATCCAACATGGTTATGCATATCACGCAACCTAGGCTCGCGCCCAAACAATTTTTTTCCAAGCAAACTCATCGTTTTGGAAATGGCGGATAGAGTAAGGCGAATAACTTATCAGTGGACAAACCTCCTTATCGATTTGGCTGCTGGCAGAACTAGTTCTATGCGTCCCTGGTGACTGACCAAAAGCACTTTGAACGCTTTCTTTCTAATTGGTAATGGACTGACCAAACATCACTTTTAATGACGTCCGCCTAATTGCTGACGTGCAGTTGACTCCCGTCCTGACGAAAACTTTTAGTTTCCATAAAGTAAGCTGGATTAGAGAAGTCAAAGGTTGAGCCAGCATTCGTTGGAAACACTTTTGCACGTTTAGGAATTTTATTTTCGATTGTCACGAAATACTTATAAAAATATGCTTTTGACATATGAAACTCGGTGCGGTGTCGGTTCTCTGTCGCTTTATGAAACAGGAATCAGAACGTCACTTCGTTAATGACATTTGGCAGTGCTTCAGTGATTAGTGTGTGACATTGATGATGAACCAAAGCGGAAAATAACAATCTCCATCTCGAGTGCATGGGATTTGACAACCGTATGCCAAAAAACCAAGTATCTTTACTGGTCCCTGCGGTCATGTGTTATTTATAGTCCCTGCTGTGGCCAAGCTTTAGCACTCAATGGAAGAAAATAAATTTAATTTTCATATACCTCCACAATCGAATTAGAAATATATATATGAAAAACATACACTCCTTTCGTCCCATTTTTATTGAGGGAGTTTTACGAGCATAACATAAAGTAATAGCCGAAGTTAATAATAAAAGCCCGCATTAGCCATACAACGTCTTCAAGTCCTTGAAATGACCCCCGAGGAAAAAGCGAATAAATCAAATTTTAATCGGCCATTAACAATAATTCCCTACACCACAACGCGAAACTGTAATCTATATTTTTATTGCAGAACACAGCGTCCCTCGGTCCTCCTCAGCGCGATATAACCATCGAAATGGAAAACAATCCTATAAATATCAATTTGCCAACAGCATCCATTCAATTAACACAATAAGACGCTTCAAGGACTACACAAAATAAACAAAGAAATAAAAATTCCTTATCGAACCGCACAATCCGAATTGTAAGTCAACAGATAAACTTTCTTCCCAGCAAACGTTTATCGTCAGTTGATGTACTACACGAGAGGAATAGAATGTCCTTTCCACTGAAAGAATAAACAGAATAATGACACGACACCAAAAACAATTAGGCAAATTAAAGAGACACAGAGAGATAGAGAGGGGTGATATCCCTAATCGTTAATTATTATAGTGTAGGAGTGGTTTGCTGTTTATTTTTATCCCTCCAGCTTATAGTGTTATTGATTATGGCTTTTCGCCGAGGAAAGGACATTAGTTATCGCCACCACTTACACGAGAGTGTGCTTAAAGCAGCGAATCCAAGTACTTTGCAACAACGGGCACAGAGGTGCGCAAAATTTATTACCTCCCGATAGTACTTCTTCCCTGCTGCATCCTGTTGCCGCCTTAGATGTGTGTGCAGCATTTTTTTTTTTTTTTGTACAAGACAAACAACCACTCAGCGTTTATTGCAGTGAAGAATGTATTTATGCACTTTATTCCGTGCATGCTAACAGGTCAGAACTGTGCCATCCTTGGGCGCTTATCAATCTCTGGCGAAAGGTTAATGTATCGTGAGCCATAAGTGTTGCTTATACTGTGTGAATGTCGATAACGTGCATTTTTGGGGCGTGGCAAAGTTTTTGATATTTCCGGTCATGAGCGCTGCTACAAAGCAAATGACTGTCATCAGCGCAACATGAATATGAACATCGTTATGTCATTTGCATACAAATTCAGTCAGTGGAAGGAGAGGTGGGGCGGAGAGGAGGTTTGGTGGCACAATTGCCACCATCGATGATTGTAGCACTTAAAAGCAATTATCGAGCAAATTGAGTTTGAAGTGAATTTTAAACAAACCTCCCAATGTTGTTTGACTTCATTTGTCTGTACGGTGCTTCATTATCGTTGGGGGCTGCAATTACCGTTTTAATTAATTGGGATTTTATGTGTTTTGTTAGCAATTTCAATTGGATTACTTTGGCTATTGAACGAGGTTCCTTTTAGAGGGAGCTATTGTTTTGAAGTGTTGTACCGCGCTTGGTGGATATTGTGTTGAAATGTTAAAAAGCAAAAGTAACGAGTGCATATGATTTTTGAACAGCAACGGTAAGGATTGAGTTCGAATCGAGAATCCTTGAAGAAGGGTTAGTCACATACTATTTTCGCCTCGGATGAGATATGCTCTCCAAGACTGTTTTTGATGAAGGGCGTTTTGTCGATCCAACTTTGATCAAGTGCCGGAGAAATACCTCAACTGAGACCCGATGAATATTGGCATCCAAGGCGGTGTATCAGGGTATATCAAAGACTTTACTTAGCCCCACAAGAAGCAATCGAGTGGCGTTAAATCGCATGATTTCTTGATCGTGTTCTCAGTAAGCTCAAGACTTCATGGACTACATTCAGCTGGAACCATGTACTATTCGGGTCAAGGCCGAACAATAGAAACTGATCGTTGTCCGGTCATGTCGAATATTGAATTCAAAAATTCAGAAATTACAATTTTTCTTGTACACAAACATATTAAGCAGTTAGTCCCGTAGTAAAGTGAAGTGCACGACTGGGTCGAACGAAAGATTCTCTTTGGTCAAAAGTTTGATTGATTGTTTTCTTATTTTCTAAGGTAGGTAGGTAAAAATCTGAGAAGCGTGAAATTTAAGTTTTTATAAGCTGAAGCTCTCAGTTTTCTGATCTGTTAGAATGTGTTTTTTTTTGACTGGAAGTGATTAGTGATAGTTTGAGGTGTCAATGATTGAAAGTAGTAGTTGAAAATATTAGGTACGAATTCGGAGATTTGTTTATGGGTAACAATTTTTGAGAAATAATTCAGAGCTGAATGAATCAGATTTTTTTGCGAAAAACTAAGTACGGGGTCTTATCTACTTATATTATCTTCAATATGTATTTGGATCAAACTCGTTAGAAGGGCCTTTGAAAAATTATGCAGACAAAACAGCAACAAATTTTGCAATGATTAATTTAAAAAATACTATTTCTGAGTAGGTATACATAAGTCATTGCTCGGGATGTAAGCATTGCTTTTTTTTTTAAGGTTTTATCGAAATCAAAAAAGGGGGTTTTCGAGAAATTGCCTCGAAGGCCGGTCATGGTACGCGGGCCGTATCTTTGACATGTCTGGTTTAGGCTGTAGGCCTCGGGATACACGGACAGAATTTTGCGATTTTATGAGTTCTCCTTGCATCGTAATGCCAGAATTGATTAACAACCCGAGCTCTAAATTTCGTACGAATACAATATCCTTCTTTTACTACTTTATTGAGTGTTCGCAAAATCGCACAAAGTATTGTGATCAACGCCAAATTGATTGATTTGATGATTTGCCACACTTTTACACACGGGTGCTTAAGTTTCTTAGGTACGGCCATTAAGATGATGGGTTTTTGGCTTTATGTCATATAGGAAGAAAGTACGGATTGTACTGGTTTAAATTTATAAATAGTTTCCGCATCGGGTCTATAGGACATTAGAACTAGAGTTTCCGCTTGCATGAATTGTTAATTTTAGCACGAAGGGAAGCTACAAAAAATGTGTAGGTCGACTCCGAACGCCTGAATTGAGAGGATGTCACGGAGAGACCTTGTGTTTAGAAGTTCATAACTCTTGGTCATAAGTCCATAGAACTTTTAATTGACTTACTGTTTCCACAGGGGAGTTTTCAAACTAATGTGGGCGACTTTAAAATCTGAATATACCTGCTCCAAGTCAGTAAAAGTTCAAAAACATCCAAAAATATGATTGTGCAGACTGCCGGTTGTAGTGTTTGCCCCATTCATCCAAAAACAATATTCCGCATACCTACTCTAAGATTGCCAGAAGCTAAACTACCAACAGAACACAGAAAGTGCTTTGTTACCGAAAGCTTCATAAAGCAGGCAGCATTCTACACTTGCAATACAGTGTACTTAACATTTTTGCTTTATATCCTTCTGTAACAACACATAAATCGGCTCCCACTCAAAAATTCTCCAAATAATAACAAAGAAATCAACAGAAATCCTCCAGCAAATATCCGTGTATTTTATGAATTCCTCAGGAGCTCAAAACACACTGTGCTCTTTATTCTCCGTCATTGCTATGCAACATAACGATACAGCACAGTACTGCAGTGTTCTAGTAACAGTAACACACTTCCTTCCTGTTTCATTTGGCAAACAAAACTCACTTCCACTGCGCCAACAATATGTAAACAAACATGCCGTCTCCCTCACGTGCAGTTACTTCAAAGTCAATATTTTTCTTGGCACAGCGCAAAGAACAAAAAAAGAGCACATACACCACGACACACCCCTCTCCATAACTCATATCCATCCTCGCCGCTTGCAAAGCAATAAATTGAGCACAGATGATGAATGTTTTGCGAACGCTTAAGGCGTCAAGCAAAACTGTTCTCGTTTTATTGCCGAACAAAAGGGACGACGATCAATGGATTCTACCCGCTAAAGGCGCAAAAATCTCAAAAATATTGAATTCTATTTTGTGCTTCTGGTTTAGTTTCGCTTGTCCATCCGGTAGCAAGGAAAATTGAAATTTCCACCTCCCACCACTTTGCCGGATAGTGTCCTTGGATTAAGGAGAAGCCCAAGCGCTTTGGAATGTTGAAATTGGTTTCGTTGTATCAATTTCAATTACTCCTTTGGTATAGGTTCTCTCGCAGAGACATCACTGTACATTCTTTGGGGAATTTTTGAGGCGTCCTTTGATAAAATGAAATGACAATCGTATACGTGATCCGTTTTGTATCGATTTTGTTATCCCTTTTTTGCTGGCGGCCCATCAAACAACTACAAATGGAATTGATATTTATCGACAGGAATGCTCGGATATATCCCCCCCTCAACTAATGGAGTTATTTATTTGCTGTGTGTGCGTGTGTGTGTGTAGGAAATTAGAAAAGTTCTTCATCGACTTTAGTTTTGTGGCAAATCATAAAGCTTCCCTGATTTACTATGAAAATTGTTGAGGAATGTACTTTTAATTGAAGATTTAAAAAGGATTTAATTTTTCCACTAGCACAGTGCGGCAGCCGGCGGATTCCATTTCGGTGAATATAAATATATTCTCATTTGATGAGTGGTTGCGAAGGATTTAAAACGATGCACGGATGGCCGCATGTGGATTGGTAACCATTAACGACATTATTATATTTGTAAATGAGAAATTTCATTTCCTGATACTAGGACGTATACTTGCTTTATTGCAAATTTTTTTTTCGAGGTGCTCACCAGTTATAAGCTTTTGAAAGGACTACCATCAGGTAGAGTGGATTTTAAGCCGCTCAAGGACTTAAATGAACGTGGGAGTCAGTCTCCCCTAAATCAAATGCCACTCGATAGGTTAGCTTCAAAGCGGGCATACTCGTAGTCACTACATTCATTCACAGCTGTAGCGACTATTTTTACAAGTTTTTTACAAGTATTAAAACAAAAAAACACACCAAACTATTGCATAAAAAGTTTGTATGTGCACAAAACCTTGATAAAATATTCACAGCCAAAGGCTTAAATATTCACGTGACGATATTTTCAGAAATATTCCCATTAAACCCGAAGCAGAGAATGTAAAAAAAAAAGAAAAATCCTGACAGTGGTGTTACCTTCCATTTAATTAGTTTTAACAACGTGAGCCACGGAAAATAAATCAAAATAAAATCAATTAAGCAACCTTTCACCCGTTCAACCAAAGAATTTTTTAATTAAATCAGAGTTTCAGTCAAACACTCTTCCACGGTCGTGGAAGTAAAAACAAAATCCGATCCCTATTTTTGACAAGGATTAATCGATTACACGCATAATTTTAAATCATCTATCTTAAATGTGAATTATGTTGTAAACGTACATATCTCCCATTCGCTTGTCAGACTTTCAAGCAAAAAATTTCAGATAAGACATTAATACCCCTTGACATATTTATTATAATTTCCTTGGGCACAGTAGAAGAATTTATGTCGTTCCCATGTTGGCCGCACATATACGAGTACTACATCACACTGCCAAAAGCCTAATCTAACACAAAGAAGCTGGAACGCGATGCGGACAAAGTTTCTCTCGGCGTGCTTAATTCATATTCATAAAACATAATTCAGAGTCGTGGTGGTGGTAGTGCTGCTGTTGCTTATCAGTGGTGATGCTCGTCGTCCGCCCAGTGCGTGAAAAGGAAATGAAATTCAAGGTTTTCCTTTTTCTTTGCGAACATGAAATTAATTTTCGGAAGGGAAACTTATCATTAAAGTTATCCCCATTCGGGTGGAATTGAATCCTTTATGGGATTGCTCATCGGGATGGAGTTTTAAAGAGAAACACTGTGTGCAAGGCGTTTATACGAGAAATGGGCTGACTTGGAGCCTCGTCTGTTTATGTCAGCGGACGGGAAATTAATATATGTGTCGACGAGACGATGTCCACGTGAAGTAGTAAAACTGTCTTTCGCCTACTTATTGCATGTCCTGTTGCTGGGCTGGGGTATATGTGTTTCAAGTGGCAAGTTCGATGTTGTCGTGCAGTGAATAATAAGTCAAGAGGGATTTTTCGATGCTAATTTGTGTGCAAGACAGTTGACCAAAGTGGGCATACGAGTGCGGGGAATGAGAGATTTATGGCAGGCTCTGACCGGCAGATGGTCGTAAATTTCGTACATCATTCTCAATATGAATGGTGATTAGGACGAGTTTACTGTGGTGGTAGTTTTATGGGCGTCAACATAAGCTGACGTCTTGTCGCTGTTTTGCCTGGCAAAGCCGCAAGTGCTTGAGAATATCAATTTTGCCCAAAATTTGGGGTTGAGATATTTCCTATCTGTGCTGCATGATATCTGAATTGAGCTCTGATAAAGGCAAGATATGTTTCTATAGACTTTATATGTATATATACAAAACTGAATGGCTCAATTGTATGTCCCCAAAAGTCTTACAAACTACAGTACAGGTTTTGGGCTACTTTTGTCTTAAAAATACCGTTTTTGCATTTTTTGAAGCCCCTCGACTTCTACCAAAATAAGTATTTCAAATTTCAATATTAAGAATGTACCGCCTATCTAAGCAGGCGGGGGTCTGCTAATAAATTTATACGGATTCAAAATTGCGGTTCGAGCTGAAATTTCCGATTGTGGTGCTACCACCCTTTGAATATGTATCAAAAATATGGGACTTGGCGCCCACCACGAGTGGAAGAATAGGGAAGACGAATTTCTAATCCCCGTCGGGTTGTACTGATGAGGGGATATAGGTTGAGAATGTCGGATTGATTTTCTAAATTTAGTTATACGCCCGAAATCGGATGAGCCATCGATTAATGTCGAGTGGAATCGCCAATTCAAACTAGATTTAACATGGGAATATAATAAATATCGGGTGGACACTCAATTAGTATACAATACACGTTCGCGAGGATATTTACTTACTTTCCCTTTGATGGCGGTAAAAAGCGTGATGCTGCTGGGCCTCAAGAATAATGATTCATCCACTCCTTCTCCAATTTTGTACACGAAGTCGTCAGAGATATTTGGTTCAGATGATTCATTTTATAGACTGTTGTCATCAGAGGAAACTGAGAAGATTAGGGAGAGTTCTCAGGAGACTACAACTCCTATTAATCTGTGCTGTGGAATCAAAGGTTTCGCTAAGGACGGTAAAGTGCTTTCCCTCCACCACAACCTTAGAGTCGGATATATGTAAAACCATTCTGCGTTGATGATGCAGCAGTCGTTAAGTTTTTTTTTAAATATTCTTATAGATTCAGTCCAGGTGACAAGTGGTCTCCAGCAGGCCCTATTTCTCCGCCTAGCTAAACCATAAATTACGGCTCACTCTAGTAAATATTCTTTAATCGACTAAACCTTCCTTTTGACCTTGAAAAATTAGCAAACAAATCTGCTTACTTCAAGCACAACTGGCCTATATCAAATCCGACTGAACATAATGTTTTTCTTTCTCAATTTGAAGCCTCGAATGTGAACGACTAGATCGCTTGAAACCTGCTGTTTTTTTTTTTTTTTTTAATTTGAAACATCTGCTACATTTAACTAAATATAATTTCCATCAGACCGCCAATGCCTTTCAGTCAATTCTCTGCCATCTCTACTGGAAATCTCTGACAAATGCCTTTCGATATCCGTCGTAGAGCTTTACGATTCATCAGCACAACCAAAACAATAGCTCTCATCCAATCATAAAACCTCCCGAGTTTCCCAACTAGCATCAACAATGAATCATTCTTATCAATGTCGTGTCTATCCCTACACACAACAGGTGGAGCCAACACCACCCATAGCAACTCTTGCCAGATTTAATGTCAGTTTCATTATATTTCAATAGATTACATCGTAATCATTCATCATTCAACTTTTTAGAACGAGTAAATTTCACTCCACCCTTGCACGGCACTAATTTGTTTTCTCATTATGTACGTACGCAGAAAGCTTAACTAATGATGACAAAATATCGAGTAGGAGTCGGCCACTATTTTTTTTTTAATGATATCTGCCTATAGGCGGCAGCATGACAGCAAATGAAATCATAAACCAACATTACACGATTTATTACGACTTTGTCTAATGTATAGTGAACCGGGAGAACAAAATAATTAATCATTGCTAAAGGACGGGCTCTAATGGGAAATGGAAAATGGAAATAGAACCGCAGCGAAACGCTGAAATGGAAATATTTCTGCAACCACCACCAGTCATGCTAAACGTACCCGCTATCATAAATGATTATTTCATTAGAATAATGCATGGCCAAGCAAGATGCTAAAAAAAACCTGCTGAAAGGATAACGAAACCCCAGATGATGCAGACACAAACTGCACTCTGGTCATATTTTCTGCCACTAAAAAATGAGGTAACAGGTGACGTCAGATGAACCGAAAAAAGGAGCTGCCTCCGAGTCTCTATACTACGGTCAAGTCCCGTGGTACAATGCAACATTCATTCGGCAGCACTAGCGCAATCCATTTCCTATTTTTCCCCCGTGTCCTTCTACTCCATTCTCTTTTTAATGCAAAAAGAATGAACAAAAAAAAAGTTCAAGAATAATGTGCTCATCGTACAATTTATTCTGAAAAAATGTGACAGAATGAGATCAGGATGCGGTCGCAGTTTTAAAAAGAGAGCAAAAAAAAAAAAAAAAAAGGATAGAATGCGGAAGAAGAGTTCGTTCCTCAAGAAAAATCATTTAAAATTTATTAATTTACACGAAGAAGGATAAATTATTATTTTTCCGCATTAGGTTTGTAGGTCAAACGTTATTAATTTCTTTTTCTCCTCTGTCATTAATTTTGTTTGAAGAATAATTATAAGAAGGACGATCAACAGCCAATGGTGCTTATATTTTTTTAGTTATGGGGATAAATGTTTAACGTTTGATACGTACCTCGCCTCTTCCGCCAGAGCCTTCGATACTCTCGTCATCGATATATATTTCATCCCTGGGTGTTCCACTACTCGACGAAGAAACGGGTGATGAGGGTGATGGCGAAGGTTCAACAGTCTTCTGAAAAAAAAAAAAAAACAAAGAATAAAGAAGATATAGGATACACGTGGTAATTTATCAAGATAACAGAGAAGATATTTTAGGAGATTAAAAGTATGCAGGGCTTTAAACAAAGAATGTAATCCAATCAATTTGGGCTGCCGGAAATCGATCACTTCCATCCCTTAATTGAGGGCTATACCCTTAGTTGGTAATATTAATAATAAACAGTGGAATTTTCCAGCTCTCTTAAATGGGACGAATGAATCTTACCAAGTTCTTACGTTTCCGATTCCATACAATTTACGTTTCCTTGGGCGGGTACTAGCTTGACGTGTATTTGTTAAAAATTATTTTATTTGTGAGCAAAAACTGCATTTAAGTGAAGTTTCAACTGCTCACAATATTGCTTAAAAAAACTGGGTTTTCTCCTTGGGCAGCTCCCTTGAGCTGTGTCACCTTTGCTGAAAAATAACATAGATCTTGATGCTTGACCACTGATTTTTTTCAACTAGTCAAAGATTACCGACATTTCTGAAACTGAAATTCATTTAAAGACACTGACGGTGAAAAATGACCTCGACAACGACGTTTGAGAGTTAATTATTCATTTTTGAAATACAGTGGAATCCGTTAAATACGACTCCGTTTATACCGACGAACCGTTTTAAGCGACGCGACGTAGGCACAACAACTTGTTAGGTTTGCCGCTTTAAACGACGCAATTCACCGATAAATCGTTCGGTTACAGCGACTAGTGGTTGTTGTTAAAAAAAAAAAACACTCGTAATATGTAACTATTCCGGAATTTTCGCTTTTCTATGCAATAGCAGTAGGTTCTGTACTAATTAGCGCGAAAGGCGACAGTTTTCACGCGACATAGTTTCGCTACGGTGAAAATTTTTTGTTTTATTTTATATGGTTTTTATTGACATCCAAAATCTTCAGTTCGTTTCGTCCGGTTAGAATGAGTTAATGTCGCCGGTTCCTTGACCGTCGCTATAATTGGATTCCACTGTATGTATTCTCAATCTACAGTGGTCAAATTAAATAAAATAAAATAACTAAGTAAATGTGCATGTGGCAAGTCTAAAAATTGTTTGATGTATTCAAGAAGGATTTTTATTGATGCGCCATCGATGTAAATCTGAATATCAGCAACAAAGACCTAGCTCTTAGCAACGTCCTTCCCTGCCGCTCTTGTTTCTCAATAGAATGACACTGCAAAAATACAGCAAATTTATTTGTAGAGAAATAAGCGACTTATTGTTTGCAGCGACGGTATTAGTGGACATTTTTTTTTTAAGAAAATATATTGTTAAAAATCGATGTCATGGCAACTGCCAACAGTCCACTAACGATTCAGGATCTTGAGCACAGTCATTGGAGGAAATGGAAAAAAAATGGTTCACGGATTAGGGTAGGTAATGCCGAAGCTAGGGTGGTGATTTCAATAAAATAATTTTCCATAGCTTATCTTTTCAATAAATGAACCAACTGCAGACGACATTTGTTTTCTACCATGCAGCTGTTGGTTTTGTTAAAAAAATTATTTATGTGATAATTTTGAATACATTACTACAACCGACAAAGTTAAATATGTATTTATAAAAACTACGATTGGCGAGCATGATTTATTTTTCAGAGATTATAGCGAAGTCGGGGTACACAAAGTCCTTGACTACCTCATAGCCATGTTTGGATACTGTAAGGTTCTGCCCGACTTGTAGTTATAGAGTATCCCCCCTTCTTGTTTATAGCTTCTTCTTGGTTTAGCCCGCAAAACCCCATTCTTGCAGTTTCGATCCCCTTTTTTTTTGCAAACTCTCCACTGACAGATCGTTGTGTTCTGCCCGTGACTTCAACGTCCTAAGGGCTTAAAAGCAGTTGCACAGAAAAATTGTACCCCTGCTTCCGTACAGCAAGTTTCAGACCACTTTCTCAAGTGTGATGTAAAATAAGTCGCATGGCAGTGCAACGCATCGTCTAATCTAAATCCTTCCATGATATTAAATGCTGTAGTAGGACACGCCAGATAAAAAATTTGAGTTTAAATTTCAGCACTCAGTTTCTGTTTGCTTTTAATAGATATCAATATATCTGACTCGTCTACAGCTAGGTCAATGAGAGTCCACCTCGTTAGATTTCAAACCCCCTCAGTTAACATTGGATCCCTTCATTTCGATGACGCTCCACAACAAGTATAGTTTGTCCACACGTACAAGCAATGTCAGCTATCTGAAACCCAATGATCCTTCGCAAACTCAGATGAACTTGGGTCGCTCTCCCATTATACGTCTAAAGGAAAACAAAACCTCAGGTCCCACAGCTCTGCAACATAAATCAGACCATGTTCTATTTGTTCGCCTCTCATAATGGCAGGCGATTTTTCTATGTCATTTGCCTGAGTCCCTGTGGCCAAAGTATTCATATGATTTATCGCCCCCATTGTGGTTCATTATTTCTGTATTCTCTTTGATTAATCAAAACTGCCCCATTTCACTAAATTTCTGTGCCATTAACTAATCAAATGAACTCATCCAACAAAGTAGTTTCACAAAATGTTCAATGTTAATTTCTCGACACGCATCCGCCCTCCATTGACAGCGCGAAACTCCAGCATCTGCTCAATGCAGCATATGGTGCGTGTACTAAATCGATACAACGAACGCACGCACTGATAAACATTTTCCCGCTAATTGTATGAAAAACGTTCAGCCCCACAAAACGGAAGCCTCTCGCCATTTATGCCAATTAATGTGCGAGCGCATTGCCCCTCTATCCCGACCGCACGCACATTACATAAATAACTGTGTCAAAATAAAGAAATTTATGCAAATTTGAATGGAATGCGTATATATCCCGAGAGTGGAGTCCTTTGAGAGATACTTATCGTTGCCCCACCACCGACATCATGATGTTTTCAAATTTCGTGTTTAAATTTATTTCAACCGCAACCGCCATTAGGCAACAAACTCGATATCTCGTAGAAACGATTTCGATACAATGCGACACGGCCATCGCACCGCCACTACCATAAAGTATTTCGTTTCGTTTACGTTGTGCGTATTTTAAGGACTTTGTGATTTTATTTTATTTTTGTTTGTCCCTGCCGATGAACTTGATACAATTTTAATATCAATTTTCAAATGAGAAATTGGAAGGCGCAATATAAATAAAAGACGTGCACGACGCTCGTATTTTGTTACAGTTTATTGATTCTGATAAATGGGAAATTATAACTCAAGGCTGTTGGGTGGATATTCGCCACTCCCCACTGATGATGAGGGAGTTACACAAAATGTGACATTCAAAATATGCCAATATTCTCAAGATATTCCCACACTCGTAGTTAGATAATTTACATTCTTTGGGGTACAGATCGTGTGTGGAAAATTGAATTTGTATATTTTTGCAGATAAAGAATATTGCGTGTCTTTGTCTGTGTTTGATATTGATGAGCCGTCTCATAATTCGTGTGCTCTTGGGGCGGGGCAAAAAAGAAAATCACGCTTCAGGAGGTTTTCCAATGGATGCCGATGCTGAGTGTGTTTTGATGTTCTCAGTCGGTGGCGTGCCAAATTGAATTCCTTTTAAGGTCATTTGTAGATGTCGGCTGGGAGGATGATGAGGGTTTTTTTTTTCGAATAACAGAGTTCTTCTATTAGGTTTTGTTTAATCACGTAAATGTTTGTCATACATAACCTTGGTTAAGAAGACGGGGTGTTAGGTTGGTTTGTTATGTATTTCAGGCTGAGAGAAACACGTGTGTGATTTATTTATTTAATTTTTAGTAACTGAGAATTTTTCGGTATAGCAGATGGGAGACTTTTTTTTTAAAGAATATTTTAGCATTCAAAAATGTTGGGTCGTTTCATACGAGGGACGACTTTCGAAAGTCAGTTTGCATTTGTAATTCTCTGGAGAATTTTTGTGTTTTATTTTTATCAGCTGCAATGCGGTGGAAATATAAATGAACAAGGACACAAACTTTGCTTTCTATTACGGGCAATTGGGAATGGATTTTTTTGGAAAAATAATACACCCAATGAATTATTTTCTAAGGTAAACCAAAAGTGACGAAAGTAAGTATACAGGAGGAGAGTTCCCTCCACTTCAGGGACATTTGGGACATTTTTTTAGAACTAATTTCCATTCGTCGCCCATTAACTATGCAGAGCTTAATAGGCTTCAATAAGGCTACTCAGAGCTGTTTGAAGACTGAAACTTTTATCGAGAGTAAGGCGATTTCCTAAAGAAATATTTTTTTATTCGTTACTGATTTTAATGCGAATTTATGTAACTACCGATACAACTTCAAGTTATCCAGACCATTTCCAGTTTTATGCACACAAAACTTGTTGAGCGTGCTGGTATTAAAATATCGTTTGGATTGTTCATTAACTTAGCCACACATTATCCTCAACCCCGAATGTCTTTTCGAAGATCAATTTTCGGAAAGTGTCTAATGCCGGTCGTACACTGCGTGCGCAACTGATTTTTGATTTTTAGATAAACAATTTTAGAACGTCGTTCACTATTGTCAAAAACTCATGTTGCTCTAGATAGGCAACACGAATCGATCAAAACTGTAACGTGCTCGTGTCGAACGCGTTTGAAGTACCATGCACATGGTTGAGCAACTAGTTAAACAAAGCAGTTAAGCAGGCTTGTATACTTACTTACCTAACTGCATCCCGACCCTTGGAGATTATATAGCCTTTCATTATCTGCGATCCCGGGCACGCTACTTCCAGTTATCCAGACCAAGCGCTCTGCTATCCGCGATGGCTTGGTCTTTAAAACGGAGGTTCTAGCCTAGTTGAAGCTATTTCATTATCTAAGTGGGGTGAAAAACTTACGCAAATCACGTTGCTTGGGTTGGTCAACTACGTTTTCGGTATGGCTATGCGACGGATTTGGATGTCTTTGTACACTACACCACCCGTTGCAACCCGTTGGACACCGTCGGTAGATGAAAGCTGTAGGGAAGTGCATTTTGAATGTGTCACTTTTGTTTCAGCAGGAGTGGCAGAACCAAGGAAACCTATACGAGTTGATCAACGACGCCTATTAGGCATATTTCAATGCAAAACCATTACTTCATCATAAAAAATAAAAAAAGTTGAGCAACTCGTTGAACATTTTATGTCCAGGATACTATTTCGACATGTGCCAACAAAGAAAAGCACCAGAGCCCCAAGGTGGATACTGCGTTGCTATTGCTTAAGGCGGTCGATGATGTAATGAACTCTCGAGGCAAACAAAAAGGCAAATCCATAAAGGACACGTTCTCAAAAGCAAGCATGGAAGGTTCCTGTTATTAGGCACCCTATTCGAACGACTGAATGGAGAAGGGTTCTATTTTTCCTGTGGATACTAACTGAAAATTCTCAGCTTTGAATTTTAAAAGTATTACTGTCTGTAACACAAAATTCTCTTTGGCATTCACCCCCCACCCTTTGCAGCCAATTATAACAGAGTTTCATGGTTTGTTTGTAACTACACATAAGGAATCTGATAAACTGCATTTCTGTTCATGTAAATGAATAGTTTGTGTGCAATGTGCATGCATATCAATGATGAAATACCAACTAGCCCAAGGCTCATAAATCCATTCAAATTCCAATGAATAGGCAACACAGCTCCGGATCAATATTTACTACTGCATTGTTCGGTCTATTCAGATTTAAATCGAATTGCGATCCTCCCGCCTCCTTCTTGGAATTTTGACAAAACATTTGTATGCCACAAGAAACTTGAAATAATTTCATTTGCTTGAGATGTAAGCCTTATTGGTGTCCTCGTCACAAATAAAGTTGCCAACGCTTTTTAAAAAAAATGTATAATAAAATCTACCATTCGTCCTGCATCTATTGCATGCTTTTGTGTTCTGCGGCGAACATTCTGTGCCAGGTTGTATATTCACACCTTTTTTCATGGCGCATGATGAGCGCGAAAAAAAAAAACACTATACACCTCTGGAGCGTTGTATTTTACAGCACAATCGTCCTTGTGACAGCTGCTGTGCTGTTGTTCACCATCCAACACACATCTTTATATAATATGACTGCGGGAAAATTTATAGTTACGTAGAAAATGATGTTCTTCTTGGGTGGAAGAAAATTCCATATTCGTCGCGTCCTTGTTTTTCGTCTATTCACACTGTGAGAGGGCAAAAGGAGCATACACAATCGCGGTGAGAAGGATTTTCCAAGGATTTAGAATTGTCTGCGCGTTCGTACAAAAAATGGGGAAAAATATATAAAAAAAATTAAAATTAATGATGCTAAAGCGTCACAGGAATGCAAACACTATATAGCAACGGGATGGAAACTTTATTTTTGCCGAGGGGTGCGATGACGAACGTGACTGTCATCTTTCTGTGGCATTGTTTTTCAAATTTGCACAAGTATTTTACAAGCTTAAAATCGATCGATGGCTGGATTTTCTGTGGGTGTTGAGGCGTTTAGCATTCTTCAAACTGTCTGGAATGTAAAAAGCATTTTTCTAGTATGCACTGCCGATGTCACTGGCAGGTAAAAGTTTCTTCCCATCAACATGTGTGCATAGGTAGGCGGCCGGCGGCGGCCGGATATTCATACACGTATTTCACGTCAGAGTGCTTTTAGTTAATGGCAGGCATTATGGAGTCATTTCCCGTGCTCGTATGGTGATGATGATGTTTCTGTTTCTCATTGTACAGAATGGATAGGCAAAGAGACTGAAGCTCATATGAAATGCATGAGTCCTTTGTGTGGAGCATTGAGTTGGCATGGTGTGCTTTTCCAGCCACTTGACAGTTTGAACTTGACAAGTCTTCACCTGATTTGCAACAGCATTTGATTTTAGGGCGAACCATTTGGCGATTGTGCGCTTTACAGTCCACCGTGAGAGCGTGGTAGAATTGTCAAATAATTCCCATTTAAAGGGAATTTTATGGAGCAAAGTGCACTTGCAGCTGTTTGAAAAAAAAACTCCATTTCGCTATCAAATGCTATTCTTTAACAAAATGTGACTGAAAAAGAACGATTGCACTTTTATTGCGCTTTTTTAGTTTAATTTGATTTAGTTTGGAAATTCGGAGTCCAACGCAATTGAACTTTTGACTCCTTCATTGTGAATTGACGGACGGCCTAAAAGTGTGAAAAAGGCAACAGCTTTTCTCAACAAATCCAAAAAGATCAGTAACGATTGCTCCTGACCGACAGCTCTGTGTGTCGTTTTATCTGTTGGAGCGGAACAAAAGAGAAGTGTGTTATGTCCATCTGAATGTCTTCAACAGCGACAATGTTTTCCTGAAAAAATGTCCACATGACTGATGGGAGGCTTCAACTTATTGTGGTTCAAATGTTGAAACTTAGAAGCTTTCTCCATTTTCCACAGTGCATACGATAAATTGCTATTTATTTTTCACTTGAAATTACTCAGCCCAGTGACTTAAATGCATAACCACAGTTTCACTTCGCTATTATAGCTACGTGCACATCACAGGGCATATTTGAAAATATTTTGGTGAAGTATACTTTCAGACAAACATTACCTCTCCCAAATAAATGCAATTACATTATACAAAGCAACACAACTATTGATTCAGGTTGAATTTAATTCAAAAATGTAGATACACGTCAAAAAGCATTCCATTTCTATTACGAAAGTTAATCAAAATGCAAATCATTTTTACCTGCTTTCTGTTTTTTGTTTGTTTTTACTTTTCACTGTGTTCAATTGGAAAATTTAAATTACTTCGCTTTGGACTCCACCGGCACATGTGGTGTACTACGTCTGTGTGTATGTATTCCGCACTGATTCCTAAGTAAACATACAGCTAGTTATACTGTGCACACACGTCATTATCAACTTAAGGGATAACGTCAGCAGACTAAAGTGTCCACTTATCCATGAATGGACACACAAAGCAACGGATTGTGCAAATCGTTAGAAAAAAAATAAAAATATTTTCTTTTATCCAAATATTCAATAGTCAGTAAACGTGCTTCTATGCATATTTCATTTTAATTTTCAAATTCTACCGAAGGACAGACATTCTCGTATTCCTATTGAATCACATCACGATGTCAATTCGTTATTGGCTATTCACAAATATGCAAATATAACTGATTTGATTTTTTTTTATGATTTGTTGCATGACACTTTTTTGTTCAGCCATTTAAAACAGGTTTTGCACTAGATGTCATTCATGAGCTCATTTTTAAGGTTGCACAAAAAGGGTGAGCAAGTGATTTATTATAAAATGAAAATGTTAAAGATACGTTAATATTTACAAATGGGAAATTAATTTGTACCCAATTTAAATTTAAAATTTAAGGCCGAAATGGTGTATAAAAAAATACTTATTAAATTCAACTGTAATTTATTTACTTTTTAAAACAATAATAATAGTATTAAATTCATTAGTGTAAAAACAATAATAATAAATTAAGTCTTGTACATTAAATACAACTTTCCTCTTTTGAAGCAAAGTTATCTATGATCTAGTCATAATAATCCTTTGGATAGAGATCGTTTCGCATTACTTGCACATGCAAAATAATTATTTATAGAATTCATTTAAACAAATAATAATATTAAATAATAAATTAATTTAAAAGGTTATTATGTCTTGTACTTTAAATTAATTCTTCTTTCTTTTGAATCAAAATTATCTATTATTAAGTCAAAGAAATTTACCACTTTCTTGCATTTCTTTTAGCAACAGTTTCTCAATCGAAATGAGAGTTAAATATGACAACCTTTCTTGACCACATTTATTTCGTAATTATTTATTCTTTTAAGGCACGAAAATGATCCCTCTACAAATGCGGTTGTCACGGGGAAAGTCAACATTAGTTTACAAAGCTTAAAGTATTTAGTTGAAATTTTATCCAAATCAGTACTGATTAAAAATCTTAGGCCCGTTTGCTGATATACTACTCCTAGTGATTTAAGTTCTACTATCTACTTAAATACCTTATGGGCTACTTTTTCTATGTCATAAACTGTCACATAAGATTTTAAGTGGAACGTAAATTGCTATGAGTAGTATCAGCAAACGGGCCTTAATGTTTCTTTAAGGTCAGTTTTTGACGTAAAATTCTTCATCGAAAATCAACTTTAGTTCTATTTTTTAACGCTGGAATGTCAAAATATCCCGGGTATTAGCTCTGTAAATTATTGAGGAAGTTAACATTGAAATTGGTTTTAAAATATTCATACCAATGCTGTGTCTGGATGTTTAAAAAACTCAAAACATGACAGGGAACTAAACCAAATATCGATTTCGTTGATGACTTGGTCGAATATTGTTGTTGAAAGATCTTTAAATTGTTCTTTTTTTTCTGAAAGGCAGATTTCAGAACGCATATTGCTATTGAAATCGGGCAAATTGTCGTTTTTATTCAATTTTGTCCAAAAAGAACCGAAATTTGTTGATTCAAGTAGGTTGGAAATGCTGTTTTTGAATTTATTAACTTGATTTAGATAATATTGAACATCGATGGACTTTGATTGAAGAGTTCTAAACGAAATGTCACTTTGTGGACAAAACTACATTGAAAAAATAGAGAAGAACAATACATCTCTTATCAGTAAAACAGTATAAATCAGACCTTTCGATAAGACAATAGGTTCAGTGTCAAAATCTCCTTCATTTTCAAAAACGCTTTCGAAAAAGGTAAGAAGGTAACTTTTGAGGTCAAATATTGTTTGCACAATGCGCCCATTTTGTTCCCAACGAGTTGGGTCTGCGCTGGGAATTTTTCTTTTGTCATTTGCTTCAAACGCAGCAACTATTTTTGATAGAAGGGGGAACAAAAATAACGAAGCAATGGTAGCTTTTGAAAAAAACAGAACATGGTTTAATTTTATACACCGACTGGGTTAATACTACATTAGGCTTATGACCAAAACAGTGAATGCAATGTGAGACAGATTTTTTGTTTTTTAAGTGTTCACGGAGGCACTGCTTCCCTTGAATATATGGACGCTTCGTGCCTTGTATATCGAGTATATGAAACCTTTTTTGGTCATAAAAGGCAGCATTACGAAAGGGATGACTAAAGCTTAATGCTGAACTTACTTTTCGCCACATTTCCATTGCTAAATCTTTGACATACGGACTGTAAACTTGAACACAAATGACTTTATTACAAACAAAAGATGTCCGGCTTCAAACCTTAAACGAGAGTTTCTCCATCCCCGCAAGCCGCAGCGCAATCTTTTCAAATGGTCTGCTACGAGACAGTGATGAAAATCGTGAATTTATTTCTAAGCAGACAAATTTGCCAGCAAAGAGGTCCTTTCAAATTACTCTTCCATTTGTTCCAACATCAAACACACACACAAAAGGTTTTTTTTTTGTGACATCACATCACAAAAGGACCGCCACAATTCTGTGTATATTGTGCTTGTGACATCACTTGACATCCACCGATTGCGAGTGCAAACAACGAATTGCCAAATTCCTTTCCATCCACCTATATCCTACCCTGTATGTCCACAAAAGTCACAAGCTTCAAAGTGATAAATCATATTTTTCCTACGTGAATGCCATTTCCGCCTCCTGATATTTTTTTCTAGCAGCAACTCAGCGTTACTCAGTATTGCCAACGGTCTTTCATCTTCATTCGAAGGAGTATGCTAACCATTTTGTCATATCTCAGTCGGGCAGAGAGTGTTGGTCAACTCATAACAGGAGATCCTTGCTGGTGGGTCAGTTTGTTTATATGTGATATTAATTTTTTTTTCCGCATTCCACTGTGCAGTATTTACTCCGTGTGTTATTAGATTTTATGAGAATGTAGGGCAGAGCATCGCATTCGTATATATACATCTGAAACAGGACTCTAAACATATGGAAACGATGATGAAAATACATTCCCACGATTAATGCGGAGTTTTGCGGATTTTTTTCTCCCCCATTTTGTGTGCTATGTTGGTCCAATGACATACATGAAATTTCAGCGCAACAACATGAAAGGAAATCATTTTGTGTGTGCACTGTGCTTTTCGATATCGTAGTTTCTGGAAAACGTGGGGATCTGTGCCTGTGTGGTGTGGATTGAGGACCATTCAAGTGCACTTTGGGAAATTGGGTTGCTAGCTGGTAGTGCATGCTTTATGTCGTTTAATGGGAGGGAATATTAAAGGATGCGTCTCTTTAATCGGAAAAAGTTTCTGGTGGAAATTTCTTGTCAGAAAAAGGTTATATTTGAATCTCCAACAATACATCTGAACATTTTTCACAAATTGTGTGACTTATCCTTATCTCAAGAACAAAGCCTCCGGTTGACCAATAAATTGCTAATTGCTGCACGCGAAAATTGTTCGCACCTTTGTTTGACCTTTCCACAAATGGGAATGTCATGATGGCGGCAGGATCTAGTCCCACACCTAGTTAACATACAGAAATTATCATCAGTAACCTCATTAACATCATGTCGACTCACCGCAGTGAGTATCCTTTTGTCCCAGTTGACTACCATATGGCTGGAGGTTGACCAGCATGGGTAGAACATTGTGTCACTGGTCTCACAGCGCCACGCTCTTAATTCATATTCAAGCAAATGCGACGGTAGCTACCTGCAGATATCCCTGAGCACCCATTGCCAGGGATTACCATAACTCTATCACGGGTTTGGGTTAAAACGCTTACGTTGGTGCGTTACGCAAAAGGGATGCGCCAGCTCAGTGGTGGCTCCAGATAGGAGCAAACCTAATAAATAATACAATAAGGATAAATAAGGTGGCACTTGGATGATGTTGACGCTTCCAAGTTGCATAGGCGAAATGTGGGTGCTAGTACATTCTTGCATGTAGGTGCAATAGGACCATAGATTTGCGTATTAATGAAGCGGTTTTGGGCCGACTGCGTAACGAGCACGAAAACTGTTGAAAGGACATTTTATTTGCATGCAGATAGATACTGTCACAGGACAGGAATTTGTGTGAGCGAGAATGAATGAGATTTAGACCACAGGATTTGTAAGCGCTTCGTTCAGTAAGCTGTGTGCATGCCTAAAGCATTCACCGCAGGGAATTAAAAACACGAGCGCTCTCATGCGTGGTGTCGGAGGTAGTGCGTTTTACTGCCGATACAGCGAGAGTACCGAAGACGTTTAAGAAGTGTCACGTCTAGTACGCAAAAAGCAGCTTAATCATAGACTAAGAAACTTTAGAGATAGAGGAATTCAAAATTTGAGGGACTAACAAGAAATTCAAAAACATAACGAAAAATGGAACACGCAAGTATCGTTTCGTCACCGGCGCCTAAAAGAAAGAGCGAAACTAACATTAATTCACTGACCCAACTGCTGAGTTGCTGCGTGAAGAATCGTATCGTCAAATCGGGTTGCGTTTCACTTTTCGTTACTTTATAATTTACCAACGGACCAACTTACTATACCATGATGCAAGAAGTAAGCGTAACGAATACTGGAACACTCTAAGCCGACCTTTTTGATGGGCTTCCAAGTTAGGAGTTACCGGTGACATTTTAAGGATAAAAAAACAATTGGCAAGCATAGCAAAAATAAATTATTTAACCCCAGCTTCACCAGCATTTGCGCAAGAGCTAGAGCGTAACGAATTTAGAAACGCGCTATAAATTAATTCTACTGTTGGACTGATGTGTAAGAACTCTGGCGTATAGTACAATTTCAATTTTTAATATGCTGCTAGTTTGGAATAGACGAACCTACATTAGGGTGAGATTATAAGTGAGCTCGTAACGAATATTGAAACATATTAAACTGACTTCGCTGATGGACTGCTACCTGAGGAGTGAAATCGCACTCGACATACTTGTTAGAAATAAACTTAAGAAATAAAGCAAACCATAAATTTTAATTACAAAAATTACAATAACTCTTTTCGGCCAGTGAGATCATAACGAATATTGAAACACGTTGCATTTTCTCCACTAGTGTTGCTGAGTAGGTAATTCAACGTGTTACGGCATTATACTGCGTTTCACTTTTCGTTACAAAACTTTCAAAACTTTCTTATCAACACCCTATTGTGGTATGAGAAGTTTTACTCCAAAAACAGTCTTATTGTACAGAAGTTGAAATAATAAGATCGCGATTGTTTCAAGTGCTTTCAAGTTATCGAGCATCTCCACTGCAAGGGATTCTGAAAAGTCTAGCACCTTTCAAGCTGCCCATCTGAAGCGATTTATCAAGAGTTTAAGGAGCTGCGAAATGCTGCTGCTACACAAAGACATCGCTGGGTCCTCGCAAGAGGTCATAAATGCTTTGCTCAGAATTGCCGCGAAAACAAAGATTGCTAAGGTACCTACATTCCCGGGTCGAAGTTCATGCCTTTATTTGTTTTCTTTTTTTCTGTTTTATGACTGTTCCCCTAAAAAGACAATAACAAGAGACTGTTAACATTTAATTTATTACATCCACGTCCCCCTCCGAAACAGGGGAGAAAAAAAACAAAACTGATTCTAAAGTTTTTAATTCAATAGGTTCCCCCGGGGACCTAGCGCCATCATATCAGGTGGAAATTAAAAACACGAACCAGGGTCGTAAAAAAGAGAAATGCTCATAAAATGCAGGAAGGATATTCCGGAGCCAGCAATAACATCATCTTTTCTTCCATCCAGTGAATCCTGGCTGCAGCATTAGAGCGTTGTTCTTATCTACCCATCACATGTTATATTACGTCTTCTCGCTCTTGTTGGCATTCGAATTCCGAGCGATTTGACAAAGTGTCCTTCCGGCATTTATCTCCAGCAACGAATAGTCCTGGTATTATCGCCTTCCCATGTGATCGCAGCGTAGAAAACATATTTTCCTATGTCAGTGGCAGGGGTGCTGAAAACTGGCTAAACTTTTCTCGTGTGTGCCTTCCTTATCCTGGACAATAAACGGGATAGTAGGCGGGCACGTAATAAAAACATAAACACACAGTACACAATGAAGTAGGCAAACAAGGATAAGCGAACGAAGAAAAAAAAGAAAGAGGGAAAACGATAACAAACATGGAATATGAATCCAAATGCGAGAAGGAGCATATCTACTTGCAAAAATAGTAGGAAACAAAAAAAAGCTTCCTTCTACCTTTTTGCATCCTTAAGACATTCAGCACGACAAACAGATCAGGATGAGGGAGGTACGAGAATAAAGTTTCTTTTTTTTAGACCAGATGTATGTGAATCCTTGAAAAATAAAGGCACCCGACTGAAGGATATACTCATTTGTATGAATGAAGAGAAGAAAATTAAATTAAGATCCTAGCAACCATAGGAGATGGCTTCTTGTGAAATCAGAGATTCCGGTCCCTAATTGGAAGAGCCCTGTAGTTGTTGTTGTTGGGTATCTCACAAGGATTTCAATTAAAACAAGTTCTTTTGAGGATTACCTTTTGAATATCCTTGCAGCAGCTGACAGGAACAGTTTCTATTGCACAATATCACCCCAGAGACAGACACAACAAATCTTTTCACTGCACAAGGATGTAAAAATACGATTTTTTTTTGTGAATTGAACTCGCGAGGACACTGAGAAGTTACGTGTTTCAGGATCTAGCCGAACCGACCACTTTGAAGGAAAATCACAAACTGCTGCGAAAATTGGAACAAGTTCTGGCATTTATTTTGGTTCTGCAGTGATGGTCATGGTGGGGAGCACAAAGCTTTTTGCCTTGCGCAGGACTATTAGCAACTTTTACCAAGTTGGGGCAGGCAACTAAGAGAGAGAGCGAATTTGAATTTTCATTCGGTCAGTTGGCTGATTTTTGTCTTCTCACTTTTCGAACGTACGTCACTACGATGAAGAGCTGCCAAAAACTGTATTAATTTTTTGTCCGCTGAAAAGGATAACCCCTCCCGCAGTTACTGCAGCAACACGCAATAAATCATAAATTCAAGTTGACCTGGTTTTGGTTTCTGGTTTGTTGTTTCGGCTCAATTGGGGACAGTTGTGAAGAGACAAAAGTTCCATATAGGACACTTTTACTTGTTTATGCATTATCCTGCAATAAATCAAGACACATGACGTCAAAAGGATGCGGAGCACCAGAATAATTGTTTTCCTTGTTCATAAATGACCTTCCTTCCGTTTGCAAGCATACCTCCGTACATTTGTATGCGGACGATGTACAAATATATAATTCGTCTCCGCGATCACAGATTGGGGATTGCGTCGGCAGGTTAAATGAAGATTTGGAGGCAATACATAATTGGGCTCTTTCCAATGATCTGCAGCTCAACCCCAAGAAATCTTTGTGTTTACCTATAGGTAGGAATATTGGTGCAGTTGATGACTATCCACACATTTATTTATCCAAAGAAAAAATTATTTTTTCCAATAAAGTGAAAAATCTCGGAATAGTACTAAACACTTCAATGTCAGCAAACGAACACATTGATGCCGTAGTTAGAAATATATATTTTGGACTGCGTATGTTGTGGACATCTGCTGGCTATACTCCGATTAACATTCGGTTAAAACTGGTAAAAACTTTGCTGATACCTCAATTAACCTACAGCTGTTTAATTTATAGTAACCTCGATGCAAAGTCATATAGGAAGTTAGAGCTTGCTTTCAACGCCATGGTAAGATATGTTTATTATTTGAGGAAGTTTGATCATATTTCAATGTTTAGGATGTCCATCTTAGGATGTTCGCTGCGAGCATTTCTAAACTATCGAAACTGTCTTTACCTAGGAAAATTAATATCACAGCAGGAACCAAATTATTTATACGAAAAGTTGCGGTTTCCTAATTCTTCTCGAACTGGTAATATAATTCTCCCAATTCATCGTTTCTTAGAAAGCAGCCGTTTGTTTTTTGTTCACGCTGTTAGGTTGTGGAATAAGTTGCCATGCGCAATAAGACGCATGGTAGGATCAAGGAGTTTCAGTGCTTCTCTTTTCAATCAATTTAAAAACCAATGAAAACTGGACACGGATGGTCAATGAAGATTAAATCAAATATTTTTATTTTATTTTTTTTTTTTTTTTTTTCTTCTTAAACAAAACACACCTGTCGCTCTCAAATTTAAATTTGTTTTAACCGCAACGTTTGATGATTAAGTCCTTTAAATTCCAAATTAGTTTTTTTTTTTTTTTCCATTTTTGTTTTCTCTTTTTCTGTTTTCCTATTTCATATATTAATTTATTTGTTTACCTATTGTTAGTAATTTTATATTTCTATATCTCGCTTACTGTAATATGTATCCAATGTACTTGTAAAAGAACTTAGTTCTTAATTGTACAAAACCGTTATATTTCTATTTTCTATTTTCAATTTCAATAAAGATTTTTTTTCAATTTTTTTTCAATAATTGTGGCGCCGCTCTCAGTGCACGCTGTCAAGGTCAGTTGGTATTTTTCTCTAATCCCGCTGATGCCGTTCGGAAATTAGCAACAACACTTGAGTGCATTAGCCGCAAGAGGGTGAGTCGCAAAGAGGTGTGGTTTGTTATGCGTTTTTATGTGTGCAAAGTTCTCAAGTTGGTGCAGTTAGTGCACATGCTCAGTGAGAGATGCTGATGGCATCTAATTCACTAGATTCTGTGATAAGAGGATGAATCGATGTGCTCGTTAATGGAGACTTTCAAGGGAAGCAGAAATCAATTGTTTTCCTTTGTTTTCGTTTGCTTTGGCTCGGCTTGGAGGACTTTCTAGTTCATTTCGTTGGCACTTGGGCATGGATGCTGGTTTTGGTGATAGCATGACCTGTGTTACCAATTTCAATGTTGATGTAATTTAAGATCAAAGAAGGGTTAAACTGGGACATGGGCAGGCAGGCTGTAGATTCGAGGGTTCGGTGTATTTTGAAGATGTCCATAATAATTGGAACACGTGTAATTAGGAAGGAGGGACAGGTACAAGAACAAAAGACAATTCTAATGAAGGTAGATTGGGATAACTAGTAAGCTCGATAAAGAGTGACCATGGAAACGGACGTGTCAATATCTGCTGTCTTGTGTCATGTGCTTGTGTTTTGTGTTTTTATGAAAGCATGTCACGCTGAGAAATAGAATAGAAGTTGCATGCAGTATTTCAAAGGAAGAACAGTGTCAGGATATAGTAAAGCGGTTCAGGTCAAGAGAAGGGATTGTAAAGTCGGCTTCAATGAGTTGACTAGAGTCATTCAAAAAAAAAATAAGAATGGTTATGATAACAAGAGTTCTCCATTTTAACAAACAATATCAGGTGCATGAGAGTAGTTACCACCTGGCCGCAGATTTTTACAAACACATTTCGCCGAGATTAATTGAAGCGATGGAAAAAAAACAAGACCAACTCAGTGACGCATGTTACCCAACTGCCAGCAGAGACATTCAACAGCACTTTTAAATAGGCAGGCAGAAAGAACCACTCACCCACTTCACGTTTAATCATAAACCTTACGCGACCATTGCAAACTCCTGAGATATTTACCTCTCTGTGGGAATTCCAGTGGAAAAAACCAACTCTTGGGATAAGGAACAAATTGTTCATCATTTTATATTTAAAATATTGTGTCCGGAGTGAGCTTTCTCCTTCGGATATGATTCGGCGGTTCAGTAGCTTAAACTGAAGACCTTGGCCCCTTCTGTATGTCAGAGGTCCATACCAATTTTAGTGCGTATAACCAATACGAATTTATTTTTCCAACCGTTAAGGACTATTCACATTAGAGCAAATTGTGAACAAGCGAATATCCGTAGATTTTGACATTTCATTCACACTTTTTTTAGCTGCAGGTACCGGCGAATCAGTTTAAATTTTGAAGGTTAAGTTCGCACGAAATGTTCATGCGTGGGTTTGTGGTTCGCGAATGTTTTATGTCGATTGTGAAAGAAAGTGTGACTGTTCGCGGGGAAAATTGTTTTAATTGCAAATTTAGCTACTTAAATGTTAGATTATTTATCTAATCTGGTAGAACAAATAGCAATTTTCAATACATAAGCACAGTTACATTGATTTGTTCGTAATTCACTTATTCGCAGTTCGCGCTCATGTGAATAGTCCCTTAGGGAAAGAATTGGTTAAAGAATTAAACTAGTTGTATTTACGATTTATTACAAAAGTAATCGGATAAACTAACTAACAAATTATCTATATAGTGTTGGTAAAATAGTCCAGCTCCCAGTATTACAAATTCCAGCTTCCCATAGGCCTTGATGGTTTGGAATACTTTTCATTCAGAAAAATAGTTCCCCTGCTTAAAATAATAAATGCATACGACAGAATTAAACTTTTATTTTTATTTATAAAAAGCTTTTAGTGTTTATTTTTTTTGACCACACTGTTAACCGCGAAAGCATAGAATACGAAATTCGAATTAAAAGTCCAACTTTGTTGCCATAATAATCCATTCTTTTTTAAAGAGCACAGTTTGAGAAGGTAGCCTTTCGAAAGCACCACTGATTCTTAAGCTTCAGTAAAAGTCTTTCGAAAGCACCACCGATTCTTAAACTTCAGTGAAAGTTGGATTACAACTTCTCTATCGAAGACCCACACTAGAAAGTCGATTCAAAAGCTCATACACTTTCTTTCAGACTTCGTTAAGCACATACTCGAACCAAAAAATATTTTACAGAGAGTACATGCCAACAAATTCCACAAGAGGCCCCTTAGTCAATCGAAATCGAAATGATTTTAACTTGCAACCGCAACCAGAACTGCTCGAAACAAAATCGATAATTTTTTAGTAGTAAGTTACATATTTGACCTGATACAAGCGTGGGTGTTTAATTTTCAACATCCTGCTGTGGTTTGGTCAATTAGCTGACAACTGTCCCGGTGGTTAACTACTGACAATCTACTCTCAAGAGCAACACCTTACTTAGCAGCAAAATGTGTACATAATATTTTAATATTTTAAGTTGTGGACTGAAATGATTTATTTAAAACTGGTTATTGGTTATTTTTGTATCATATTTTCTTTCTAACTTTCACATTTCGTATTATAAATTCCTGACCATGGATAAGCACTTCTGCATCTACTTTCAAGTTCTCCAACTGGAGGTATCATAAAGGAGGGGCATAGACAATTCTGAAGCACACTGTTCTACTACTCAATTTATTAGCGGCAATCCATGGAGATATTGGTCAAGGCAACCACTCGATTATGCGGTAATTTGGTTATAGTCGTCGAAACGTTGACTGTAATTTATGCGGCCTCTTTCGCCGTGAAAGAAAAAGTGCTGTGGGTGGTGTTTGTTGGATGAACTTTTCAGAGGAGAAATAGTTGGCAGATATGGGTAGCCGTTTTTTACGTCCTTCCATAGTGCAATTTTAAAATCGGTGAGTGCTGAGTTGTTCGATAAACACAAGCTTCTAAACTGAGTTAGTCCTTGAAATCGAACTAGAGAGCAGTGCTGATCTACAATCTTTTTAGGTTGTTGCCGGTAGATATTGAGGCTTAGTTTGAAAAATAGTTAACATACAAAGGCTGTATAGATTATGCAGTAATAGTTGGGCGGTCTAATTAAAGTTATCTGAGCCATGTGGACCAAGAAGCTATAACAACGAGAACGCCATTAGTTCCATGAGAAGAAAGGGATAAAATTATTTATAGAAGGATAAAATAAACTATTTCTAGTGCCTGGAATTGAAGCCACTCATAGGCACAAAACGTACATATTGGCATATGTTTCAATGCCTGATGGTACATGTCGTTCAAGACACCTTGATCATAATCTTCCAACACAGCAACTAAATGACGAGGAATATGTAAGCAAGAAAAACAAAAATTGGTCTAGTGGGTTCGGACAGACTGACAAAAGCGAAACTAATAAGGTTCCGTTTCTCCCCTTTGGGTACCTTAAAAACGATCTGAAGTTCTCGGATATTTGTTCGGGGATTGTTTCGTGTACCCAGAGAGCGCAACTCCTCACTCTGTAGTCCAGCACACTAACAGCTGCTTGAGGGGGGGAAATATCTAATCTAGACCACAAAAAGTGTCGTTTCTGCTGGGGAAAGCGAAGCTTCTCAGATTTTGCTGAGTGGCTCTATAAAGACCAACAAATGCTTGATTAACCTAGCTAACTAGGTCTAACTGTTTTTTCTCTTCGATTGATGGCTTACCCAACCACTGGGATAGAGTCCTCATGCAAAGTGTCACTGCAAATAGGCCGTCCTATCCATAAGGTAAGTATGCATTAGCGAAATTGGCAACTTTTCAAAATGAACGCCGTTTTCGTTTCAAATCACTTTGCTTACTTCATGAATGGTTTACTGTTATTTATTATCATTTTATTATGAAAAAAGTTAAGGCCCATTTGGCGACCCAAAAACATACCAAAATATAACGTGCCAGCCAATGTAACAAAATCTGAACCTTCCCAGCCACTGCTGCCTCTAATCACCTCCATCCGAGTGCGGACAGAAAGGAAGCAACTATTTTAAATATACAACCAAGCAAAAACAGAAACATCGCAGCTTGCAACAAACGGCAACAAACACTTTCCTCAAGCGACATTAACTTCGCGCGTCGTCGCCCTCACTGTGCCCCCAAAGTGTGAACACAAGGATCGTTGTCTAGTTACTTTTCTTTACGTTGTTAGCCCTTCTTATCGCTGGCAATAATTAAAACCGAGCGTGAAAAAAAAAACGCACAATCCTGAGACCAAAACACACACACATAAACATAGAAATTACCAGAAAGGAGGCAACAAACTAAAATCGCCTTCATAATGAGAAAAGAAATGCGAAATGTCCTTTCCGCGGGTGAAAATTATAATTTTTCACCAGTTAACTAGGACTAATGTTCCTTTCGTGAGTTTTTCTTCATCCCCGTCAAGTGATGGACACTCACCCACCAGCGGAGAGCACCAGGGATAAGAAGTTTTCTTTCCGTCTGTTGGATTCTGTGAGTCTACTAGATTTTAATTTTCCCAAGTTAATTGGTAAGAACGTGGAGCGGAGGTTTTGGTTATTATTTTTTTTTTTTGTCCAAGTTTTCATGGGATAAAAACCAGACCGGAGAGAGAGTATAAAGGAAATTAAAAATTCAAGACAATTCCCCGGCCAGGATCTCATATTGGGTTGATGGAAGGGATAATTGCATTTGCTACCAAACGAATCGAGACAAGCAAGCGTAACTTTTTCTTGCTGCTGCTGCTGCTGGTGTTGTTGTTGAATGTTGTGACAAATTGCTTACGAAAGGAGTAAGGACGAGAAAAAAAAGGACATAATTCAGAGAACTTCCTAATTGAGTTGGGATGTTTATGATCCTTTCGGAAGAACAAACATGAAGATGCGATGAAGCGCCTTCGCATCTTCTTATTGGCGCAGGGGAATGTGTAACCACATGAACCACGCCCGCACAAGCAGTAATTTAATAGAGAGCAGCACAAGTCCCAAATGGAATTGTAAGTACGTAGTAGATTGAAAAGAAACGACAATGCAAAGATAACGAAGAACGAAGGCGAGAGAGATGACGAAAAAATCGAATATACGTAAAACTTGCTTGAGATTGTATGGAGGTACCAACTTTTTTTTTGCTAGATTTTCCAAGCATTTTTTTTTTTCGTCTTCTTATAGCTCTTATCCTGTCAATCATATCTGTCATATCTGGTCTGATTATCGCAAACGCAACATGAGAGTATGGAAACGGAAGTTTTGTTTTTTTTTTCGTTAGTTTGCTCACTTCAGCACTCTGTAAGTGAATGAGTGATGATGGGTAGATGAGCTGGAATGGCTTTTAAAAAAAGGAATATAATCCAGACTTTCATGTTACTTAGCAGGGATTAGAGGACTTTAGCTTAAATGTTGTGGTTTTGTGGTTGACGGTTCTTTGGTAAATTGAGGTGCTTTCTGCACTTTTGTGGACTGGGTTGAGACTTACTCTGGTAAGCAGATTGTCAACGTGTGTGGTGCTTAAAAAGGACATGATGTCCGAAGACCAAGTGTTGGCACTCATCTAACGTCGGACAAATTGTGGTAGTTTGTGTGCCGTGAGAGGCCAGTAGTTGCAAAGGATAACTTACCTTTGCAATAATTTTAGTTCGGTCTTTGTAAAGTAGAATTATGTACAGACTCGCGGAAATGTGAAAAGCGCTGCTGAAAATCACCTGACTTTGTGAACTTGTATCCCGTCAAAAAAAGCAACATTTTTACTTTCGTTCAACTGAGGTTAGTTGTGAAAAGAAACCTGCAATAGGAATTGGAAAGACGAGGGTATTGTTATGGTACCAAAACTGACAATTTTGGTCGGGCTTTCACAGTTTTCAACACCTTCTCTAACAAATAGCCGCGTTCAATTCCCCACTTCGCCTTATATACAAGAACTTCGAAAAGATCTTTGATAGGGTGTTCCGAGCAGGACGGAAGACCGAAAATAACATAGAGTTCAACAGTAGTAGCAGAAACAGCGACTCAAAAATCGTGACCACAGTTGAAGTATAAAACCGCAGGTGGAGATAGATGTGGGAGCAGTGAATACGTTTTTGTCCCTGGTCTCCCTCCCTCCCTCTTTGTCTCTGGTTCACTCTAAGAAAATACTCCAAATTAGACCTTAAGGCTTTTATCCACGGCCAAAACTCTCGTGAACGTCTGACAAACATCCGATACCATAATTGTTCTATGAAAGCTTCTCAATTAAGCCTCAATGTTGAGCTACTTATTTAGAACAAAGAGGTACTTCAGTGGGACGTAGCATCTTCTATACTCAACAAGATACAGCCAAGGAAAGGGGCCAGATTCTGTAAGGCGAAACGGTCAAGCGTTTTCGTGCGGACGAATGATTTGCCCTATGTTACACAAGCAAATTTCTTCGATTACACGAAAACGTTTCGGCTTAAAAAAAACTGTCCCCAGGGCTTGAATATTGTTCCCGTGTATATGGAAAATGGCTTGAAAACATTCAACCAACGAACAGTTCGACTCATGGGAGATCATACAGTAGAATTAAATCTGCCGCCGCTGGTGCATTGAAGACTTGTCCTAAAGACAGTTAATTTTCAATTTCCATTGATTTGCCGATGTTTAAAATAATGATGTCGCACTTTGACACAACTCCTTCGGGTGCATTGCACCAAGTCCAAGCTTAGATACCCCTAAATTGCAATGGACGCTTTTGGTTGCGACTCCAGATTTTATAGTAGTTCACAGTGGATATATTTTCCATACAAACTTCGCAATTGTGAGCTTCCGTAAATTTAAAGTCGAGACCAAAATTTTATATTACTACGGCGTAATGAGTATTCGTCTTTTTTTCATAGATATTAATAAACAACAGCTAATTGACATAAGCCACTTACGGCTTGGTTCATCGCAAGGCCCCCGGACTTTGCAGACAATTAAACACCAATAATAAATCAGCACCACCCCATTTATACTTGCGCCTTCGTTTCCCTAAAATGGTTCCTTAATCCTAGTTGATTTGTGTGCACACCGACCTCAGCTCATTTTATCTACAATTATAACAAGAATTAATACACATTAATAAATTACGATTCCAAAATCGTTTATCCACATGCACTGTTTATGCAATAAAGATTCCTAATGAGCGGGAACACCCAACTATCAACTAGAGACATCGATTTAGATTCAAAAATTATTTCATTCGAATTAATTTCCCAGCAAATCACCTAATGCGCGATAATTATAATTGTTTAATCCCCTAAATTACAACCGTCAAAAACATGGTCAAACTAAATCGATTTACATGTGTAACTTGTTTTTTTTTTTTGTTTCTATATTTATTAAGCAGGCACTCAGTCAAGTGAACTAATTAAACGGTAATTTGAATTTTATCGGAATTAATTTTTAAAGTGCAGTTGCATTGTCACTTTTGTTTGTCATTTCCCCAAATAGGCATTAATTAACCGAATCGCATTTCCCGACTGTAATGCGAGAACAAACGAAAAATTTTTTTCAAGACTATGTCGATAGCGGACTATAATATAACCCAGTTTATTGGTTACAGTCGACAATGGGACAATGACAAAAAAAAAAAAAAAAACGCCATCTGAGCGACAATTTAATTAGACTTCGATGGGGCGACACAAGAGTTATCATGCCGCCCCGGAAGAGCTTTCGTCTGGCTTTATTTCCGGCGCGAATTGCAATTCAATTTGGCTAACCGAATGGAAAAATGCTTCCTAAAGGATTTCAATCGCACATGGAAATCCCCTTAAATCTCCGTCTGCGGCCAGCCACCACAATCGATATTGCAGTAATTGGTTAGCCTTTGGTGGGCGACAATTTACATTTATAGTAATTATTGTATTCGTTTACGACCGCATGTCGTGCACATCCCTTTGAGCGATAATGACGATGATTGCTATATGATGACGACACGATAATTATGTTATTTAAGGCTTCCGAGATTGTGTGCCGGTAGCTCGCGGTTATGCTCGGCGCAGAGGTTTCGACGTAGCAACCCAATGAGTTATGGCACTTTATCTTGCCTACATGCGTATAAGGTGTGTACTTACAAATGTCCTTGTTAGCAATTAATCACTCTGAGAAATAGCTGATAGCTGCAAGGAGTTGCTGGTACATACCTGGAAAGAGGGGGAAAAAATGCGTTAGAAATCAATATTTTATGGCGTCTACGAATTTGGTAGTACTATCGGGAGGATGTCATGACAGTCAACATAAATGGAATCGCAAAGGTGGCGCGGGGGCGAAGTATAATAATTTACTGTCGCCCGGCAGATGGCATCGCATTTCTTTCGAAAGTTGTCGTTACTTCCCAATGAATGGGATGATTTAGTAAATTGAAATGTATTATCGTGTAAGCGAGGTCGGCAATTTAATTTAATTTTGAGTTATGGTTGCGGGGGCTGGTTGCTTACAAATCGTTACTGACTTCCATGGAAGTAAAATTTGGCAGTGGGTGTTCAGCCAATTTTGTGGGGGGACCTATTTCCATTTAATTAGACTCAAAGAAGACTACAAATATAAGTTAAATCAGATGGCAGTAGGTCCTTTATGTTTGTGTTTATTTATAGCTTAGATCCAGAGATATTTTAAAGATCCAGGGCGGAGTTTGAGACATGAAGGTAAATTGTGTTACGCCTAAAAGCGGCAGCATTTTTGAAATACATTAGTATTTTATTGCTTAAGTTCGGGTAAATTACATTCCACCTAAAAGGGGGCTCCGTACTTGAAATATGAATTTAGGGTTTGAATCTCGGGTAAAAATTAGTTCTCTTTAGGTTCTTCTTTAGTAATAGATTAGTTTCTTTTTTTAACTGACCAAGCGATAACTTTGAAGCGATGCATGCTTTTCTGTTTGGCTGGTTTTGAGATTTATCTCAAGTTTTATTTGAATAATTGTCGTAGAAGATAAAAAATCAGTGTTCTTTTTCTCGGACACCTGTTTGCTCAAGGAGATCAGAAGAGTGAATTTCTCTGACAAAAGTGAACTATTTGACGTGGTGGGCTGACAAAATGCCCGTGGTGTCCCAATTTCCTAGCCCATTATAAACAACGATTAAATATGATTGATTCAAACTCACTTCCTTTCATTATTTAAATCGAAAATAAGTTCGACCGCAATTAGAAAACATCCCCTGGAACAAGCAATTAATACCTTTTACCAGTTTCATGCAAATAGTCGAAGCATCCAAATGCGATTCGGTCAACTTTATCGAATGAGGCAACGATGGGCGAACTCGAATTATCTGCATGCAATGCATCAAAGGATGGTTTCGGTTTATTTCATGTTGGCAGACCGATAGACTTCATTCTGATACAGCGGTAAGACCTTCGTATATACATTGTTTAAGCCAGTGCTTAGCTCGTCGGAGGGGTGTGGGATCTTCTGCTTGTCTTGAGGACTACCGTACTTTTACATGCCTTGAAATTTTTATAGGGAAGTCTTAACATTGGGAATATTAAAGTTAAAGGAAGAAAATAGGGAAAGGATTGACTCTAAACGAAATGAAACTTTACCACCTAGATAATTAAAAAAGAAAACGAAGGTAGGTACCTACATAGAAGAACTCACAGAATCGAAAAAAAAAACTATATAGTCGATCTACCTTAAGTCGAACAAATGTTTTCAAACTTAGACATAAGATATTTATTTTCCCATATAGTCGACACTCTCTAAGTCGAAACCCTCCTCAAATCGGACTTTGCGGCATGATTGTCGAGTATTTCATCCCTTATGCTCCAACACCCATGCAAAGAATGAAATGCACCTGATCTTTGAAATCCAACAAAGACTAAAGTCATAAACGGCAGTTGAAATTATTCGTCTTAGTGTGAAATACACGATGTTGTTGCTGATTTTGACGTGGTTATTGAGCCTTAAGAATTGAATCCCTAATATCAGAAATTGATTCTAAGATTTTTTATTGCTTAGTTAGAAATGCGTCCAATTCTGAATGCGCTAAACATTTTTAATATTTTAAATTTGTAAGAAATTCACACAATTAACACAAATCGAAACCGAACGACGAAACAATTATTAATGAATGAAGGAGCAAAAATCTCAACGAAAGCTTTTTTATGAGGAATAAAATTATCAAAGGCTCAAAGCTCTCAGTAGTTTAATTCTCGATTTGGTATGAGTAGCGACACCTATTAAAATGGTACTACTGGATTGGCGCTACTATACGAGTAGGAAGACGTTTATTTACTGTAGGGACAATTGCGACTTCTAAAAACACACAACATTTTCTGCATCAATAAAAAATCCGTGTCACAATTATAATCAATTTTGCTAATGTAACCTCAAAGTTTGAGACGACTTTAAAAATTAAACGTCCGTTTTATGGATATCACCAAATGCCAGAGCGGTCGAAAGAGATAAGCGTGATCTGGATGAAATTTGGTGGAAGGTGTGAATACGTTCATGAAGTTCGCAAAGCAATTTATACAAATACGAGTGCAAGGATATTCAAATGGTGCTTTGATATTGCTGTAACAAAATTTTTCTTTCATTGAATTCCCACTCCATGGTTAAGGATATATTTATAAAGAATGGTTTTCCTGTCATTACTCACATCAAAGAACACTGAAGTTGTCAAAGGAATCCATTGACTGGCGATTTAAATGGCTTTTGTAAAGCTGATCAAACTTTCAACCGAAAAAAATAACAAAATTTGCAGTTCTTTTCATTTGCCTGATTATTTTATATGGAAATCAAAAACTGATGGTTCAGTAGGAATGTCAGTTAAGTTCCCAGTGATCCAATCTACCATTGAAACGAGTCTTTAAGGGAATTGAGACCACGCCAGCGGTGTTAGCACCTATACACACGTATGTAGGCGTGCCCAAATTGAATTTCCCATTCATTACCACAGTTGCATGTCCGAAATCAAAAGCAACGTCATCCGTCTTCATCAGGCACTGCACGAGGCGAGGATGTCGTTAAGGCGAATTTTCCGAAATTAATCTAACATATCACACACATACATCGGGCTAAATCAATTTGCATTTCGCTTATGATGAATGCGGTATGTGCCAATCACTTTACTTCTAAGGAAACACATACATTTCCAAATTTCATGGCATTGCTGCAGATTAATTTTCACTAAATTGAATGTTAAATTCCAATTCCCAAATACGGTCGAGCATTCTCCGTCCCATTGCAGGTCTTGGCACACCTGCAGCTGCAATCCCTGGTAATTGAAGTGCTGAAAGCCCAACTGAAGTTATGACAAGTTCGCCACACCACCGCCAACACCACTATCCAGTCAATTAGTCGGTTTTCTCATCTACAAATGCAGCAAGTGGCACCCTCGCACCCTAATGACATAAGACATTCAGTCAATTTGGCAGAAGTATAGAAGTAGAAGGGCACTCCCTGGCTAAATGGAGTGCCTTGCTGTTGCGATTGACTGCATTGCTGATGCTAGTGCACAAATCCCATTTTCCGAACACCAGCAACAACACAAATACCGTCGTCGTCATCATTTGGAATCGATTTTCCTCCACAGCCATTGCAAGGATAAATATTTACTTTCAAGTGTGCCATTTGGGAATGCCTGTTGTAGGGGTTTGGGGGTAGGTCTAGCTGGTGGTGTGATAAATTCATCGACCATCTAATGCCCGGCCATGTTGGGTTAGCTGAAATGGGGTTTCACTTAAAAATGAACTCAAACAATAAGTCTTGTCTCTCGTTTATTTGACCAATTTTGAGGAAGAGAAACCAATCAAACGTCTCAACATCTCATGCTCTGCAGCAATAACGATTACTAGACATCGATAAGTAGAAGGAATTCCAATAAAAATAAATGCCATAAAAGTTAATGGACTTGTAAACATTCTTAACAACATGGTATCGGTTTTTTGGGTTTGTCATCAAGGCGAAGTAGCAAAAAAAAATGTTGGGTTTACGACGAAAGCAATGTCCTCTTTTCTTATCTATTGCTATTTTGGAATAAATAATTGTAAGCGAACACGACACGAATATTGTCGGTGTCGATTGCAAAAAAGATGGTAAGAGGTCGGTTTTTTTTTTTTTGCAAAAAGCCAGTGTGAATTAAGGAGCGGGAAGCAAAACTTGAAGTTAAGAATGCGATATAATCAGACTAAAGATTTAATGAAGCAGTAATACCGCTTCTGTGTTTAAACACAGTTCAACTTAATCAGCAAAATCAATATAATGCATACTTTCGGGGTTTACAGATTTTGTGGGAATTCTTTTCTGGAAGCACACTTCTCAGGAGTACAATTCTCACAATTTGCTTATTTCTTTTTTTTAAAGGCAGGCGACACTGGGCCACTGTTGTTCAAATTAGTTTCTTTTGTTTCTGCCTATTAATCGCCGTAGGATTGTCCATTTTGAGGGGGCTCAGATTCAGCTGGCAATATTTGGAAGAAAATGTTTCCAAAAATATGCGAGAATGTGGACGCAGTGACTTTGTGGGTAGTCTTCTAATGTGAGAAGGATTTGATTTGATTTCAATCCACGGACAAATGCAAGTTACACAAGAATTTATTGTTTTTCAATTTGGCAACGCCCTTTCCAGTGTCGTTTAATTTGACAGCAGTCAGCTGTTGTTTGACGTTTCATGTTAACAAGATGATGAGATGATAACAAGTAGACTATATTTGACCCTTTCACTAGGAGCATCGACTATATTTACCGGATGCTAGACTAGTCGAAAATTTGACTTCGATATTGTGATCTATTCGCCACAACTGTGACACGTATATGTTCCCCGAAATCTTACTTAGACAGAACTAGAAGAAAAAGATTAATCTAATACAGTCAGTACCATGGTTACTATTACTGTATTTATTTTATTTAACTTTAAAGTTGCGTACCTCCCAAAAAATACCCCCCTTAAATGAGAATAAAAAATATGTTCCTTGGTGTCATCTGCCTGATGTTAAGAAATATTGCTTGGAAAAATATTGCACACTAAAAAAACATTAAAGCCATTCTGTGTTAATAAAGAAACACATTTAAAAACACAATGAATAATTACTGGGATATAATCAGACACCGCATTCTCTGTGGCGCACATGCAACGTAATTCTTTCGCAAAAGTTTAATTTCATTAGCCCATTGATTGAACGCCGACTTTTACGCTCCAATTATATTTATTTGTGTATAAGTTCGATATCAATTACCACCTCGAAAACATTATTTAACTTGTGTGAGGCTTGTAAGGCAAAAAATTCCATCCAACAACATGCGAAAATACACAGCGAACGAAAGTTGCCAGTAAATTCTTAATTTACTCATTATGAACGAAATATTTCACAGAACATTTTTCATGAGATCTACTTAATTATTCCCCGTTTAAACGCCAGTGAAATTTAAAAAATTTCACTTTTTTTTTTTTTTTAATATTTTTGTAGGTATGTATTAAATTTTTAAAAACCATTGAACTGGGTTCATCATAAAAGGAAAATTGCAATAATTAAACATTTTTTCTCCCCGCTCCATTAGATGAAACTGAAATGGAAACAACCTTTTCCGCGGTGCCTATTTTTCTGGAATAATTGGACTTGTTTCAGTGTTTTATGAAGAACAATTAATTACTTGGAATCATATTCCATTGCAGTTCGTATTACATTTACCATAATTAAGTTTGCAACTCAAACGAAATAGGGCATACCACCAACCAACAGCTTTCAGCCACCAGCCCTATATGCAAAGTTAACAAAACAGGCTAAGCAGACTTACCCAATGTTCTATGCACTTAAAAGTGGATTGTTCTATAACTCTGTTTGTGTGCGAATGGTTCGAGAAGAGGGAGTATGCAAATGTGTGTAAGGATAAGGCAGTTTCTGTTTTTATTCAGTTTTTTTTTTTTTTTTGTTAAGCTGACAATTTACGTTGGAAAGATAATAAATAATAATTTGCTTCCCTTTGTAATTGTGTATGCATGGAATAGGGTTTGATGATGGCATGTGGATAGATATGGTATTGGGACGAGAGAGATATTTAAACCGACAACAAAGCAAATTATTATGACAAAAACACAGTGGGGAAGATCAGGAACATACTGTTGGGTATCGGTTTTAGACGCCATGTTGATGGTCGTCATTTTTATAAGAACCTCTTTTTTTAACTTTGTAAATTTATAACCTCATTACATTGGATGATTAGAGAGACAAATTTTCGTAAGCAATGGCGTGGCGTTGACTGAGTGTGGCGCGGACTACTCCTCGACCACTTACCTAACCTAACCTAGGTGTTGACTAAGAATTGCAGCAATTTCTTACTAAGTACTATTATTAAGTACTCATAGTTCGCAGAAAAAGGAATACTGCCTAAATATTGATTATAATAATCGAAGCAGATCGGTGGTTCATGTTAGGAGGGAGGACCTGCAGGCTAAGCCCGGAAAAAAATACAACTTGCTACAAAGCTTGGTGGTAGAAACTTAATTTCCCTTAAGTTGAGTACATATTCAGATTTGCTTCGGTAAACTTCATTGGACAAGTCGACGGGAAATTTGTTTTATGACTAAATGCCTCAACTTGGTGGGTGTTACAAAAAGAAAATAGGTATACATAAACACAAACCCCCCCTTAAAAGAAGACTCCTCCATTTTTATTTTCAAACTACTTCAACCATCCTTTCTTGCCATAGCCAGACTCCACTGTTGAAGAAAAAATAAAAAAAAAAATACATCCAAGCTGCTGTGTCGTCCAATAAATCCTCATTTTTCATCTTTAAGAACACAATCAACAAAAAAAAATACCGTTCATCCTTCTGGCGAAAGTACTTCCCCCAAGATAAACATAATGTGTTCCAAAAAAAAGCGACTTGTTGTCCCTCTACAAAAGAAGAGAAGAAGTAAAAGGAAAAAAAAAAAACCCTTGAAGCATCCCTTTGTTTGCAAGTAGGCCGACTAGGAACGCACACATACACCTACCGTAAAACGCTGCTTTCACACTCTTCCAGCGAAAAGAATAACAGTGAAAATAAGTTGTTTCTGTTCGAAAAGGATAACGACATAAACGATGAGCATATACGACTTAAGAGGTTTACCTCCGAAACAAATTGCCAGGTATACAAAGACAACGATGCCAGAGCTGCGAGGACAACACGACGGCGACTACGTAGGAAAGAAGACCTTTCCGTATGCGGGTGGTATGCTGTGTCTGCATCCCTCCTTATTCAACATCGTTAGCTAACGAATGTCCTTGCCATTAATATACGACACAGAGAGCCATTCATTATGCCATTCACAGGGAAGGATATTTGTCTCAGTGTCTCCACCCAAACTCCCTTAATTATGCGTAAAAATGAGCACGTGTTTCCGTTGTCATCTTTCCACCTCAGTCCATTCTCCCGAAAGTGTTTTTAACGTGTTTTCCGCCCTTTTTCCCCGAATAAAAGTCAATTTCTTTCCGTTTTTGGGGGTCCGCTTCACTATCGTATGCGTTCACTAATGTCCCTGCGGTCTGGTCACCTCAGCGTGGGAGCAATCAAATTGAATTTTCATTTTCAGTCAACCTTCAATCACAAACTTCCATTTAAATTAAGAAAATATGCCCAGAGATGGAAAACCCGAGCGAGAGACAGGCAGAGTGTGAGAAGGGTCAAGTACCAATAGACCACTCGTAGTCGAATCAGAAAATAATTAAATCGCAGCCCTACGCCGCCTCTCCCGTTGTCCTCGTGCCGACAAAGCCAGAAATTAAATTTTCCATGATGTTCGGTGATAAAATGGGCTTGTGGCGTCCAATGGACAAGCGATGATGGATTCGTAGTGCTCCTTCATCTAAGCCTCGTGTAGAGTGGAGGGAAGGACTTTTCCCAGGAAGCCGAACGAAATGCATCAATTCGAGCGAGAAGGATATGCCTTGCCAAACAAGAGAATTGATATATATATCAATCCTGGATGACTTTGATATTGCCACAGTTTGACGAGCACGAGGTGAAAGTGCCCCTACCCGACACATAGAGTAGGAAGCACTCGATCTGGAGAATAATAATACCCAGAGCGATTGTTGCGAGCAAACTGAATGAATTTTACTTAATTGAAAGTGCTCTAGAGGAATTGGAATTGAACGATGAATCAGAGAGATGATAAGGAATTTATTTACTGGATATTTGATTAAGCATTGGCCTGCACGTACGTGTCTTCATAACAGCCATCTGGTGAAACACATTGTTGAGAAGTAGTCCACATCTTAATTAAGAAACTGATACATTTTTGAAAATTCTCATCATCACAGTCCTATGACATCTGACTTCGAAATTGACTCAACATCTAGGTTGGTAATTAGTGTAGGAAATCGTTCCGAAAGTTATGAACTTTCTATGCTGAGCTTGTTTTGGGTGCACAATTTTGCAAAATATTCCGGAATGTTGGCCAAGTACTAAATAGAAATACTTTGGGGATGGTTTTCATGTGGCATGGCTTTTCCTGTTTGTGAAAATTTTAATCATGTGCAGTTGCCCCAAGAAGATGGTCATAAACAGAAGTCCTAATTAACATTTGAGGAAACAGAATTATGCGGAGAAATATTCTACATACAAGTGCACACTGAATTTTTGAAACTAGGCTGTGGAAAAAAATAAAATTCGACAAGCTTTCCAACAAATGCTGAAGAATTTAGATCAAGTTTATTTGTGCTGGCAAAAGTCAGCCTAATTTAGCCAAAAATTTGGAGGAGTAATGCTTGTTGCGATGGTTTTATAATGACTCCAGCGCCACCTATTTAGAAAGTACCTTTTCTCTTAAAATCACTGCCGCACCTCGAAATATTTCTTTGAATTCAAGTGGTGTAAAGTACTTGGTAGCTTCAAATGTTCAGTATAGTACTTTAAATGTTCGCACAGTTCTGCAGCCAACAGTTGCAAACATTAAACTTTGTAATGTTCTCCGTGTTATTCGGATCATACTCCACTATGTTTGACAGTTTTCTGTGCAGTGCGCCAATTTTTACAGCCAGTTAGGTGTGAAATATAAAAAGTTGCGTATACGCCCCCGAAACCGAAAATAAACGAATGCGAATGCGTTACAACTTTGCATTTGACTTTCTAGTTTAATGGACTCTTAGGAAGCTCCAAATTGAGGTCACATTTTATTGGCAACCGAAACCCTCGAAACGCTTGCTAAGTCTATGACTAAGCATTTTACGCTGAAAAGGCGGGAGCCATTGTTTTGCAATTTTCCCCACCCGTCAAACGATACAAATCTTTACCCATTCACCGCAAAACAACGCCAATTGAGCTAGTTTTTGCGCAAAGAAATACTCTTAAGCGCAAAAGACTATCATTTGCCATCTTACATGGGAGGCGACTTACAGTGGAATCGCAGCAAAATCTCTGAAACGTGCTCTCGTCGCACTGAGATAAACGACAACATTATGCCATATCACAGATCTATCATATTATGTGGCAAAAGAAAATTGTCTTCTGTTCATGTGCTTACGTCCTTTCTGGAGTGCGCGCACAAATTATTCCTTTTCTTCTAGTCTCGGGCGGGGAGTGCTTTAAAGACACATGCTGCACAACGTAAATGAAATACTGTACAATGATTAACCACATCGTTGGCATAGTTCAAGTGGTTGTTTCCCTCTTGTACTGGGAGATGTGCTTCATCGTTCATTGTCATGTGTGGTGGATGCAAGGAAGACCGACCGAAGATGATGAAGAAGGATATGCACCAGAGGGAAGCGTGTGCTCCTTTTTGATTCTGGGTTATTACACTCTTTTGCATATGTATGCAATTTTTCGTTTCGAACAACGAAGCGGACAAGCTGAAAGCTGAACGTGATGTTTATGGGAAACAACGGATAAATATAGAGAAAGTCGATTGGACATTTATCACAATAAATTTCACTGCCTCCATTCATTCGCTCCCATTTATTGCACTTGATTCCATTTGTATCCTGTTGGCAGACCGCATTAGAAAATGCCGCGTCATGTAGAAGAGTGCAAGGAGATGAGAAACTTTTTTTAGGGCAAAGTTCGCATGAAAAGCAATCGGCAAATATCCTTAATGTCTTATGTCCTTAATGCGGTTGTTCTGAGTGAATGCTTTCCAGGGTATTAAGGTAAGTAGAAGGATGTGCAAGTGAATTCACTCTTTCTTCTTATTTTCTTCTCGTCTCCATGTGTGTGTGTTGAACGACAACTGCATGTTCACTGGATATTCCACCCAAAAGCGTGCATGGGGGAATTCCATTTTTATTTTCGGCAGACAGACAGTTGACCCAGTTTCGAAGGATTAAAGTCTCACTTCTATTCGCAAATAAAAAAGGGAAAACAAAATTATGGAAAAGGATTTGGTTTGTTTTTTTTTTAATTTCCTTGCTGGTAAGTAGAAAACGAGTGATGACTTGTTGATATGCGATGAGTGGATGCCAGAATCTCTTAATAGGATTGGGCGACAGAGGAAGTGTTTTGCAGTTAAGCTGTTCTGAATGAAGGATAACAAATTTTATAGATACTTTTCCTTAAGACGTGCTGCAGCTTGTCTGTGTTGTTGGGGTTAGAAAGGGTGCGCAAAAAAAATATACAGAAGAACCAGTAGTCCAAGGATAAAGCCAACTGTAATCCAAGGAAATGTACAATTGAATTTGTTTTTACGTGTTGTTAGCTATTCGAGGATGGATTTTTTTTTTATTATTATTATTTTCCGGTTGAGCGAGTACGTGTATCTAAAGATAGTTGAACTGGTTGTTGTTGAAAGAGCTTCTTAAACTAGTCTCACCTGAGTAAATATAAATAGAAACGAGGATTTGCAGACAGCTCTAGATGAAAATGCGCATAACGCCAGGGAGAGTCATAGGACTAGAAAACAGAAACTAGGACTTGACATGACTGCAGAATTTTTCTGAAGGTCGACAGTTTTACAGAAAGTTGTCGCAGAAATGAATTTGCGGCGACATTAGATGGAAAGGAAGTTATTATTGTCGGTTTTAATTGAGGTCACACTATGTAAGTGGATAGGGGATATAAATTGTTCAGCGATAAATAAGTGAAGGCCCAGTTTGCTGATGGTGAAAGAAACGCTGAATTGGGATAAATCTGCAAGCGTTTTGGTAGACTGTAGAAAATTCGTCTCCCCCAAGAAATGCAGGTGAAGAAGGTTACACTGACAATGAAAGTGTACTGATAATTACAACCCGATTTTAGCCACATCATTTTGATACTGTTGTAGAAGGTCTACTGTAACATTGTAGAAGATTTGACATCTCAAAATGCACGTATTCCAAGTTCGATAAGTCGGTCTATTGATTGTGTGTTCTTATTGAAAACTTCGACAACGATCATCACCTTAATTTTAAAAATTTCGTTATTGACGAAAAGACTATCAACCAGCCTGTTTCAATTTTATACCTCGAGTAGAGCAAGTACCAAAAATTCGGAAGCGTAACCATTTTCGCTGTAAAAAATCTACCAACGGTATGAGTAAACAAAATAAACGCCATCTGTTAGTCAAACATAAAACTAAACAGATTTTTAAGAGATTTCTAAAATAATTGATTCAACAACAATTGCTACGAAGGTGGTCGAAAAATAATCAGTACTATTTCCAATGTTAACCAAATCGATAAATGCTGAGTCAAAGTCAGTCAAAAATCGAATTAAATTGTTATTTCCAATGGTCAAGTCTGGCTTCATATTTAAAGAGTGTTTTTAAGATACGCCTGTCACCGATAAAATAGTGGGACTCGGTCGAATCACAAATTTTGTTGCCTTTTAAAAATGACGAATTGAACGTTGAAGTCTTAATAAGATATTTGTTACAGCTCGCAATCTAGTGGCAAGTCAAAAGTTCGGTAAATATAGGTGAACGACTGGAACAAGGCGATCAGCTTTTATGAACACCTTTAGTCACATTATTCCAAATGTACATCAAGGCTTTGTGCTCTGATCACAACACAGTAAAGAGTGTGAACATTTTTGAAAAATGTTTTGCATATTCGAATTGTAGGCAGTTTCAAGCCCTCTGACCGGTTATAAATTCCAGCAACGACTCTGTATTTCCTTCAACTCCGAACAAAGTTAAAGCCTTTCAAATTGAATTTTTAATGCGCTTATCCCTGACCATAGTTTTGATTTTCAAAACCCACCCGCCCGATTAGATGTATCTTCGGAATCAACACAGCCATTTTCGGATACCGTTCTATACCTGAGGGTGTAGTGCGCTGCTTTATGTCAGCACTCAATCAACGGTTCCATCCTCTCCTATTTATATATTTTTTAGGCAAACTCTACATGGCCATTTTAGACTTCCTGACCGCACTTACATTTTATGTTCATTTCAAATGAGCCCCTGATGAAGATTTTATGGATTTTTCTCACGAAAGGAACAGAGACGGAGTTATATTTCACAGATCTACGGTGCTCTTTCGAAATTAGATATGGATTCCCCTCAAAGAGAATAAAAAAAGCATCCTCCTTCGGCTGTAGCTGTGCTCACATAAATTTTTATTTTCCTAAAATTCCATTAGCCCCAGTTTCCTTTCAGTCGTTCTTCCGTTTGAAATCGCTGTGCGGATAATTTATTCTACTTAGATGCTGTGATACGTGATTGGCATCGATAACAAAATAATTGATACAAAATTTACTGCGCCCGAGTGACTATTTTACGAGTAAACCAAAACCCATTTGACCGCAGCAGATATCACACGTAAGACACAAAAGAATGCCAAGAAAAACAAAAGCTTTGGCGCATTAACTGCAGCCGGTTGCCCAAGTATCAGGTCCGAAGTGGGTAATTGCCATAAATCAATTGATTAACGAACTTTTAATGATCAAAGTTTTTCCTTCCAACATCCATCCATTGTGCGGCCTGACCTTCTCCTTTAAAAATTCGAAGAAAAATCTCAAACCACCACGCAATAGCAAAACAAATAAAGTCATCTTAAGTAATCTACTGTCAACTGCGACATTCGGGGATAAACATATTGCCGGAGATTCATTTTATTAACAAACAAAAAATTTATACCACAAAATTGAATGAAAGCACGACGAAAAGCCACAAAGGAACAACGAGTTGGTGATATGTATGTCAGCTTGTAAATTCCATAAACAACCAAATGAAGACTCCAAAGGAATGGAGAGACAGCACTGGATATAAACGAAATATTTCATTGTACTCGTAATTTCTTTCACTGTACATGTGCACATCGTGTCTCTCTACCTATTACTATATGGTTGGAGACAAATAACTTGTCACACAAAACCAGCAATGAGCTGACAAAAACCTTCCCCTCGTTTTGTCATTTTACAGTGCAACCTCAGATATTTTGTAAACCAGATATTGAACTGTCTTCTTGGTACGAGTTTAGATACAGAACAAACAAAAGGAAACTAAAAACAAGAAAAAAAATAGTTTAGAGCCGGGGGAGCATACATGAACGATACAAAAGTCCTTTTCACCACATTCGAGAGATATGTGTCAAAATGTAGGTATATCTGGTGCAGGAACCAAATAAAAACCCACATAAGGACGAATGAGAGCTTTATCTCTTGGTAATGTTTGTGACATGGTGGAAAATAAAAACAATCTCATTGCGGGTCGGCAAATGTGCAAAAGGAGATGTCATCTTTGTAGTCGTACACTTCGTCGTCGTCACAGATTGAAAAGTGAAATTTGCTTTGACATTTGTGCTGTATCCCTTCGTTGGGATTATCTTAAATTGGTTACTGTGTGGTTTCACTTCATGTGGTTCATTTTCTAGATAGGAGTTGAATTGAACAAGCTTTCTTTTAGCTGGCGTCGAAAAGTTTTTTTTTTTTTTTTTTTTGTTGATTTGATTTAAAAGTTATCCAAGGGAATGGTAAATTAATAAGAAGTAAGTGATCAGTTTTATTTTTGTTGGAAAATAAAAGAATGTGTTGAATTTTATTGATTTAAATTTGAAAAGCATAATTTTTGTGTGGGAAGACAGCAGTTTGCAAAAGCAGAATTTTGAAAGCAGCATTTATAGCAGCTCATCATTTTCCAAACATAATTATAATAAAGTTTTTTGAATGGGTATTTTTGCTCGCATTGCGTTAAAACTACTCACCTCATCCATGTGGATTGTGTGCGAAATAAAAAATGCAGTCTTAATTTTATCACAATCCGTCATCTCATTCTGATTCACGCAAAACTTTACAATTTTAATCTGCACAAAAGTGTGCCCCATTGGGAAATATCTGCCCATGGACTCGACTGGTAATTGCGCGTCATTTTCGTTCGTATGTTGCTGCGTGTTGGTCGACGTTTCAAGATTAAAGTGGGCAAGAGAGAAATAATAGCAAAATATCGCGGAAGTCAAAGTTTAGGTCAAACAATAATTTTTTAACTGCAGGGGGCTAGTTTGATTCTGCAGGACATTTCAAGTTCATGTCAAGGGAAAGGGAAAGCCCAACTAACTTCCTGCAGATTTATGTACCGAATTGGTCAAGATCTCTATCAGATTGTTGTTTTCCAGAAGCGGACCCATCTCTGCCACGTTCTCTCTATAAAAGTTGGTAGACATTGCAATTTTCAAAATTAGTGGTTTGTAGAAAAAGCCTTTAAATTTGATCCTTTCATTTCGTACTCACAAACAATCGCATTCAACTATCCCGCATACTCGGAAAAACAAGTATACGTACTTCCACGTCCCTACAAATCCTCGTGTATTATTAATTTGTATTTCCGACATGTATAGAACTGGTTACAGAAAAAAACATCCACCCTTAACCCACGCATCGAAAACACTACAAGTATGAGGAAATTAATTCAACACAAGCATGGAATATTCCGTTTGAACTGCTAGGTTGGCTGTTGTGCAAGTGGATCTGATATTTTCCGGATTTAATTCTATATATCCCGTCAGTTTGCTTAATTATATGAAATTAAATTTCTTTTTACTGTATGTGTGTGCACACATTTTTTCCTCCATCCCTTTTATGCCAACCACAAATCAGGAAGAAAAGCTGTATACAAAAGAACAGAATTTAATTTATTTATGTTGATATACATATACTTGATCCAACGTTACGTAAGTGAACTTTTCCTCTTTTTTTTTTTTTTTTTTGTTCAATTCTCGGTAGGTATCAGCAGTAAGCGTATGTATAGATTTTTTTTTCGATTCCATCACCAACCACGCATACTTTTGAAATTAAATTAATTCCTCAACAGATCTGTTCATTCAATAGATTCAAAGCTGCGAAATCTAATTAGCTTTATTGGGGATTCTTTTGAAGTGAGATGGCGAGCGTGAGATACAGCTCTCCATCCAATGGCAGCAACCCCCCAGCCCAAGCGAAGCAATTGCTACTTCATGTTCTGTGTATAGACGAGGAGCACTGGTGGCTGGGAAAATAGCAAACCGTATTGTTGTTCGCCTTATTATTGTCCAACAATGGATGAAGGTGTTTGCTAGTTAAATTGTATTTAATTGGCGGAGGTGTTGGTGGGTTTATTTGTCCGTATTGTTTGCCAAGTGTATTGAAATTATTGTAGTCAATTTACAGCGTCCCTAAGGTGTGAAACTTTAATATTTGCATTTCGCTTTAACTACTAATTAGGGCATTGCCGATCGCAAAGTTTATGTTTAACTTTCTTAGAAGGTTTCAGTAGACGATTGGGGTTGGGTTAAGCAAGGGTTGTCAAGTGATGAAACTAGATTTTAAATATACCTAGATTTGGAGCAAGGCGTTTCGAAAATAGGACATTTTCCCAGGAAATTCGATAAGTTGTGATACCTTAGGTAATCATGTTGAACAAGAAGTTACTGACAATGTTAAACTAATCAAAGCACCCTACTTATAGCTGCCGGAATTTATATACAGAGGACATTTTTGCACGGATTAATGCATTTTGCTTAGTCGCTGTGTATAGGCGAATCATTACTCCCATTTTTGACCGCCTACACAAGCCATACTTCCAAACAAATGGCGATAAAGTCGAACCTTGTTTAAGTATACGAAATAATGAAGTGAAAATCACACTTGACCGGAAGCCTTATGCAACACTGCCTGCCATTGTGAATAGCAAATCGCCCTCCATTTCTAGAATAAAATCAACATGAGGTAAACCTCATAAATAGAAAATAAATTCCGCACGAAATTCCATGCGCACAGTAAATAAGTTTTCAACTCAAACAAACAAAACCGAACTAGCTTTCCAGCAACATTGCTCGACTACAAGGACATTTAGTTCGTTTGTTGCGCTCGTTATTTCTCAGTTAATTTCTTTACTCATTAATTATTTCTCTAAATTTGCACTTTTAATTCTTTTGCGGTATTTTTCTTTCGTTCAGTAATTATTTTCTTCTTCGTCGTCGTAGTTCAACAAAACAACACCAACAACGACGACGTCGACGAAAAGTGCCACCATCCTCCACTTAATTAACATAAATCGGCGAACGCATACAATTATTCGTACCACAAAGTGTTATAAGGTTGCACAATACACAGTCAGTCAGAAGAACCGTAAGCGAAACAGCAATAAAGAAATGTGGGCGAGAACGAACAACGATGAAGAAACCCAGTGCTAGGGCAGTCCTAGATTTTCTTGACATTTTTAAGGCTTCTAAGGCCACCACAAGAGGAGGATTGCAAAGAAAAAACAAAAACGTTGACATGGCATCCTCAATGAATATGAGTTCTTTAACTGGGTCACAAGAGCGCGAAAAAAAAAAACAGCTTCTCTACGCGTTCGTTGTATAGAGGTGATTATTGTGATATTCGGGTTCAGGAAAATAAGAGCATAGCCATTTACACAATTAATTTATGCAAATGAGCGGGGATTTGCTTGCTGCTTTCCTTATTAATTTTTTCCTTGTCCTGCATTTGTCTCTCATTTATTTCGAATTTGCAGAGTCGAGTAATTTTGCTAATTGCATCTCTAGCACCGCCGTTCCGTCGCCACGCCAAAGGGAGACCGAAGACGACCGTCCTATGACGTTGATAAAAATTCAACCAAGAGAGAGAGAAGAAGAACAAACCAACGAGTGTGCAAGTATGATGGGGGTGTTACTTGTTGCGCGCATCTGTGTATTATCTCTTTATAATTAGATAATTACTATAGAGGGTGCTACGCGAGAATGCAGATTAAATTAAAAAAAAAATAGAATTAGAAATATGATACAAAAAATGTTCCACATACGCCAGGGTGCCATAGGAGTAGAGGCAAAACCAGTAATCCGAACAACGAGCGATGTTTGTATCGGTTAAGTTCGTAGTTATATGCAGTGATTTCTGTTTTATTTTCGTAAGCTTAAAATATTCAGGAAATAATTGGCTTCAAGTCTTGAAAGGCTTTGTTAGGTTTCTAACTACGTATTCTTAATTTAATATTGCGATTGTGATGTAGAGGAGTGCAATCACTTTTGTCAACAAAGGTCGTTCATGTTCATTAAAGAATTCAAAATGGCGCCCCAGTAGGTAACAGTAATGAAAAGAAATTCCAAAGCAACTCGTTGTTCAACGTGTTTTGTTTTCTTTTTCCCATTTTAACGCATTATTTATTTGATAATTTTCAGTTTTAAGGCAGAGCATTTATTTTTTCTTGTTCTCAAAAAGTATGGAGGATGTAATTTGTGGCGGTTAAACTTGAGACCACCAACAAAGTAGTCCATCACATTAACGACGCCCATGAAACTTAATACCAGAGAACGAATGCTACCCAATTTCCACTACCACCTTCTGTTGGGCGGAAAGGAACTCATTAGGTCTGAACCTGTGAGTTGTATTTTTCGCGCGAATGGATAGTTCCAACGTTGGAAAGCTGTATGCCATATTCAAATTCGAAAGCGAGAAACTTTTAACCATAATTAAGCTCCCTGCCTGACCTTCTGTCTAACTGGGTGTCCACTGATTCATTGAAGCGCCAGTCCAGTAGTGATTGGTAAGCGGTTTTTTGGACCTCTATTTAATGGGTTATTCAGGCAACTAATTTTGAATGGTTTCGTTTGGGACTACTTTTCCCATTCAGTGGAGTATTTAAACTGACATTTTAGAAATTCTGCCAAAATTACATTTCGAATTTAAAGCTTATGTCCATTCATCGCTGCAATTCATGTACGTGTGCACACAGTGACTACATAGTCAATAGGTTGGGGCCCATTCCACTTGTCCACATTAATATAAACTTCATTAATTTACAGTTGCAAATTATTTTATTATCACAGCTTTGCTCACACATAATTTTCTGCGAGTTAATATGAGGATTACATGTGCGACTACATATAATCGCATGTTTGCAGGGAATAAGGGCTGGGGATGGTAAAATTTATGATGTCCTCTAGTTATTTTTTTTTCACTCATGAATTACAGTCGCCCGGGGAAACGCAAACATATGCAAAACAGTAACTCGGTTAGGTAGAGTTTTTGTTTTTGTTTTTTAAAAGCGAAATGAGCGCTCTTTGATGATAACAAAGGACTAAGTTTCAGTTAATGGAAATCATAAATATTACGTACTTGCAAACAAGATGTTCTAGCCAAAGGATTGGTTTTTTTTTTTTTTTAAGAAATAGATATATGTATTTGAATTATGTATTCTTGGCTGATGCAGATCTTCTAGAAAACACAATGAGGCGTGATAGAAGTGAGTATTACACACTAAGCGAATGGACACCAACGTTCCGGTGCGAAGACTTTTTTTGACTTTACTTTGACTTTATTTGATGTACAGTGACAATCTTCGATTTCAACCCTGAGGGACAACGTAGCAGACGAAAATCTCGGTAAGGGTAATGGTAGGTTGGCTCAACCAACTTGGAGTGCGCCAACGGAAGCAGTTAGCCAAAGATCGCGGTAACTGGAGAGTAGTATTAGTGTAGGCCTAGGTCCACGTCTGATTGTGGTGCCACCTAAGTAAGTCAGTAGCTACTGAAATCTCCTAACACCAACAAAAAAATTGTTTCGAACTGCTATTAGATAATTTTTCCGGGAGTTCTTTTTTACGAAGATACACATATACGATTGTCAGGCATCTTTTCAACAAGATTTTCTGACAATATCGCAGTTATTTCTCAATTGATATTAAGCGACCTAAGTTTAAGGTTTAATTTAGTAGACGGCACAATGAATTTCATTTTATCTACAACTTCATGGATCGTATTTCTCAGGTGTTCTCATAGCGATCTTGCCAATTTATTTTGAAAAGTATGTAAAGTGTTCTGAATCTTTTTGTAATATCACAGTTGCTTCTTCTGTCGTGGTACCAGCAGCTACAATGACAATGTCATCAGCAGACGTGGTTAAGATGTTTTTTTTTTTTGTAGAAAAAATAACAGGTACAAGTCATACACACTTTTACTTCTCAATGCGCGTAGTTGACACAAAAGAGTTCATTTTCGACATCCGATTGTAGTATTTGAAATCGTGGCAAAGCTTGTCTTCATTGGTCTTTAATTTCTACATGAAACAGCTCATCAAACGTGTTTTCAAAACGAAGACAGCATTTTAATTTATGCAAAATTCCATGATTTTTTTTTCGAGGATTAAAAGTTTGCTTCGAAGTCTGACGACGTGGTGATCAGGTATCCCTCATTTTTCTTCTATATTTGGTTGTAAGTTATACAGCTGTTTGAGTACTATTCTCCTCGACTTAGAGCTTCGACAAGCATGCCAACGTCGATGGACTGTTCCAATAAATTCCCCCTTAAGTCTCTGTTACCATCTTATCTAGCAAAGAAAAGTGTTAAGAACTTCATTTAGCTTATTTAAAGATAAATGTCCGCCATTCGTACCTACAGTCACATTACAGACAAAAGTTCACAATATGTTCATTTCCAGTCCAGCGCTGCAATTTACAAAAGGGGACAAAACTCCGTCCTGTGGTGATCCGTACCACTCAAACCTACGAGCTGCCGGAATTGTCGGCTTTTTTTTTTAAATAAAACTTCCTTTGCCTCAAACGTTCATAGTCCCCACAATATTTTAAATTAACAAGTCATAAAATCTCTTACACTTCGTCATATGCTCCCACTAGTAGGGAGAAGGCTACGCAGATTCATGTGGTATCACAAGGGACCTTTATAATGGACAGCCACTTCAACCTAAGCTACCAACTTACTCCTAAACAGCTGCCAAATCAATCGTCTTTGCTTACCTGAAAGTAAACAAGAAGAAAACTTGTTTATTAAATTTAGAACCACACATGACAAGTTACGGTTACACATCTGTCAAAACAAACAAACTAGTCCGTAGCACAATAAATTCCCATTAAATTCTTCTTCGCAAACTTAAAAAGTTTTAAAACAAAAGGAGCTGTGAAAAAAAGAACCTGTTCTCTGTTGCACTTTGTGCGACATACTTAAGTGTCAGAAAAACTTCTATTATTCTCTTGTGTGTGAGGAGGACTTGCTTTACAACAACAGCAAACACACTGAAGGCAAATCCGAGATTTAAGGGAAGGTTATTGCCCTAATGCCGTGAGGAACAAAACCGTCACATTAGTTCACTGAAATGAAATCTCCAAGGAACGGCAAAAATACTCGACACGAGAACAGAAGGGAAAACACCATCCTTCGAAACTTGATTTGAATATATTATCCGCTTTGCATGCAAAAGGGACGAAGAACAAAAGGAGAATTCACCACCCACGGGGGTTGGGGAGTTGGCGCGGCATCTGATAGAAGACAACGCAAAGGGGAAACAGTTTTTAACACAATATCCCTTTGGTGACAACATGCCACAGTTGTTTCACTCAGAACTTTGGAACTCAGTCGTGTCAGTGTTACTCGCTGGTTCTCCTTTCGCATTCGTATTCGCGAGGAAACTTTTCGCAAACGAAAAACAATATAAACAAACAAAGTGTCCCAAAGAATTCGCTTCGCGAATATTTAAGCATATGCAAAGTGATATTTGCTTTAGTTTCTGACTGACATTTTAACAAGAGTAATTTCATTTTATTGTTTAGTCCTTTTTCGTTTTTTTTCCGCCCATGTCGATGGTTCTTAAAATCGACCAGCTTAGTTGTTGATGCCGAAGATGTCATTGTCCGCATAGTGTTAGCTTGCCAGAGGACTATATATGTATAAATCCAAAGTTGTGCTGTTCTTTTGTTGTTTTTCTTTTTCTTTTCTTTTTTTGGATTGCACAATTTTCCTTAATTTTTTTTTTTGGGGCATAGTGCAATATTTGCTCTATAACTACAAAACACCGAGTGCTGGATGCACAAGGACTTGGATAAACTTTTTGGCCAGATCAATGAGAAAGGAATGCTGGCTGAGGCTGGTCTGCCAAAGGATGTGGGAGATACATGTATTTTTAAGACGGTTGTAATGCTATAGAGAAAATTCCCTCCGAGCGCATTGTTGTACGAGTATGTGTCTGAAGAAGGAGGAGAGCACAACTCGTGTGTGTTTTGCCGAAGGAAGATGTTTAAGGATGAATTTAAAACACCAAGTTGAATAGACCTGCAGGGTCTTGGCCATCGAAATGATAGCAATGAGCCAACAAACGACGATTACGATACATGAAATATCGACCTGAGCTGTCTTCTGAAGAAATGATATCATAATTGAAATGTGTTGCACTAGTTCATGTATCGGTTTACAGGGTTGGACATATATATCGAAGTGGGTTACGAAGTTGAGGCAGACAGATGAATGGCAGTTGCCCGCTTCGGGCTATTTAAACTGACATAAATCAATTGAACTAAAAGTTGTTTGGCATGCCGTTCAATATGCATTTCCGACAGCTGGAGCAAGGGAGTGCAATGAACATAACAGTCGAAACCACAGCAATCAATTTGCAGCCTTACAAATGCCTGTGGAGCTAACTAGTGAGTGTTATAGCAACTTGACAGCAGACAAGTTGAGCGTTATTAGATGCATCTGGGCTAGAGCGATACATAAGCCGCAATTTCCTTCAACAGATCGAGGAAACAGGAGGAAAGTGTTACGAGGGCATTGGGGTCCTTTATAGAAGTTGGAGGTCTGAACAACACCAAATAATACAGGTCTCTCCTAAGTTTGTTTGTTCGCAAGCGTTCAAAAGTGGGATAAGCTCGTCCAGCTAATTATATTTATCGCAGTTGTGGAGCTCAAAACTGGGGAATGCATCTTTGATTGTGATATACAAACACGACTTTTGTATTTCTGGCAAATTGCTTCCAAGGAATGGTAAGCTTATGCTGTTCACAAAAGGAGAGGCGTCTCAGCTACCTATTTTATGGAATAGTAGGAATTTTAACAGAAAGTTCAAGGACTCGACTTTAGAAACATAGATGAAACTGTAGGGAATTTAAAGCGCGTGCTGCGGATATTCCAAGATATATTCGCAAGACAAAAATACCACCGGGAAAAGCGTCGGCTAATGTTTAAAAATTAATTCCTAAAAATTATCCCACCATTTTGCAGCAACAATTTAAAGGAACTGCTCCGCAAAAGAAGAGAAAACTATACTTATACTTCTTCTGGCTTTCTTGATTCAAACTATAGTTTTGCTGACCTAAAAAGAGATAGCCTCTCAAGCAGAACTCAGGAGGCATACCTCCCTTCTACTGTAAGAATATTTGGGTACCAATAATACTCTTTCTTAGCCAATTTATGTTACATCCGGGGTCCCTCAGGGTAGCCATCTCGGTCCACTACTCTTTCTATTATTTGTCAATGACATTCCCGACATAATTTTAAACTCAAAATTGTTTGATGTATGCTGAGGCTGACGACTTAAAAGATTTTCGTTGTATAAACTCTAAGCAGGATTGCATCCTATTACAAGAAGATCTTGATAGATTATGAAATTGGTGTAGGATTAACATCTGAATACTTCCAATTGTCAAACTTTAACTTTCTGTGTCGTACATCAGTTAATTTTATATATAAAATTGACCATATGACATTATCCTTCATAGCCTTTAAAAAATATCTTGGTGCAATTTTTGACCAAAAACTAAACTTCTTGAATCGATTTTTTAGTCGCTAAAGGCAATTCAATGCTAGGTTTTATCTTACGTAATTCTAAAGACTTTTCAGATCCTCACACTTTGAAATGTTTATTTTTTGCGTTTGTTAGGTCTACCTTAGAGTACTGCAATACGATATGGAATCCTTCTTATGCAATTAACTCTTTTAGAATAGAGAAAATCCAAAAACTAACTCTGTTTGATGAAATTCTTACGAAGAATATGTTCGCCTACTAGTATAACCGACCACCTTTCAAAGCAAAACACTCTGTATAATAGTCCACAATCGTCCTGCAATAAAGCACGTACCCTGCAAACACATGAACTGAGCTCTGCTCCCTGAACATAATCTCAACAGCATTTTTACCAGCCTGCTTAGTATGTAACTGGCTCCACAAAACGAAAGGAAGACCACCCGTCCGTCTGTATTTCATCCCTCACAGTGTCCAGAATTTGAATTCTTCTCTGCGAAAGCTGATATTCACCCAGGAAATATTTTTGTTATTAAAAATACCTGCAGGAACAGGACATGTTTGAAAATATTTTCAAATATACGAGTTTCTACCTTTCCCCATTATATTTTTGTATTTCCCCCCGCCTCTATGTCGTTCCATTGCTGCAGATCCATTTAATCCTTTGACAAATGAATGCACACACAATGTGAGCTTTTGTCGTTGTTTCCGAATGCAAACAACAAATCGATTCCAGCATGGCAAATGAACAAAATTTCCCAACAATAGTATATACCCGGCATACCCCAGCAAATCCTTACACACCAGTACTGCACTGCGCCTCTTTCCCTTCGCACCGTGCCCCACCAAATCAACAGACCATTTGCAAATGTGGAGCTCGTGTATACTGCTGCTGTAACTGCAGCAATTTTTGTATCGCTTATTCCGATGTCAAACCGAACAACAACGACAACGACGACGATGGCAACTTGTGCGTCTTCGCGGTGCGGCATACATTTTGTACTAAGTTGCCTCGGTATAGGGATTACTATCAAACGGATTAAGTGGATTACACCGTACCCCCTCTATCTCGACCCATTTAATGCTTTCCACTATACGGTGGGCGCATAGGTATGGAATGGCGGGTGAATAAGGAGCAACTAAACCGACGTCTTGCAGGAGTAAAATGTGCAACGTCTGGTGTTTGGTGCTCCCTCTTCGATTCCGTGTCGCATCTGCCAGACACCACGACTACTACATCAAGGGAAACGAATTAAAATTCCTCCTCCTCGTCCTACTTGCGCTTTGCTATTAATAACTAAACATGCGTGAAAGCCGGTTAAATCCTCCCGAAATCCTGCCACCTAAACTCTATTTTCTATTTACATAGTCCCGCCCACCTTTAAACGCAGCACTCATTCAAGTGCTCTCGTATCTCATCGTGATAAAAGAGCACAACTGGATGTGTTCGTATTTGCATAACAAATGACGCCGTATAGTGAAATATTTTCCTAGGAAATTAGAAATAATAGCGTTTTTGAGTTAAAATAGCACTCGGCACTCAAGGGGTGTGCATATTTGGCAAAGAACAAACAATGACTGCGATTGTTTGGTTCAGCTATGAGAGAAACATTTGAATCCAGCTATGAATGTAGTACGACTTTCGAATGAAGTTGCGAATTGAAAATATTTAACAAAACTAATTTTGCGTAATTAAAATGCCAGCGAGTAGGTGAAATGCACACGCTGTGCTCGGTGGAATATGAAGCGAGGTATGTGGATTGTTAGCTACAGAGTTTTAAAATAATTATTCGTAGCTATGATTAGCTGGCGGAAGTGGTGGGAACAAAAAAGTGCGGAAGTATCCAGTGCCCGGCAAACCTTTTTTCTATGTTGTTTTGTTTTGATTTGAAAGGGATATAGACTTACTTTTTAGGGGTGAGTAGTTTTCATGAGAGACGAACTGGGAATCAGTAGGTAGTCACATTTCAGAAAGTCCTGCTTCCATTTAAACCCACTTGCCTTGGGTGGATTATTTCAAGTTGACCGGTACGTAGTCCCAAATGGTTACTTTGTCTACAACCTACTTTACGAATGAGTTTCAATCAGATCCTGCTTTTAGAATGTCTTTGACGCATTGATTTCAAAGCCGATCTAGAGATGATGGCACAGAATGCTTATTGGCAAGCTTTATGAAGACGACGTCACAGTCGATCTTAAGATATCCAGCAAAAATTGACACGATCTTGTCAGTGAGGTTACGGACTGTAACAGACAAGAAGATCTGCTGATACACAGTTCATGTGCATTGGGTTCTTCGGCTCACATCATGTCCTCTTCAAAGGTTCTTAGTTTTGAGTAGAATTTCAACCCCCACTTCACTTATTTCTATATCATTTAGAAAACTTTTGCTTCGACAACACCTACTAATTCAATATCATGCGCCCCACGAAAAGTGGCTGCAACCCACTTGATATCAGATGGCAGAGATGAAGTACCTGCCCTCAAAAGTGGAGAAAAATGTACCAAACAATGTTTGCACTCTCCAACAATGGGACAACACAATCGCTCAAGAAACCAGACACCTGCTTCCAGAGGACAATCCCTTTTCCATTCACTAAAAATCAATCTAACCCAAAGTTCACCACTTCACTGTCTATCCGGTCAATGTGATTATTATTAAAACAATAAAGCACAGTTTGATGAACTTGTAACAGCAACGAACCATCGCATCGTTCCGTTTTCCTTTCCTTTTCGCCCTCTCGTCCGCTCAATGTCCCATTCAATTTCACTTGATTACATCGCAATCAATGGATATTGTACTTACACCCCTCAGTGACCTGAATTCTTTATCATTCGATGCATTCGGGGATTTTCGCTTTTTTTTTTTTTTTTTTTGTCAATCCCTTTCTAGTCCCCTTCGCGTCACCAAAAGACAAAAGGAGATCATTAAAACAAGCTCACCAACAAAAAGCTGGCAGAATCCAAAAAAGAATCGCCTGGACAAAGAAACCATCCTCTTCGTGCAATCCAATTGAAACTTTTCATTTTAATTGATTTCGAGCAACGCATCACCAACTGGCTATGCGAAATGCTCTCGACGAGAAACATTAATTCCACTCTCGGAAACAGTTCGATAAGGAAATCTGTTACTAGAGGCACCCCGCAAGGAGGGGTTATCTCTCCCCTCCTCTGGGTGCTGGTCATAGACGACATTCTTAAAGAATTAAACAATGCAGGTTTCAAAGTCATCGCATATGCTGACGACGTAGTCATCATTGTTCAAGGAAAATTCCTGAACACGATGAGTGAACTCATGGAAACAGCCCTCAATAGGCTTAGATTATGGGCCGAAGGGTGTGGACTACGAGTCAACCCGGAGAAAACCGAACTCGTACTATTTAGTACAAAATACAAGATACCACCCTTCAACCTGCCCAGACTTGATGGAGTGGAGCTCTCTCTCTCGGAGAGCGCAAAATATCTTGGCACGGTATTAGACAGGAAATTAAATTGGAAACTTAACGTACAGGAAAGAGTCCGCAAGGCTTATAATGCTCTCTTCATATGCAAGAGAACAGCAGGAAAGAAATGGGGCATGAAGCCGTCAATCTTATATTGGCTATACAAAATGGTAGTAAGACCCATAATTACATATGGGGCTCTTGTCTGGTGGAAAGCCACAAACAAGAAATATGTACGGGATATGTTGACCAGGGTACAAAGAACAGCCTGCATTGCCGTTACAGGTGCTTTACGTACCACACCAACGGCTGCACTGGAGGCGTTTATGAATCTTTTGCCACTGGACTTACAAATAAAATCAATTGCAGGAAATAGTGCGCTACGGCTCACTAACATTGGGCTCTTTAAGAACAGTAGGATAGGACATAGCAGTATTTTGAAGGAATCATTCTCCGAAATACCGGAAAAGGCGGATGAAGGTCTTGGTACACTAGATTTTGACACACCGTATGATGTGTTGTACCCTGACAGAGAGGATTGGTATAGGAACTTGGTGTCGAGGGTAAATGAGACCTCGATATATACTGACGGCTCCAAAACCAGTGAGGGCACAGGGTCTGGTGTATTCTCCAATGAACTGGACTTACATCTGGCCCTGAGACTTCCGGACACATGCAGTGTGTTCCAAGCGGAGATTCTGGCAGTACTCAAAGCTGCGGAGGTACTTGAGATGAGATCGATATCCAACAAGAATATCGCCATCTACATTGATAGTCAGGCTGCGCTTAAAGCGCTAGAGTCACATACCACTAAATCTGGACTAGTAAGGAATTGCCGCACAATGCTCAAGGCATTATGTTCGCAGAACCGTGTCAGATTATGTTGGGTACCTGGGCATTGTAACATTGAAGGTAATGAAAAGGCCGACGCTCTGGCCAAGGAAGGAGCTGAGCTCTCACCAATCAGCATGATTGAGGGTACAAGACCACCAATGGCCGTGGCTAGAAGGGTTGTTTCTGAAAAAACTTCCCAGTTAGCAGCCACAAGATGGTCACAACTAGATGGTCACAGGGTCTCAAAGGCACTGTGGCCCATTTTAAACCGGAGAAAGTCTGAAGAATTAATCAACTTCAGTAGAACCAAACTAAGGTTAACGGTAGGAATACTCTCTGGACATTGCCTTCTAAGGAAGCATGCCATGAGACTAGGACTAGCTAGCTCGGACATATGCAGGTATTGTGAGGACCTACAAGTCACGGAAGACATCTTCCACATTTTATGTGAGTGTCAAGCAATCGCTCGGAGTAGAAGGAAGCACCTTGGCAGGTACTTCTTTAATCACTTAGAGGAGGTTGGTTCCTCAAGCAATATTGGGACCATTATTAAATTCTGCAGGGAAATTAATTGTTTGGGCGATTTGGTTTAGGTCTTTAACCGTAACGGTTCCCTGGGGATGGCGATGGGCCCACTATGGTGCCTGGTCTTTTTGTGATGAACTCACAACCCCACTCAACCTAACCTAACCTAACCTAACGAGGAAACGAATGCAAAGGGGGGCCCACAAAAAAAAATTGCAAAGGAAATCGTTGAATACCCACCCAGAAGATCACCTCAAAAATTTGGTTAACCCAACGGAATTACCAACGCTAAAAAAAATACCAAGCAAGACCTTTCACCCCCTTTCGATGCACACACACATTCCAGCAACCGCCACACTATCACGATTTAATTCATTTTTAATCATGAACCCAAACAAACTGCGAATTGGAATCGATTTTTGATTGTTATACTAACAAATTAAAAAAAATACCGGGCAAGCGGATAAAGTGGGTAACACCAAACCAATCGACTGGTGGTGGTCCGTGCAAGTTCCATTTAAAAAATAAATATATATAATTTCTGCCTCGATGAACGAGCATAATAATTTGTTTATCGATAAAATTGATTATGAAAGAGTTTAAATAGTTTTGTTCGGCCATATACCGCATATCTGCGTCAGCTTAAAATCAAACAATCCCACATGTACACGCGTGTTGAGTCATGGAAATGCAAAACTGCAGTTGACAGGATTGAATATAAAAGGGAGACGTGCAAATGGGAAAATTACATATTTGAACAATTTTATGAGTTCTAACAATTACAGTGGATAAATGACAATGGGCCCACAGGAAGCGACGGTAGCTTTGGTCAGGGGTCCAATTACCGGATCCGTGAGCGACGGCGACCAGTAACTGAACTTTGTGGATTTTATAATGTAAAACAATAACAATGCAACAACAAATTCAGTGACGTATTACAGGATCACGGATGAGGTAATGAGCCCCAAGCTGTGCTGAAGTACATTTTTTTTTGCATTTTTCCGTTCAGGAGTTTGTTTTGAGTATCTACATTCTAAAAAAAACACAGTGGAGTACAAATGGCGCCACTTAAGAAACTCACTTCCACAGTCTGATTGCAATAGATTCAGCATACGGGAAATGCAAATGTTTCACCAGACGACAAGTTTAACTCCCAAGAACGAGTTCAAAATCACTGCCGAAGAGGAACGAGATATTTCCGGACCTATAGACGGATTCAGAACAACTACCGGTGACATAGGCGAAATCAGTTCAAACCTACGCATATTTCGGAAACGTACTCGTACATGGGTTCTGATTATTTCGAAAAGTTGTTTGTGTTAGGAACCTCTCTTGTTCTCGATCAAATGTTACAAAGTCTGACCATAAGAAAGTCCAAGTTCATAATAAAGGTTCATGAAAAAAGCCCTACAGCCAACTTTCATAATAAAGGTCTACGGAAAAAGACTTTTAGGTGACTGCCTTCTAAAGAACCGACTTCTTCGGACGAGATATTGCAAGGATAAAGATAAACAGACTTCGAATATACATACCCAACTCCAAGCAGCGGTTGAAGGTTGGATTTATAATTATAATTAAAACCCAACCGAAAGAGACATTAAAGCCCACAAAAAAGAAATACAAAAAAGAAATAAGGCCCGTGGGAGTGGGTGTTATTTCTTTATTTTTCGGGTTGAAATAAGAACCAAGGACTTTAAAACCATGGGGATTATTTTACTGCACCCTTTCTTCTTGTTGATTTTACCAGAAGCTCATTTTTTACCGCTGCTATCAATATAGATCTGACTTATATTGACATCTTCTGTATCACCACAGCTTGCAAACCTCTTAGTAGATCAACAAATTTGTAATTTTAGAATTGTCTTACCTCGCCCCCTAATTGTTGTTCTGCACACTTTTTCTTTAAAATGTAATCTTCTGAACACATTTTGCTTTGATGTTAAGTGTGTGACGCAGTGGTCCCAGACTTTGAAGACTGTTTTCTATTTTTTTTTTTTAAGCAAACGCATTAGTTAGCATTTTTTCCGTTCCGTTCGGGTAAAATTTGCTTTATTTTGATATGAACAATTTGAACAATTTGTGTAGTGTAACCTTTAATTCTGAGTTAACTTTGATGTTTGTAATGAAAATACGTTTTAATTGTACCTACTTTTAAGCAGTTTCAGTTTCACAGAGATTTTCGAATTTTTTTCATTTTTTTAGGCTTGTCCCTCGATTCCCCTATTTCCATTACAAAAGCAAGACAATTGGCGCTTTTCACCTTAATCAGGGACCACTTGGAATGTTTCTGTCAAGTGTCAAAATCTCCGTGGTTTTGCGAAAAAAAAATCTACAATTTGGGCAGTTAGTAAGTAGCTTAGTTTTTTACCGACAAGATTTATTGTGCAATTAATTTTTACCTCTTAAAACAACACAACACAAGTGTCCCCATTTTGTTTTCAACTTATTTCGATGAGAATTAGTGCGGTCCTAAGGTAGGTTTGCAAGAGCCCAATTGTACTATGCCAATTGTTTTCCAATGTTAGCCTTTCTAGGCGACCAACGAGCTTCGAAAAACACATACCGCGATACTAAAAATTAATAATATTTCGTTTTTATATGAGTTTTTAATTTTTTGGAACGAATGGAAGGGATCTACAATTTTATGACGATTCCAAACGGCGGATTGAGAAGCTCTTTCAAGACAGTTATACTCTCGGATTTTTGTGAGACGTTCGCGAGAGGTGGCACAGTGAAAAAACCCTGAGTTGGAATTTGTGTTTTGCGGGATTCGAACCTTGGACCCCTTGCTTAGTAGTCCAACACACTAACCACTAATACTAATACTAATAAATAGTAATTTTTAGTGTCCAGGCAGTTTTTTTTTTTAACTTTTTCACAAAATTGCATATTGTAACCTACAAAATAATTAGTATGAAGGCTAGAAATGAGGCCCATAGAGTTTGTCCGTCTTTTGAATTTGTTATTAAAATTTTCACTTTCATTGGCTGATTATCGGAATCCTCTACAGGCAACAGCCTTCACGTAGACCTGAAAGTCCTCACGTCATCAGCAAACAAATTAAAATTACGAATCTAAACATGGAAAGGATATCAAACCGTGATTCGATTGCACATCAGAAATAATAATTTGACCAGTATCTCTAATATCGACGATACTAGTACAAACTGCTCGGTCTCTTTTCCATACGTAGAAACTACCCCAATAACAAATATTCCTCGATCAGGAATTGGTTCTCTCAATCCATTCGAATTTTCATCCTTAACCAAAGGGGAATCACGTTTTCGCACTTTCCCGTTTGGTTTTAGGCATCACACGCGGCACCACCGCGCACGTACCCACTCACAACACTGTTTGATGGTCGATGGAATTGGAATTGCACTCTTCAGCACTTGTGCTGGCAAAACTAACACCGTCCCTAACTGAGTGATGGAGGCAGCACGAGTCCACTAACAAAGATTGATATGCAACACCAGAGCATCAGGATTGCATTTATCCATATGCCGCCATCAGGCATGAAGCGTGGGTGCTTCGAGGTCCTGTCAACTCCGTGATGGGATATAAATAAATTTGCAAAGCGTTAATAGAAGCACACTGCAAACTTGGAGTGCTGTAAATATTTTACTTTTTCCTAGTCCGCAAATATGTTACCCGGCAGTGACCGGCGGACATTTACAACCAACCGTCTCCATAACGGACGAAGGGGTGTTTTCAAAAAATGGAGATAAATAAAAATATACAGGGATAAGATTACTCAACACGACAGCTTTACGATATGTATCCTTTTTTGTTGCGAAAATTGTATTATCGAGGACTTTGCGTAAGTCACAAACCCATCTAAGCTTATAATAATGACAAAAGGATTCCTAATGTTTCTGACACACAGTCGAAAGGAGACGTTCATCCGGGTGGGGGCGAAATCCGATTGTGCGACTCACAAAAGATTCCTTAGAGGGATACTAATACAATTATACAATTATATCATTTCTGTTAATTAGATAAAGCACTGTGGGTGTGCAGTTGGTTGAGTGTCATGGGAACGTTGAATTTGTGATGGTTTGAGATTAAAAAGGTCGACAACTGTATGTAAAATTCCACTAGTTATACAAAACGGTGGCAACGGCGGCAGGTGCATTTAAAATGTCGTGTAAAATGTAATTGACCCTTTCGTTGATGGTTTTCTTAATTTAATTTTTGTGGTGCATCTGTGATTTAAAAATCCTAGATCAAATCGTGTCCAAGGAGGATTTTCGATTTAATTAAATCGGCTCCTCCCTGCACAGTTCACGAAATTTGATTGCCCCAAAAATAATTTGTATATCCCAATTTTCAAGAATTTTCGAGGTTCGAACAAAAATATTCCAAGTGAGGAAACTTCTTTTTCTCCTTTCTTCAAGTTTACAAGGCGCCCTCTCATCCATGAGATTTCCATGGAATCTGGATTTCAAAATACTCTGCACTCATCATCCGCCCACATTAAAATTTAAGTGACTTCGTTGCCGAGAAGTGTACTTACAGAACTTTTTGAGATTTTCTCTGTGCAAACTTTACGGTTTATCAAAAATGTTCCTTATAATCCGAAAGTATTTTCAAAACTTTCTACATCCATACGGAAACTAACCGCGTTCTCTGTTCATGCAAGGAGCCAGCTCGCAGTAATTTCGTTTCGTAGTGATAATTAAAAATAAAGAAGAAGAAAATGTTAATTACATGTGCAAGAGGGGTCCTGCAATTATCCTGACAGCGACAGAGCAGAGGGAACAAAAGTATTTTAAGCTAATTAAATGGTGAATCAGAGCGCAGAGCAGAACACGAAGATAATGCCTGACTAAGGGGTTGTCTCGCCCAATAGCAAGGACATGCACATGGAATTATTATGAAAACATGTTTTTTTTCGCAGATACGAGTATGACAGGAATCCAATAAAAATTCCAATGGCATCCTTGGGCGGCTACAACGGCGACCCCATTCCATGGGCAATGTGATATAGAGACAGGAGAATGGAATTTCCTTTTAGTCCTGCAGCTCGTTATCTGCGCCCGTGGCATCTTCAAAGTTCACATACATGACTGGAGGGAATCTGGCTCTAGAGCGAACGACAGCCAGGTAAGTGTGGGTATCTGCTGTCTTTTTTTGCGATTTTTTCTTTTTGTTTTCCGTTTGAGATAGAAACGAAAGAAAATTTTCCATTTAATGGGTGAAGGAAGAGGACACAGTACAGACAGATAAAAGCCAACCCAACAACATCACGTTCCTTTGGCCAACATTTTCATGATAAGAGGTGCACCATTTGTCGAATATGACTTTCATCCATTCATGGTTGTTTGTTTGCCAGCCAAGGATACAAATCCCATAGCAGTTCGTTGTCTTCTTCTATAGTGTAAACCAATACCTTAACTGTTGACGGTTCATTTTTCATGTATGCGCTTTGGTTGGATATACAGTTCTACGTGATTGTGCTTTGCAAGTTTCATTCGCATTGACGGGGGTGCATTGCCAACACGCAACAAGTCCTGTGTGCGCCTTTTCATTTCGCCCCAGAGGTCATTGCGATGCAAGTGTAACGGCCTTTATTAAAAATTAATAACTCGAATCCTTCATCCCTTCTCATTTTGCTGTTTGAATGCAACTACACGCCTGGAGGACATCGTTTTGTGTGTTCTTTTGTGTAAACGGGGTACACAAAGTATAAAAATCAACATCAACAAGTCGTCGCGTGCGAAGCTAAAAGTTGAACGCCATCAGGCATCAACAAACGGCGACGAGTCTAGACAAGGATGGGTCCTTTAGTTTTAGTTTTCTTTTTTCCTTGCTTATGATGGGGTTGCCACGATTGCTTTCTTCGTCTTGAGTAGTGCATCTGATTCTTGCTTTTGTTTTGCCCTGAAAGCGAACAGACTTCCCCACAAAGACTTTTGCTGCTGCTACAGCTCCCCGGGTATATTGCTCTGCTCAGCATCTTGACAGAGGTTGTTTCGATGGTTAGTTGTCATAGTTCGGCTTTTGTTTTTTCACCATCAGCAGCGCGCAGCCACCCGCTGTCACAATGGAACGGTGGGGAAATTTAATTCAGCGCTTTTTTTCTATTCCTCCGAAGTAGGGTGGTTGAAACAAATGACTGGATTAGGGGAGACATTGCATCAGGCGGTGATTAAATAGTTTTCAAATGAGAGGAGCAGAGCGGTGATAATTGGGAATCCTTCCAGTTGTTTTGAGTCGAAACGCCTGAAGTCACCGAGGGCGATAACAATGGATCTTCTAGGTCAGAAGGAGGTTCGTTGTATTTACAGGAAGTCGAGCCTTTGAGGAAAACGATTAGATAAAGAATTTATGGACACTTTCTCATGTTACATCGAACTTATAAACTTTCAACATTGCACCGACATGTGTTACTTATGCACTGATGTAAAGTATAGTCCTCTTAAGATAAATGTCGGCTTTCCTTATTGGCAACGTAAAATACTTTCAAAAATGATGTTGTTGCAATTTTCAAGTGCAAAGCCATGGGTTCTGCATTTGTTGCCTGCCTTGTAGCCATTTGTAATCGCTCAAAATGTCACACGAGCACGCTGACCGATAACGAAATTTTTAAGATGTCATTTACCACTGAAAATCGTTTCCGAACGATGTATTACAATAGGAGGTGAAGAAGCTAGAGAAACAACTCCTCAAAAAAGAAGAGTGAACTTAGAAAAAGAGGACGGCCGTAAGAGATACCGGGAATCACAAGTAATCACAATTTATGTATACTAAGCAATATCATTCACAAATTTGGTACGAAGCCACCGTTGATAAACATCTTTTAGTTATAAAATTAACGATTTTGACAACACATTGGTCCACAACAATGTCTTTAGAAAAGACCAATGTCACCAATTACGTACAAATATGAATGAAAAAAAAAACGAAAACCACTTTCGCATTTTAAAATAACGAAAACCATTTTTGCATTTATAAAACAACAAAAACGACTTCCGCTTAAAAAAAAACAGGCATTTAAAAAAAACGAAAGAAATCACGCGAAAACGAAAACATTCTTTGTACTTCGTATGATTTATTTGGTTTTATTTTTCGGCATCATTTGAGCAGCAGTATAGTTTTGATTGTATAGTTGCAGGATCGTTTTCATAGTTCACGCAGCTTTGGCATTTGATAGCACCTACATAAATGGAGCCGTCCTACACAAATGGGAATTATATTGACATACAGTTGTTATGTAGTACATAAGGCTGACCTTTGCTGTTCCTAGAACTTTTATTTTTTACTTTTAAGACCTTATTCCTTTATTGCGTGTAAAAGCAGCAATTTTTCGTGACAAGGACAAGGTTAAATAAAACCGACACGTCAATGAAGACAAATGACCTTTCGTTTTTGTGCTTTCGAATAAACGAATGTGTACATTTCCGTGCTCGAAACTGAGACCCTCTCGCTACGGAGTCTGTAACACTATAGCCAATCACTCGAAACGTACCAATTTCACAAGTTTACAATGCCCAACAATACTTCCCAGAGCAAAGAAGCTTCATTCGCACCTACTAACAAGTGCTCCTTTTACGAACTATTGAATACTCTCAGCTATAAAGGAATCTCCAATATTTAGCGCTCGTTTCACCCCTTTAAAGTTCCCCCCGGTACCATATGATCGATTTTTTAAAATCAATTAATCCCAACCCCATATAAGGATAAGATACTAACAATACACTTGCTAAAGATACAACTCTTTTCGACTGCAAGGATTCTAATTACATAATACACTCCTTTGGATGTATCTCCCTGCTGCCAAAGTTCCATGCTGTTCCCCTGTTGCCCTGAACGATTTATATTTATGTCTTGCACACACACTTAAAAAACTTGAAATGGCAAATCAAATATATTCTCCTGCACTAAATTTAGTTGTGCATCAAACAAATATACAGATGAAATATGCAAAATGTAGAACGCACCAAGCCAAGTTTGTAGTTTAGAACAAAACATACATCAATGGCCACTGCCTGGCTCTGCGTATACATATCTCTTGAAGGAGTAAACTCATTGTGTGGGGTTGAAAGTTGAAACTCAACAGTGTTTCGCTGGTCCGCCTCCTTCTGCTCTGCCCCTTGGGTGGATGTGCTTGTGCATGTCTAGAACTTTTAATTATCCTTTGGTGAATTGTTTGTGTCAACACTTAATTGGCTTTTGAGTTAGCACACGTATACCAGTGTAGTGTATGCGATGCGGTGCGCTGCTACTATCCACTCCTATTGAGGGCGAGTGGTTGGGGTTGGCTATTGGCTAACTAGTAAGGTACAATGGAAATTATGATTCCGTGTGGTATACACACAAAACTCTTGAGTTAAGCTTTACGACTTGGCTTTTTGAAATTTAATGCATTTTATCTCCTGACACTTAAGCGCTGACTGAAACTAATCACATAATGAAGCCATTAAAAGTTACCCCACAATATACTAAGTGGACACTTTAATGGGCGGAGGGTTTGGCATCCAATTTCAGGGATTGTCTTGCGATTCAACAATAATCGTAAAGTTGACGCTTTCTTCAATGTTGTGCCGAGGGTGGGCCGTAAGGGGGCACAAAGCGAGACCGAAAAGTTACTTAAAACCCAATTTCCTTTAAACAATTATACGAATTTAATGCACACCCCTTGGCATGACAGCCGAGTTTGTTATTTACTGTTCTGAGTCCACAGCATCGGCAAACATAACGTTCGCATGTGGCACACAGATGTCCACCGAATCGAAATGTAATTTCTTTGGAATAGTGTCTAGGCTTTGGACAGAGTACTGGATTGCCAAGGACCATACGTACCCAACACGACTGTGCGAGCTAGTGAACAGGAATATTGAAATCCCCAAACCACCAGTGAACATCTGTTGTACAACGACGACGGCGGGCCGGAGGAGGAATCCTATACTCATGAATGGAACCTACGATCGCGATGAATACAACTGGGCGGAGAATGACAGAACAAAGGATATGCCACGTCTTTTCAATCATAAGCAATCATCAGCAATAGCATCCACATTCATGTCACAGTGTCGTCGTCGTCGGCCTCCTTATCAACGTACCCACATCATTGTTCTTGGCGTCATTCAACCAACCATGCCAACCAACATTCGTAGTTCATTCCACCGTCGTCGTCGTCCATTTTGCATTTAATGTGATTCAATGGATCGTCTGTTCATCACTTGAATCTGTTTCGATTAAGAGATTTTCATTTCTATATCTCTGTCGCTGCCTTCGTCTCTGTCTGTGGGCCATCATCGGAGTGGGGTTGCTTACGTTAGCGCAACCACCAACTTCACAGGAGCAGCAGCAACATCATCTGTTACATGGAAGTCGACACGTTCTCCACAATCCAACCGAGCGACCGACGAAACCAACCAAAGGATTTACTTGAATGGTCCATTCACAAGCTAATGCGTTTCAGCGTGTACTCGACTCTGTCTCTATCTGCCGTTTTCTCTCTCGCCTTGTATATATATACCCGTAGTTGCTCTACTAGAGCATAGTTGAAATCAACGAACCGAGAAAACGGATTTGGAGTTGGTCTTTCTACCTAAGCCCTCATCGTTTGGCCAATTTTGTGGCGAATGTTGGATGGTAATAATAAAGTCATCGCAAGTCCCAGTCATATCCTTTCTATGATGTAAGCTATCAATATTTATCCTTGTATCGAAACGGTCGACCCGGATTATTCTCCTTTCCACGCTCCACCTTCGGCTGCCTCAACCGTCCAGTCGTCCACCCATCCAACCACCCAACCATCATTCCCAGCTACTAATGGAAGATTGGATCAAGAGGATTTCTTTCCAAGTCGTTTCATATCCGCCGCACACACGCTAGTCACGAGTATGTGCGCCGCCAATGCACTGGTGATGGGGTCGTGCGAGCATAAATGAATATTACTGCTAGTCTAGCTATAGCTCCTTGCCGGAAACGACGCCTCGCGTAAAGGTTGAGCATTTTATTTAATGGCCTCCGTGGATGGCATGTAGTTTTCATATCCTTTGCTGGTTATGCTACTGAAAGGGTTCATATAATTTGGACCTAATGATAAAGCGGCGAAGACACTTAAAGAAGGTAATTCCAATTGCAGGTCGTCCAATGACAGGATCTATCATTTAGTAGCCGATTAACAGATCAATAGGATTTTAGATGACAATAAGGCACGTATTTTGGCAGTTGATTGTTGTTTTCACAGGAAGTAGGTCCTGTCGATAAAACAAAGCATAGTTTCAAGATCGGAGGAATGACTCGGGCATAATCATTTTTAATTTCCGTAGATTTACACGATTGAAAATGTTAACATGGGAATGAAGAAAATTCGAAATTTAGAATCGAAAGTGAGAGTTTTGGATTTTTGAAGCAAGGACGAAAATATGTTCAAAATGTTGGCCCTTGCAAAGTTTAAATTTTTGACCAGGATTTGAAAATACATTTTACGCCCTAATTTAATTATGCTTATGCATTTTTTTTTTTAATTTTTTTCACCCTTTCCTTTTTTTAACATAAATTATACAATTTTTTTTTTTTTTTTTTTCAAAAACAATTTAAAACCGTAGCTCTCATAACGTTAAATTGTAGATTATCACTTAATTATAAGACAGCATGTCTTAATGTGAATGTGCACTTCTTAAATAAATAAAATAAATAAATAAATATAGAGAAAACAGTTAATTTTAACCCGGGCATAATATATTTGAGTTTGTGAATATGAAGAAAATTCTGAATTTATTCTTGAGCATGGAATATTTTAATTTCCGACTCATCTATGAAAATCAATACGAAATTTTTAACCACGCAAGGAAAGTTCAAATTTTGAGCTCAACACGAAGAAAATTCAAAATTTTGACAGGGACGTAAATTTTTTTTTTTTTTTTTGCTGGTATATTACAAATTTGAAATTTTTAAACAATAATATATAACATATTTGGAAATAAAAAATTTTTGTTTTTGAACCAAAGATGAGGAAAAATTTTTACCTCGGTATGAAGAAAATTTAAAATTTTGAATCGAAAACAAGAATTTTGAATTTTTGAGCCAACGACGAAAATATTTTCGAAATTTTGGCCCGCGCATGAAAAGTTTTAATTTTTGACCGGAACATGAAAATTGAAAACAAATTCCAAATTTAAGCACGGCATGAATGGAAATTTTTAATTTTTGTTTGGAATGGAAAATTTAAGTTTTTACCACATATGAATAAAATTCAAAATTTTGACTCGGAAATCACAAATTTTGAGTTTTCACCCAGATGTGAAAAAAGTCAAAGTTTTGAGGGAAGCTTAGAGTCCGGCTAATAAAGCTTTCACTGTATTTAGGCATGTTTCCTGAAGAGGTATGTCTTTTTTTCCCTGCTTTGGATCTTCTTTCAAAGTACAGTTTGAAAGATGGCAGATAGGTTCTAGTCTTTTAAGAAGAACCCCAAATGATCAAATGCTAGGAAGCTCACTTCCAATACTGCGCTAACCTATGAATGGCTCATTATCTTTTGAAATAGACAGAAGTCGACAAGTCTTCAATCTCTGTAAAATTTATGCCTCAGTCGATCATTAGCCATGTAACTCTATGTTACCGAAACACGTAGCGCTTGTATAAATTCAACTATTCTAAAAGTACTTGTCGCGTCTTCTTTTAGTAAACGGATTTTTGCCGCTTGGCCTGATTTCACTTGATTTTCATAATTTTCTAGGTCAGTTAACATTTTACCTCGCCCTGAATAAAACTAGTAGCTCATGTAAATTGTACCTGAAATTACATTCAATAAACCTCCTCTCTGTGTTTGTTCACTAAATCCGGCCTCTATTCGCTTACCTGAAAAGAAAGAGGGAAGGGAAAAATTAAATTAAGGCCTCTGCACTTTTTTTCACATCAATAAGGGAGATAAAAAGTAAATTTCAATTTCGCATAAAAAAAAATGCATGAAAACAATAAAAAATTTGCTTTGCTTTTCATAGAGCCAAGGATAGAGGAAGGCAAACAAAAAAAAACCCCATCGCACGATTTCAATTTAACTTATTTGATTTTCGGTTGCACCACAAAATACACCATTCCGTAGGGATGCATCTACCAAATAACGTCTCACACGGTCTCACAAACAGCGGCGGCATTCATCACCACTCTGCATGCATCTGACGGAAAAATACCTAAATTCGAGGAAAAAATGAGAATTCTCCGCTCCATAAGCACGACTACTATACCAGGGAAAGATATTGAATTACGACGACGGTGGATTGTTCACGCCTCAAGAGATAAAGGACGAGCGCACTGAAAGGAACACCGAACCAGAGTAGCACACACCATCCAGTCAAAAGAAGAATGCGAGCGAATTCTGGAGCAGGCAAAAGCTCATCATGGTAACAATGTATGGTGTCCCCCAGACCTCACCCCTAGTGAGCTGCTGATGCCACATTCAGGTGGTAATATATTATGGGACTTCAATTGAATTTTCAAATCTGATGCTCGTATACGATATGCACCCTTTAGCAGTATATTCATTTCGCTATTTCATGCAATTTGAAACATTGCCGCACGCCCACAACACCACCATCTATTCCGCCGATCCTTGGATGTAATTTTCTTTTCCAATATATTTGCCGTCACCTTTGCTCGAATGATAGTGTCTTTGGTGTTTGTCACTTATTTTGAGAACGTCTTTTCTGAGCTAGCAAGAGAGAAAGAGAGAGAAATACACTCTTCTGTTGCTCGCACACAAATTGAGGTGACAATGACAACATAAAAACGCAATAAATATGCGAGCGCAGCACAAAGAAATGAGGTATTTGTATGCAAACGAAGTGATGATCCTTGCACACGACCATAGACGATGCAGCGCAGTTTTCTAGGAGGTGCACAACCTAATCGAATTACTAAGTACAGGGTTTAAAAAACTCAAAGATGGCAATGGGAAGACGCTCTCCAAGCAGCCGTATGCGTGTAGTCCTGAGCCCGGATTGCATCTTGTTACCTATATCAAACGGATTACCATAATAGTAATAACGGCAACAACACTCATCTGCAATGTGTGTGCACTAAACGAAGATTAGGGATATAAAATGCACGTATGAATACCTGAGTATATGCTCTCCAAAATCGATATCCGCCGTGGTGGCGATGATGACGTTGTCGCAAGAAAGGATACGTAAAAAGGAGTTCATATTAGCCAAAGTCGCTGGGGCGTGAAGTGGAAAATTGTATACAAGGATAGACGGTTTTGTTTTCTAGTTTGTGTTCTGTATATAGTTTGAGCTCCTTTAGTTGGGAGCACGACGAGTCCTCGGGGATAGTTTATGAGATTAAAGTTTGCCAAACAAGTTGCATTAGTGTAATCTTTTGAACATTTAATTGCTTGTAGCAAATGGAAGGGAAGAGCGAGAGTGAATTTTGAGGATATCACGTAGGGACCGCGATCAGGTGTGGTTTAAAATTGCAGTGGGAAAAAATGGAATTCCGTGATTAAGGAGGTTTCGCCGTGCAAATACTGTGAGTGCGCTGAGGGTAGTAGTCGTTAGTCGCTCAATTACAGATGGTATACGGATAGAGCAACTTACATCTCGTGCCAAAAAGAATTAAATCACAGAAACGATACTGTGACTGATTGAATCAAATGCTGTATGGAAAGTTATTGATGTAGGTCATGTTGGGTGCAGCTATCTCAAAAAGCTGTCAGAAATCGTCCTTGCAGTTTACTCGCGGTCATAAAATACCGACTGCTCAATAATGAAGCTTAGTTCGATGCGAGGGAGTCTGCTATATCTAGACGTTAAAGTTACTGATTGAGTTGGAGCTACAAATTAGAAGGTTTTTCGCCTTGCCAATGAGTGATGATCTCCATATTGTGTTGACCATAGCCAAAGTCACACTTTACTCCACCATTTGTAAAAAATACATTTCCCAGAAATATAGTGCGATGCAGAAGCTTCCAAAAACCTAGCTGGTATCTATTTACGATTTGATATGTTTTGTAGAGATTCATTTTTAACCGATTTTTTTTTTTCAAGTATTTCCTCGACTTTTTTTCGACTTCGCTAGCGAGGTCAATGTTTATGGTTAAGAATTCTTTCATTGGCTGTCAAAACGGATTGCCTACACATTTTGCAGGCAAAAAAATCGCAAGTATATACAACATGGACAATAAGAGTGCATACTGTGTCCGAAACCGTCCAGTGGTTCTCGAATTTAGCGCCAATATACAGATGGACGCATTAAAATAAAGCAACAACAGCGCCACCTATCGGTTTTCATTCAAACTGATCTTTAAACACTACCCGCAGTAATAGGAACAATCTGTGAAATTTTCAGCGAAATCGATCGAGCAGTTTTGGAGTAGACCAGACACACGCGAACATTGACATTTATAATGTTTTTGGGACAGCAGAGCTAAAGCCTTTGATGGAGGCTTTAGGTCCGCGAAGCCTGCGCCTACGGAGGTGTACAATATTGCCTTTTTTATATTTAAAATATATATATAAAGATTAGGGCTAATGAAGAAGTGAAAAAAACCTCTTAACAAAGATGGACAACGTTGCAAGTACTTTACTATAATATTGCCAAATTTTCGTTCTAAAAAGACCCAGCGGATGCCAATTTAGCACTCAATTTTGGAAATATTCTTGATGATCCTCGGAGCAGAAAATTAACAAAAAATACAAGTTTCACCACTTACCAGGCACTTGTTGAAAAACCTCTTTTTGTTCTATGGCCTATTACCCTCAACGTATCAAGAAACTAATGGCGCACTTCCACCTACTTGGAGGCGACATGAGCATTAAGATACATTTCTTTCTTAGCCATTTAGACCGTTTTCCGAAAAGACCGAGTGAGTTAAAAGAGCACTCTTCCATTAGGAACATGAGTTTTCTTCTTTATATTGAAACATTCACCTCGTAGCGGAAAAACGTCCACGTCCATAGTTTACCATGCTTCTCACGTCTAACGTTAGACCCAATTTTCAAAATAAGATCGAGGCACAGCGACACTCTCTTTCATTAATATACTTTTTCCATTTATTAGCCAGTAATACATATCCTCGTCGCACTTCATACTCATACCCCAACCTAACCACCCCACAAAAAGGGCACAAAAGCAAGTCTTACTTAATTAAGTCCCCACTATTTGAAGCATGTCGCCTAGTGTGCGACCAACGGTGGACATATATACATTCAACCGATGCGATGTCCGTACTGATTTTCTACACGCCCATCACAGGGCAGCCAGTCATTCCCTCTTAATTGAAAATCACAGCCAATTAAAAGGAAAAACTAATTGTTTTGTCGACTTCTTAGCCAAAGTCAACGTCCTGTTTTATTAGCAAACATTCAAACAAACATCCCACACATACAGACACACAGCTCTGTGACTACTTTTCCACCACCAATGCAGGGTTTTCCATTTCTAGACGAATTGCGAAACGAAAACTTAAAAGTGGAACATAAACTTCTGCATTAAGATCCTTAACTCTATTGTTTTCCATCGAAATCAAGAGAAAAGGATTTATTTTAGCAACTCCAGCATTCCCTGCGGTGTCATTGAGTAGCAGCCACCGCCGCCGACAAAAAAAATAACACAAGTAGAAATTGCATTTACAGATGCTACTTCGGAGAGTCCAGAGAACTAAGTTACAGCAAAGAGAGACGGAACAACAAAACAGCACAAAAAGAAATCCTGAACAATTCCGGATCACCACTTTGGAGGAATTGTTTTTCCAGAAGGGAGGTGAAGTATCCTGCACCGGCAATAGTTGTGGCCATGCACGGGACGCGGGATCGCACAAGGAAGTCTGAGCTAGAAAAAAACTAGGCCACCACACCATTAGTAATTGCTTGAAACTGAGAAGTAGCCAGCACTCATTCACTCCTCAGACTCACTCTCGTGGAGTCCCATTTCACTTCATTTCTGGATAACCACAATCACTTTGGCAGAACTTTCTCCTGTTGGTTGGGGTCCCTGCCGTCAAAGAAACGCCAGCATTTACTTTAATTAAACGAAACGTGAGCGGGCATATGTTCTAAGAAGTTTTTTCTTCCTTCATCGTTCTCATTCCGTTTCATCCTTGAGCTGTGCTCGTGTGTTGCGGGTGTAGTAGCTAACAAAATTTGATTTGCTTTTGAGATACTATTATCTAGTTTTGATTACTTTTCGGGTGCGCCAAGGATACGGCCACCCGGCGTCTACCTAATGTTCGTGATTGCGGATTTAAAGTTTTTAATCAGTTTTGACATGAAATGAATGGGACTCGGTTTATTTAAATGAGGGAACTCGGATGCACCTTCAGCGTTTTAACTTGAATCGATTTTGGCCAAGGTCTGATGTGGGAAAACGTCCATTCATCATTTTCAGGATTTCAATGGAATTCAACAAATGGTTGTGATAACACAACACGAGCATACAGCTGCTAAGCTGATGTTACCTGCCAAGGATGTGTTTGGCTTTCACTACATTCTGTCCGCCACTCGTTAAACTTGAAAAATTACTCTGGACTCATCCATACCTATCCCTTTCATGGCAACATTTATTAATTACTGCTCCACTCCAGATGCATGGCTCGGTCCATCGAATGGGCCAAGTGGTGGCCACTTCACATGAGTCGGCGAGAAAAGTTGTCTTCCGTATCCGTCTACACCAGGCAAATGAAAACCCGAGAAAAGGGAATTTCTGATATATGGCTACTGAGTTAGGAAGGTTTGCTGTCGCTGTCGCCACTGTATGGGATCACATGTCAGAACCCGGTTATTCATTATGTATTCCCTTCATCATCTGGTGGCGGTTGGCTTTTTGGTGTTTCCAAAAACAAATTGCAAAGAATTTCTTGTTCGTCCTTTTCTGTGTATATATTTGTATACGTTTTGGGGTCATAAAATAAATTTTTGCCAAACATAAATTTCATTTCGCGGACCGGAAATGAAGCAAACCCCCAGCGGCAGTCGGGAATGGCCCACTGGAAAACTAGACTTGAATTAAAGCCCTTTGGAGGGAAAGGAGTTTTGTTTTGGCGCTGCTGGCCGGCAGACGGAATGACAGACCGGATCATAAATGTTTTTATTTTATATTCCGAGTCGGAGCTGTGTGTGGCAAATAAGGGACGATGGCACAGTATATGAGGATGTAACGTCCCTTGAAACAAATGACAGTCAAATATATTTTATTTATTCATTTTGTGAGTGGGTTATTTTTTTTTTTTCAGAAAAGGATTTTAATGGACATCAAATGCAGATGTGTGCTACTCTGTGCAAGGTTTCGGAGAGTATTGAATTTTGCTTCACAGTAAGTTATGTGTTTGTTTGGGTTAAGCTGCTTTGAGACTTTGGGACTAATCATTTGATTAAGCGGCGAGTAGACGGTTTTACTTTCACTTCGCATTTCGCTGGTTTAATAAGTATCAACTTCAGTTATCCAACTAGAGCCCTCAGACCCACTGTTGGTACATTGGTACCAGGAGGGCACCCGCCCTTGTATTTAAATGCGTTAAAGTGGCTTAAATAATTTTATCGTTAAGTGGGATATACACAGGGCCTGGAAGAAGTTGCCGAAGAAACTGCAAAATGGATAAGGAACCTTATGAACGTAACATTCAGCACGTCAGTATCAAAGATTCACCACCTAAATATGTTGAAATCATTAGCGAAAGTGGTTCACTGGATAATTGCTTTCTTCGGTTTTTTTGCCGTGCCTTTTACGGCGTTTGTATTTCTATTTATTTCAAAATCGCTTACAAAGTAAGACAAGAGTCATATTAATTTTCGAAAGCCTTTAAATTAATTTAAGAGTTTCAATTCAATTTAATTTTTAATATTTAACTATTTACATCATTGTATATTTATTAAAAAGAAGAAGGCGTTGTTTACAAATGATTTTAATAAAAAAAGGATTTAAAAATTGGTAGTTTCTGTTTACCGCATGTATTGTCACAAACATTAACAAAACACTGAATTGTTGTTTTACATATTTGTTCTTATTTTTCTGTTTTTTTTTTTTAACTGCTTCAAAGGCTTCAAAGCTTCAATACCACACTGACATGGTAAATGCTACCAACAAATAGATATTTTCCAATTCAAACCTCAAGAGCACGACCCGAACTTTTAAAGGTTTCCCTTCGACATCACTCTCTTCTGAGAAATTCAATTGACAATTTATAAAATAACCCACTGAATCGAAATTTACCGCAACAAGTGGCATCAACATCTCGACCAATGTCAAACTTGACACCTTCCTTGAAATGAATTTCATAATTAAATTCATGCAATATTTTCGAACGCCGCCTGCCTCAGATGACCACAAATGCCAGACAAAATGGCAATACATCAACTTCCAAGTGTCATCTCATATATATATACCCATCCAACATGTGAAAAGACCAACGAACAATAGTTTCTCAGTAGAAATTAATCCTTTTTGTATTATGTCACAGCTGGAATTTCCCATGCAGACCGAATGAAAGAAGAACAACTAAATTGTCACCAATGTATCCGCTTAACCTCCTACTCAAATCCCCACCCATCAGCAGGATAAAACGCTAAGCATTTTCTTTATCACAACACCAACCACATGCACAGCCCCAACTATTTGATTACAATAAATTATTTCACCCCGTATACGACTGCTTGGTCATTGAGTATTGCTTGGAAAATCTTTGAATATATCCCCAAAGGATTCCGTAGCAAGTCCCTTTTACATACAAATACTCATCGGTGTAGTCAGAATGGACTGTCTGTGTTTGGCTGTTGTTTGTCCCGAAAACTCCTTCCAAGGATTACTTCATAATGTACATAGTATCCCATATGCATTTGGCCAAAACAAGGACAAGGAAAGGTTTGATGATCATCATCGCACAGTATCGTAGTCTATTAATCTTGAAGCTGGTGCGGTTGTGGTTTGTCTAAGGATAAATGTGGCTTTCAGGAGAGTGTATACTTAAAATGTGAGAGATATTGTTGGGTTAGTGTTACAGTGATGTGAAATTAAAAGCCATCGATGTGAGCGGATGTTGGGTAAAATCTAAGATAATTAGGTTCTTCCTGTGGGAATTACTGATCCAGTTCATAGTTATGGGCGAGTTTAACGGCTCGTTAACAGAGCCGTTAGTTGCCGCAGTGATATGTTAATTAAACGTAGTGCGTTTTGTGTCGGAAAAGCAGGTTTTATATACGGAATCAATATATGTATTAATAGGCTGCGGGTTTTTTAGTCATATACCGATTAAGTTATTTCAAAAGAGAATTTTTATGAAATAATGCCCCAAAAGTCAAAATGAAATACGGGCCCAAATTGCAAAAATGCACCATTTTTTAAATATAAATAAGAACCCAATAAAATGAAATAAGGTCGCAAAAATAAATAAAATAATCCCCAAAATTGGGGTAAATTTTCACAATAAAGTTATGCCCCGTTTTAAAATGGAGATTAATTTAATGATTTCCAACAGTCGATTTTTTCAGTTATTCTAGTACTTCGTACATTAATGTAAAATGTAAGTCTTGCGATGAAAATGCTGGCTTATAGCTTACAATTTATATAAATCGCTTGATTTGTTCAGCTATTCTGCATGTCGCTAACAATAACTTAAAATGTAAGCCTCACGTTGAAAACCATCAGCGCTGGAAAAAGGTTTCAAATATTCTGTTAAGAAATATTTGTCAGATGTGTGTTTTTGATATGTGTTTTTTTTTTTTTTTTTTTTTTAAATAAAAACGAAATTGGTCCAAAATGGGGTCGTACTTCATTGGGGTATAACTTCATAACGAAATATTGGAAAAAACAATTACATAAGGCTCCAAAAAGTGTCTCATTTAATTTTTATTTTGGGGTCGTATTTTCTGGGGCTTTATTTCACGGAGTTGCTTTCAGCGACCAACTTAAGCCTGTATTGCATATTTCGAGAAAAAAACTCTCTCAGGCGATTGATCCTAATTTGATTCAAAATTTCCTTCGCAATTACCTCTGAAACGCAGACACTCCAACTACGATCACTCAATTTCAACGTCGAGCCAAAAAAAAAAAAAGTTAAAAACAATTTACGTCCATTAAATTGGATCCCGATTCCGGTTATAAACATCGAGTATACGTACTTTCAGTAAGGCGATATTGTCACAATATGTCAACCACACCACCTCCACAATTTAACTGATACTCCATCAAATGTGAAATCCAATTCATAATAAAATACACTCATTTTCGTCGGCGAAAATAAATTCCCTTGCTACAGCAGTTAGTGCGACAAATGATGCGACAAGGATGAATTGTATCCCCAAACTTTATTGTGCGCAGCAAATTTCAATAAAACAAACAAATCAACTCCTACCCATACGTATATGGTATACCGACACAACCGACAGTGGAACACACTCGCCACTTGTAACATAATGTCCAGCATGACAACTCCACCCAAACACCCTGCCTTCGGTCTGATATAGTCGACTGGCTGGCAGACTGGCAGCAACATCCGAAAACATTGCATAATAATTCTTAGTCAACATAGCACCATGGGCGGCAGCATTCTTGTTCTATAGGCATTGCCATCGTTCTAGTTGTTGTCGTCCTTTCTACAACACCATCACCCTCGTTGTTGCTCAACTATTTGGACATTAGTAACAAAAATATTTGACTTATTACGCCATCAAGAAAACAAAAAACAAAACACATTCTTGTTATCTGTTTTTCTGAGTTCGTTTGCCTCCTTCGCTCTGGGAGAGAGATCCTGACTGAATTTGATTCTTGGCCTAACTTGGCAAAAATAAAACAGCAAAACTCAACAAACCGGAAAAGGGTAGTTTGTAGGATATCATCAAACAACAGGACGAAGAAAAAAAAAACAACTTTGAATTTTCCAAAATTCCACATCACTGACCATGTGCGAGTAGTCGTCGTCGTTGACGTTGGTGGTGGTGATGATGGCAGCAAGGACATAGCAAGGACATAGCTTTCTGTTTGGCAAAAGAAATATACTCAAAAAAACTGCTTCCAGTTCCGGACTCTTGTTAGGTTGTCAACTAATGGAAACACACCTCAATGCGGAAGCTGCCCATAGCCCTTTTGGTGCAGCGCTCGCATGTTATCAATTGATTAGACAGACCCAAAAACCCTGATGACGCAATGGAGCTGAAAAATGTTTTACCTTCCAATAGGTGACTTGACTCAATCAGGGTAGGTTCTGTGTTCGTTCCGCCACGTTAGTTCGTTAGTTTTTCGGTAGTTTTCGCAAAATTTCTCAAAGGTTTGGCTTTTGCCTACCACGCGTCATGAGGCGTGATTCGTTGACGCAGATGAGGTAGACCCAAGAAATTAAGGGGGGAAGTAAAATTGAATTGGAAGCGTGCTTTACTTTCCTTAGGGGACCAAAAAAAAAAAAATGAAAAAAATTAATTCCTCAGCAGTAAGCAAATGTGAATCATATTTCGAAATCAAACTTTAAATGATGATTGGAAAGATCCTGGGTCTACACTTTTTCCCCTGGGAGGTTGCTAGGTTTCTTATTTATTAACTTTAGGAAGTAATATTAGTACCCCCACAGTTTTAACTAGAAACGATTGCATACTATTAGGAGCAGGCATGTTAGAATATAGTTCTATTTTGTAAGGTTCATTTGCCCTGAACAGACTTCTGGTCAATTGACAGCTCGAACGCAGCATTAGCAGAAAGCTAATTTTGTATTATTTTACGGAAAGGTTTTCAAGATTGTCTAGAGGAGTATACGCCTTCTCCTGACTGACCGTCCTATTCTGTATGGGTTCAAGGCAATGTATTCTCACACATCAGTGCAATTTACCAAACAAAAACCACTTTCCAACCTAAAAGGATATGATGACCTAAGTAAATATTCGCTTTCAAAATATCATATTTCGTAAATGTTGCTGCGAGTATGAATGAATGATGATTCTCGTTGACCAAAATTGTGGCTATCCACATTAGTGCTCCATTTCACATGGAAAAAAACAAAACAAAGTCAAGAATTTTGACTTCCAATCGATTAATTTGTTTTTATTCCGATTCCGAAAAAAAAACCTTCAAAGTACGCCCACAAATAACGCATATTGCTAGTTTCGTTTCAATATAATCAATTTAATTATTAAAATGCAATTAATTCCACAAAGGATATTAATTATTAATTAACTGCTCTCATTTGTTATAAACGCGTTTTTCTTTTCTCTTTGATTTGTGTGGTACGCACTACACCATGCATCACCCACACCTGGTCTAAAAGTGATTAAATGATTTCAATATAAATAAAGCAATTTGCGCTTTAGAATATGAGATGATATGAAAACATCAAAAATTTAACATATAGAGGCGAAGAATCATGTAGACACGAAAAATATGAAAAATCCAATTAAACAAGTTATTAATGCAAAATGACCAATAAATCTCACCAGCACGATTTAAAATGTTTCCCCCGTTTTCGTAGTTAAATTTTTTATTATATTGTTTAACCATTATTGAACATCGGAGGTATTTAGTAAATTTTTTTTGTACGGGTGTTGATGCAATTAAGAAGACAAAAAAAAATTATGTTGGATAAATTACGTTAATTTGTGGTAGCGAATTCATTAAGTTAAAGGTCATATTGGACGTGTGTTACCTGCTAGTGGGTGTTATATATAGGGATGGTATCAGTATGACAGGTACATAATACACATGTGGGTACACGGTACATGTGTTATATGTCAAGGGATTACTTTGAGAATCGAAGTGGAAATTAAAAGCATTGGCTTACCGAGCTTAATGGAGGTCCAGTGTCGGTCTGTCTTATAAACATGCAGCATTTTTGTTGCCTCATATTAGACGGATAAAATTTTCTGAAGCACTTAGATTTTATTGCATACAAAGGGAGGCAATGCAAACTATCCAAATAATGCAACCCTCCAATATACTGTCTTTTAGGCTTTTACCTTCTTTTTTTTTAAAGATCAAAATGGCTTCCATTTTAGTGGCTTTTTTGAACTACTTGTTCAAAAACTCCACAGTTACCGGGTAAGCCTATGTGGCATGAACCCATTTTTTTTTTTTTAGAAAAAAAAAGGGGATTCCAAATCCCGGAAGCACTCAGACTCGATACTGGTCCATTGTACTACCAAGCAGAAACCCCTTTTTGGTGTAGTGGTAGAGAAACTCAGATGTTAATCGTTTCTCTTTATGGTCACAGTGGCAGTGTTTTTTGTTGTTCCCCACTGGGGCTCGAACCTTCGCCGCTTCGGGGCACAAGCAAACACTCAACCACCGCCAGTAAGCTAGTTAGTAGGCTAAATTGTGTTGCTTGAAAAAAAATTGGTTTCTGTGGCAAATATCCTCGATTCTATTTGTGTTGTTGTCACTAGATGTATTTATTACTCATGATTCGAGTGCTGGCAAATGCGACATTTTCCAAGCGTCTGTGATATTTCTGGATATTTTTAAAGCCGATATATAAGTGCGCTTGTTAACTGGACGTACCATTGCAATATCCTGCGATTTTCTACCATCCTAACGGAAATATACTTTGAACACAATTCAATTCAACCTATAGGTATAGACGACATTTTTGACAGAAAAATAAGCTAAATTAGATAATAATCAATTTTTTTTTTTTTTTCGACAGACTTGTTCGAAACTTAGTGTCAAATATATCACAGAAAGTGTCGCTAACAACATGTCCATCATTTTGTACCCTTCTAAATGTGCATTCCTTTCACCGATAGTTCATAGATCACGTCACGCCGTCCCCTTCTTTTTTGCCAACAAATCTATCCCATCAAGATATCGTTATAAATAACAAAAAAAAAAAACCCGGCTCGAAGGACCACATCGCAATTCTGGTGGTTCGTGCCGCATCTATAAATGAAACCTCAAACAGTCATTGACACGGACAATGCAGAGAGCAACAACAAAGGCACACAAAGATCCCTGCAAATCTGAATCCAGTCGGTGCGTATGTGCAAGTGCAATGTACATCCACTTCTCTCCGAAGCGCAACAGTGCTTTGTTCGCGACAGTTGCCACTGACGGAATTTTGATTTTTCAAGTTTCGATCCAGCAGAGTATGATGCCCACTCCTTCCGTTACCTAAACCAGTAGCAGTAGAAGTACGCGTACCAACAAAGGACAAAGCCTCGAAGGCTCATTCGAAAATGTTATCATCCTCAATTTTCAACGATGATATTCTTCTTCAAAGCGACTCCCGCTCCGATAGCATTTTATTTCGTGAGGAAATTCCTCTTGTTGAGATGAAAAAAAAAGGAATACATCCTCCCAAGAAAAAAAAACCCATTCCGGCAAAATTCATTTTCCCCGGAACACACGCGACTGCAAATGAATACAGCTAGTAGTTAGTTAGTCGCCTCCTTTTTTTCAGGGTTGGATCCACTTTTTATATGCAGCTGGTGTCCCATCTGGAATTTCCCTATCGTCTACTAACACCGCTTCTAATGGTGTACACTGTTTGTACCCTGTCATGTTCGGAGGTTCCCATATGTAAAACGAAGAATGGCTTGTGAAGTTTTATGGAGTAGGTACTGCAGCGAGGGGACATTTTGTGTGTGTGTTTTTGAGTATCAACTCGCGCGTATTCGCTTTGCTGCATTTTGACAATGTAATCGCTGAGAGAACTGGTAGCAGCCAACGGAGAACGGAATGGTGGCAGCTGCCTCATTCTTTTCTGACTGAAGCTTATCAAGTTGGAAAATTCAGTTAAGGTTTTGGGTTTTTTTTTTTTTTGTTAAACATTGACGAGCTTATTTCGACTCCCTTGGTTGGCTGGGTTTTTGTTATTCTTTTATACAATTTGCAGGTTCTTATCTTGGGGGAATAGTACGGTCTATTTAAATAAACTGCTATAGACAGAGAGAGCGAGAGGGATCGAATTCTTTGATATCATTTTCCATGGGCTACCCCGAAAGAGGTTTAATTAACTTTCTCCGAGGGGGACGTCTATGTCTATGTCTATGTCGTTCGTATCTTCTTCTTTTTTTCTGTGATGATGATTTTGCTAGGTTTGTTGATATAAAAGCAGGCACTGCTCTATCGGATTCGGTGCTGAGTGTGTACTTTGTTGGCCGCGCTGACAGATCCCTAATTGGGAACAAACTGAGGAGAACGAAAACCTTTCTCACTGTCCTTGTTATCTTCAATTATTTTTTATTTTTTTTGTATTTTCTGTCCTTGGTGGCGTGCAGGCTTCAAGAGAAAACTTAATTCCCAATTTGTAGCGAGCACTCCAAAGATGTGTAATCATTGCAAAGTCTTTAGGGGATTTCCATTCATTTATTACGAGCTTGCAACAAGTTGCTGGGGCTGCTCGGCTCTGTGCGATTATTCTCGGTGGAACATGACTTTGAGAGTGTTGCCAAAATACATCAGTGGTTACACAACGTTCGGTTGGTTTCAAGAAGAGATTAAGGAATCGTGTGGTTTTCTTTTTGACAGAGTCGGTCGTGAATGTGTTTAAGCAGACATGCGTGATAAATCGTAGAGCTGTGTAAATTCATTTTTCAAATGTTCATGAAAGGACGAGACAGAATGGGACTGTATCAAAAGGGAATCAGTGAGAAGGATAGAGATAAGGATTGATTGGTCACTGGTTGCCATCATTTATATTCCGCTGTGATTCATCACGTTTGCAATGAAGACGTTAAGTAACCACTGTTTGGTTTGTCACGAAGGTAATTAATAAAATGCTGGTTGAGATTGTGACAGGAATATTTGTTCGTTTTTGTTTGTCAGGATCTGTGATTTTCAACAGGCAAAATGGTATTTGCACCGATAGGCAACTTAGGTAACCTTACTCAAACTTGTTTGACTTGTAAGCATCTACAGCGTGGATTTGAATGAAAATGTAACATACGTGCCTGCTGCATGATGTGTTTCAATGAAAGTATGCAATGGCAATTTTGAACGAAGTTTCGCGACCGTGTTTTTAATTGAGATATACCAAGTGTAGGCACACGCCCAAGAGTATGCAATGGAAACGTTCATGAGCTGTCTGTAGTGCAATTTACAGGAACACGAACAAGTATTGTTGACAGCAATTTTGTTTGATGGGGAACTAATAAATATAAAAAAATAGTTGGCGCAACAGTTCTGTAGGATTAGCTTCTCACAACCATTCGTTTGGTGCGATTTTGTTCATTTTTGGAAAGAATGGAAGGGATCTAACATTTTATGCCGAATCCAAACGGCTAATTGAGCTTTTCCAAGACAGTTAAACTGCCGGATGTATGTCAGACGGCGCAGTGGAAAAAACCCTAAGTTAAAATTTGAAAATAAATTTAATAAAAGTTTACAGCGACAGTCGTTCGCCTCTTTTGTTTACCTTTAAAAACTATAGGTAGACTTCTTAGCTGTAAAAAATTCTTAAACTAAGCTGGGGCATTTAATTTAATTAATTTTAAAGAGTACTTTGTTCAAACCGCTTTGCTGAATAAGATCGATTATCTGGTATATTTAGTTTTAAGGCTCAGTGACCTATCAATAAATTGCAGTATTATGTTTTATGATGTTTTCAAAAATGTTATAATTAGTAAAGGTATCTGTTATGTCCTACTGTTTTATCCTGCGGCTGCTCTGTATGATTTATTTTATATTTAATTCTTATGGACATATTATTGAGGGTATTGCTACATATTTATTTTATTCCTGTGAATCACAAATACTACTTTACCAAGGTAGATTGAGCTTAGCTTCTCAATTTATGTAAATAAACTGATAAATACCAGCTTCGTTTAGTTTTATCGCATTAAATATGTGCAATGTGCATACCTGCAAGTAAACAGAAAAAAACATAAAGTTAAAAATAAGTTTGTTGTATGTATGATTTATTAAATAAATTCAATAAGCTAACTTAATATGGTTAACTTAACAAATATTACATATATATATTAAAATAAAGAGTTCCTACTACAGGACAGTACACAGCAAGTAAGGTCTGCTTTCTCACGACCATTCGTTTATATGAGTTCTTATTTTTGAATGAAGAAAGGGACCTTGAATTTTATGATAGATTAAACCGTTGATTTGAGAAACTTCGCTGAACGGTTATGCCTCTAAATATATCAGAATTCTGCTATAGGTGGCGCAGTGGAAAAAAAAGTCTTAAGGTGCGATTCGTTGTCTTCTGGGGTCGAACCAGAGGGCTCTCACACATTTTGGGAGCAGCCTGAAATTGAGCGATTTAGGTTTGTTCATGTCACGATTAAAAAACATATTTCATAGTATACAGTCCGCATTCCTATAAGTAACCTATGGAGGAACGAAAAGCGATATAATTTATGAGTTATAAAAATGGACATTTGTGTTTTCTGATAGTTTGAAAAATTGTTGCAATCTTTGGCACTAAACGCGTTGAGCTAAAAATACAATTTCTTATTTTTGTAACCTTTAGATCCAGTATCTATTTTCGAAGGGTGTAAAATTTCATGTGGAATAAGGCGACTTGCATCTGGTTCTAAATTTTAGATGATACAAATGTCACCCAAACATAGTCTGGAAACACGAAACACTTGTTTTGCTAGTTTGCTTTTAACGTAAATTAACTACTTATATTTTTCTGTAAAGAAACCTTGTGTTCTAAAACTATAGAATTTTTGTTGCGAGACATCTTTCCTATCCAAACCCAGCAAAAGACACATTTTTGATGGCTTACAAAATCTAGAAATATAAAATCTTAAATACGCCAATGTGACTAAAGAGCATTTATATAAAACTTCAGAAATCCTATGTCCTTAAAACAGTCAACCAAGAAATTTCCATTATCGCTGCGAATTTCATTCCCTACTCCATGGGCGATTGCCAGTAAAAAGAAAAAAAAAATCGAAATGAACGCACTCCACCAGAAGCAGCTGCAAATCAAAAATCTATAAAAAAAAATATGTATACGCTTATGCAAAATTGAATATCCAATTCCCCCGATGAGCGAACGTCAACACATTTATAATTGCTCACTAAACGGTCGATATAGCTAAACGCAAAAAAAATTCTCCACAGACAGGCATCCGGTAGATGACAACAGTACGCACCACTTCCGGGCATTCTATGTTACCCCCGCATGTAATTGAAAACGTGAGGTATAAAAATGAAAATAAGCAATCAATTAAAAAAAAAAAAAACAGAATTCCAATAGAGTGCCCGAGAATTCGCCATTCCAAAGGTGTTCAATTTTAGCTGTCATCACCAGAACCACCACACTAACAAACCATTCCTCTAGTACGTCATAACCATTAGCAACATCGCACGACATTTAAGGTGGAAATTTAATTAACAGAGCCACATAACACTACCACCAATGGGCGCAATGACTTTTGAAGGGCTTTGGTACAGTGATGACTAGTTGTCTACCGCGCTGACAGTAATCGTGGTGACAGGTGCGCTAGGAATTTCGTGCCCCGTTTGAATTTGATTGCCGCAATTAGAAGGGGGAATGCCCATAAATGATTCTCTGATTGTGATTGCGGGTCGAGAATTAACGACCGATTACCGGAGATGAAGTAGGGTAGGGCGGGGCTAGTTGGGCCACGGGGCAAGTAGGCCCACTCGAATAACTCAGAAACTAAAAGTCCTACATGACAACGATGACACACAATCGAAGTGTGTGACTTACGGCCACAAGCCAAACTAGTTGAAATTGCATTTTTACTTTCAAAGGGGCGCGTCGTTTAAAATTTGTATTTTTAAGTGTAAAAACTAAAAAAAAAAAAAATATTTCTTTTCTTTCTTTTTTTGTGAAGCGGTGCAAATATCAGAATAAGGTAAACATTTTTCATGTGTCCCGTTATTGTATTTTATTTTTTCGAGTGTGGAATTGAAGTGTTTGGTGTAGTTGTTTCTTTGTGAAACAAAATGTTCAACAAAGTCAGTGCGGGGTAAGTTGGACCGCCAGTGGTGAGGAAGAAAAACATCTTGATTGGTTTTGTCTTATGTGTATGGAAGCATATTCAAAAAGTTTACCTGGGGAGGAGTGGATGCAGTGTCACACTTGCCGAAAGTGGGCCCATTCAAAATGTTCCAAAATATGTCAAGGAAGCATCTTTATTTGCATAAATTGCAGTAACGATTATACGATTCATAATCTATAAAACAATATTTTTAATCTTATCTAAATTTATTTTATAGAACGTCATAAAGCGGTTTTTTATTTTCGTTTTTTGAAGTTTATGTTGTGTTTTTTCATTAAGTTTTCATTTTAAATACATTTTAGAAAGAAATTATAGCGTTTTCGTATCTTGTAAAAATTACTTTTCAGTTTTTTTAGGTTTCGGACCAACTTACCCCACTCACTGGTCCAACTTGCCCCGCTGGTGAGGTAAGTTGGACCACTTGGACTTGGTGTATTTGAGTCAAAATAATTATTTAACTGTAAGATAAATTGTTTTTTTGTTAATAACATTAAAAAGTCGAAGTTTCAATGTATCTATTTACTTTAGTTTCATAGCTTAATTATGAACATATTGGAAGTTATGAAGCGTCAAAAAAAAAGTGGTCCAACTAGCCCCGCCCTACCCTACTAGACTTGTTGGGCTTAGTTTATGATTAGGTGCGCGAATAAATTATAAATCAGCAAGTGGTTGTTATGTTATGCGAGCGAATGCTAATGTGGTGCACATGGTACTCGCGGCAATAAACTGTGAGAAATGGCGGGGGTTCAAAAGTGTGTGGGTGAAGTGCGACAGAAGACCGGGCTTAGCTACCCCACAACACAAAAACCATACAGGCATAAAAATCACTCATTTAAAATCAACCAACTTTCGGTTACAAACTACCAAGAATAATGAATTAATTAACTAAAAATAACCGAGTAAACTTTACAGTTTTCCCTTTTGAACTCGGTAGTTTTCAACAACGAATACCCGTTTTTTTTTTTAAACATTTATTTTTAGTCCTTTTCTTTGAACCGAGCAAAAAAAGAGCTAATTTTTGAGCGAGACTTTATCAAAAACATGATTTTTTGTAGAATCTATTAAATAAATACATGTTAGCCAAAAATTGGTTTGGCAGCAAATTTTAGTCGTCTACACTCTACACCATACCAAGGTTTCTCGCACAACACTTAATTTTAGTCCTCTTCTTTTAACCGAGCAAAAGAGCCAATTTTCGAGCATGACTCAATCAAACACAGGCAGATTTTTGGTAGAATCAATCAAATAAACATGTCCGCCCAAAATTGGTTTGCCAGCAAATTTAAGTCGTCTACACCATCCCAAGGTTTCTCGCACAAAACATATTGCACTGCAGACTAACAGCCGATATCCGGTTGTCTTCAAATCAAATTACAACCAGCCCTTTGATTTATTGTCAATTCGATTGAACCTTCCAGCCCCGCCTGCGTGTATCCCCATAACTCAATATAAACTTTAATTACCGCCTGAATCAGTATATATACAATTTCATTTAACACAGCATCAAGAAACTTTAAATTGAAAGGATCAACTTTCGACTTTCCCGCACTTACCAAACGTACCTACATCTCATTGTAGCGTCAAACTTTATTTTGCGCCTTATATTCGAACCCACCCCACCACACTTCGTGCACACAACACAACACTATCCTAAATACATTTTTGTGCTGTTCTACCTGCCAACAATATTAAATTTCTCATCATGATCTTGAACGCCCCCTTTATTTCGGGGTCTCCGCAACCTTTCTTCCTGTGTGTGTCATTGAAATTGATTAGTTGTTGTCACCGCTGGATTACTTTGGTTTTCTTACCCAGAAGGGGTGGAGAGTACGATTATATACAAAAAATCTCATTAGTCACGTTCAGACTCGCATCGCAATGTACGCTGAAACCGTCGAAACCGAAGTGGATCTTCATTTGAAAATTAACCTTAAATTCAATCCCTTTCCCTTCATAATGTACAAAACGTCATCATCATCATCATCATCAACATCAGTATATCATTGTGCGTCGTCTGCGTCGTCGACATCCTCATGAAATTCGAGTTGTAAATTTTAATTAAAACAAAATAATTAACTATGCTAGCATACAGCCGGGCCAAAGAAGTGTATTTATGCATCCTTCGCTGTTACACAAAGTGAGTGTTAATATCAAACTTAAACATGTTGCCGCATATAACTCCGTATTAACATAATTAAAACTGGGAAAATGTTTCGATGGATACCGATGCCGATGTAGGTACCTCAATCTAAAGACTGAAACTGAAAATGCTTTAGTAAATATCAAACGGCAGCAAGGATAGCCAAAACGGTGAAACTTTACGACATCCAAGGGGGTAAAAACTTTCCGACAGTTGCGGGGATTTGAAAGCTTGCATTAAGGGCTTTCGTTTTTCTTTTTCCCTGCAATATGAGGACATACAGGAACTTTTTCCCGCTCAACAAAGGATGATCCTCCAACTACGAGCTGAGTGGGTAGTCGTTTGCTCCTGATGCGAATGCTACTCTGCCTTGATCCGATGCCTGCACAAAGGTGCAATCTTTCTCTGCATTGCAGCTCATATGAAACCGTACGTAAGGCTGTTTCTTCATATGTGGATTTTTCTCGGCGGAGGTGGAGAGTAGACGATGCTTTCGCTGAAGTTTAGCATACGCAAACAAAAAGTTTCGAGCACAAAATTAGCGGATTTTCCGAAAAGTTGCAATAAGCAAAAGAGATTTCTGCCTTTGTTCGCGTGCATAGATAACTTTTGCGTTCAGGATTCAAATAATTGATGAAACAATTTTTTTATTCTTTGACGACATGGATACAAGTGATGGGTGCAGTGCTAGTGTGCTGGACTACCGAGCGAGGGGTCTCAGGTACGAAGAACACAAAATATGTCCAACAAAGTTTTAGTATTTCCACTGCACGGTTAAAAATATATGGGTGTTTTTTTTTTAAATAATTCCAGTATAACATGTCCATGCAATACAAGAAAAAATAGTTTTCAATATTTCCAGTTCATTAAACTTTTTCTGTGATATTTTTATATTCAAATTTAATAATTGTTTCATTAAATGCTCATTGTAATACGACAATATTGAAATAATATTTCAATCAAGAATCTGTTGCAGTTAAGTTATATTTGACCTGAAATATAACACCTACTCTGATTAGATTTTAATACGAACTTATTAAAGCCACCAACTTCAATAGATTTTTATTTGACTTTATTTCAGGATCTACACCAAAGTAATTAAATTTAAATATATCGGTATGACTTTTGAGCCCAAACATATTATTTTGCCGCTTGGCTAAGAATTTATATCTAGTTTGAGCATCCTACTTAATAAGTCATGCAGCCCTGTACATTGATATCCAATGAAAATATTCTTCTTACAAGTAAGTGTAAGTTTATTTCAAAGTATTCTTGTAAGATGTTACATTATTTGCTTTTTTTCATTAAGTTAGGTACTTAAGTTAAGTTGTGAAGCGCAGAGATGTTCCTACTGGATTTGCTTTTGAAGATTAGGGCGGTCTGGAGATTCCAGTTCATTGCCTCAGAAATATGGCTGTTACATACAAAAATAATGACTGAATAACTAATAAGACAAATCAGGCGTTCCTGAGTTCTCCTTCATTAGAAGGTCTGGAAAAATAGACCTACCAGAGCGAGCACAGCGGCAATATATAGGATTATTTTCAAAGGGAAAAAACGGCCGCGGGAATTTGACTACACTTGACAATTTTCTGTAATATTAAAAACCAATAAAAATTAGTATTGAAATAAAATATTTATGGTATTGAAATATATCCCATAAAGAAGTATTAAAATTAAAATTGAAAAAGATTGCATTATATTGTAATATTCCATGGTTTAAAATTCTCTAATTTGCATCGCAACCCATTTCAGGCATATTTTGCACATTATTTAAGATTAATAAATCTTTTATTAGTTGATTAATTTGAATACATATGCAAAATATAAAATTTTAATATTTTCTTCGGCGTTGACTTATATTTACAACTAAAAAAAAATATTAAATTTAACGCCAGGATTTTTAACCATGCTCAATACCTCTTGCAAAAGTCTGAAAAACATCCACGACTTTGTTCTGGAAAAGCTTTTTAATTAAGCAGTTCTGAAATTCAGTCATTCGTATTTAATAAAAAAAAAAACAAAAAAAAAATACAAAACCAATTAGTTGGAGTGGGAGAAGCTCGCCCTAGGGTCCATATACATACCTATATTGCGCCACCTATTTATTTATTTTAAAACTCAAACTCTGCCTGCGTTTTATGTCCTAAAATTTCACAGCTACTGGTGGTGCTATTGTATCATTATTGGTAAATGAACATATATGATTGGATCTATAGTAACGTTGATAAACATTTTTTTTAATTTGAATCAATAGTCTATGCCTTTTCTCGTATAGTTTTGTTTTCTTCTCGGACTGATGTCACTTGGCTCTACTGAGAAATAAAATACTCCTTCAAGTTCAATAAAGCAGACTCATTGCTGTTTGTGACATAAATCATGGATTTTAAAAATTTGTATTTTGAGCAACAAGTTCCTGTAGTTCGATGTGACTTTTGTCATGTGGATTACATGTTGCAAATGAAAGCGAAATGGCTTCACGTTACAATTTTGTAGAATAATATGAAGAATAATATTAAAGGCGGTTCAACCATTTGATTGTTTAAATGTCAGACAAAGGCGAAACTGTCAAGGCGAAATTCGATTCAATTTTCTGCTACCCATCATTTGGACACAAGTTGGTTGAGGTTCTGCTCTGTAATAGTAATACCTAAGGGCCAAAGTACATTACAACATTCAGTGACATCTCTCATAACTTTGCTGCTTTCTTTTTGAGCCACCCTGCTGGCATCCCATATCCTTACAAACTTTCAAATATTTACTGGAATAGTATTAACATTTTTTTTCGCTAAAAATCGAGGTCGAATCCTCTTAAAAGTCCCAAAAACTTATCTTGATTGGCTACTTTCACCATACTACCGAACCCAGTTTAACAGTTCCACTCCACTCAAACTCCAATAGTTGATCCTTGGTTTACTTTCTGCACTTTGTTTGAATCAAACATGAAAAGTAAGCCAAAACTGTGTAATCCAATCCATTTCTTCTACGAAAGGGGGATTAAAACACAAAACAAAAGAACAAATTCTTTGAGTAGCTAAAGTCGTGCCTTGCTTTCATTTTTTCGACCCCAGCAAAACTTAACTCACAGAACTGCAAGCGATTTGAAACAGAAAACCTCCTTAAAGACAAAGGAATTTATTCACCATCCTTAATCCCTTAAAATGAAAATAAATAAAAAAACCTTGGGAATGTTGTATTTCTTGTTGTTTTCCAATTTCCCTTGTTGTTTCCCACCATAAATTCGGTTTAGCTTTCCCCAGACGCGGGTGATACTCATTTCATTCATTGTCAGCAATGTTGCCGCCCACTTAATCGACTGCAATGCAATATCTGCATTTTTTTCCCAGCCCCCCTTAAGAACTTTAAATTCCTTGTACGTTATTTTTCACGGTGAATCGGAGTAGAGACGGGGGATGAAATTTAATACCCAACAAGAAAGTACAACAACATCCTGGAGCAACAGACAATCTAAACACACAGGCAAACCCATCGCACGACGTCATTTCAGCCTTAGAGGACGAGAACGTAAGAAATTGCCCTCACAAGGATAATAAGATCTTGGAAATGTAAGAAAGTGTAGACAAACAGTGAAGGACAGAGAATAGAGTTGGTCTAAAGTTTCATTTCTAGCGCGACGTGTTTTTTTTTTTTTCGCTTAAGAAAATAATAAGCCGCACGTAGCACAAATACACACACACAAGGCGGAGGACGCATCAAAATGAGATAATGAAAGTGCAAAGTGGGGTTCGAGTGGAAAAAGGAGGTAACACACTGCAACAGCAAAATGCAACAAAAGCGGAACTTCAGCAAGGTGCTGCACGAGGTTTTTTGATTCATTCCATTGCAGGGATATTTCGCGGGGTTCTCCTTTTTGTCATTTTTAGGGCATTGGGGCGGTTGCTCCGGTGCTAAATTAGTAGGACGTGGGAGATTTTGTGGCGGTTGTATTCAGACGCTTCATATTATACGGCATCCAGAGATCTTCTCATTAGTGTTGTTTTTTTGCAGAGAAAATTTAATGACAGGAACAAGCAAACTTGTGAAAGAACTCATGGAAGCTTCAATTGAAGTTAGGGGGTTGCAGAGGAATGCATTGAAATGCTCGGCTTTTTCAGCAATAATGTTGGACTTGGAGGTAGGTACAAGGTTTTAGCAGCGAGAGCTTGGTTGTAGAACTATGTTGATTTGAGAAAGAGCTGGAAGTTTTTTTCCATAGTACAAAAGGTTTAAAACTTTGCCTACTTTAAGGGGCAAACTTTAATTACTACTTAGGATGTACACTACAAGGGTATTTAGAGTTCCTTAGCTCAACGGGGCTCGAAATAGGCAGACAATCTTGGTTTCTCATCAGGGCTCATGTTCTGTCACTCAAGTCATAAAATTTTGCATCGGAATGCATTGAAATGCTCGGCTTTTTCAGCAATAATGTTGGACTTGGAGGTAGGTACAAGGTTTTAGCAGCGAGAGCTTGGTTGTAGAACTATGTTGATTTGAGAAAGAGCTGGACGTTCTTTTTCATAGTACAAAAGGTTTAAAACTTTGCCTACTTTAAGGGGCAAACTTGAATTACTACTTAGGATGTACACTACAGGGGTATTTAGAGTTCCTTAGCTAAACGGGGCTCGAAATAGGCAGACAATCTTGGTTTCTCATCAGGGCTCATGTTCTGTCACTCATGTCATAAAATTTTGCATCGAAAACTAAGGAAACCCTTTTGGAATTTATATGGTTTTACTGATAAGTACCTACATCACGTGATAATTACAGGGATGTGGCTCGTTTACGATGGGGATTGAGCATGACATGATGTACAGGATAAACAACGTTTCGGGGCCTCTAAGATCGATTTGATTTGGAACCTTTACTTGTACTTGGGGGAAAATAGATAAGGGTCCCTAGTTTCTGTTGGAACAATGTGGCATTGGAGGCCAACATAAGCTGAGTTATTCTTTACTTCGGGCGTCAAAATTTGATAGGCATAATCTGGTATATCTTGCCTATAAGATGGTCTTTCAAAAACTAATTAGGTAGGTACTGTGGATGTAAATGAAATATCAGTTTCCAAAGATCCGGCATGCTACGATTACTTAGCGAAGGCCTTGTGAGCAGGATTTATGTCTAAGAAAGTCGTACTTTACGACAGAAACGAAGATGGTTGACCTATTTAGCAAGCGTGTATAAACTGTACTTCAAATTCAAGCGTGGTGTTACACAGACTTAAAGATAATCATCGCTCTGCAAATGGCCTTAAAGTTCGCCAATATAGTTGTGGCCCACTCACCAAATTATTTGAATTATTTCATAAGGTCTTATGGAACAGCTTAGAGTCATAATCCTTTACACGTGCTTCTTTCAGAGTCAACGTCTACATACAAATGAAATCCGCACATATTTTTAACAAGTGTTCGACTTCAAACGAATCAGTTCTTCTTACCAACGCAGAGCTTTCTAGGTTAATCAGTTCTTCTTAGCTCGTTGTTACCATATGAAATTTAAGAAACCTTTGTGACCTTTTATCGCAAATCAGGAAATCCATCAAAGAATTCACTCTCCACTTCAGTTTCAAATTTCAATGTCGTCCTAAAAAAAATAAAATAGTGCAACTACTTCCCAATTCCCAAGATGATAAACCCAAACAGAAAAAAAAAAACGTTTTAATAATTGTGACAGGAATACAGATACGACATGGAGATAGATATGAGAGTCAGCTCTTCGCATTCCTTCTCCGTAGACAGCGGGTATCAAAAATTCATTTGTGCGTTAAACAAAAAACCAAATCTCAAACCAAGGAATATAAAAAGGATCATAAGGCAGGTATATACACAGAAAAAAAAAATCCTCATCGATCAGGCCTTCAAAGAAATTCACATCACGTCCCAGTGACTGTAGGTATTCCCTACGGAATGTCCTTTTTCCCTCGTATTGTACTCCTTCCTACTACTCATTGCCCTTTCTCTGTCTCGCATTGCTAATGCCAGTTATATGCTGAGGCTGACTGTAGGTACATGTGATCCAAATGCGAACGCTCACTTTCAGGAGGCTAATTGCTTTGATGACCACATTGTGCGGATATTATTTGCAATCTAACCACGAAAACACGCCAGGCGACAGAGATGTTCGTTTCATAATATCACACACGTTAACGAAGGCAACAAAAATTCACTCATGAGCCCATTTAGCACAACGCCTAGCTCTCGCACCCATGCCTCCGTTGTCCGTTGTGATGGAAATGAGGTCACGTATAGAGGTATCCTCATGGCAGAAACCTTCGAGAAACTTTCTTTCGAACATTCTTCAAATTAGTCAAAAAAAAAAAATAAATAAATAAAATATCAAGAAAATAAATCACACCGAAACACAGAGAGAGAGAGAGTGAGTGAGGGAGATAGAAAAAACCAATCGCATTCATTAATTCAATTTTTGACTTTAGTTGGAGCAGAAGGAGGCCCAAGGACCAACCCAAAATGTCGATGCATATTGATTTAAATCAATTTAAATTGCTGTAGCATGCTACAAAGTCGCAGAAGTCTATGCAAAAGGATCTTTCTCTTCTCTGTTTTTTTTTGTGCTACCATGCTTGAAAAGATTTATCATCTGAGGAGTTTTTCCTTTGGCGCCTAATGAAAGATTGCTCCTTTCGGACTTCGTCCTATTAAAAATTTACACTCACTTCTTGCTCCATCTCAATCACGATTCGGATTCCTTTTTTTTTCGTCCTGTGCCTTCTGTCCTGCCATGAGGTATGTGTCCTTTCGTACGCGATTTCCGAACATTTTTCTTCTGGTTGCCTGGGTCCTTATGGAAATATTTTCATTCTCCTCCTCATGAATGAAATAACAATAAAAGGAGAAAATCAAACAGGATTTACTGTTTCGTAGCTTCTGATATGCCTCCGTCTGTGCGATTATCCTTATAGCAAGTAAATTTTTATTGATGGGATGTATTCCATCTGTAAATGCGTGCTCATTAATGATGAATCCTTATCGCTGGCAAAGCACACTGAAACTTGGATTGAGTTTGATAAAGTTTTACCCAACGTCTGTGATGCCATCGACAAAACAGGATGAAAGCGGATCAGTATCGAAGGGACTGGCGGGGGAAAGTTTACTTTTTCTCTCTTCGTTTTGAGTGAAACAAGATGAACTTCCTACTTTGTGTCGGCAGAAAGATAAAACAACAAAAAAAATTGAAGAAGGAAGAAATATCGGAATTAAAGTTTCCAAGGATCTACATCCAAACAGAAGAGTAGCTCGAGTCTCAGAGAGAGAACAGCAGCAGCATTTGCAATTTTTCTTTAGCCTTCGTCAGGAGAGTAATCCTTTTTTCATTGTTTCAAAGGATGTAAGCACGTCATGTGTAATCGAACATAAGATACGAAGACACTTAAAAGGATTGAATATTGGCATTGTACAAAAAGTGGGAGTCGAAGGGCGGCACTTTATCCCTATTTGGTTTGACTGTGTTTGACTGGGTTGTGTATGTGTGTAAAAGAGAGAACGCCATCAATCGATTAAATGAGCAACAGGAAGATTCATGGTTGATGTACAGATAGATTGCATGTTGAAGCGAATTGTGGCTGCCGGTTATGGGGGAGGTGTGTGCTGGTACCGGTTATGGGGTACACTTATACGAGTGTAAGGTCGAACGATAAGGATGAGTGATATTTCAGCAAATATTCATGTCAGCACTGTAATAGTTTCGTGGAATATTTACAAGACTTTCTGGTGAAGCGAGTAGCGCGATTTCCATTAATAACTTTGATTGGAGGGTGGAGTCACTTGGAGGACTGTGACCCAAAAAGGAGCTAAGGGGATTTTTTTTCCTGGGTAAGGTACCTATTGATGAATTATTTATTTTCCACAAAATGTATACTCTTGGTCAGAGGCGTTGCAAAATTGATAAATTTTAGCTTATTGCTCAACTAGTTCGGCAAGGATATTTTAAACACGATTTTTTCATAGTCTTATACATATATTTGCCGGCCTTGGCATCCGTAACAAAATTGGCTTCATGATACTGGACAGCAGCCTGGACGAGAGCTCCAAATTTATTTTAAGTGTAGGTACTGAACAATTTCGTAAAATTATAGTTCAGTCCATCTAACTAGTAATCGAATCAGACAACTTCTTGAAATCAGAGCAAAATATGTTCGCTGAGCCATCTAGTCTAGCACGATACAAATAATCGACACGTCTCGACTACCTTACTAAAATGTGTGTCCGATGTGGTCTACAATACGAGGACTGCCAGCAACTATCATAGTTGTTGGCTGGGGGCATTTTTAAGCTGGTTCGGTTGTACTCTACCATGCGACACCTCGAATGCGAATTGACACTACTTTGGGACTTTTTTCACCCTTGAGATTTGATTACTGTCTAGTGTTAAGCCATTTTAATGCGCATTTACATAATAGATACTATCAGTTTGAAAATACGACTGCACATCAACTTCGAGCGGTTTTCACTAGACTTGGGAGGTGCTATAAATAGTCAGTTTAAAAATATTAGAGCGAATCTAGCCAACTAGCTCAAAAGCACTCGGTATAGTTCAGTCGCCCATGTTGGTATTGACGATTTATATATATTTTTATTTATTTATTTCAAAATCGCTTACAAAGTAAGAAAAGAGTCTTATAAATTTTTGAAAGCCTTTAAATGAATTTAAGAGTTCGAATTTAATTTATTTATTTAGCTGTTTACATCATTATATATTTATTAAAAATAAATCGAAATTTAAAAAGAGAAAAAAAATAGTAAAAAATTAATAAATAGATAAATCTAATATATAAAATTCTCGTGTCACGGGGTGCGTAATTGAACTCCTCCGAAACGGCTCGACCGATTTTCGTGAATCTTTGCAAGGATATCGGCTAGGGTGGAGAATCGAACAACATCTATTTTTCATTCCCCTAAATGTTAAGGGTGGTCCACTCTTAATTTTTTTTTTTTTATGTATGGGGAAATGCACTTTGAAAAATAATAAACGGGGTGGAAATCGAGTAGTGATACCTCATTTATACAAAAGAAAAATTTTAATTTTAATGTCAATTGTTGTTGTCAATTTTTTTAATTATTTTGCAAGCAAATTGTTGTTGCAAACAATTTTGAAATTTCTTTTTTTTAAATACACCTAATAAGATTGCTTATGTTTACTATGTCACATTAAGTAGCTTTTTGAAATGGAGTAGATACTTCGATTTGTTTTATGGTGTTTGAATGCATCATTTTTGTTTGCCAAGTAGTTTCAGGATCATTGCATTAGTATGAGTGAGTAAGTTGAAATGTTTGAGATGACGATGATGACAGTCAACAGGAGTTGTTGAGCGTTTTGAGTTTTTACGCGCATAACTCGAGACAGGATGGTTAGTTTTTAAAGATTTTTAGCTTGATAGTTTCGATTGGGCCCAAGGAAGGCCATATGCTACTTTATGTCTCGAAAACAAAGCTTTGACAGGATGATATAAGGGATGAAAGTTTGTGTGGGACTCGGCGATTCCAAGACAAATTTGATCGTGCCGCCAGTAAGAAGGTGAAACGTTTCACGTCGCAGAAAATCAGGACGAACAGTCAGATCGGAATATTAACAATCGATAGAATATTTCGGAACTTCAGGAAAGAATACCATGCAGTCGTCCATACTGGAGACCGAAATAGACAACAACACAATCGTCATCAGCATAGCGTTCCATGTTTCTCACATGGTCAATTGCATGTGGCGTGCTCACGTCTCGGCAAACCCCTCGCTTTGTACGTGTACGCACCAGTAAATGGAACGAAAAATGCTATATACCATGAAGCACTTCAGTAAAAAAGCGGTAGGTTGGCCGACAAGTAAATCGCTGCGGTTATTGTATTTCGCCGGGCCAGCTGAATCTGAGTCCTGGATATTTCTTTGGCGCATGGTATTTGTAGTTAAACAGATTTTCATTAAAGTATTTTGCACTCGGGTACGGAGATATGCTATTATTAAATTCACATTATATTACCTCAATTACCATTTTCATGTTCGTTTAGGTACTTTAGCATCCCCATTAAAGAGGGAAGGTTGTGTGCTTACGTTTCATATTGGTACCAGTATTTCTATTTCACATTTTCTTTTTCGTGCGAACCAACTAAAATTCGGGAACATTCCGGTAACAAGTCATATCCAAAATACCATTATATGTGTTTCCCGAAATAGTAATGTTGTAAGCTAAAACTTTTTTCTCACTTTGGCCAACGTTCCATTCTGCACTGGAAATAGTAAGCACTCTGATACACTATTCACACTGTTATCTACTGTTACGGAAGCATGCGAGAAATGTAGGAACACCGCTTACACTATAACCAACAATTTCCACTTGGGTTATGGACCCGATAGGTGGTGCTGTCGTCGATCTCCGAAAACACACAACTCTTTTCAATGAAATATTGTTCATGTTTATGGCTGGTTCCGGGTTGAAGGTGATACCTTGCAAACCATAAGCGGAAAACGGGTTGTGGCACCTTTCATTCAAAAACCAAATCAAAAACTTTTTCTAAAGTTGTATAATTGGGTAAAATCATAAATGGACATGGTCCAAATAAAGCACTTTGAGAAATCTGAGCAAGACTTAAAACGAAATGTACCTACGTTCAAAGCCGGGTGGGTACAGCTATATATAAAAAAGACTGACGTCCGTATGTGCACTCATAACTCTGGAACAAATCGTTCGATTTTTATGATTTTTGGTTTAAATTCTCATTGGCCCAAAAAAGAACACATTGTGCTATACTTTTTGTCGAGAAAACAAAATTCCTTATAGATATTAGATTGGGGATAGAATTTAGTATGGAGAATCGCATTTTGAAAAAAAAATTCCAATAGGTACAAAAAAAAATATGTAAAATTTTAAATTTTTGAATTCTTTAGATATTCCGTGCTTACCGCTACACAATTTGAAATTGTGAGTCGGCCCAGTAATAATTTTGTTGTGAAACATCAATGCACCGCAAGTTTGCGAATGAAACACTTCGACATTGCTATACTTCAGTTATTTCTATTGCATAACTTTAAGTTTTGAAAAAAGAATTTGAATTGACCGAATTACATAAAGTAGCATCAGCATTGTGCACGCTCGAAATTATTATTTTTATTACATTAAAGAAATTGGGCGGAACAAAGGTCGCCGGGTCAGCTAGTATTATATATGATTTGCCAAATACTTGAAAAGTAAACATTTAAATCTTCTTTTGCTCTTTACACTTCTCATACTTATGGGCAGGGAGTTCCAAAGGCGAATAACATGGACGAAAACTTGACGTTCAGTAATAAGAAAATTGTATCGAGGTAGTATAAGAGCAAAAGACCTTGTTGTTGCAAAGTTACATGCTGAGACCATTGTCTAAGATATCTGTCAAATGCTGATGTATAATTTGTGTAGTTTAAACTAGCTCAAATGATATCTTTTCTATGCAGCAGGAGATGATGTCAATTTGTTTTATTTTCTTCTATTTTTCGAAGTATTGTTTAGGCATCAGTAGAGGCTATCAAATATCACATTAAAGCATTTACCGATTTTTGGCTAACATTTGCGGATTTGAAGGGCAAAAATATGCCAAAAGGCAAATCAGCACTAAATGCAACAATCAGGTGTGTGGAGAAGAGAATGATAAGAGCCTAGATCATGGTGAAGGTATAGCTCAGGCGGGCTTTGCTTTAATAATTATTAAATGACAAATTTTCAACAAATTTTTATTAATCATTTTAACCAAAAATGACTTGGCTGGCGCAGTCCACAAATTTTAGAAGAGTTTTGCATTTTCATATAAAAAACAGACTCACAAAGAAGTCTCATTAACAAAACGCTTATCAGTCGACATTTTGTTTTCTGTCCAAATAAATGTGAACAAACCCATCATTGAAAAAAATGCGAAACAGACATTGAAGTGAAAAAACGAGATTTGATAAAGCCTGAGTAAAAAAGAGTGACGCTACCATAAAACGAAAAAATAAACAAGCACTAAATCTGTATCTAATGTAAATTCAGATATATCACATAGAACAAGTCATACATGCAACAGCTCATTCATCATAATCTACTTGAAAACAGAGGCCGGTGCCGGTTGAATTATTTTGTTGATAATATTGACATTTATTTATTAGTTTTTATTTGTACATTTATAATCATTTAACAAATACACACATGTAGCGTTTTTTTTTTTTTAATTTGAAATGGAGTTCTTTGAAGAGCTTACTAAATATATACAGCAAATGTCCAGCAATCTAAATAATCTTATCAATTTTATAGACGCAGTGGACGCTCTTCTTCCAATAATAGAAATGTTGAACGTATATTTTAAACGCATCATTATTTTTATTTAAGAACATGGCCCAATTGAATCTTGCTTAAAAAAATTCGAAAAAAAGCACAAGGTGAATCTGTCCCAATTAATACATTACTTGAGCATTTCGTGCTATGCCTTTGCAGTGTAATTTTAGAGGAGTTCTCTAACCAGTTCAATGACCTTTGGATTATTCACAGAACTGACAAACGAACAGATATCGACACATGGAAGAATTGAGTTGAACTATTTCAAATCGAATTTACCAGAACCTGTAAAAGGAATAATAATTTCGACGGAACCCTCTTGCAATGGGTGACGCTGCATGCACGCAAAACCCTCCATTTCAAACAAAACAGACAGTTTAACCCAGAAAATGGTTCCAACTGCCAGCGAAAAAACTCATTTGTAATATCCCAGGTGCAGAGTTTCCTCATTTACTTTGAATACAATTTTGAAGATTTTTTTTGAGTACAAATTCAAGTGTGAATTAAAATTGAAATATGGCTGCACATGGGAAGGAAATATGGACAACAATGCTCCAGGGCCGTAAACGCTTTCGATTTCGAGCCAGAGAGAAACCGCTGTCAAGAAAGACCTCACCTAATGTGAGAGAGATAACTAACCAACTTTGAGACAGTTAGCAAAAAATCGCCCTAACAGGAGACGCGTATTTCTTGAGCTTCAGGTCCATCTCGGACTCTTGTGCCTCTGAAGTAAGTAAGTACGTGTCTAAGTACACAGTTTATTGGGATTGAAGAATGAAAGAATCCAATTGGCTCATCGTTAAATCGAATGCCACCCTCTGCAGTGAATCAGAAATACCTCTCCCTTCAGTCAGTTCGATTTTACACATTTACTGTCTGATTTTTATTGAGACGACTTGATTTGATGCTTTCCACTTAATTAAACGCAACAAATGTTGCGGAGCCCCACACCCTGCAGCCAAGTCCCAACTGGTATCCAAAACATGATTGCAAATGTCCTCACCACCACCCGGCATTCGTTTTATTTTGCGCTTCGTGTGAAATACACGATGTGCAGCTTTAATGGCTGCCTAATTTTCCGGAAACCATTTACAAGTAGCTCATAATCCCAACGAGTAATAATATTTTCCCATTTGATTGAGTTATTACCCGACGCAATACTAATTTAACGGCCAGCAAAACGTATTAACTACAAGTCATTAGTTGGATTTTGAAGCGCATACTGTCTGCGTAATATTCTCCTGCTGTTCATTGTTCAAACGGGCAGTCGACAGCAGTTGGTATTTTGTAAAATGAATATTTGTAAACACAAAAGTTCCTTATTCACCCACCCTCACAGAAGGTGCGAGAAAACGACTGCCAGGCTATTTCTGAGTTGAGTATACTCATCGTGTCTGTTGTTGTTGTTTTTTTTTTTTTTTTTTTTTTTTTTTTTCAGAAAATAGAGAGAGGGAAAGTGCTTATTGCAAGACATAATCAACTCATTGGCTGTGTGGTAGTAAATTCCTCGAGCCGCCCAACCACATTGCGAATCAAAAGCGACTCTTCTGTGTGGGCCGCTCACTCCACGTCGAATTTTAGAACTTCAATATCAGATTCACCGCTTTCAGGTGAATAGACACCGCAAAGCAGTCCGAACCGATCTAGACACATGCACAGCACACATAGTGTGACGGCGGCGGCGTCGGCGATTATCTTTGACGTGTCGTGGGCGCCTCATACGAGAGTCACTGGCGTGCCCTAGAAAGCCGATCCGGTCCGTGCTGGATAGAAATTCGATAAACTGGAAAAAGTATCTATCTCTCATGGCAAACGAACGAAACACGAAACATGAAATCACCATCAACCGCGAGTTTTGTTATATGCAGCAATTAACAGCCGATTTTATGGGGAATCCATTGGGGAGTCTTCCATTTCAGAAAAAGACGCCCACCATAGACCAACCACCGTAATAAAAACACCAGATGTGGCGACGGCTGGCGGGTGGATATTCTAGCTGGAGGGTGAATCAAAACACTCGATTCGGCCAAACAAAAGCATTAAAGCAAAAAATAAATAATACAAAACAATAGAAATTGGATTATTTTTTAATTGAAATTGAAATTGTCCGGTCGTAATTTGGTCATTTGGTCGTTTGTGTGAGCGCGGGCTTTCAAGTGGACAACTTAATGTGATCGCGGATCCAAGCCGCACAATGCGGGCAAGTCGTTGTTTATTTTTATCGCTGGCGGAGGAGCGAACTCTTTTTTTTTTCTAATTTGGTTTATATTTTCTAAAAATAAAGCTCATTCGAGCGCATTCAACGGGTTGGGTAGTCGACAGAGGGTCCACAGACGCAGTATACCGAGCGAAAATGGGCAACAAATTCCAAATTGCATTTCGTCGTTGTGGAAGCAGCGATTCATTGGGTAATTCATTTGAGCTCGGCAAGTAGTTTGTGGGGACCCCCCTTTAATGGGTAGATGTGATTCGGAGTGATGGAGCAGCAAGGGAATATATGCAGACAAATGCGGACATTTGAGCTTCGATGGTTATTTTCAAACCGAATGCGGTATTTTAAGGCTTTAGCTAGGGTTTTTCTCAAGTGGGACGAAATGTAATCAACCTGAGCTGATGTAGTTAGAATATGTACATCGCTTTGGGATATTACTTTCCTTTGGATTTTTGAATTGCTGCGGGGTGTTGACCGGAACATGGTCGAGCTTACTGTGAAAACTAATTCCTTATCAGAGGTAGATTTGGTAAGATCTTTAAAAGCTGACAATCCCAACATACCACCTCGCACCTAAATGACCACCTACTTGATAGTTGGTGGTCATTTTGTGAATAATCGAACCGCAAAATGATACGTGTCATTGGACCGCTTTGCCTGTAAACGGTTTCAATACGTTTTACAAAGATTTGGAAGTAATTTTAGTTTTCCAAATTGCATTACAAAACATTAACAAAAACTTCGAAGGCAAAACTGTCAGAGATGAAAAGAAATCGCTTTTTGAATGACTTTGTTGTATGGGATGTGCCACTCCTCTTTCTGAAATCCCGCCCACCTTTGGCATTTTCGAGATCGACAATCTCCTAGGCCTACCACCATGATTGAAAGTCGGTAGCAGGGTAAATTCAGAGATCCTTCAAGATTTGTGGAACTACTTTTGCTTTGAACAGCCAAACATTGTACTCTTGGAGAAAAAAGTTTTTCAGACCCTACGCGAAATTTAATGGAAAGCCAGCTCTGTGAGCTATCCATGAAGGAAGCTGTACCAGCAGGTAGCTCCAAAATAATTAGTACGACCCATCCAGACCTCCTTTCGTTTAAATTTAAAAGCCTCCCTTAGCCGATCCAATTTTAAACACTGTAGCTGTAGCCAACAAGTTTCAACAGTTTCTCGCGCAGTAAAGCGCAGACAGCAAAATTTTCCAAATTGCTCGCTCAAATATAGATACAAATTTCCAACACTAATATGCTAATTAAATGCATTTTTAACACAATTTCCATGAGTGTGCACCAGTGTCCAACTTCCACCTCATAAACATTTCGAAAGCAAACAACAACTAATGAACCCCCCAGTGCGTACTCGCTATCACCCATGCCCCGGCGGTGGTGCCCGGTATAGGTGCTAAAACTGTGGTCAATTTCGCATCAAGTGCACTAATTAATAGCAGGCTATAATGATTCGCAATTGCCACCTTTGTTGCCCAGAGCACACATGTAGCAGAAGTTTTTTTTTAAATATATATATATATATGTACCCATCGCCTGCAGTCCGTTTATTACATTCCCATTTCGACCTCTCGGCCCACACTGGGGCGATTCAATTCATTTGTTTGCCCAACAATACTATCCTCGCAGCAAAGTTGTGTGACAGGACTATCAAATTGAAATTCACGTGCGGACCATACAAAAGCTGGTCAAAATTTCACACTGAAAAGCACCCGAAACGAAAAACTCGTTAGCGACAAGCGCATCAGGGTGTTGAACCATTTCAAACTCCAAGCTAGGTAGGTTCTCTCTCCCCGTCTCGCTCTCTTAAAAGTCCCCCCCACCTTCATATGAAGAGTTTATTACATGGGGCTTGAGCAAGAGGCGACCAGTCTGGATGGCCGATCCGATACGCATTTTATCGGTCGTCGCTTTGTTTTTGAAAAACGGCTTTACCGCAATACGCCATTAGAAAGGAGCAACCCAACACAGTGCAGTGGTGTACATGGACTAATGTATGAGCGACCGCACAGGCACACACACCCACAGATGCTCCTTTCGGAGTCGAATGTCATTATATCCAGGAGCCACCGCAACAGACAGTAGGTATAGGCTTCGCTGTAAGTGTAATTATTTCTGCTCCATTTATCGATAATCGATTTTCCTTAAATATCCTTCTGCCGGCTGTGAAGAGGGTATAAAATTGCAAATAAACACTAGGAAAATGATTTTCCATCGATTGGTTTGCATATAAATTGAGGAGATTTGCCATTCTGGAGGCGCACCGACATCACCATGGACAATGCACCACTATACCCACCTGTCCTTTGTTTGTCTTTCTTATCTCTGGGCAGGCACACATTGCGACAGCCAGCATCAGGAGCAGGAATCCCGATATAAAGACGGAAGGAAGGAACGTAAAGTTCAGCCACATTTCGAGATGGATGGTGCTGTCGCTGTGTGTGTGCGTGACAGAAAATGGAACGACTGGCGGCAGTTATCGGATAAGATGTCAAATAATGTTATTATCCTTATTGTAATTCCTTGCAACCACATGAGCAGGCGTCTGCGAACTGGCCATCTGTTCGGTGGACATACGTCAGAGGTAATATTGATTTTCCACTCGTTCCAGGATATTTGTGTTGTACAATATATTACCCATCCTGCTGTTTGATTAAATGATAAACTGTGAAATTGAAAAGCCTTTAATTGAGTTTTCCCATATATATGAAACTTGAAAGTATACCTATATATATATATATGTACGCATTGAATTGTGTATCAATGCTGGTGAGCGAGGCGAGAGAGCACTCCAGAGAATTGCAGAGGACACTTGACCAAGAAGCGTACTTGTATAGGGCTTGAAGAAGTTCGTGTTGATAGTAGCGAGGGGGCGATGGGCGTCTGGGTGATTTATCAATATCTTGCGAAGATTGAACGTCCAACTTGGGAATGATTAAGGAAGTTTCTGCACTTCCAAGTGTAGTAACTTCAATTGGAAATCAACTCAGCTATGGTTTGTCCGTTGGAAAGACATTCCGCATTGTGACGTCCATATCCTGAACGGAAAAGTATAATTTTAATTGAAAATATAATCTGAGATGGTTGGATCGGGTCCGGCGTCTTCAGCTTAACTCTGATTTTGAATCGGTGGTTGAAGATTGAAAACTACACATTATTCTACAGATGTGAACCTTGTTGCAGAAACAACTGAAGAAAAGCTTCCCGTTGGTAACGACCTTCTTTAAAAAAGGATAAATTGAAATGCTTAGCACCACCAGTAACAGAGTAGAACCTTTCTACCACACTGAAAATAAAATACCAGGTAATACGATTATTATTATAATAAAATCAAAAATTTGTTTTTCAACCAATTTTTGTTATTCTTTACCTTTGTTGAAATTCTGCTTAATGGTCTTATTGTTTCTGATGTAACCGAAACACTTAATTCATCGTTGCACCCTACTTTTCGTTTGTTCTTTGCCAACATAATCAGGGGTACTCTTTATTAAATTCCATAAAACAAAATTTGTTTCTAAAATTTCATCAAAGCGGATGAAGCGAAGTGGGTGAAGTTTATCAATTCAACTCAATTTAACTATAAACGTTTGTTAAAAAGACCATTTTGTTAGTTAAATAAAATTCAAAAGTCGATGTCTTAGCATATTCAAAATTTATATACTTAAGCATATTAAGAAAGTTGTCGTTATATCGATAAAAACGGAATCAAAAATCACTTTAACACATAATTTGTACAATTGGCGAAATATTTGTCAAGCTTTCAGATCATTTTGCAAATGTTTTATTTTGTTTCATTTATTTTACAAACATTTGGTTGAAATGAAAAAAAGTTTTTGGGCATTTGACATACGTTTTTTTAGAATCGATAAAATATTAATATTACATTTTAAGCACCATAATCCTTTCTGTACATATTTCAATATTTTTTTCCCGTTCTCAAGTAACCAACTAGTTGCCGGAGTAGGTACATAAGCTACTTTTTTTTATTATATTGAATCAAGGTATTCGGCCCTAGCGAGGTATCCGTCGGAAAGGAAAATTCTCCGATTTTATACGATTCGGAGGATTTTTGCTACGAGGTATTCTTCAGAACAACTGTTCGGAGAATAATTGTTCCGATACAAATGTAACGCACTCCAGTGTGTTGCGTTGCGGTGCAATTATTTTTATTTCTGAGTGACATTTTTGACAGCTTCATAAGAATTGTTTCGATATCCTCCGACAACAATCAGTAGCGGAGTTTATTTTTGCAGTAAAGAATTAATAAATGTGAGCAAATAAAACGAAACAAAAATATAGCAACGCATTTTTTGTATTTATTGCTTAAATTTGTGTTTGCAGTGCAAAATCAAGCGAAAAAAGAAGCCCGAAACAATACGAGGATGTGAGATAAATTTATCATCGAATTTCAATTATTTTCTTCCAAAAACGGATGACACGAGTGTGATTTTCGATTCCAACAGAGTATGTGCTGAAGAGAATTTTTCGTTACGACGAATACCTCGTTAGGCCCGAATAACTTCCATATAAGTATTTAGTGAGAGCGATGGGGTCTTGAGAAAAACGAGAAAAGAATTAAAATAACTTCAGCACTTATTTGTAGTTATTTTAATCATTAAAAATCCTATCAGCATTTCAGGGAATAATTTAAAAAAATCTAATTGCTAAACATATTTGTTTTGTGTAGCATTTTTTAAATGTTGGATTTTGGGTATTATTTAAATATATACTTAAATTTGTCAAAATTAAATGAAGTGACAGCTTCAAGTAAGTATTAATCATACTGGCAAAATATTTTACTTACATACTTACTTACTAAATTTATGATTTCTATCAACGCAACATTCTTTTTTTATTCTTTTTATAATAGAATATAAATCGATAAATAAATCTTAAATTTTTTTAAGTATGTACTGTAAATTCGCCTGTTGCCAAAATCTGACAACAAAATGTACTTAACTATTTAAGTAATAACTTAAATGCTATACTATCTTGTAAATATTTGAATTTGTTTTAAACTTTTATATAACTTTAACTTATTAATAAAATAAAGAAATTAAATAAAAAAATTAAAATGCTGGTTCTTCGAATTTACATTTTTATAAATTTGTAGTCGTAAAGCAACAGTTTCACTCTTTTCGTGACTACTGAGCGAGATGTCCCAGGTTCGATCGCCAAGACTACACACAAATGTTCATCTAGGCTCGCAGACGGACTTGTTGCGCCAACTATTTATAAACTGGTAATATGAAGCTGTACGCACAAAGGCTTGGAAAAAAGAATGCATCACATATCGTCAATTTTACTACCTTCCTTGATCGTACACGTACCACCCGCCAGCTCTTATTATAGCATCACTCCGTTTATTATCGAAATGTCACACTTCAGCTGACATCGATGCACATCTGAGCAAAATCTGTGGCGTAAAATGTGATACACTTTGCACTCGAAGTGCACACCATGAAGTTCATTTTAAAATCGAATATCGTTCACCACGTAGTACACATCTGTCCGTCATCGTAGATACCTAAATAGCTGGATAAAAATAAACATTTGGAATTCTTTTAGCACTTCATTTGAGCAAAGATAGAAACACAGAAGAGGGAGACTGCATTATGACGGCTTGACTTGAGGCAAAAAATGTATCCAATCAAAGGGCGAGTATGGAATTGGATTGATTGTTTCCACCTCTGGGTCCCAAAAAGGCGACGAAATTGCGTTGATTTCAGCTCATCACTGTTGTGGTGCTGCTGCTGATTGAAATGATTCCTACTACCTCCGAGCGGAAATTTGTTGTATCAGGTGCAGGCAACTTCTACACTACGCACTCTTGAAGTTGTACACATTTAAGAGGTAGGTAATCCATTATTCATATCTATGTCATAGGGTTAAGTTATGAGTATCTTTCGAGCTACCCACCGATACACGGTCATGTGCACGTTGGATCATAACAAAATCACGGACACGAGTGTATTTGCGAATATTTATTCTCCTTGATCCATTTCAACAGAGTCGAAATGGATACTTTAAGTATATTTGCTACTCCTGCATATTTGGCACAAAGATGCGGCAGGCATGAGGATCGCATGTGAGAGAGCCCGCCCTCAATTTTCCGTTGCTATAAATAACATAACATTGAAACTACTACTAGCTCTCGGTTTATTTACTTTTAGCATTTCAATGGGAAAGGGGATACGGTAAGTATGTGCACACATAAGGAAAAGCATAATCTTTTTCCTTTTAGGATTATCTTCAAAAGGAGCGCCCGCACAGGAAGGAGAATGTCGAGAAATTTGCTGTGTGCGGCGAAGACGTGGCTGCGAATAGGATGTTGTGGAAGTCCGTTTGATTATTTGATTTGTATATTTGATTTATAAACATCAAAGGATGTTGCAAAGTATCTACTTTGTCATGGCTGAAGGGTGTGGGTTACATGTGCAAGTTCCTATACATATGTAAGTGGATAAAAATAGTACCAGGTCTATCTACGATAAGGTCAGAGGTGGATGCAGAGAGACTTTGGATACAGAAAGGTTTGGGGAATGGTGCGGTCACAGTTAAGTGCTGGACCGCCTTTTCAATTGTTGGCCTTTGGAAATTGTCAATGTCATATAAAAAATTATTCCAGCTTTCCATTTTATTTGATCTCTGGAGTAGGTTGACGGAATGTCCAGTGAAGCACAACTGTTGGTGCGTTGCGTTCTTACATGATTTCTATAATTTTCGACGACGGGAAATTGGGTTGGCGATTTCGGAACTTGTGAGACAGTAAGTGCATTGGCTTTCTAAATCCAGCATAAGCTAGAACTGAGAGTACTTAGAAGTTTGCAACCACAATTGGGTATCAACTTTCGTTTTAAGGGAACTTCTCTCATGGGCGTATGGGCTCAGATGGATCCCCGGTTGAACCCCTGAAAAATTACAAAATTCACCTTAATGTGTTGTCCACTGTAGAACTTATTGCGAACATTTGGCAAACATCAGAGAGTTCAACTGTTTCCAGAGAGCTTCTCGATAGGATTTGGTATAAAATTGTAGGACCCTTCCAGTCGTTCTTACAATAAAAAACTTACAAACGAATGGTTGTGGGAAGGTATGCCTAAAATTTTCTATGATGAACCACCTTTTATGTCTTTATGTTATGAGAGAGACTTTATCCAGAAAATGAAGAGTTTGAGAAGCAATTGACACTTATTTTTCGCAAGAGTCAGTTGCTCTCGAGCTCACGGTTAAATTACTAACAAATGTACGTGTACTTTTTCCCATTTCATTGCGTTCTCTTCATACCATTCCTAGGCTTGTTGTCTTATGGGTATAAGTCGGGCTCATCAGACCCAAAACATACACCTAGTGGACAAGGCAATCACTCTAAAGTACTTCAAAAGTGTTCAATCTGTTTAGATCCCCAAATCTGTGTTCAAGCCTCAATATTGTGCGATTGTGAAATATGTTTTATCAATATGATCAATCTTCCACTCCAGTGTAAAATAAATTGTACAAGAGAAAACGACAAAAAAAAATCATACATTTCCCCGAAACAGCCATCATATTGCCATCATAATGTACTTTACTTGGAAAACCGTTGGGGGCAAAATTACTCGCTTGGGACAAGCAGCAGCAGCCTGGGGTCCTCCCCAAAAAAATTAATGATGCTTTACAACGGAACCCACAAAAATGTCTTGTTCAATATTTTCTCACATAGGTAGATATAGGTATATCGTTAAACTCAAAAACAACGTAATCTCATATCTAATGAACTCAAAGTTAAACAAATTCACTCGAGTGTCATCCGAGGACATGCTCGACGAATCACGAGGGATGAGGTTAACAGTTAACAGTAATTCCATCGTCACTGGACTCTTGGTCCAGATCCTCTTCAGGTGACATTTGTACATACCACCCATCGTCGTCGTTGTCGTTCCCGTTCCCGTTGAGTCCTTGTAGTTATATTTTCCTGTTCAAGTTTAACGAAAACACCGAAATCGCCCTCAGCGTCTCCCCAAACACCTGAAATTATTTTTACTTGCTTCCTTTTTAGAAAAGAATAAAGTCTCTGCAATTTGGGATGGAATTGAAGGTTACAGGATCGAGAGGTAAGATATGCTCCCGCTGGAGGTATTCGTCATTCACTCCTCAATCAGCTATGAAACCGTAAATTCTATGAGAAGGTGCTTATCCAACCCTAATCTTTTCATGTAGGTTTACATTTTTTTTATTTTTTGAAGAAGAGCGCATTCTGGTACGAAATGTTTTCAAAAGAAAAAAGGCGGGGAGGGTTCCCCAAAAGCAGCCCTTCCAAGTTGACTGTAACGTGCGTTTTGTTAAATGATCCCGAAAAGCTGCAAATGCCTCCAAACAATGCCGGTGACTCAATTCAAAGCAAGAACGTTGAGTGGTGTACTTCCAAGAATAATATTCGTATGGTGGCCTGGTGAAACATAAGAGAAATGCCTCTCCTTCCGCTGTGCCTGTGAAGTGCAGGCTCTTGTGTTGATGGGTGGAGTGTTCACAGACGAACAATGGGAAATTTTTTAAAATGAAACTCATCAGGTTGTTGATACGACCAGGATGGATGGATGTTGGTTGCGATGATCCAAACAGTGGCGGGGCGGGGATGATGTATACAACAAAACAGAACTAGTCTGGCTTAATGAGGTCGACTCTTGTGCTTGGGGAGGTGTTGCGACACGAAATAACATCGCCAGCCATATGAAATGTATTTTATCGATTCAAATTTAGTTTTGTAGTAAAAGCGTAAGAGTTCTGCTGAAAGGTTTAAGGTGAAATAAGGTCGACATTTGTGAGGTAGGCTCATAACCTTTGTGTAGTTACAAGGAAATGTCGGGTGGTAAGAGCTTCTGGGCATTTCAGCTGGGAATATTGAGGGAGCATTCTGGTTTGGACAGTATGTAATATGATTTCGAAAAGAAAGTCTCTTCTAGACAGAGTTAAAGAGCACTGCAAATGTCAAAAAATTGTTTATCGGTCTAGGCTACCTCTATAAGATGGTTGCATATCGGGCAACTTAATGCTACTGATAAATCTGGTCTCCAACGCCTTTAAGAAGGTGTCTCAAATAGGAGAGGTATCTCCATATTAGGTAACTATGGACGACACATTTGCTGCTGAAAATTCGACTTCATCGGCATAAACGAGCAACCCGTGGCAGAATTTATTTTTGTTTGATATGCACGTAAATTTGTTTTCCTGAAAGTAAGTCAGTTTACAGATGTGTCGATTCGCCCCTTGGCATGCCGTGACGGTGATTGCTTCGTAAACTTAAGGTTTACATTATGAAGACTTCAGGAAACAAATTGCAGTTGAAGGTAAACATGCATCGAACATGTTTGTTATGATTATTATTATGTTTATTATGTTCCGAACATGTTCTTAAATGTTGCGGATCAATTTAAGAAAGCTTAACGATAGCTCAATCGCCTTCTGTCGGTCTGAATGATTAGATGGAAGCACCAAACTTGATGTGGGCCGTAGATGTAGCCCGCAGGTTTATATAAAAGGTTGACAAAAGTTGTTTATGTATGATTAAAACATGTTTGACTTGTTTTTGACATATTCTTCTCGTTCTTAGAAGTCGCCCATTATCGACCTTTTTTGCGTAAACTTATGAAAGGGACATAAAACTGTACGAATTGATCTCTATCCATGAACGAGAAATACTTTATGGAATTTTTTTGGTGATACGCTCCCTGGTTTTGAGTACACGTTTAAGCTTGGATCTTCTGATTTTATGAATTTGCTATTTCTTTAAGTTTATGTTTTCTATGTGAATCTCTGAATCTTAGTCAAAGTCTGAATGTAGGTAAAGCTTTGTAGATTTAATGTCAACGATTTTTCTATTGAAAAATGGTTAATTTTAAACCAGAACCCTTGGTTATGTCGAATATCCCGTGTGAAACATAGCAAGCTATAATTTTTTTTTCATATTTCCTCTATGCTGAGACTCTAGTTTTATTTTCTCCTTGTGTACTACTTACGGTTTACCAAGACCGATATCCCTTCAACATTTATCCCTTTTTGATATATGTATATATTTTTTTGCTGATGGGAAAGTTGAGTCCCTTTTCACCAACAATTTGTTACCTTGGATTATCAGAAAAACAAAACAGGAATTTGGGTCAGAAAAATCTTAAAATTGTCAAAGAAAACCACAGAACACACATGCCATACTCAAAGAACCCATACCCAGACATCCTCCCATTGAGGACAATCCATTCCTTCGAGGTAAATGCCATCACTCAATTATGCTGAAGTAATTCCATCACCATTTGCTGAGACCACAGCTTTATCCATCCAATTCAGTGTGAAACTTTCACGTTCCACACAAATGTAATTACAAACGACAGAACCATTAATTAGAAACCTTCAACCCTTCTTCGTATTCTTTTGTCGCACAACTACACGTCCAATGAGAACCAACAACTTTAAAACTCTGCAACACGAAACGAGGACACACTTTGCCATTTGCCAAGACCTAAGCATCTTTATTTATTCATTCCCCATCAGTGTCAAAGTCCCCGTAGATACTCTGTGGTGTCCAAATAATGCGAGAGCACTCTGGGTGAAGGAGAAAAAAAAACCCACAAACATTCTTCCCATGCAATCACTTTCAGAACCGGGACGCGTTAGAGGGTACAAACAAAAAAACGAATAAAATGCATCCCACTCTCAAGTGGTACAGTTGCCATGCACCAAGGATATGACCTCTTGAATGAAAAAGCACAGCCAGCACAAAACGCCATGTATAAGCAGTCATTTCTTGTTATCTTTGCTCTGAGGACTACAGAGACACAGTCGCTTTTTATAAGGAAATCATTTCCAGACGAAGGAGCTGCGTGTATGGCGGCACCAACATCAGCCAAGCCAATGCTCTTTGATTTCGGTCTTATCATGTCCAGCAGAGACTAGAGTTACTTTTCATGAATAGGAGCTCTCGCCGAATGAATGCATAACTAGGGAGCGAGCATCCTTGCTTCTCCGTTTCTGTTGGCATTATTTTTATTTTACATATTTTTCCCATTTTTGTATAGTTTTCAAATTTCATCTCGAACAATGTGAAAACTCGTTAAAGTTCACCGACGCGTGGAAAGGCGGGAAGGCGGGAAAAGTCGGTTCACCGCAACACCACCATTCTGATAATAATCGCGTGGGTTTTTTTTTTTGTTTGTGTTGAGGAATTGGAATTGAATTCTCATCACTATAGTGCCGCCACCACTACTCGCCAATTCCATTTGATTTATCCTGCCATTCCCGAAGGGAGAAATCAAATTAAGTATTCATGTCGGGAATGCTTTTCTGATGTTGTTAGCGGAAGCTATACACTGGGTGTTGATGTTCAACTCTGGACAGGGCTCCGTCGTCTTGGATTTACCGTTGTTTTCTAAGCCAATGAATGGCTGTTCATTACTGATGGATGTGAATAGATAGCGTGGATTTGAATTGAAATACAGAAGCTGCAGATATTTTTGCAGGGGATCACTTTGTTTGTGTTGCTTTTGTCGGGAGGATGTCTAATTTTGAATGGTTGCTTTGTCGAATTACTGAATTGAAAATTCACCTAAAAAATCTATTGTGTCAGATCTGAGGTAACACACTTCCAAATGGATGGATTTCTTTGCCCAGATTTAAGTAGAAACAACTTTGGTAGTCCAACTAGAAGAGTGAATCACATTTGGTCAATTTATAGCAATTCTTAAGGAAATTCAAATTGGGGGCTTAACCTTAGTCCAACTTCTTCGGAAGCCAAGTGAATCACAGTCAGTCTAAGGAGGTCTTTAACTCTGCTCAATTAATTGGTAAGAATCACCTCTTTAGGATCATCATCTTCATTTTTAAAAATAAAATCCAGCCTCTTGTTATGAAATCCACGAATAAGCTACAACGACTAGAGCACGACGCTATGATTGCCCCCGGGATGGGCAAACGCATTCGATAAATCTTTGACAGTCTACAGCGCCACTAGACGACTTTATATGGGATTAAACAAGGCAGTGTGGTGTACTAAATTCCTACATCTGGTTAGTGGTTTGATCTCCGGTTGAACCCCTAAAATTCACATTTTCTTTGAATTCCCCACGACTGGAAAATGTGCGAAAAGCTTCTGAAAAAGCTGCTCAATTCAGACGTTGGGCATAAATTTTTAAATTCCTTTCAGTCGCTCTTCAAAAAATTATATAAAACTCAAACTCGACCCAGCTTCTAGGTCTAGGATCTAGTAGTTTTCTAAATCTCATGAGAAGTCTTCTATCGACCTGAAGCAGTTTCTCATATCACTGTGAATATGGTCAACCCAGCATGCAATACTTCCACTTGTTAGATATTCACAGAGTAAAGCTATAGGGTCAATGGTTAATCTTTGGACTACAGGTAAAGCTCAAATAACATCTTAAGCTATTTTTTGCTAGTTTACCTCTCGATAAAATTGGAGCCCAATGAATAATTAGCCATGCTTAAGGAGCACAACTGTTTTTAACATCAAGTTGTCTACTCTCGCAATGAAGTAAGGGAATCTCTTACAACTTTTTTTTAATGAAGATGGCTAATTTGGGGTGTTTGTTGCCACCAATTCAGACTTTCTTACCCCAGGTATAAAAATTCGGAGCCCATTTAAAGAAGGATCTCAGCCAAAATGGTGGGCACAACTATCGAGACGATAGCGATATCCGTACCTCATAAGGTAAATATGCTTGATTTTCTCGTTTTATCTACCGCCTACAGTTTTGAAAACGTCACAGTCAACTTGGAGACCGCTGTTATTTTAAACTTGCTATAAATTTCGTTCTTCAATAATCGCAAAAAATTAAACCTTGTACATCAACCGATGGTGTCATTCAAATTTGCTTTCGTACCTCAGGCTGTTTCTCTCAAAATAGCTAGCTCATTAAAATTATCAAACTCATAAAATTAACGTCCGCAACATCTTAATGACAATAAAGCACAATACCTCCATATAGGTGAACTTAAAAGTCCAAGTCGCATTTCTTCGGTTTAATATCTTCTGCGTGTAGCTTCACGTTCACAAATATGAAACTTGATTACGATTTCTGGTGAGCGCGCGCCAGCCGATGGAGAACGTGATCTGTGTTTCCAAACGGCCTGTGCAGGCAAAAAACAAACATACGTTCAAGCGAACAAACTTATGAAAAGCCCGCTCAATCGATTACTCACATTTCATCAGACATATTACTCGCTAAGAATATTCGAGTTAAAAGTATATATACCTTCTGGTTGTTGGTGTCGCCTCTCGCACACCCTCAAACGTTCAGAAAACTTTCATAATAGCATTAGACGAGTCAATAGGCAAAAGTAAAAAAAAAATAAAAGAGACACCCCCAAGGTGCGGAGAGAGTGAGTAGAGTACGAAGAAAGTGTTTAGAAAAAACCGAACACTGCACTGCAACGTTGGAGCCAATTTCCGGTTTGCGAGTTTGTTATTTTTGTATTTTTCTTCCATCGAATGATTTACGACTATACCGAGTACACCACCCCTCAACCTGAAAATGTGTGTCAGAAATCGAGTTCAGGTGTAGCGGAGGTTTGTTGCAGTTCATAACTTTTTCTCTTCCATTTATTTTTAGCTACGGAGGGGGTTGGAACAAAAAGAAAAAATCTTCCAATCGATCATCGATTACAATTTTAAAGGAAGCAAATAAAATACTAAAGAAAGAAAAAAAGTTGTTTGCTATTCAATTGGAAAATGAATCCATACAACAGCACTGCCATATCTATGGTGCTGTCATCGGCAATGGTGTACGTTTGTCAGTGATGCCAATTAGTTTCGAGTTGTGTAGTTCGGTGCAGTGCATATTCAGACACTTATAGCTCTTGCAAAAACAATAGAAAGTGTGTGCTCGTTTTTTTGGTTTTCCCTTTTGATGCTTAAAAGTTCATCAGATCATTCCATCTTGAGAACACTGCACTGGAAAGTCGTACAGAATAAATGTAACTATTGAGCAAACAGTGTGCTTAGAGATCAGATACGGTCAACGAAGAAATAGATTGGAAGTGATTTCCGTCAACACCTAACTCTTTTTGTGAAAGCGTTGTGATTGATGAGCTGCAACTATTTAAAATTTTTACAACCATTTTCCGTTGCACACGTAATTTTCTATTGGAATTGGAAGGTTGGAAATGTTTATGCAAGACGAATTGTGGGTGGGTTAAATTTTGCGCGACCTGCCGAAGTGGAAATTTAAGTGTGGAGAATAATTCCAGTTGAGATCCCGTTCTCTAATCTATCTCCTTTTATTAGTGGCATAAGATGTGTTTTTTTTTTCTACGTAATCTTTAGTCCCAGACTATAGTGAGAACTAAGGACATTCCAAGCTGTATTGACAAAAACGACTTATTTCCCTATACATGCGAGACATGAAGCTTGGAAGGATATGCAAATTCAGGACTGTTGTGCGGCCCCTTCAGACCGGCGATTATAGTTTGTGAAAATGTTGAATTTTCAATGTGATGGCTGTTTTTTTCTTTATAAATCAACTGAGTTCGGCTATTGGTATCGACTTCAGTTTAAAAAGCTGCCACAACTGCCGTAGAAAAATCATGGTAAATCTTCCGATACGCCTCCATGTTATCGCAACAGCTAGCCGAGTGAAATGAGATTGGTTCAAGATTTGACTTCTATTAAAGGTTCAATTACAGCTGACAAAGAGAGAAATGGGTCAACTTAAGACACTCCGCTTTTACTGAGATTAAACTTCGAATGGAACCATGATTAGAGCAGATGCGTTTAAGCACGTTTACAGAGGTAGCTAAATAAGTGATGCAGATTAAGAAATAAATTCAATATAACTTGGACTGAATTGTCTTGTTCAGTTTCTAAACAAGGTGCAGGCCCTTCTGAAAAGGAGAATTTTTCTGTTAGTTTATAATCAAAATCCCCGATATAAATTGATTATCCTCAGATCGAATAGTTGGCAAGCACACTGACCACTACACCATGGCCGCCGCACTGTGGTCCAAAATAATTTTTTTTGTTGGAAAAATAACTTTTGAATGCTTCTTTTTCTTTAATGAAATTTTCAAGCCTATAAAATTTGTGATTTTTAAGAAAGTTGCTTCACATGGTGTTTCTTAATCTTAAGCTGAAGTAAGATTTTCTTTGAAAAATTAATTAACAAGATGAAGGAATTTAGGAAAAACTTTAAAAAAATGGTAAAATTTTACAAATCTTGTAAGAACAAGGTCTGCCATTATTTAATTGTTCACAGGGTGATCCAAAATATTTTTTTACAACAGTGGATGCATAAGATTAACGAACCAATTTTTAATGTTTATAGCAAGCATTTTACACAACACACTAGGCACAATTTCAATGTCGCCGAGGCGATTTACGAAAATATATAGGTAGTTCCAAAATCGAAAAGACTCAAATATACACCAGTCCCTTACTCACCGAATAGTTGAATAACAAAACTCTTATTCACCAGACAATAGATTTATTGGTCTCTACTGTCCACTACTTTAAGTGGCAACCCCGTTTCCTTCATAGAAAATTCACAACAAATGTTGTCGCTCACTGTCGACTTGGCGTTGGCATACACCTTCTGGCTGCGTTTCCTTATAGCCCAGCACTCTCTCTCTCTCTCTCTCTCACGTTGCACTTTTTTCCATTCTGCATCTTGTCTATTATTACCATTCCGGACGAATAGCTGATCGATCAAGAAAGCAGTATAGCTACGTTTGTGTGTGCGGTCTTGACTGGTAACGACTCAGCACTATATGACTTTTGGTTTTGCGCTCTGCGGGGAAATGAGGTTAAACCGCTCGGATTTCATTTCGTTGCCATTTATGGGCTGACACCTTTCGACTACACACAGTCAATGCTGCACTCAATTCACTCTACCATCAATGGTCACAGGCACCATCACCACCGCATAGAAGAGCGGTAGCAGCAATGCGGTATCCATCCATCTCGGCTCGGTGGCCATTCGATGAGATTAATTAATGCAATCACTAAACGGACCTGAATTGATGCGGCTCATCCCATCGATGCTGCTACTGCTGTTGATGATAATTATATCGGCAATGATGATATGCCAACGAGACGCGACAGAGGATATCCAGCTCCCCCAAACAAACTAATGATATATCTTTTACTTGTGCTTCAGAGGCATGTCGGGCACGGGCACTTCGAAATCGAGTTGGTGGTGACGCCGACGGGCTGTGACAGCGCAGCTGGAACCGGTTGACAATTGAATTCCCCATCAACCGTCAGCATCGGTACAGATCTGGAATAACGACTTGACGTGCCTCCTAATTGGGAGCGCGATTTTCGACGAGGAAAAAAAAGCAATATATTATTTATGTGTGCATGTGCATGCCCATAAGCGGGAGAGGTTAACTTAAACACGGACCAACACATCGACAGAAGGGAATGAGAAAATGTTATGTTTGAAAAAGAAATTGGTCCCAACCCTTCCTCAGTCGTGTTTTTTTGTCTTTTTTCATGTTATAACGATACAGATGTGACGTCTATGTGTACGAGGGCACCATTAGGGGCGCCTCCGCCACTGGGGGAGAAGAAGAAATTACTTTAAATTGCACAAGTCCAATGTATCTACACGAAGAAGCGTATAAGGAAACGAAGACGTCGTCATATTTTGGATGTTTTTTTTTCTTTGCCTCTTGTCCTGGCACGAGATAAAATATGAGATGATGATGTCTGATGATGATAAATGGGAGACAGGTGAGAGGATGTCTCTGTTGTGCAAAGGAGGACGGATATGAATATGCAGGAAACAGGGTGGCAATGTCGTCGTCTAGGTATCGGTAGAGTGGTGTGCTCATCTGTTTTGATTTTTAATATTTGCTTTCAATTTGTAATATGAAACGGGTCCTCGATCAGGACGGTAGCTGGTGCTTCTTATGCAGAATGGAAATTAAATGTCAGACTGTGGTGAGACGAGGGGGGCACAAAACATCTCATCCCAACAAACGATTATTTCCAAAGTCAAACAAGGATATCTACGACCCAGTTTGGCTTCAATTAAATTGCGACAGCTTGTCGATAGATATCTTGAGAATTATGATCCCCAGCCGTCGGGTATTGAGAGGTCCAATTGTGCCGCACCTAAGCCACTTAAGAAATGGTTTGCAGTCAACTGCGTAGCTGTATTCCCACAGCAGACAACAATTTAGTAAGGTCACCACCGAGGCGAGTATCCCATGTGTATCGTAGCTCAGCGAAATTGTACGCACAAGCACAAGAAGTATTACCCGTCACAATCCGAGGAAAACAAATTTAAACCATCAGACAAATAAAAGACAAGACAATTATAGTGGAAAAATGTTATAAAAAACCACTTTTGTTTATTATTCTCATACACAACCTTCTCGGTTGGTTCCTGCTGAAAGACTGCCTCTCGTCATACAAATCTCAGAACCTTCTCGGTCTTTCGTTAAGTTTATATACATATTTGCTTAATACATCGACTGCAGAGTTCCAATACTCATGCAGTTCGATACAGTCCCGGCGAAAACCTACGGTTTTCTACCCTTTCGCTTTTTATTTAAACATATTTCTGCTAAAGATAAATATAAATTATAGTAATTAGATAAATCATTTCAGCTCTTCGATTGGCAGGATACAGATCTTTTGAACTGGCCTCGTAAGTTGATTGGTTGCTGGTCGCAGTATAACGCTCCTAACTAGTCCATCTCTGCTTAGTTCTAATCTCAATATCCGCCCAATCGCCCATGTCGATGGTGGGTAATTCTCGCTCTTTATTACGCACAACTGTCCTTCTCTCAAGCCGTATTTCACCATTTCTTTCTCTCATACAGAGTAGATAGGTACTCTTCTTTTCACCTGCTCCAGAAATGCGCAAGCACAGTTTTACGCTCCTTCCATAATGTTGTTATACCTTTTGTATTTGGGATCTCATTCGTTACGAATGGCAACAGTAACACGAGTGCCTCACCAACCAAAAAATGTCCCGGCGTTAACGCCTATAGATCATTTGGATCATTGCTCAATGGATAAAGCGGTCTTGAATTCAATATGGCTTCCATCCCAAGTAGTAGTGTCAAATCCTGCTCACTCCAACAATTCTCGTCAAATGATTCATTCATTCATTGACTTTACCGCCGCACCTTGATGTAGTGCTGCAGGAGCCATACATCTCCATCCCGTCCCTTTCGAACTTAAGTGTTCAAAAGTATCCTTCACTAGCCAAATCTCTTTTGCCTTCTGAAATCCTTCACTGCACCGACAAATGCTGTCCCATTGTCGCTATACAACCTTTCACACCTGCCCCTTCTCGCTATGAATTGTTCGAAACAAGCAATAAACGCCACTGACGTATGATCTGATATCAAATCAATATACTCTGCTCTTATTTAAGACAAACAAAGACAGAAACCCAACATTTCTGCTTTATTATTTGCTCACCTGCTCTGTCGATCATTTTGATCTCAAACGGACCTGCGTAATCTACCCCTGAAAAGCTTTTCCTGCTGTAACTCTCTCTGGTGGCAAATCAGCCATCAATTGCGTCTCAAAGCGACGGTTATGTCGCACACAAATCAAGCACTTATGTAGATAATCCCTCTGCTCAATTCGGAGCTTTGGATTATGTCCTGCCCTGCTCCATGCGTAGTTGCTTAATGAGCGCTATCCATGATTAACCAAGCTAATCGAGAACCATTTGGCACGATTGCTGGATGCCTTCTCTCATATTCCATCTCTGCTCTCTCTGACCTTCCCTAAACTCTCAGAATCTTTTCACCATCCAGAATTGGTTTCAAGGATTCTATCCTGCTCTTGTCAGGTAAATACCTGTGCTTCTCTATACAAATAATTTCCTTCTCAAAATAATTTTCCTGCTCTTTTCTTAGTAAGTGATCAATTGATTCCATCTTCTCTTGGGAAGACGGTTGTTCAAGTACTCCTGCTATATTCTCTGCTCTATTTTGTGCTATGTTTCCTGCCCTTTCTCTCCTTTTCACATGACGTACTGAACGTCTCCGTCTCTTGCCATATCTCTTCTCATCATCCTTCCATCATTTTATCTTTGCTCTAGTTGCATTGACAAAGTGAAGTACATAGCTGATTATTTTTATAGCCTTCTCTAATGTAGACGTGTATTCGATAAATGGAATACTCCTTCTCCAGCACCTCATATAAATAGATAAATTGGCTGTGAATTTCGTGATCACAAAAACCTTATTCTCATCCCTCCCCCCATCTGAAACATTTGGCACAAACTTTTCAGATGACCAGCTCGACCGAGGTTTTTTCAACCATTCCTGCCCATGTCGCCACAACTTGCTTTCGACCAATGCTGATGAGTTTACTCCTCTACTTAGGAGATCAGCAGGGTTATCCTTCGCTCCAACATGTCTCCACAGTTTTTCAGTTTTTGTCTGTATAGACGAGACTCCATTCGCTACAAATGTTCTCAAATTGAATGGTAATTTTTTTTATCCAATGCCTACTCGATACCTTCACATTCCATTGTTTTGATGACGCTAACAATTAGTCGTCCCAATAGCTCCGCTGCGGCAAGCTCAAATCGCGGTGTTAGTATTGTCACTGTTTTAAGTGGCGCAACCCGTGTTATTGCTGTGAGAAGAATGGCTTAAATACAGCCATTTGGCTTTCTTTATTCGCTGCTCCATATGCTCTTTCGGAAGCATCCGAAAAACCATGAATTTCCTTCTGTACCTTTCCCGAGGTACCTATCCATCTCTGAATTCTTACATTCTCTAAGAATGTTATTTCCTGCCAAAAATCTCTCCATCTCTCATATATCTCTCTTGGTGATTTCTCATCCCAGTCAACGTTTAAACGCCATATGTCTTGGGTAAGAATCTTCCCTACAATCATAACGGGAGCTATGAACCCATTAGGATCGTAAAATTGCACAACGCAGCTCACTACCTTTCTCTTCGTAATTGCCTGCATAGTCACTGGTGTTTTCACTGCAAGTGTGAATTGGTCCTTCTCTTAAGACCAAAAATCGACGCCTTTTCATCATCTTGAAACAAGATTGACTCCTGCTCTTCATAGTCCATGTCCTTCACTAGAGCCTTGGAATTAGATTTCCATTTTCTAAGCTCAAAACTTGCGCCTTTTAAAACACGATCGATATCTTTCGATAATTCGATCGCCTTCTCTTTGGAATCCGCACGCGTGGTACAGTCATCCATATAAAAGTCTTCCATAATTGCCTTAGCAGCTTTTGGAAAGTCCTGCTCTGCTTCTCTGTATTAATGCTCTTACAGTGTTGTAAGCTGATGAAGTCATACCAAAGGTGACTCCCGTCAGCCAATACTCTCTCAAATTATTCTGCGGGCTTATCTCCAGAATATACGCTGCAAATCCCACTGCTCCTTCACAACCTTCACATCATTTTAATATCCGCACTAAAAATAGCAACTCGATGCCTGCGGAAACGCATTAAAGTTTCGTGCAGATCCTTCTGTAGTTTTTCACTTAGCATTTGCACTTCATTTAATGAAATGCCCTTATTTGTCCTGCAGCTCGCATCGAATACGACTCTAAACTTTTTAGTGATGCAATGATGTGGCATGTGGTATATAAGCCTGCCATGCGCTGTACCAGTTACTGGTGTCATGTGCTCTGCTCTTTCATACGCTCTTATGAATTCTGTTTTAGTTCAGAATCTCCTGCTAGCGTTCTCTCTAAAGCAAAGAAATAATGTCCCACTGTAAGCTCCAAGCTTCCTTCTCTGATTCCTTCAAAGGAATCGTCACAAACAAACCTGCAAGAATTATCACGTGAAAACGTATTGATGAAATTCTGTTCCACATGCTCCTGCTCCTTTGACCTGCTTGATGACATTTCAATGCCATCCAACTGCCATAAACGCTTAAGCGATTCATGATGTTGATTGTCTTCGATGTACACAACATGTGACACCTGCTCAAGCTCAATGCCCATGCTATCCTTCTCGCTATCATACTATGATCCTGCTAAAAATAGCTTCCATCTCTAGAACATCATCAGGCTGATGCTCTTAAAAAGAAATAAATGTCTCTGCTATAAACCTTGGAAATAAATCTACGGGACCTGCTTTCCAAAATTCTAGATCCGCAAGTGGCAACCCCGTAGACATGTCCATCCGTGGCGATCCCAAATTGTGTGTAGGCACAATTGGCTCCCATTTACTTTCTTTGGGCAGTACCCAGAAATCCTGCTCTACTGAAACCTGCGAATTGAACCATGGACCTACAGGAAGTGTGGTTCGCCTTTCACACCAATCACTCTCTTCGCTATTTGCCCCCTTGGTAAGCCCAATCTCTGGGAAAGCTGATAACTTGCTAGGTCAGGTTGTTCCCTTATTGGCCCATACTTCCTGCCATCCATCTCGATTATTACCTGTGCCGTAGGCATCAAAGTAAATTTTCGCTGCTCTTGCTCATTATAATTAAAATATGTTAAATAAATGCTACTTATAGCTTTATTTACCCTATGACTCACTCTCTGCTTCCTTCACTCCTGCTGTACTTGCTATTGCTTTTGTCCTGGTTTTGTCAAAATGAGGGCGTTTCTCGGAAGGGACAAACTAGTCAATCTCTCCTCTGCTTGTTTCCGCCTTCCTAATAGCTTCTTCTCTTCCTTCCCTTTTCCTGCACATGGAAGATCATTGCTTCAACCTTCTTAAGCTCGCTCATAGAGTACAGATTACACTATTGTATTTGCTTCCCGGCGCACTGTACGCACTGTCCCTGGAAGCACTCCTTCGGTGCATGTCTTACATCAGACAATTCAAGACGAGTGTTTTCTCCTTCACGAAGTCCTGCTTGGCCCGCAAGTTCGACACCGCAAACACCGGGCAACGCCATATTGGATGACTCAAAGATTTGCACGAGTGGCTAGGTAATGGTTTTTTTTTTTCAGCTTCTGCTTCCTCTCTCCGGGCATTGCTGCCACCTGCTCGCACATTCTCGCATTTGCTTAGAGCTGACTGCGCCTGATGTATGGACGACACGGCTGCTCAATGTTCCTGCTTGCTGCTCCACCCAATGCGATGCCTTTGGATACGAAAATATGTAGGCGGGCGGAAAATATGTCATAGATCGCTGCCACAAATCAATCTCAAAACCCTGCCATTTTATAATATCACCTTTGAACGATCGTCAGGTATTCTACACATCGTGTTGGCGAATGGAAGACTAACCTGGACTTCAATGGGATGTCCTGCTCTGCCTGCTGCTCCTGATCTTCGAGTTCTTTCTGCTACCTTCTCCTTTAATGCTGCATAGGAGGCAAATATTTTGCCTCTGCTTCAGCAACCCTGCGTTGCATCTCAACGTTGATCAACAAATCGTTGGCCAACCCAATCCTGCTCTCAGTCACCTTCACCTGCGACCAAGCATCCTGCTAGGCTTCAAAGCTGACCTGTGCTGTTGCCATCGTGGAAATCCCAAAGGTTGGAGATTCCCCAAAGGCCAGCATCCTGCTCACCGAAAACATTCCGGCAACGTATATAATTATCGTTGTGTGCATGCTCTTTTTCCATCTCTTTCACCTGCTTGCCTGCACCTTTTTTATTATCAATAAAAAATGCCTGCTTGCCTTTCTTTTCCTAAAAAGTGTATTGCATTAAAAATTGAATTTCAATAATGCTTTATCCTGGAATAAAAATAAATAAATAAATAATAGTTCGCAGTAGGTACTTAGCAATTTGCAATTTCCCAGTATGCGATTGTCGAAATAAACAAAACAAAAATATTTCGCAGTAGGTACTAAGCACTTTGCTTTTTCCCAATATGCGATAGCTGAAATAAACAAAAACAAAAATATTTCGCAGTAGGTACTAAGCACTTTGCCTTTTCCCAATATGCGATAGCTGAAATAAACAAAAACAAAAATATTTCGCAGTAGGTACTAAGCACTTTGCTTTTTCCCAATATGCGATAGCTGAAATAAACAAAACAAAAATTTCGCAGTAGGTACTAAGCACTTTGCTTTTTCCCAATATGCGATAGCTGAAATAAACAAAACAAAAATTTCGCAGTAGGTACTAAGCACTTTGCTTTTTCCCAATATGCGATAGCTGAAATAAACAAAACAAAAATTTCGCAGTAGGTACTAAGCACTTTGCTTTTTCCCAATATGCGAAAATAAATAAATAAGAAATATTCCGCAGTAGGTACTAAGCAATTGGCTTTTCCCAGTATGCGAAAGTAAATAAATAAGAAATGTTCCGCAGTAGGTACTAAGCAATTGGCTTTTCCCAGTATGCGAAAGTAAATAAATAAGAAATATTCCGCAGTAGGTACTAAGCAATTGGCTTTCCCCATTATGCGGAACTAACTAAATGAAATAATCAAATTAATGGGGTGGAAAATTGTTGCTGCTTTTATAGTTGTTGTTGTTTTATGTGCTTGTTTTATAATTCAAGTTTCTCACAACAATTTTATATTGTTTGTTGCTTTTCAGAACTCAATTGAGCATATTCTGAAATATTTGCTCCTGCTGCTTGCAAGCTCCTTCTCTTAAAAACTAGCACCGTCGTGCTTTGAGTTTTTTCCTTCTTCTGCTATGTCTCCTTTTTTTTTTATTTACCTATATAAAAATCAACTAACATCTTGATCTACAGCAACCGGTGCATTTGCACTCAAGTTCCTCCTTCACTCTTTCTCTTTTATTTTTTGGTAACTCGCACTCAAGTGCTCTGAGTTCCACCTGCTTCGCTGCTCATTGTTTGTCTCGACCATATTTCTCGCTTTGTAAAATTAATGGCGACTGGCACATTTGTGCTCTAGTCCCTCCTTCCCCCTCTCTTGATGTCTCGACAAACTATCAACTTGGCCAGAAAAAAAGGTGACAACAAAAAAAACTTAACACAAGCAACCTGAAAGAAAAATAAATCTTAACCCAGCAGCAACAACAATCCCCATAATTTGATATTTAGGTTCTAGATAAATATAATTATGTATAATAATAATTACTCCCATCGCCATCACACAAAAGCACAATCAGAATATGGGATTCTTGCAATTCCCCTATCACACAAGCACAAAACAAAACATGGAATTATTGTTGTTCTCCTTCACACAAGCACACAAAAAAAAAGGAATACGCACACTCGCTTCACTCATTCGAATATATTTTCCTTCTGCATATGAAACGTAAATGAACCAGACACCCTGCCCCTGCACCCTCGTTGTCGACACCAGCGCACATTCACTGAAAAACTAAGAAATTTTATAATACCGCAACCATCACCTTTCACTTGCAAACAAACATTTTACAATATCTAAGAAATGTTAATTGTCCTGCTATCAATGTGGACTGTATTTTAGGCTTATCTAAGAAATTTTATAAAAGAATTATTGTTAGGTATCTATCTCTAAAAAATTTAACATTGTTTCGGTTTGAATTTTTCTGCCTTGCAAAACTCGACCGCTCGTTGCCCTTTTTCTTTTCGTTTTTGACGAAACCTTCCCATTTCTCCTTCTCCTAGCTGCTGCGAGTGCGCGGCAGAATATTTTTGTAAATATTTTTCTCGATTCTCGCTCGCTGCTCGTGGTGTCTGGTGTGTCTGTGTGTGTGTATTTTCGCCGTGGCGCGAGAACACAAACACTCCTGCCTGCTCCTGCTCTTAATTCTTGATGAAGAATTTGTATGGGTCGCTTCTGCTTGCAAAAGGGGTAAACAACGAAACAATGTCTATTTACTTACTTACATGCTGGTAGGTACAAAATGATGTACAGTGCTATTTTTTCGCACTACCTGCTGATGATACGCCACTTCCTGTACGCATCATGTATTAATTTCCCGCGCACATTTATTTTGCGACTGCGTGATTTTCATCGTAGCGCAATTTCACCATCACCATTTTAGTTTTTCAATAAAACGAGACCTGCTCACTCACAATGCACTTATTTTTTTTTTTTTCTCAACTAAAAACCTGCACCATCACGTCACTGGCACTTATCCGGCTCGACACGGACCAAAATGTATCGTAGCTCAGCGAAATTGTACGCACAAGCACAAGAAGTATTACCCGTCACAATCCGAGGAAAACAAATTTAAACCATCAGACAAATAAAAGACAAGACAATTATAGTGGAAAAATGTTATAAAAAACCACTTTTGTTTATTATTCTCATACACAACCTTCTCGGTTGGTTCCTGCTGAAAGACTGCCTCTCGTCATACAAATCTCAGAACCTTCTCGGTCTTTCGTTAAGTTTATATACATATTTGCTTAATACATCGACTGCAGAGTTCCAATACTCATGCAGTTCGATACACCATGCTAAGGAGCTCAGTCGCCATAGCAACTGGTGGACAGCAGAGGGGAGCGTTTAGTTTCAAATTAGTAGCAAAGGGCAAGTGATTTCCTTTACTTAAAACACTCTAGGGAGGTAGCGGTAGAAACGACTCGAAAACAAACAAATTTGCGGCATGGGACCGTCTAAGAATCAAGCTAAGAAGATGGGGGAGCTTATAAGACATTTAGTTTGGAATGCGTTCACAGCTGTCCGGTAGATTGGCCCATACTGGTTTCAAGCTTTCAAGCTAAACTATTGTACAACTGTTTTAATCCTCTTCAGACTTTCGGTCTACATCACGGTTGGTGAAGAGTTTAAACCTTGGTGCTCATGTTCAAAGGCGTCGAAAAAGGCAACAAGAGGGATCTAAATATGGGTAAAGTTCGTTGTAGAGGCTTGTTAGTTAAGGCTTTCGTTCGCCTCGGACTGAAGAGCCAACATATGAAGAAGTACAAGTTTGAATACAAAAAAGTAGTAAGCAGGCTGTTTGCGATGGTTTATTATTAATTTTTTTTTTTTGTAGAGGTAAAGGGACCTTCACTTTGATGCTATACTTGAAGAGCTGAAATGAGTAGCTAAGCTTTCGGATATTTGCCCTTCTCTGAAGATCGATCCAGACAACCCTCGCTCAGTAGTCGGCTTAGGCTGTCCCCCATTAGCTTCATTGAAGTCAGAGGGGCACCATCTGTCTATTATTTGTCGCAATTCCCCAACTATAGTTACCATAGCAGTGTGCTCAAATCAATTTTCTCCACACACCGCTTTGTCACCCACACCTCGCCTGACAAAGCACTTTCGTCATAACAATATCCCAGCAATGATTTGAGGAAAATTCGCAATCTTATCGCACAAAATGTCTTGTTATCTCCTGCCAACCGATACCCATTGGTTTACCTTTATCTCGGAACACTTAATGTAAAAGGAGCTCCAAAAGAAAAGCAATCTCATTTCCCTATCGTGTCTAGGACCCGCAAAGAAAAAAAAATCGCTTAAACCACGCAGAACGAAAAAAGTTTATCCGCAACTGTTCGGTTGCTTTATCAAAAAGGGTATAATCTAAGTCCTTAATGTGGAGAGGGTTACCTGCTTCCCTGCCCTCCGCATTCGCAATCCACTTATAAAGTTTGCAGTTCTCTGTGTGCTTCTCAAAGGACGAAGAAAATAAGAATCGATGCCAAGGAGAGAGCCTAGAAAACAATGCTATAACCATCACAACGACGCCAACATGCAAATCCTTCACTAGGAAGCAGGCCAATAGCAACAAGAACAAGATACTTCAGTCGAGGTTTCCCTTTCACGTTTCCTTTGGATTTCTTCTGCTTGGGGTTCAGCTCTTTTGTTTTTACTTTCCCCTGCTGTCATTTTCCATAGGCGTTCGTTGTAATTGAATAAAGCGACGGTGAAATGGGAAACAAAAGGCGAACTCCTCGTCGCAAGGGGTTGCGGCGTGACAGTCAAGTGAACAAAAGCCAAACTCCTTTTCATTTGCAATCCCTGAATGTGAATCCTTTTTCCTGTGATTTGCACAAATCGAAATCGGGACATCCGATATAGAAGCAAAAAAAGGACACTTGGCCGTGGACACTCCAAAAGAAAGCGACACCAAATGGGGGTAATTAATTTAAATTCCACAAAGGCCCTAACCAGCATACCGGCTGCGGTGTAAAAACGAGAATGAACACAAGTCCTTCCACGGATATTCCTCAGTTAATCACCATTTAAAATGAATTAATCAAACTTTCCATTCGCAGGAGCAGGTATAGGTAGGTAGGCAAGCACCTAGCACGTTCGGGCACTTTGACGGCTAACCGGGAGCTGCTCCACTTGCCACTCGAAATTCCTCGCCGGGATATGCGTGCGCCGGGCGAATTCATCGGTAATTAGATCTCAAATTTCAAATTCAACTGGGCGCACAATGGAATGTATTCTCCATTCACCGACCGACCGACCGACCGACCGGTGGCGGCGGTGGTTACAAAACGTTACGTGCTTCAGTGGAGGAAAGGAAAAATTTCCCACCCAGACCACGATCAAATTGTGATGGTTTTGCCCCGGCTTTTTTTTTTTTTTTTGTTGGTGCAATTTTGCTGAATCCTTTTCCGCTTTATGATGATGAGATGAGATGGCCGCCGCTTGGGCAAACTAGGTATATATACACTGCCCGTGCACAGTCTCCAAGTGGTAATTATTCAGATCATTTGTAATTGATTGACTTTAATGAAATGAAAACTTCAGACAAAAGTTATAGCGGTGAATTAGGAGGGATTTTTTTTTTTCCTCGTAGGGCATGTGATTTAACTTGAGTGCTCCAGTTGGATAGGGTTGCAAAGATACTTTGGGATTTGGGTGGGTCTTCTGACGGTGGTCCTTTGTCAACATTTTAGGGAATAATAATTGCGCAATCGTGTTTTGGAGGCGGGGATTTATTTCCAATTAAAACGGAATGAACTTGAACTTGATGGGTTTAGTTCAATGCTGGTGACATTAAATTATTGAAAAGTAGGTCGGACGTTTGTCCTTGTGCCACACGCATTTTTTTTTTTGCAACATCTTAGAAAGGAGTATGACACTTGACGAATAAAGGGTTTTATGATGACGGCTGATTTTCAAGGTTTTAAGGAATTTTTTCCTGTTGCATGGCAGAGGAGAGTTGCACTTTGTTTACGAAGCTTGGTTTTGATGGCCTAGAATTTTTTAGATTCGAGTAACAAAATCTTACCTTATCGATGGATACGGATACCTGAAGGTTTATTCCCCTTCTATTTCTTTTATTTTTTTATATATAATGGTTTGTGGCAGCGATTGTTTTAGAGAATACACACACCAAGTTGGAAAGATATTTTTGGAAATCACTCGATGGGCTTCAGTCGAAATACCAACTAGGATGCCCCTTGTTCAGAAATATCTTTAATTGGACACTTATTTTGTCAATAGCAACCTATACCAAAGAATTGATACAGAAATATGGGAAAATTTTGATTTGCGTTTCGCACATGTCGATCTATGAGTCTTTTTAATAGGTTGGGAGCTTTGATAAATGCCTGGGTATTATTTTCACTTTATGTAAACCTGTCATGTTGCACATTTTCAAAAAATAAAAAAATAAAATATAATCTTTTTAAGGCAGTTAAAATGATTCTTAAATATTTTGTCTTCGCCTATTTTTATAATGATTATAGTCAACATCTAGTAAAAAAAAAAATATATTCTTAACTTATTCGAAGTAATTTCAAAAGAAGTTATTGAAAAAAAAATATATCGTATAAATAATATAATTGTTTTGCCTTGACAATATGGCTTGTGCTTTTCGAGCCATCGTCTACAAGTACAAACCATCTTTCAAGCAGTCATGTATAACAATTTAACGCCCGTCGATTACAGATTACATACCTGAAAAGATAAAAAAATATCGCGAATTAATAAAAATGTTGTACAAAAAAAAATATATTCAGGTTTTAAATTAAGACCAAAAATGGGGGCAAAAATGTTTAATAAATAAATAGTTGGGCCCAACATGTCCAGTGCGATCAGAGAAAATTAAATAAAATCTGCTTATAAATCGTAGTAATCCGAGGAAATTTGTATGTGCCCAACAATTTGCTGTCAGACTTCCATTTGCAATACAAGTTGTCTTTAAACTGTTTACACCAAAAAATTGGGTCTAAATTTGAATATGAGAAAATGACTCAGTTTTTATTGGACAATATGTTGATATCTGACAACATACCCGCATAAATAATTGCCATACGTATCTTACCGAGTTAGCCTTCAAAATACTGAATAAAAATACAGGTGCTTGTAATGCGTAGGCAAAGTTAAGCTCAAACGCGAATCTAGCCTGATGAGGGAACCTTTGGTACAAATTGATATTTTCTCGACATTGCTGTATTTCAAATCCTTTTCAATTAAGACTGAATATTGACTCCGTCAGGGGTAACCTATTTACAGTCGAACGTCAGGCCGCATTAGCAGCACAATTATACAGAGAAAAATCCTGAACTTCAAAGAAAGCATTCGAGTTAAGATCATTTCATGAACTCCTATTCCCTTGGCATTCAAAAAACAAGCGAGTTATAACCCAAAGAATACATACACCGTACAATATACAAATCCCATATAGCACGCAATCCTCTCAAGTGAAATGCGCTAACGTACATGGCATGTTTTCCATTTTTTTACAAGCTTAACCAAGCTCCAACCAAAAATCCGGTTATCAAAAAAAAAAATCATACAAGCCCCCATGGAATACCACATGACACACACTGTAGACCCATACTAGTTCGGAATGACTACGCATTTTATTCACTTTAATGAGACCACTGCGCGCAATCTACACCAATGTAATTCCCCGCCAAAATCAAGACCAAAAAAACCCCAACATAAAGTCACCTAAATCCCTTTACACTTTTTCCATTGAATACAATATCCCAATATCATTATACAAACCCAAAACATACACAGACTCACATGAGTGTAGACAATTCCATTAATTTCCGGAAATTTCTTTATTTTCCCTCCCCGAGTTCGTACATGAATTTTGAATTTTCTGAACTCAAGTGCCAGCGACTAGGATTGGGAAGGGTACCTTTCCCCGGTTGGAGACAAGTCCCGCGTGTGCCTTTTTTGTCCTCCCACCCGGCTCATGCAAATATTATATAGAAGAATTTAAATAAAAATGAAAACGGCGGCGCGGCGACAGCGGACGATGAACGTTGCAATCGTATCCACAGAACAGTTCAGTCACACAGTCAGCATTATATAGTATACCCCTGATGGGCTTTCGTGCTCCTTCTACACACACACACATGGTAGTGTTCATATAGTTAAGTTTCCACTTGTGTGCGAGTGTAAAGTTTTATGTTTGCATAGTTTCCACAGATACATAAGCTCACCACCACCCTCGTCACCATGCTATGTCTAATGTTGGAAAACCATTTGAAAAACGGATTTAACCGTTTTGATAGCACCGTCCAACTGACTCGCTTTCCATTCGGTGTGTGTCCCTCTTTTAAATGGATGAACAATATTATTTTTGTGTATTCATCAGATATAACCAGTTAGCCAGATATAGGGATACATGTAGCGAAAGCGATAGGAATCGGTTAACGGTCTGCGCCATTAGAACAATTTGACAATGCACTACAATTTCGGACTAGGAGTAGCGCAGAGCTGCCACTGTTTCGAACACAATCGAATTAGATAGATATTGTTAAAAATGTTCGTTATCCTTCTGCAGATGGAACTGACAATAATTGATCGAAGGGCCAGGACCAGGACGGGTCGATGACCAATTGGTGTATTTTTTAGTTTGTTTTTGCTGTAAAAAACAAGATGCAAACTTTTCGGTCAAATCTGGTTCACAGTAACACTACGGACTGTGTACACAAAATATTTAAATATTGGTGATGGGTTTAGCTTTGGTTCTGGGGGTGAAAATATTAATTTTTATCCCGCAGCGTGGAGTTACTGAAATTGGAGTATTAAGCATCAGTAAATATTATTTTTCATATATTATTTTTCATATATGAAGCTTCAGCTTACGGGATAATTAAATAGTTGATGGATATTTTATAAATTGGTGTTTTTGTTAAGAGAAAAACATACTCACTTGCTTGCACTGTCCAATAACAAATAAATTAATTAAAATTGTTTTGACTCGTTTTTATGGAAAACATTTTAAATTGTATAATAAGCAAAGTTGTAAAATTTAAACTTTGGAATTCTAATAAAAAATACTATGCAGCTGAATGGACATATGGCAACCAAACGTTTGTAGTGAGATAAACAGTAAAATGCAAGTCTTTTGTTTAAGCAACCAAATCTATATACAAATGCATATATAAAAATGGTGTGGAAAATGTATAGTAATTCATCAATTGAGAACGGCCAGGATGATTTGGCGCAATTTTTTTTTTCAGTTGTTCGTAATTGTCAGCAGGACGTTTTTACGAAAGAAAATTTTAGGCAAACCCTCCGGAAAAGTCGAGATATTGGAAAAATCGAAAAATAATTTTTGTTCCGGAACGGCTTTCGAATGTAAAAATAGAATATTCTTAGTGGAAAACTCGACGAAGTTTTGCGTTTTATCATTTGATTTGATGTTAAGGTTGAAAATTCGTTGTGAAGCTTGGAAAATTTCGGATAATTGTGAAATTCATTGCGATAAAAAAACGTTTTGCGGCCATAACATTTATCTAATCTGTTCGACTCAACAAAGCAAGCAAATTATGTAGTTTGATTTTTTTTTAATTTGAACTCCTAGCAAGGCAGACTGGGGTCCGCTAGTACTATATAGTCAACTCCTTTGTAGGTGCTTTTGTAAGTAAACGACTTTTTGAGGACTGAGAGGTGAACTGTTTGTCGGCTTGATAGGCAGTAATCGTCGTCTCACTGGGAACTATGTCAATATTCTTGGGTGACATGAGGACAACTTGTGTAACAAATTAGAATGTCAATTTTACAAACCTTCTTCAAACACACCTCAGTCTATACGAAACTGCAGAACTGTTGTATTTCTATAATTTTTTGAGTGCAATGAAGCTGTTGGTTTTAAGAGAGCTGCAAGTATCAAAAGAGCACTCTTCTCCCTTGGTAGAGGATGGGTACGGGTAGACCACTCAAGTCGAAAAGAATTAACAAATTCCATTCTTTCAACAATCCTTTGCTGAAGCAGGTATACTTTTTTCGGAGCCAACGTTTTTAAGATTTTAGAACACTGTGATCTGTGAATAAGTGGAGCAAGATCGATTGTCGATTCTGTGAACAACTGGCCGATGACGAAGCGCTCCTAACGTTCCAAACAAATTTGCGATAAAAATGGGCAGCTTCAGCGCAATATGTCAACTGGTTTGGCAGCTATTCCTGTCAGAAGTTTTACAATCGCAAAACGAACAAATTGCACTCTTACCCCCATTAGACATAGCAAACGTAGTGAATTTTAACAAATTTCATTCGAGGAATACTTCATCATGTTCACCGTCATTTGCTGCAGGCTTTCAAATAAAATGTTGAACACCGTCGACCATTAAGCCTTTTCGACTCACAGAGCCAACCCGAGAAAATGAAAAATTCTATCGAAATAACCTTCGTTCGTAGATTTTAACCAGCATCGCCTTTAGTGTAAACAGTTTCTAAAAACCCACTCATTGCGACCGACCGAACGTTGTCAGTTGTCATGTCATTATTTTTAACGAAATTTCGTTCCTGGCAGTGACAGCTTAGTTGCTTCTCAGTTTGAGTAATTATTTTTTACGATCCATTTTCAGAATACCTACCTTGGTTGTAACTATTTCTCCCTTTTCGACGATTTAAGTTTGTTTTCCGCTTCTGATTATGGTTTCAATATCAAAATTGTTCTGTTTTTGTGGCAATAGTTTGGGAACTTTCCCCCCGAGTTGGTGTAACTTTTTGGACGGTATTCGGTTACGAAATTGCCTAATAAATGTCGACCCGTGGCTGCTGTCGGTTTTGGATTGGTTATGACACTTGGAATTATATTTAAGGTCCCTTTTGTGTATAGCATAAGTTACACAATTATTTGCCTTTCATCTCCTTTGAAATGAAAGCTGTGTAGTAGGTACTTGAGCGTTTTTCCTTTATATCGGCTTACTGGTACCCACAAGTCATAACATTGCATGACAACGTGTGGTTACTTGGGGACTCTCAGTGACTTCCGCAGATGGGTGGCAAATTAACCAAACTCAGCTTGCAATTGAATTTAAATGCCTCGTTTATGGTTGGGCTCCTCTCTTACTTTCTTAATGATTGTCCTTTGTAATAGCCTGACTACAACATAAATCACAATGCTCCCCGGGCAGAGAGACTCCTGGCGGACTCATTTAGGCTACATCTGTCCGCATACATTTTTAATAACTCCCCGAACACCAAAATAGACCCAAGTCAAGCGACATCCGATTAATTATAAATGTGTACCCGAGCAGAATTGACATTTTGAAAGTCACTTTCGACTCCTTAAACGTCACACTTTGGCCATACGCGTATACACACATATACCATATGAGGAAGCCAAATACTATGCCTGTCATTGTCATATTATCATCAACAGCTTAATGGGGCAAAGCTGCTGAAGACAAACACTTGAGAGAGACGAAAAAAACCCACCCTGTACTGAACATGACAACAAGTCCTCAGACGGTTACATTTTCAACTCGTTTTTGTCCGCATTTTGTGTATCCCTACCAACACAGTCATCGCCTTTAACTGTAGTGCACATCACGCTTACAACATAAAATGTGTTTTTCTCTCTGTTTTTGATAATGTTAATGTGGAAGGGTATCAACCCTGCTGCTATCCCAATTAACCTACCACATTAAGCCTGAATCAATTTTTGTTGTTGCTTGTTTTTTATTGCATATTTTTTTTACCAGAGCAAGGGTTTTAACAGTTTCTGCGATAAACAAAAACAGAACCCATTAACATGTGCCCTACAGTGTTGTCGCACAGCACATGCTATCCGTCATAAAACAGCGAACGCACAAAAGAGCCCACTTTGAGGGAGACCACGAAAGTTCCAGGGGTGGGGATGGGGATATCCTAACCACTTTCGTCATCGTGATGGGAGAGGGAGACCATAAAGCTGATACCATTGTGCGGCACATATGACATACTTTCTCTGTCGTAAAACGAGGCCGCACGTTATCCTGAGAACGCGCTCTTTATAATGGACGGCGCATCTCCCTCTCAAGACTTTAATTAAAAGCGAAAGTTGTCGAATTGTTATTGCCAGTGTATCGTGTACATGTGACAAAAGAGCAGTAGTTCTGCGTGTGCTAGGAATTTTAAAAGGTCCTCGCATCAATCAGCCATCGGTGGGTAGACACGTAGTCTTAAATACACAGCCCCACCCACTCCATCATCGCTCATAATGACAGGCTATAACTTTTCCCTTATCTTGTTCTGCTTATTTTTTTTTTCCTTCGTCAGTCTGTATCTAGCTGCGTGCTATCACCACCACACGTTATACAGTAGTTCCTGGGGGATGGTAAGACGAAAACAAAATCCAATACACACTCGCTTCAGCCTCTGAAGATGACTTTTCCTTTTCCGTTGTCGTCGTTGTCGGCGTCGTCGCCTTTTTGTTTGTCTATTTCCAGTGGCAGCCTCTTTAAGGATTCCTACAGTATTAAATTAAAAACACTGTCAGCAAAATACCAAACGAGTATAACAAACCACACCTCGTTTATTTGAAAACGCCTCCCATCGCAGGCGGCGTCGTCTTTCTCGTACACAACCACACAATCACCGCCATGTGGCGCACGTTTGTCTATCGAAGATTAGACAATGTGGCGGAACTATTCATAGCAACCGAAAGGATTTAGATCTGCAACTCCACCTCTGTGTGTGTAATTTTTTTTTTTTACATTTTCCGCAGAAAAATGAACTTTAAGTGTCATAAAGTTGTACAAGGACTAGGGAGTAGTCATACCTCATTGCCTGCTGTAGTTACGATACTATACGATAATGAAAAGCGAACGTTGTGAAGTGGGTGGGGAGGAGGGTCGTATAATTTGTTTTTTTCTTCTCTTTTTTCATCTTTCACTTCTTGAAATTGTCCTTTTTATCTTCGATTCGAATCCTCAGCTGGGGGAGGCAAGCAAATACGTAGACTCTCGATAAAACTGATGGAACAAGGTTAAATTAAATTATAACATTATTATTCAAAGTGCCCCGAGGGATGTTTTTCCTATTAAAAGCTTTTTAAATTGATTTAAAGATTCAGGAGGATTTTTCTGTGAAACACTTTTTGTACGGCTCCTATACCCGTAGTCGGATATCCTTTGAAGTTATGGGTCTAATTCTGGAATGATGCTTTTAATTAGCTAAGGTATACGGATTTTTTGTTTTAGAAGAATTCCCCTCTCCCGCACTCCCGCACCTGTATGCCTGGACGTAAACTAAGTCTCAAACTGGAAGGGGAATTTCAGCGATTATGCCTTCTTTTTCGTTTTGGAACGTCGATGCTAAAATAATATTGGATTAAGTGAATAACGAATTTATGGAACGCATTTTCGGAGGGAGATTAATTTTGTATCGACGTTTTTTAGATGGTGAATCTTTAATAACAGAGAACCCAATGGCAACACCATTATCATAGTTAAGCATTTTTCATACTCATCTGCCGGGGATAAATATTTTAGTAGCAAAAGATGAATCCGTAGAAAGAGCTTAATGGAAATCAGACGAAACTGGTTATTAATTTACGTACTTTTAATGCCAACAAAATGGAGTAATTAAAAAATTACAGATTCCAAAGGATTTACCATTTTTATGCTTGGCAAGCGGAGATTCGTTTTCGTTATTGATTCCTTGTGATGTAAAGTTGATCTAAATATTTAATCTGCCACGACGACTCAAGCCCGTAAAGGCTTTAAACTTGTCAAATTGACTCGATAAGCGCACTACCGCTTTTAAGTGGATGCAAAAATTCCAAACTGAGGAAGACCTCGCCGTAATCGTTAACCAACAACGCTGTTGATAAAAATGAAAGAACGGCTCAACAATTATGGTGATGAACTGTCCCTAAAGGCTATGCCTTTTGACCTTTATATACCACCTAAAATAATCAAAAAATCAGCAAATGGGTTATACTACACATCCGTTTAGAAAAAAATTCGTATAAAGCGTCCAGTTGCCCTTAAAAATAGGTAGCAATTTAAAATGTTTCGGGAAATATACTTTCTAGCTCTAGTCAACACCAGATTTCAGTTTTTGGATTTCCAAATTCCACATTTTTTCCACCGCGCCATCTCTTGCGAACGTCTGACAAACATCCGAGAGTGCAACTGTCATGAAGGAGCTTGGCTTTGGACTCGGCATAAAAATGCAGATCCATTTCATTCGTCCGAAAAATAAAAATAGAACTCAAGCAAAACGAAAAGTTGGAAGAAGCTAGGTCTAGGTGTCACCTATTATTATATTTTTTTCGATTCTGCAAAAAAAAAAAAAACGAAACGAAAGCCAATTTCGCATTCCAAAAAACGAAAGAAATCATTTGAAGGTGAAAACTTGCTCCACGTTACTCTTTTCGTTTTCTACATCCTTTTCTTTCCAAACGCTTAAGAAGATTCCTAGTTTATATTGCAAACTTCTAGGGTTTTTGCGGGGTTTTAAGAATGAAAAACGATTTCGTTTTCGAATTTACACAAGCAAAATGTTTTTCCAAGGGAGAACGGTTGAAAGTGTTCGTCTTTACAAATTCCACCCCAGGTTTTTCAACATTTTCACGTCATGTTCATGTATGTAATAAAACCTTTGGTCAACAGGGTGTAACAATGCATTCCACATGCCACAAATTACCTCTGGCGGTATTAGAAGCAATACTTGTAAAAGGGGCGACATCACTTTTCTGGGCGATGAGAAGTCAGATGAAGTCAAATGAGGCTGAATTTAAATTGAATTTATTTTCGGCAAAACATAAATATAGCAAGTTCCAATTCGGTCGTATTAATTGAACGAAAAAAAGGTGACGTTTGAAAAATATAGAACATAAAAGCCAGCTCGGAGTCCAACTCTATCCATCGCTTTGTTAAAGACTTTTGTTTGGGCTAACTTCTCTTTGACAGCCAATCATGTTGTAGATGCGTTCCTGTTTCTCATTTCTGCCTAATTCTATCAACCGATAAAGTTGACCCATAGCAGCACCGCAAGGGAGTAATCCGGCTTAAGCCAATGTACTAAATTGAGAATAAGTTTCATGAGCATGATAGGAATAAAGCATTTGACTAAACGCGAAGAGAGTGGCTTAGTGAGTTAATTTTCGCCCATTTTGGACAACAGCTTAAGTCCACTTAAGTCATTCATGGTTAACGCTTTTACTTCGATCTAAATTTGCAATCTGACTACGAAAAATCTACCAGTTAGGTCCTTTCCGAATAGGGGCAGTCCAAATTTGCCTTGCCAGCCCCTATTGTGGTCATGGCAATGCGCATTGTCATCATAGCAGTGCCTCAAATTACTTATTCGTTCGACTACTTTGCATAGCCATCCGGTAACTACGTCAGTTCATGCTATAAAAATGCTAATCACCACAGAATTTCAATCGTTCTCCAGTGAATAGGAAATGCAAACAATACTCACAAAGTCTAAAATGCAAACGCCCCGGATAAGAAACCATCAAAACTCAGACTTTTCAATTTCTACTGATCGATGGCTGCAAACTGCTTAGCCCACACATGCATCCTGACCCAACACAAACACAACTCATGATTGTCTATTCAAAGCAAAAACAACGAATGCAGCACTAAACCTCCCATGAATTCAAAACAATCATGGTCACTGATCTTCAAATTGATTGACTGTTGTCTCCATTAACTTGGATGTGTATCTATACCTATTCCAAACGCTTGTGGTGCTCCATCATGAGCATGGGCTCGACTACATCATGCGATCGCTTTTAAATGGAAATTTTGTTTACAAATTTGGATCTGTTTTCTTCTTCGTTTTTATTTACTTTCCGCAACAGAATAGGGCGGGGGGGATAAAAAACGAAACCAACGTCACACACATGTATATAGCCATGATAATAATAATTTTTCCCCTAACTCGCGATGAATGGAGTGATGTGCCTCGGTTTTGACGGACAACAACAGCAACAACGAAAAAAAAAAAAAAAAAAAAGGTCGACCCATATTTGTACGAGTTTACTGCGAATTCGCTTCGAGACAATCTCGTTTGATTGGATTCGAAATTTCAATGGAATGGAATGGGATTTATTTTTTTAGGAGAGGAAGTGAACCTAACAACTCTTGACAGCCACCACTTCACCACTTCGGGACATCAAAGAGCGGCCTAAAGAAAACTCCATTAACGATGACAAACAATGGAGAATGAGAGAGATAAACATATTATACATATTTTTTTTTTAAGGAGCCCCCACTGAAGTTATTTTTAAAGAAAAGAAACAATATATCCGATCCTCATCAAATTGGCATGGATTTTATGTCAACCATTGCGACATTCAGTCCCCGGGGACATAGATTCACCACTGTCACTCCACCCGGCATAATATTAAACAAATTCCAACAAAGTCAGTTAAAAGGAAATAAAACTCAAAGTCCGCACAATTGTCATTGTGTTTGTGTTTGCCCAAGGAGTGTGTAGGAGTTTCCACTTTGCCATGGCCTGACTGTTTACTGAGTTATGGAAATTGGCGAAATAAAAAAAAATGTCACAACATCATGTCTTTGGATGTCGTTTCAATTGGGAATCGAGAACAATATCATAATAATGTAAATTCCATGTTGGAAATGGCCGACCTTGAGTGGCATGCGGGCGGCGACAAACCAACCAGCCGCAGACAGCCTGTCAGTGAGCCTATGACTCGCTGGCAGCAGACAGTAAAAAGGAATTTTATGTCGCAATTGGTATTAATTACGTTCCGATGCGAAATCTCTAATTATGAGATCTTGGAGGACAGTTTAAATGAAAATCACTTGGCGATGTAGGCGAGTATACGTTTGGCGTAGATGAGCATTGAAATAGATACGTACAGATTGAAATTAATTGAAGGTATGACCGTCAGAAGGTTACGAATGTGGGAAGCCTATATATGTGAACGAATTGAAATTCACAGACATTTTAAGATGCTTCGCAATTAAACAATGGAATTGCATGTGGCGATTAATTGACGAGGGATACTTGTACTCGTGTCATGGGATAAAGATGCAATTGCAATGAACACAAATTCATAGAACGAACGCAATTCACAAGTCGAAGTTTGGCTCAGTCTTAATTATTTTCAATTAACGGGTTACGCTTTTGGATTGGTCTTTATGAAGTCAGCTGAATGTTTAGACTGATTGACGTTTGGCAATTTTTGCACGTCACTTCAGACGTCATTGGCTCGGTAACATCGACAATACTCCAGCTTATACCATGTTCCCACCAACGTGATTTAGCTAAATCCACTTGATTTAGCTAAATCATCTCATAAATTACGTGATTTACCATACATTTTCGTGATTACTAATTACGTGATTTAGACGTGTTTAATTTTTAATTACGTATCTGTCATCGCAAATCCACACAAAATAAAATCGAACATACCTGCAGCGCTTTCAATTCAATTCAATGTTATTCAACATACAAAAAAAAAAAACACAAATGTCAAAAATATTATCTCAAATTCAATTTTCTTCGTGTTTCGGTGTATTTTGGTATTTTTATTAAGTACAACAATCATAAATTGTTTTATTTTTGGCAGAGGTGTGATAACAAAAGAAAAACAACGAAAAAAAAACTACCCCCTCCGAAGTGGACGAATTCTTTCTGCTGGATGTCAAACTAAATCACGTAAAATTCGGTGGAGACGCCTTTCGTGATTTATAAATTACATGAGCTAAATCACGTTGGTGGGAACATGGTATAAGACAATCTTTTAATGTTTGAGAAGATAATTGAGATTGAACTTTTTTTACAAAACGCAATTTGTGGCGGATGCGTCAGAACGCTCTGGATATCTTAAGGCAACAGCCTCGAAGATGGAAGACTGCAGTGCCTCAAGCAGAGACTCTTCGCACTCAGACTTAAATTCCGGTTCACTATTTTTTTTTTCTTCGTATAATGGATTAGTACCTCTTATTCGTTTCTCTTCATGTTCAGTGACAGTGCATTGCCAGCCCCGCAGGACTTGAACCACACTCGGATCACGAGCAAGAACTCTAACCACTACACCATGGCCACCGCCAACTTCTAGCAGCCTGTGGTTGTAGGATTCACGTACCGGGACGGAACTTATCGATCAGTTTAGTCACCTTTCCAATTTAATACATGAAGTATTTAGCAGATTGAATTCCAACGCGCTTTTTGAAAGGGTGATCCTCAAGACGTTTAAGTCGTGGCCTAACTTTTTACCATGAACCTTTACCTGACAACTTGCAATAGGGACTGGGGCTGTATCGACATCAAAACCATATTTTTTTTACCTCTGCGATAGGTGGCGCTGGCATTTACAAGAAAACTGGGAAACTAATATTGCGAGTGCTATTTTTTAAAGAAAAAAATTGCTACTTCGAACGTTCACTTTAAACAAAAACTGTTACCCTTTCCCGAGAATCGGCCTTCCACTCGCTACGTAAAAAGCGAAGCCCTACACATCTTTGTAGAAATCGAAAATTTGAACTCCCTCGCAAAATAAAATTTAAAAACAAAATCATTAAGAAAACGCCCCCAGAAAGTGTGAAACAATTTTTCGAGGAAACGTATTTTTTTTACACGCACTCCTATTTATTACGTCTGTAAACAGCAACCCAAACGTTCCAGCAGAAAATGGTATAGATCGACGCACGTCTCAAAAGAGACACCTATAAGTTAACCGATTTGGAGCATGTATTGGAAGGGGATACTTATCTAAATGCGGTGGCATAATTCTGTAAAGAACGAAACGAAAATCGCATTCGCACACAAGAAAACACAAAAAAAAATGCGAAAGTGAAAATTTCCCCCGCGGAACTCCTTTCGTTTTCGTCTTTCTGTTCGCAAACATTTTGTATAGTTTTAAGATCGTTTTAATATACTAAAATGACGTTTTCCCCTTTTGGAGAAAGCCTTTCTCTCCAAACTAATTTGAAGCAAAAACCAACAAAAACGTTACAGAAAACTTTCGTTTTGTTGCACTTTCAAAATAAAAATTCCTTTCGTTTTAGATGTTACATAGAACCAAGCGAGTTTAATGTTTTTATCGTAGCGAATTTCAATTTTTGATAAAATCGACGTTGCCTTAAAATCGAACGAAGTCGGTTGCAGTTCAAATTGTGCTATAGAGTTCGCTCAGTGGTAGAAATTCTACCATTATATTGACCCGCAAAATATAGGAAAACTAATTACACACAGCATTGCACTTCGCACAGTCTTCCGAGCAAAAAAAAAAAACCAAACGAATATGTTGTGATTAAGGCAGCGAAAGTGGTTCGTAACTATTTGCCTTCGCCTCTTTATACATATTTCATCTCACCTCGTGCAAAAGTCGCTCTCTATTTCCACGAATTCAGTAGGCCCAAAACTGTCGAAAGATGCCATGGCATTAATCACATGATAAGGAAACGCTCCGCGGCCTTACGTAATTACAATTAATTCCCCAACTGTATTCCGCCGTCAACATCCACAAATTCCAGCAGTATTTAATATAATTTAATTAACGTAGTTAACTATACCCAGCCCAGATAGCTTCAATCCGTGCTTCCTTCTCAATACGAATACTGCCTTAAGAATGACAAAAACATTAAAACAACCTTAAATTGTGGTTTTGTGGGACTTTTTCGCCGTAAAAAAAAATCCAACGAAAACCAAATACCTACCTCCATATGGAATACACAAATGTCCGCAATTCCTTTTCGTTTTCTCCCCGTTAATATTAATATAGCAAACATAAATTTAATTTTACTTAATCCGACATGTATTTATCATGCCGCCCAACGTCCACCCGGATTTCCATCCACCCACCGATCCATAAAAGGAGGCAAAACATACATATATCCCTTTTTCGGGGTAAATTATTGGAAATTGAGAATTAACTATGTGCTCGCCGTACATGGCCAGACGCTCCTGAGTACGCTCCTATACACACTTACACATATATAATTTATGTCTGTACATATATTGGTGGGGTTTTTTTTCCTCCATTTTTCCGGCTTGGTAGCTTCGCATTGTTCTCGCGAAAATTGGATTACAGGTGATTAAAACCATTGTTCGCAGTATAATTGACTTTTTGCCAGTGTCCTCTCCCGCCGAGCGGAATCGAGAGCGCACAGTGCGCCATTGAGTGTCCCTGTGGAAGCTGGCGAAAGGTCCGGTCATAAAAAAAATGCCACAGTGTATGTATAGCAGCGCGGTTGTATGCTATCGGATATAGGGAAACATTTGTGCGTGGATTTTGAGCGCTTTGCTTATCCTCCGCTGAGATGAACATTAATTTGTTGTATTACAATATTTATTTTGTTAATATTTACCCCGTGTGTACTGTGCATGGCTGTGGATAGATTGTTTTCGTTCTGGGCTATGTTGACTAATGTGTTGGTCTCGTGTACTCGTGCGGGCGGTGGCAACACTAGTTTTGTATTGATATACGTGAGTTAACGGGGAGCTTAAAATCAGTTTGGTGGAGTATGATTGTATAACGGAGCATGATTTTATTTTGGGGTGAAAATTAGATTTGTTTAGATTGTGTCCCAAACGTAGTTGTTATCCGTAATAATCACGGGTCGACATAAACCACTCAATTGAGAAATGGTGCGAGTACTAGATGTGTGTTCCACTAAATAGTCCCAGATTCAATACTTGCCGGCTGCTAAATAGTTCGCATTTCTGGCAGGCGTTTTATTGAAATTGTTCAATACCAAACAGAAAATGCGCACGACTGCGTCGCACGAAACTTGTTCTTTTACGTTCGAATTACCTTCACCTCTAACCTAAATTAAACACCGATTTCACCTCCGGATGTGAGCTTAACTTAGGCGGAAGCGAAATTGTTGGTATGCAACATACCGATTTCAGTCAGACCCCTCAACAAATATTCTCTAAATAAATATTTTAAGTTCCACCTTTGTTAATAACATTAATAGCATCTGTAAAATAAATAAATAAATTCAACAACAAAAATTCAATTAACCCTATAGCCCTGACACATTCGCTCGCTCCAATAATTGTTTTTATTGTTTACCTCGCGTCGAACACTGTCAATGCAATGAAATAAAACTTAATTCGATCACGCACAAATTTATTCCGTCTCGAACGCCACAAAGAGAAAAATATTTAATTGGAAATGTTTGCTAACGAAATTCAATTGTTATCTACTACTTTTTTGTTCAGAGGAATTCTCATGTCTAGGACTTGGTTGCCAAACATGAAGGAAGGTCATAAAAAAAATAAAACGGAAAAGCGATAAATTCATTTAAATTCTACGACGTGTGACTTTTTTTTTTGGTGGGGAATTAAAATTCCAGATGATCACAATGGAATTTCCGTGGCGATCTGTTTTTGTTTACCCAAGCACGTCAATGCGGCATATATAAGAAACAACGCCCACAAAAGTACATAAATACATATACTCGTAAGTATTATCTATTTTGCTAAAGCGGTACAGCTGTTGCGCGCCATTTCCTAATGATAGGGGAGAGAATGTGGATGACAGATTTAAATTAAGCTCGGAACTGACATTAATTTGACTACGGGGGTAGTTTGTCCAGACCAGCTGCAGATTAAGGCGCCATCATTGAAGGTTTGGAGAGCTGACGCAATGCAAGTGATGGAAATATTTTGTACATCACGTTGTTTTGTTGAATCATTTGATTTCTTCGAATTTGTATGAGTTATTGCTGAATGACAATTCGTGAATGGAAAGCTTCGGGCAGTCAGTAGCGTCCGCATAATCAAGGTATTTAATGAGACGCATAAAACGTGGGCAGCCATTAGAACATTTTTCAGTTATGCATCAGCGCCCACTAAAGTTTCTGTTTTTTTTTTTTTGTTTCGAAAGTGATTCCATTGCACAATACTTTGCAGGTGGTGTTGATGTGTTACAACCAACACGTATTTACGATTGCAGTGCGGTCTGTCTAAGTTTATGTGGTCACGAATTCAAGAAATTTGCCCGATAAGCGCCATTGGCGGTACTAATTGGTGAGCCGATAAAACCCACGGCAATACTGCCCGATTTTCTTTAAGAGTCTCTTCCGGGTTGGGCAAAACTTCTTATGTGTTTAATATTAGGTGAGGTTGGTACATTTTCTTACATTTTGAGCAGTTGGAAGTCAATACTATAGTAGAAAGTCCATGGAAAGCTAAATCCGTGGCAATAGGTTAAAGTAGCTTATGTCAAACAAATTTACCTTATGGTTTTTAATTCCATTGTATTACATAGTTTAAATAAACTTAAGCTGTTCAGCTTTCTTTAAGTTTAATGGTTTTTAAAGGTGGTATTGTATAGTAATAGGACTTGGACCGAAAGGAAGCTAAGGAAAAGCAAAACTTTGTAATGAAAAAAAAAAATAGAATTTGGCATATGTCGACATAAGCTACTTCAACTTTTGCCACATAATCATATTTAGTGCCCAGGCTAGAATTTCCGAATGCACATTGGTGAAATTTTCAATACTAAATTACCCATTGTGACCAACAATATATTTAGAGTGAAGGTTAAAAATTATTATCGAGTATTACTGCACGTTCTTCGCAAGTGACGATTGGGCCATCTTTCAGTTTCTTTCAAAGTTAAAACTATTTTGACAACGACAGTTTTTGGCGCTTAAACAAGGCTATAGGAATATGGCATCATATGTCCACGCACCGAAATAAAATCCGTTTCCACTAAAAAAAAACTTTCCAAAAAATAAAGCCAAATCTACTCCCGACTTTAAACTTACAAAGGATCACAATCGCGTAAATCGTGTGGAAAAAATTCACTTTGTGAGCTCCTTAAGATTATATTTAGTTTTTTAAATGGTTTGAATTATCCGACTAGAGTTAAATTCGTCCTAAAACGGGTTTGCTATCACTGAGTCATTTTTAAAAATATTTCTTTATAACTTATATTAGGGTTCATTGAAATTTCGACGTATCAGTATAGCGGAACTATATAGGACTGATGAAATCAGTAGGTAGTAGGCACAAAGAAGATTTAAGTGGTTTTGGACTTTCTATCTCCTAGATATATATTACTGTAGGATATCAGCATATCTATTCAGTGACAATGGTCTTGTGAATTACATTAAGGACGTTTATCTTAGAGTTTCCTTTTTCGAATTGGCACTACTCTTTCCAGCGATAACCAATTTGTAGGTTGACAGTTGATATCTACCAATTTTTTTTCGCCATTTCACTGTGAGAAGATTTCTTATACACTCCGCCCTAACTAGAAATTAGTCGAAAATTGGGCTGATTGCGATACATAAAAGCAGTAGACAAATTTGATTTTTCTGACAAAATCAAACCATTGTCATTATTTCATTTCATTTTAAAGTTACAAAACAAAAATGTTCTTTATGTACTACACAAATGTTGTCCAACATCCACTTACGCGCAACCACAAGTTGTGTTTCCTATAGCATCACCATAAATGACTTCATCGTGGCCACTCATTTAATAGCCAACCACAATCCCATTAACCGTTTGGACGTTCAACGTGTGCTTGCCTTTTCAACTCGCACAAACGGAATTTCTGAAATATCCACCTGAGGTAGACCACAAAGAATGCTTGACTGATTTAAATTTCAAAAAATCAACGACATCACTGTCACTGCCACCTGCCGTGATCTCGCTTTTTTTTCCAATACACTTTTTGTCAATAAAAAATAATTTCACCAAAATGTCAAGGATCACAAAACCATTTTTTTTCCATCTATGACTGGAAAATATTTGACATCCTGTGTACCGCATCACTACCTCCGTCGAACTCCACAGGTCAGCCAGTGGTAGATAAAAAAGAAAAATACGTGGTGCAAAATATCCACATCCACAGCAGTCCAACAAAGGACATTTAATGTAGGAAAAACCTCCGCCTCCTTCGCAGACTCTAGGAGCGTGAGGGTGCAGATTATTTGTGTGCAGCAGACAATAAAAAAAAAGAAAATAAATCATGTTTCATGAAAGTGCCAATGGCATGCCGACTATGTTGGTCGACAAGGGGAAAGGACACGACACGAAAGAGAAAAAAAAAATACACACTCACAATGAACCACCCCACATCCTTGCCCTTGAAGAGGGAAACAAAATAAACTGGCTACCTACACCGGGTGGGTGAATTTAATGTGAAACTGTCCTTTATAGTCGCAGGACAACACCAAACCCACCGTATATATGCAGTTTATGAACTCCGAAGTGCTACTTGCTTCTGGTGACACTTTTGCATTCCATTTAGTGTTCAGGCGCTTGGTCAAATGACACATTGAACTTGATGGGATCAGCACACCGCCACATGCACTTTATTGCGACGCAAATTTATGACATTAAAAAATGTCTAAGGTCTCGACTGCGACATAAAATGTCGATTACCCGATTTATTGCCACTCGTTCATAATTTTTCATTTCAAGGATATTCACGTGGAATTCATGAGAGCTCAAATAAATCGTATAATCCTCAGGTGTGGCGCTATAACTGGCCAACAAAACTTAGACTCTTTAAAAAATATACATTAGCAAAGGATAAACAAAGGAAAGCGTTACAAGGGAACGGCAAAAACGGGCCAGGATCTCACATGGAAATAAATTTGAATATTAAATTGAAAAAAAAAAAACCAGAGGGAATAAATTAGCATATAGGGTAATGGCAGGGCACGACATGCAGAGGTGTTTTTATTTGAAGTGGGGGCCTCCATTCTGTGTCCTTATGGTTGGTCGCACCCCTTGTTTGGTTTTTTTTTTATTGTTGGTGTAGTTGCTGTTGGAGCCTGCTTATGGAGAGATCTCTTTTATGGGATATCATTTTTTTTATTTATTTATTTGCTCCTTTTCTTTTGTTTAGTGCGGCAAGTATCCTCCACCCAAATGGTAATGTACTCGAATTTTACAAAATTTCAATGGCTCTTGGGTATGGGTGTGTGGTGGGGAGATTGACATAAATTAATCTTTTTAGCTCATGTACCGCATGGTGAGAAATTGTTTAGTAAAATATATGTACAGTATGTCAGGATACGCAATGTGCTCACAATTAAGTACCAGGATTTTGGGACAAGCAATTCATTCCCGTTTGTGTTTACCTCAAATTGAATAGTGCGGTTGAAAGATGATTGCGAGAGAACCCCGGGGCGTGTTCACATGGCTGCAGGTGGGTTTATATTTCTTTTTTTTCTGTTTTAAATTTATCTGCAGGCAGCATACATAAATACCAGTCTAGAAGAGCATCTATGACATTTAACAAATAATGGAGGACGAGCTTGAGGGAAGAAAATAAAAACTCTTGTCAACAAAACTGAGCTTAACATTGACAACTGCTCCCGGCAAAGAGGGCCCACTTCTAAAGAGGTAAGTATCCAGAATAGTCACAAAGCTTCGAGTTTAAATGCAACCCTCGATTGTCAATTTTGGAATAAGATTCAAGTAACCAGTGTAGAGCCTAGACTTCTGAATATAGAAAGTTGTAATATCCATTTATTTACACAACCGCATTGCGCAACTACATATGTGAAAATGAAATGTGAAAATATGAAATGTGTTCTCTCTAAAGACACCAAAGGGTCAACTTTAAAGAATTCTTAAATGATTAAAATACATATTTGAAAAGTATTGAAGGCGAAACCGAATAGAACAGGCAAAGCTAAGGTCTTAGAATTATCTACCCTTTGGGGACATTGCAAGTGCTTACATTAATATCGTGCTCAAACTATCCTATTATGAAGGAGATTTTAAGGACTGACCTTTGAATTTCAGAAAACATAACATATTCGCTTCAAAAATATTGTCAAACCTCTGTGGCAAAAATTGTAGTGTTGCATTTCATAATTTAGTAGTCACCTTCTACTAGCAAGAGCATGTAAGAGTCAGGAACTCGAGTTGAACTGGTTAAATAAGGACTGCTGGATATGACAGTTGACTTTTCAGAGTTGTTGCGTGTTGAGTTCGAACTTGTTGGAGATCAAACACAAAGAGAGATATCAATGATTTATGAGTGGTTTTCAAGTTTGGGGAACCCCAAGGTTGTGTCCTCGGTCCGATTCTTTTTCTTATCATCAAAAACTCGTATTTTAAACTAAACTTTAAAGGTTTTGAAACTGCTTCTGTAGATCAGACAGATTGATCTATTTTGCGACATAAACTTTAGACTAGATCTTCGTGTTTTCTTGATTGTTATGCGAATATTTACTTTAATGCATCTGAGTTCCAAAGATTCAAATTTGTATGCAGAAGCTGATTTGTATGTTTTAATTGAGCTACACTTTCTGGGCCCAACATTGGCAGCCCTGCCTGAAATTCTTCTCAAAGAACAAATTTGGCTTCACAGTTTCAATTTAGATTCTGTTCTTCCTGACTAAATAGTGCAGCCTACGATGTAAGTTGTTTTCTACGTTGATTATCTGATACTTTAAATAAATCTCGTTTTTGTTTCATTATGTTTTCTGCAATAAATAAGAAAAATCGGGATTTCTGTTCACTTCACTGCATAAAATATATTAAAATATCGAAAACGTAAAGTATAGAATTTATTTTTAGTTAAATTTTTAATTTATTCAATACAGAAAAAGTATAAATCTAAAAATATGACCTAAAAACATATTTAGTAAAACCTTAAATTCTAGAACCATTTTGCAAACTTCACTCAAACCTGCAGTAATACAATTTTCAGAATAGGCAAAATATGGATGGTTGCCTGGTACTTTACTTTCGCAGAAAATCTCTTCATTCAAAACGTCGGAACTGCAGCTATTTTTGATATGATATCTCATTGACAGTGCGCCCTATTCATATGAACGTTGTACGCCCACTTGACATATTTTAAATATAATATACCATACTAGCCCATTTCTAAAAAAAAAAAAAAAAACCTCCAAAACATATTTTCTAAAGCTACATTCTTGACAGCTTAACCTTCCGTTTCGAATTGCGTGAAGCAAAAAACAAAATTAACTGGAATAGTTTAACATCCTACATACACATGCACAGCACACATCTCTCTTGTTAGGGCTGCGAATTGCTTTAACCTCGACCCATGCAAACAAATTCTTTAGAACCACAAGCCATTCGGCCATGATCCTAATCCATTGCCGAAATATTTATTCTAAATATAAAACCAAGCCTCTAGAAGTTATTTTTTTTACATTTTAATGGCTCTTATCAAAGCCTTGATGGTATTTAGTGGTGGAATGACAGCAACCCGAAATCTGGTAAACATCGAGTGGTGGGTAAATGTGCTTGTGCATGCAAAGCTTTTGAAAACTACAAACATTCCAACCCCGATATAGAGAGCTGCAAAAAAAAAAAAAACAACAACATGTAATTCCAATTCGAATGTTTGTTGAACTCTTTTACGCAACAGTGTGGGAACAATGGGAGTAGATACTTTTTGTTGGTAAACTGATTCACCTAGATTGAGCCCTGCGCCCGTTAAGTCATTCTCATGTATCATCTGAGTGCCATGCATTTAATTCTTCCGTAAAAATAAATACCCTCGTACCACATTCCCGCATCGGAAAATGTCGCACCGCATTCGCTCTTAATCTCAACAGGGAAAATAGCAACAGTGCTTGGTCGGTTGGGTGGTTAGTGGAGTGCTATACTTAGCCAGCATGATGCCAACCGAGCTTCCTAGTTCGGTCGTATGTTACACATGTGTGTTGACATCGTCGTAGCTGGATGTTGTGTTCCTCCATCAAGCGAAAACGTAATTGGGTCAACTTAAAGTCAAATGCAATCGCAGTGACTTCGAGGGGTAAACGGGGTAGCAGCTACTCAAGCACAGAGGAAGCCATGCCATGCTTGTCCACTCAAGTGGACTGCATTCGGCGAGCGAACGAGGCTAAATACGGAAAAAGTTGGCTGCTTGTGCGAGTGAGTTGAGTTTGATTTAAGTTATTTTCCAAATACATAAAAAAAAGTTCGTTTCATTATATGGGGTGGCTGCATGTTGACTCTTGGTCTTTGGGTGCACGTTAAACTCGATGCATTCAATTGTTGCACGTCATCGAAGAAGGGCGCAGCGGTAAGGAGCTCAAGTAAAACATTGCAATCTTCTTACGAGCATTATATGGGTCGATTGAAATTGTGTCAAAACGATGAGCCGCTCCACAACAAATAGGGGATGGTATCAAAAATTACTTGAAAAGAAATATGCAAACGTGAGCTGAAGCTGGGAAATTCACTGCTGCAGGTGAAGGTTAAGGGATTGATGAGTTGAGCCCATTTAACACACTTGCGTGTGTATGTTTAGCATCATGCAACGCAGTACAGCTTAATCAGTAGACACTTCAGACTATAACAAACCACGTCCTGGTGCTTGAATCGCGCATGCCATTAGTTCATCAATTGTCTGGTCAGTAGCAGATCTAGGTGAATGGTTAACAATCAACCCGAACATTTGACGCATTTACGCGGCATCTTACTTTAATTTGCATTTAATGCCAGAATTATCTCCAAGGTTGGGTTATATTTACGCCTTTTATCCAAGGAGCTAGTCGTGCGTATTTAAAAAAAATTCCATGATGCATTGGCAAGCGAGGTAAACATGTTTTTGTTTTCCAATTGAACCAATATCAAAAACCATAAGGTGACCACTTCAAATAGAGATATGGATTTTTAGAAACATCTAAAAAAAATTAATTCAAAGCAGACACTGTATTTCGAATGCAAATAGTCAGTCGGACGTCAGACCATTATATACACACCGAATAATCTGACCAAAGAATTTACGAAAACAGAACGTCCATTTAAAACACCAAGCTCGAAACTATTCAAACAATCAGCACGCATTGTGAGGTTGTAGTGCGACTTTATTTCATCATGCGACCATTAAAATGAGTCAGCATTCTCATTTGCAATACATGTATTGAAACTTTTGACATGTTTGGTTCGAATTTTTGAAAATATTCAACTAAGATTATAGAAATATTCAGTACTTACCTTTCTCCCTCCTTACGACAATTTGATCATTCAAAATGCAATATATCTACTTATTTGGAGTTTGACATTTTTTGATCCAAATTTTAAGCATTTTCGAAAATAATCAAAAATTCCAAATGGATTTAAGGGTCACAATATCACGATTGTTATTGCCTTTGAGTATTGTCATCTGGAACACAAGTGAATCGTTACAGTTTGGACTTGAACATATTTCGATCGAAATTTTGAACATTTTCCTAAATTTGCATTTACATTCCCGACGTACCAGAAGATTATTGTTGGATACTTGTTTTAATTCCGTACAACGGGTAGAATAAACAAACTGAAGGAATTTCTTGAATTTTTTTTTAAGTTTTTGATCGAAATTTAAAAAAAAAATATTCAACGCACGAATTACACGAGGCTGCAGGGATATGTCTCCATATATCCGTTTTCCCTCTATTGCCTTAAAGCACATTACAGTTCTTGCATGGAGGAATGTAGCCAAACTTAAATTTGAAAATTTTTCGATCGAATTTCGAATATTTTCTAAAATATTAAATGCACAATGGGATGAGCCATCTTCTTTCTTTTTGTCTTTCAGCGTTTTTATCGAGAATGCAGGACACTTGAGATATTATGTTCTTGAACGTATAATAACCTAAATTTTAATACTTTTTGATCAAAATTTTAACATATTTTCGAACATATGCAATACGTACGAATTGAAAGGTTTCTGTGTTTCTGTGGGCCACATAAGCACCTTATTATGTATTTTTTTGAGTACCTACCTACTTTCACAGCTATTTACAAAATATTTGCAGTTTTTTGGCAATATTTTAGAAACTTTTTTAAATTTAGGTATTGTTTCTTTTTCTTTTTCTTTTCGAAAATAGTTGGTTCCAAATTTTAAACAAATTGCAACCGTAGGTGAGCTCAGTAGCCTCTTGACTTCTAAAACCATTGTGTATTAGTAACTGCTTGGATCGCAAGTCATTTCGCAGTCTGCTCCCGCTTGATACCTCAAAGTGGCAATCGTGCAAAAATGTCCCCTTCTCTGTTAGGACAAAGAAGTGAAAACAGTATTTCATGCTCCTGTCAGCCAGTCAATTACTTCTAAATTGGCCCATAATTGAAGCTATAATCTTTAGCAGCAGCAGTGACACCAATTGCAGTCACTTTCCATAGCCAAGTCAAATGTCATTCCATATCAATCGATAACGACTGCCGCCCTCCTTCTGTCTCATGTTTGAGTTTGCTTGGGTTTTCCCCAATGTGTCTGGAATTGCATACACATATAACACGTACGATGCAATGCGGACAGGGAAAAGAAAATTTCCAATTTTCAACTTTTGCAAATTACCTTACCCGCGCACCCACCTTTAAATGATATGAGTGGCATTTCCGAATGACAATAATCCGCAGTCTGTGTTAACAACCCCTAATCCAAGGACTTACCAACAGGAAGTGGGTTTCAACATCTTGGAATCATTCTCTTTCTTAGTGCTCTCTTTTTACGCTTACATTGGCTTATTCATAGAGGCGAAAAAAAAAACGAGGCAAAAAGGCGAATGGGGGGGCGATATCAAAGTGAGAATAAGTTCAGCTTGCACATGCAAGGCAAAAATTGAAATCCTTTTATGCGAATATATATACAGACGTCTGATCCCTTCACCTCCTATAAAGTGAAGTATCGTAACTGCGCCAACGTCGCCGTCGGCACCCTCAAGCATAATCGATATTCTTGTCCTGCATGCGAGGGACGTTTTTTGCGTTCGCCTCTCTTTTCACAGATTTTTATGGATTTCGTTGGTTTTTTTCTTTTTTATTCATTAGGTCGCCCAAAGGCACTCAATGTCTGCTGTGCACTTAGAATTACAGCCGAATTTACGTCGCTATGATTTTATGGGGCATTTTATGTCGATTTGATATTATTTTTTTATTCTTTCCTTCATGTGTGAGTCTGGCTGAAATTTGGCACCGATACTTTACTCTTAATTAAAATTCAACGGTTTTTATTTCTGCCAACTCCGTCAGTCAATAAATGAAAACTACCATAAATTCAGGAGTTGATAGGATAAAAACAAGGACGAAAAACTAGGCCGGTTCAACACTCCCATGAGTATGTTGACATCGTTCTTTTGACCTCATGACTGTGTTGAACATGTAGTACACATCGTATTTGGCACCACTGTGGTTCAATAGGGATGAGCAGGAGCACCTCTTTCGTCGTCTTTTTTTTTCCTCCCTTCTGTCAGTGGAAAACATTTGTCATAGAAGATTGGAAAATCTACTACAGGATGTGAATTAGGCTTTGGGACAAAGGAAATCTGTGTGGAGTGGGCACATGTACATGCAGTGGTCCGGAGCCTAGGTGGAGTTTAAGAAGTTGGCTTTATAACCGGAAGTAGTTCAGGTCAATAGGAACTGTCCTTGGATTTGATGAATGGGACAACTTACCGAGTTGGCTTTTACATATTTCTTCTGGGAAATTGATTTTTCACAGTCACTAAGAGAATTTTCACGACTCGAAGGGTGGATGGGTGGACGAAAATGGGTCAGTGCGGCAGTTGCAGCTTTGTATAGTGCAGGGATTTTTTTGTTTTGTAATGTGGAGAAGGACATATACCGGAAATACAATTGTAAAATATTTACAAAAAAGAGCACAGCTGAAATTTGACACGAAGTAGAAAATAAAAAGACTTTCCAAAATGCATATATATATATATATAGAAAAGGGAATTCTTTCTAATTCTGACTAATTTTGAGTGATTAACTCACGTCAAAAGTTTTATCCACCCCAATTACGTGGACATGTACTTACATTTTCGACTTTCCAAAATTTGACTTCAAAATACTCTTTTTTTATGATCGATGTTCCAAAATTGGACAAGAAAATTTTGTGCGATGCAGTCGTGGACATTTTTTTAGTTTGTGTGGCGAAATGGAAATAACGCCGCAAAATCCTGCAAGGCTTCTGAAACCTAGATACCAGAAAAAGATGGACTTAACGGCTAAATAGTAAAGTGAATCCCGACCTTAAAAGACTTCATCAAAAGTCGTTGACTATAAAGGTTGGGGAAAGCAAGCAGAGGTTGAAAAAAAAATCCCTTCGATATAATGCTCACAAAAGAGCATGTTCTTCGACTGTGTCAATGCGATGGCAGAGAGAGGAAGGAAGAGAGCTCGTTGTCTGAATGTCAAATATTGAGAACTTTTGTTAAAGTTTGAAAGGTCCGTGTAAAATGGTTTAGTTTCATTCAAGCTCCGACTATTGTCAACTTTCCTGAGTCTCTTTTTGAGGTGGACTTAAATTTCTGCGTCCTAGTAACGTCTGGCCAAATTTTCGGGAAGAATATTGTAAAACCTGTCGAGACGAAGCCAAGTATTACTGCACAAGGAAAATCCGGATTTAGACTTACTTATGCAGAGTAGGATGCATTTTATCACCGAATGATCAGTTTTCTAAGTAGGTTCAGGATAAGATAGTTGAATAGGGTCCGCCGTCTCTCATCTATACATGAATGAGTATGAATACTTGAAGTACCTGTCCAAAGTACGACAATAATAGAAGGTCCGCCTAAGCAGCTGACCCTTGTACAGAGGGTAAGCAGGAAAATAAAAGCGATAACGTGGTGCAACCGTCAGTCAATGTGGTTAAAGTCGATGCAAGACCTGTATCCGTACAACTAAATGAGGTGCCCTTACATTTACACAAAATACCTACCTCACATGTCGTATACCATCCTTCTTTTAGACAGACACCGTCTGTCAGTTTACCGGATCCTGCACTTTTCCGAATCTCTTCTACACGTGCTTGCTGTCAGATGGCGCTAATGGCTTTTCCCGCAGACCCTCCCGTAAACAACCAACCACATTAAGTTCCATGCCAGTGGCCTTTCCATTATATCTATATATATTTGTTGCATCCTTTTTATCCTTTTAGTGAAACCAAACAAACTTTCATTATGCCTAATCCTTCGTTGTGGCCGCAACAACCGCCATTTGCATTCGAACCAGATGACGGGCCAGTAAGAGGGAGGCGCAAACCAAAAACACACACTAACACACAGCACACACATAGCTAAACTTGTCAACTTTTTCGTATTAACGTCGCCCGCGAACTTTTACCGCACTTAAATGAAATGAGACTTCACAAAGTTTGTGTGAGCAACCACTACCCATGTGGTGCACACTCTTCCGCTCTTGCACCTCCTTTAGTCTCCCTGTTGTTTGTTTTTTCTTTTCTTTTTCGTATAATATGTAATTATATTTTTCCCACAAAACCAAAAGGACAACGAACAAATTTTCGCAATTTGTTGCAGCAGCAGCGTAGAAAAAGACACAGAAACAAGAACAGACACAAGAGCGAACAACAAATTACAAAGTGTGTTGCAATAGTTTTTCCAAAGGTAGAACGTTTCATGGATTTTCGAAAAAAAAAAATATAAAAAAAATATTCATCTTCTCCTTTACAAAAACGGGTTGAACTAAAACTCCGGAACCGAAACAGTTGTTAGAACATTTTCCCACAAAAGCAACAAATAAACACGGATGTGTTATTTTTGTATGGCTTTCGGTGCGTTCGGCTACTACACACAGTAACACACAGTAACATGTGGGAAGGTGGGAGTTGGAGGTGGAAATCCAGGATGTGAGTGTTTCATATGGGCGCAAGGTGATACTCCCACATACGAGAAGGGACAACAGAAGTTTGGGTTTAGTGTTAATGGGAGATTTGTTAATAAATTCAGAAATGTTTGGAATTTAATTAAAGCGGAGAATGGAGTTGTTTGGGATTTTTTCCTTGTTCGTAAATATTCGATGTGATTAGTTTTTACGGCATTTTGGATCGTGTTGTAGACATGTTTACACAGTCGAGCTGTTTTGGGTTGCATTAGCATATATGTAGAGGTATGGGATTCGGTGATGGAATCGAGAAAATGTAAAATTTATAAAACAGTTTACTGTTTGCAGTGTAGCACAGCAGTGGCTATACAGACAAAAATTTGAGTTCACAGTTTTAAACAAGCGAATATCCGACATCAGGAGAAACAGGATGTTACCCGTAAGCTATGTTTCCTAATACCAAATACATTACCCCACTCTAGACCTTTGCGAGGACCTTCAAAATTGCGAAATCTTGGAGATTACCTACTGCAAAACGGGGTCAGAACCCACTGGACAGTGGTTGACATATTTCATGTCCATTCTAAAATATCAAAGGTTCCTATATCAATTGAAAAATAAATCAGCAATTTGTAGAAGCAGTTGCTGCACTGGACCAATAATATTCGATCTCAAACATGCAGAAGTCCTTGAAAGATTATTACCACCAACGGACGCAACCAACTGGGAGAAAACATTTTAGTGTGATTTACTTACTGTTGAGGGAATCTTTTGCTAAATATAAGCACTCACCAGTCAATTAACAATTTCTGCAAATGTCGATTGCAAATGGTCAGTGACAGTGCTTCACAATTAAGTCAGGGGGTTAACTAATGGAACATAAAATTCAGCGTTTATAAGACATGACAAACATTTTCAAGTATTAATTGGGGGACTGCCTCTGGCACCCATCGAATTATCTACAGATGCAAGGATCTCCTTTTAAACATGGAAAACCTACATTCAGCAGTTCTGTATACAAGGTTAGAAATGTGCTACATCTGTAAAAGTGGTCTGCCGGATTGAAGTCTGCGATGAAGGTGACCAACAGATATTTCGAATAAGCGTTTCTGACCCAAATGATCAATAAATGATGTAACGAACTCGGAGTAGGAAGGAAGGTATTTGATTCGAGCTTATTCTAAACGAATATTTTCAAGAGAGGCTTAAGATATATAAGGGCTTTTTGAGCTTGGATAACGTTTTATATTATAAACTCGATGGATGTTTCTAAAGACGACGCCCTGTTGAAAATTATGAATTAGAATCAATTTGAAAAGTTTAAGTCTAACAATGGTCGCTCCACCTTTTACTACATATCACTAAACTTATTGAATTCGTTTCTAATATATTAGTTTCTCTTTAAGCTTCATAGAATTCGCTATTTTTGTTTTTTTTTAAGTTAAATACGCCCTCATTGAATTTCAAGCAATTCAGTTAGTTGCCACTTACTGCAGCGTAAACATAAGCAAATTGACATCTAAGACTGTAGAAGGCTTCAGCTCAAGAAGCGGGTGGTAGGCCACACCAAAGGCAGCTGTACTACTCCCGCGTCCGGGCTAAATGCGGAACCCAGAGCTTGTTACCAATTGGCGTAAAAACCACTGCATGAATTTAGATAAATCATTTTTTAAATATCCAAGACTATAAAATTACTATTTCGCTCACTGACACGCCTATTTTTCGGGGCGGGTTCGACCAAAATGTGTATTTTTCCTGAATATCCTGTCTTTAACCTGCCATTACTCAAATAGTTTTTAGTCAATATGTAACAAAATCAGAGTATTTTAGGATGCCAAAACTTGCAGGAATGTTTTAAGCCTTAGAGCTTTCTGTTGGCTTCAGAAGGTGAGCTCATAGACCTCAATCACGCATAATCAAATAAAATAAATTAAATTAAACCGAAAAGAATTGACAACGATTGGAGAAACCACGGTCAAGGTTCTGCTTTGGAGTCGTGCACTGTCATCATCGACACCACTGTGTGTTGTTTCCTCTGTTGAAGCGAAACGAAAAAAAGATTATAAGCAATGAGCATTTTATCGACAAGAAAAATGTGTTTCTTCCAAGCAAATGCGCAGATGTTTGACGGGTGGTGATGTGAATAGAAATTTCGATGAACATTCGATGAAGTATGAAAAAAAAAAGCGTTCAGCAAGTTTTCCGAAGACCTGCCACTCACTCGAATAATATTTTTGAATTCAATTGATATTTATGCCCAAATCTTCTTTTTTTAAGTATAGCCTAGTTGATTCAAAAAAAAAAATCCCATAGACGAACGGCAGTTCTGAGACACGCAATACAAACAAATTGTCCGATATCTGCTGTACAGCCGATTTCACTAGAAGTTCAACAAAATTTCATCCCCCAGAAGTTTTAGACAGAAATTCTTGGCCTACTCGCTGTGGAGCTCGGACGTACTTTACTTTAAAGGACACGCATCGATGAACTATGAACGGCAAGCGAAGTAGACGAACTGCCCAAGACTTTGGTTGAGTTACATACATATATACCAACATGGTGCCATTTGAAGGACCATCTTGTGTACATATGCGTGACCATTTTTCAACCTTTTGTGTATCTTCTGCGGACAGAAGAACGACGACACTGTGCGACAAATGTCATTTCCAATGCATACTTGACTTATCTTTGGAACTTTTTTCTTTTCGACATCATTACATATCTCATTTGGTTGTTAAAACTCGCCGAAAACACAATTTTTAACGAATGATACTTATGAATGTTCATTCATTATTTTTCCGCCTCTGGTTGTCATTAAACTTTTCCAATTTAAATGTGTTCATTAACCCGAACTTTCAGGTGGGCACACTGTCATCTGTCACCTCCAACTGAGTGCAGTCCAACTTGAAAACATTTTACGATTCTAATAAAGAAACGTAAAAAAGAAAAATTGTACAAAAGGAAAATGGCCCGGAACAAAAGTCCTACATTAGCACGTCTAACAAATGGACAAAGGACCCTAGGTGCAGAGAAGAAAAGTACCAAATTCTTCAAAAACCACACCAAGATACTATCAGACAAAACGAAGAAATAGGGAACCATTGCCGGAAAAGTTCATTAACCATCCCGCCAAAGGATGGTTCTCGTCATATTGTAGATTGTGTACAACACCTACACCGATTGTTTGGGTGTGTGTGAGCCTTTGTGTGTAAATGGAGAGATACACCCAGGTACGAGTTCATATTGAATAGACATTAAGACGGTTTGGTGCGGTCTTGTGGGTGGGTGCGGTTCAAGTTATTTCCGGTTGATTGTATCTGGTGAAAAGCTTCCTTTTCATCCATCATCATCATCATCATCACCCACCAGACATAGGAGACACGACTTCCTTCTCACATTGCCATGAGTAGAATGAAAATTATGTACCATGATGCGGTTGGTGTTAGGAAAGAATGCCTGCAGTAATTTTCAAAAGGATACACACGCATTGTTAGGAAACTTCTTCTGTGCTTGCTGTTGGTTGTCGTTCGAAGTAAAGTTCATCATCTGCGCCAATGTATTATGCACATACTGTGCTGGATTTGAAGCTTGTGTTACTTTTGCGGCTTCTCATCATCGATTTGATACTGGATGTGCCGCAGGACGAAAACGAACCGTGTAACCTCTCTTGCTTCCGAGAAGAGATGATTACACTTGAAGCCGTATACTGAACTTCTTTCGCCATAGAACCACAATCGGAAACGGAAAGGACGCGCGTTTATTTGTTATTCCCAACAGCAAACTCAAGAATTCGGAGAATTTTTTCATGAATTCAGACAATATAGGTCTGGAATAATCAATTATTCTTTTTTTCCACTATGAAGAAAAGAAACATAATTTCCTTTTAATCCTTTCGCTATGAATGGCCGATGAATTCCATTTGTGTACCCATCCCCATCTATTATCTCATCATTGTCCTTTTCTTTTGTATTAAAATAAAAAGGAAAGCCCCATCAAGAAAGTAATATTTAGGGTGACGACTACGAAAAAGATGATCCGGGGTAGGGTAGAATTCTAGAAATACTTTTATTTTTACGGGTTTCCTTGCTTGATTCCACGACCTCCTTCCTGGTCATGTGTTCCTGATTCGTGTTGTGTTTAACGAAATTGAAAAAAAAAAAAATGCGATAAAGAGGGAGAAACGAACACAAACCCATATATCCTTCCATATGTCACGAGACAAGGAGACACTAAAAACCCACAGAGCAGATACATATACTCGTACATGTATCACTGGGAAAGAACAAAAAATGTAATGAATCCTTGTCCTGTGTGTGCGGAGAGAAAGGAACCTGATAACGTAGATGAGGGTACATTGACAATCATCAAGATAATAAAATTTGTGGAGTTTGTTTATTTGAAATACGGAACGAGATTGATTTTCTGCTCCATTAAAGAATCCCTATACGAGGAGGTTCGCGCGAGGAATGCCATTAAAAGTTTTATTCTCTTGCAAATAGAAATTGTTTGGAAGTCAATAAGTTTCTGTACTTGGTTGCAAGTAATCGAACGTGAAATATTGTAATTGCCATGGTGGTGCTTTTAAATGGTGTTGTTTTAAAAATTCGTACAGTATGGGTATCATAGGGGAACCCTGAGGGACTACGCAGTTTTAGTTGCAAGCGTGGCAGTAGTGGCACAGTGAATACAAGTTTGATGTAGAGCAGCTCATTTTTGACAGGTGTACGTTAAAAACTACATCGAAAGGACACCCAGAGCCACCTGGCGGCAGAAACTTCTGTGCATGCTCATTGTTTGGAAGATCACAACGAAATGGATTAATTCAAGTTATCAGTTGGAATTTGATTGCATCCAAACCCAATTTTTGATTGTGTCTAAACAAGATTTTTATTTGGAAACAACATTTTTGGAATGTTGTAATCCCACCAACAATATTTTAAAAATGTTGCAACAAGCGAAAATAATTAAAAACGAAGCCAAGATGTTGCTACGGTCACTACTAGGCGTCTTTAAAAATAATTGACATTTAAAGGCTGTTCTAAAGAGTGGATAGAAAAATTTGTTTGGTTACAAGTAAAATACTTGCAAGAAGGAGTGGGAAAATGGAATACCTGATTATGAAGCTAATCTAACGGAGGGTGTAGAATCGGCGTCATACTTCAGCATTCTTTTGAAGCCTGGATTCACTCTTGATTGATGTAGCAAAGGTGGCATCTTTTAGAATTGTTTTTTTTTAGTTAAGGCCCTTCGTTACCTGTTGCCAAGATAGCTGATTGTTTTTCTGAACATTGATTGTGGATAGGAGACTTTTTGATTAATACCCTATGGATGGACTATTGCTATTGGACTATTCAACTCTGTCGGACAAGCGTCTTATTATATTTTTGTTTTCGAGTAGTAGAAAATGATTTAAGAGGCGTAGGTGGTCCTTTCAGCCAGAGCCTACAAATTGCTTTATTTACTTGGGCCCGACATTGGCCACACGTCAAAGGAGACAGTTCCTTACCAATGTTATCTCCATTAATTTTCCGATCTTGCAGTCGTCGGTCCGGGTATTTCAACAACTTGAGTTTTGAAAGGCGATTGTAGAGCTGCAGCTTCAAACTCAATGGAAAGCCAAAGTCATGAGTTTCGTAGGGCGATTTTTGGGCTAAAGCTTTAAAGTAATCACTAATCACAATATGCAAATAATGCAGCAATTTCCATTCAATAATACGGCTGTAGAAGTCGTCCATTCATAGTTACGTCTGTCAAACCAGAGAACAGGTCCCCCTTCGATTTAACCTCGACTTACTCGTGCATAGAGAAGAAGTTTATTATCGTTCTGTTGCGCTGAGTCAAAATTCCTTCCTTCCAAAGTGTCACCCTTTTTCGAACGACTTTTAACCCAAAAAATAGTGTCCGCCCGCAATGAGGGTACACCCATCGACCTGCATATTAGAAAACTTTGGCAAATCGCTCATGAACTTCATCAACATCAACATCATTTTCGCGCTGAGAACAAACTGTCCGAATATGCATCATCGCCTCTTGTCGAATACAATCATAGCTTTGTTCCCCTATTCGCGGTGGTATCCACAATCGCATTAAATACTCCACGGATTTATTTGTGAAACTTCTGCCATTCCGACTGCTTGGCAGTAACTTCTTGTTATCCTGCTGTTGACTGCATAGAGATTAAAATCTTCACTCGTCGGGCAAAGCGATTGAATCACGACGACAAAATATCTGCACGAAAGTACAGATGCGACGATAACACTGGTCTAAGAAGGGCGGGACAGTTTGTTGATGGAAGCGGCGGCGTCTTGCCTCGCATTCTGTTTATCCTACGAAATCAAGTTGCGAACATTTCGCTTTGCTTCGTTTTTCGCTTCCTTCACTTGCTGTGTGTGTGTGTATGCAAAAGTTTCCTGTCGCCGTTTGTATTTTTTGGAATTTTAGTCGACTTTTGTTGTTTATTTATTTACTTCTTTTCATGTGCACTTGTTTCGTAAGAATCTGCAGCTGAAATTATCCTTGACGAGTGAAATGGATTTCAGTTTCCGGTGGAAAACGAGGTGAAATTGTCATTTTCATTTCGGAGTGACAGCGAACAGTGGGATCCCTTTTTATTGTTTTAACGTTTTTTTTTTTTGTGATATAATTTATTTTTCGAACGTGTGTTTTTTTCCGGATGTTTTTCTGTTGAAAATTGAATTCTCCCTGTTGGCATTGGGAGGTAAGATACGAACAGTATATATGAATGGAAATTGGCTCAGAGAAGTCCTCCATCAGGTACGGATAGTGGTTTAACTGATTTTTCGTATGTGTAATGGAATGGAAAGTAGGTAGCGCGACAACCGAGGTCGTAGTCCTTGTGGCGTCGATATCAAGGAGGGCAATGATTTTTGTTGACTTTGTTGATGGTTCTATTATATAATGTTTAGGAAGTAATAAAGGCAAGTTTTGACTGGAAATCAATAAGTTGCCTTCGCGAGGTTGGGATTGATTACCGGGGGGTTCTATTTGAAAAATGGGTTGTCTACTTTACACAATTGACACATGACGTCAAAGATGGCAATAGTGGTATTATTGGGTTTACTAGTCTTTCTCATGCGACGGTGTGGTATTTACCACCTGAGAGATTTGTGGAATTGAACCAATAGGGTGGAGTTTTTGTTGATTTAGTTATTTTTTAAATCAGCAATAAGAAAGGAAATGTCGCAAGATGGCGACTTTTTGCCATTGAATGGATTGAGAACATTTAGCACCACACAACGAGTAACGTTATGCATATCGATAGGTAGAAGATCTGACATAAAACTGTCAGAAGCGGGAGACTATGTGACACTTTACTTCTCTCATCTTCTTAAATAAATATTCGGAATTCGAAAAAAGACCTGAAATGTATATTTATAAACTGAGCGAAGTATAATCAACAAAATTATGTCATGTGTTGCGCCGAGTCCGTCGTGTTACGGAACGTAACTTTAAAGAATAGAATATGTGTGGGTGATCAGCTTGGCGACTCTTGCAAAACATTGTTAAACGCAGACATTTTATGAGATGCAGCTCGGAAGCCAATGAAGGCAACGACAGCAAACGGCAAGGCAGCTACGAAGTCATGTCTCAAAATCAGCGTAATTGCCAAGTAAACCACTTTCCTAAAATGTATTTTTGGGACGAATGGAATATATGCATAACTAGGAAGTGTGAATTGACAAGCTTTCTTGGCTAAGTTACCCTCTCGGATGTCTGTCAGACAAGAGGTGACCTAGTGAAAAAAATTTCGAATGTAAGTTCTCCTATCCGGGGATAGAACCGGAGACTCGTCCTTTAGCTGAAAAATTCGCATTTGACGACTTGGGCCATGCCGTTAATAATGAAAAACAACATCAGCCTAATGGCCACCACGAGCACGCATACAGGACCATATCCTTTTCATGAAATTTTCCATAACCAAATCACAAAGTGGCTGCCCCATGTCCTCGATAGCCTGACGAATTTTGCCTTTGAGGTCTTGAATCGACCCTTGGGCTGTCGGCGTAGACCTTACCTTTCACGTGGCCCCAAAGGAAGAAGTCGTAAGGTGTTAAATCACAAGACCTCGGTGGCCAATTGTGATCACCTCTTCGAGAGATAGCAACGGTCCGGAAACTTTTCCCGTAAAAGATCAATGGTTTCGTTGCTTGTGTGGCACGTAGCGCCGTCTTGTTGAAAGTAAACGTTGTCCAGATCAATACCATCCAACTCAACAATAACTCTTGGGTTTTCCGAGCCCCAGATGCGACAATTTTGCTAGTAGCCACCGAGGTGGAAATGGGCCTCATCAGTCAAGATGATTTTTCGATGGAATTCGGATCATTTTCATGTATTTCAAGGACCCAATCAGCAAAGGCACGACGTTGTTGATGATCGGCCAGCTTCCATTTTTAGTAATGGCCTAGTTTCTACTTGTCAAATGTCAAAGAATAAAATCTTCAAAAGTGACAGCTACCGAAATAGCGGGTCATTCACAATAAAACATCTTTTTGGAAAACCCTTTATAATCTACATAAACAAAACGTGCGCTTAACAAAATCTTCGCATTGGAGCCGGCATGTCCGCGGCCGGCCGTTTTGCGCTGTTAATGTCATAAGAAATGTCAAAAAAATTATCCAGCTATAAATTTTGTCAGTGATGGTTTGCGCATAAGATTTTTAGACAGTTTCTGATTGTTTCCCTGTCTAAAAAACAGGGTTCGCAGTGGCTCGCTATACTTCATCACACTTCACTGAGGTTGGGTAAATTTTACAAAAAGGACAGAAGGTGTACGCTCGAATGTCACATACCGAGTCATGTGTATACTTTTTTTTTTAAAAAAAGAATGTTTTTTTGACGAGTTCGTAGAACGAAGAAAAGTTGTTTAAAGATCAATTTTTGACAAATGCGCAAACGAAGCAAAAATAGTTATTTTAGCAGCTTACAAAAAAGGACTTAAAAATAAAATTAAATATTCACCACCAAAAAGTTGTCTTCCATCGTAAAAAATAAAGGTGCATACCTGTGAAAGAGAGAAAAAATTCAAAAATTACTCAAAGACAATTATTGGTATTACAAATGAATAAATTTAGCTGTTGAAATAGGTACACATCTTCCGCAACACTTATGAGGTGTAATGTTATGGGTTTTTAAACACCAAACTCATTACCATCAACATCTTGGATTTATGAGCCGTAAAAAATACCAAACCAATGAATTTCTTTCGAAACACAATTTATTCCTCGAGACATCTTGAACTTTGATCTGCTTAAAAACCAATTAACGACGTAAATTGCCCAGAGCAGCGCCGCTCTTGACGATTATCAAGTCAGAGAGGTTGTGCTCGTATAGTTGTAAGGTCCAGATGTAATGGCGAAACGTGTTCAGTTTAAATTCCATGAAGGAGAAGATACGAAGGGAAAAAGTCCACCATGCAATTGGTTTTTTCCTCTCCCCACTCTGCCTCTTGAAACAACTCCATTTGCAATCGTAATAACTTCCGGTGGCTATTACCCGGCACACCCATTAATGCACCACCAGCGCCACCACCATCATCATCATCATTACGAAAAGTAATTCAAGACACGAACAGCGAAGCGAAGACGAAGAAGAAGACGACGACGACCAAGAAGTAGAAGAAGAAGAAAAAAACGGAAAATAATGATAGCAAATGTAATACAAATTAAACTGGTCAAACCATTGGCCGTGAAATTTTTTCATTCAACAAATGAGTGGACCCCTCTCGACAATGGAGCGCGCGTATGCAGAGTGCCGGGCATAGTAGCCGACCGCAAATTAAGCCACTTAATCACCATTGCAGCCCATTTCAATGTGTTTCTGTTTGTTTTTGGATTTTTTTGTTACACCACACAACTATTGCGCAATAGCTCCACTCAGTCAGTAGACCGTGGCGAACAAGTGCAGTGACATTGTTTTCAGCTTCTTGTGCTCACCGACTTTTGGGACATTAATATTGGACAAGCTCTTTCGGCAGATACAACGACTTCCAATCGATTGGTTTCACAGGCACACACACACACAGGCGCACAACAAAAAAAAGAACACTCTTCGGATAATGTATACCTACCGTGGTGTATGCACGCAGGTCTTCCATTATGCAAAAGGCGACATGAAAAAGTGAAAAAGGGAAACCCAAGCAGCAGTTTGGTGGGAGCTCAAATAATCCTTGGAAAAGTTGCATCCCTTTTCGTGTTCGATACACCAAAGGGCTTAGGAATTATTAATTTCGCCTTTGAAGCGGCTATGCACACACTAAACGAAACAATGGGGAAAAAACACGAAAAGCAATGGGGGGAAATTCCGATAGTTACTATCCACCCCCACACACAGTGCAGGCCACAACAAAGGACTCGACTGGCATGAATTATGTCCCAAGGCCAAATGGATACGTAAATTACTATGAAAGTAATACGGCTACGCACCAAGGGATTGTACAGGCAATATTTTCAATCGATCAGACAATTGTATGCAATAATACAGCAGCACAAAGGACTCGTGTCGTGTAGTAAGCAATGGGATTTCGAATGGGCCCACACACCATCACCTCGAAGAAGGACGCACAAATTAAATGTTTTGCAAACAGCTGCACTGTCCTTGTCGTACCGGAAATGACAGCAGTACCAATCGAAGGAGTTCGGCTAAATGCCTTGATTTCCTGTGTCGTGCCGAAAGTACTATCCAACTGAGCAACATCCTAATTTGATGAAAATTCGAAAGAGGACACTCTGAAGGTGTTTTTAACCTTCAATCGACATGTCGTCTGGTGTTTGCCCTGTTATGACACATGTGAAGGACGAAATTAATTGCTGTATAAACACAGTTAAGCGAAGGGTGGGCTTTGGCCAATAAAAATAAAATCCCTAAACGTGACATGCGATGAGTTTGTGCCTATGCAGCATTCGTGATTCGTGGAGGAGTGCGAGATAAATGGGCGGTTTTTCTGCCTTGTTGGGTTTTTGATTTTTTCCCAAGTTTGTATGTCACGCACTGTGCGTGGTGTTGGGGAGAGGGTTTTTTTTCACTTTCGCAGTGCGGTTGATTGTACATTGTACCAAGTATAATTAGAGCTGTTGTAATGGTATATTTTGAGAAGATAACCTTCAAACTGTTCTACGGCGACAGTTAACACGCATGGGTTTCAACTGGCAGGCAGGGGACAGTACATTTAGCGTGTCAAATGTGAATTTGGTTGCGCAGAAACAAAAAATAACTGCTGCAGGAATTCAGGATGGAAGGGTGAGATGGGATTGTAAAATGGGTTATGGGAGTAGGGCTCTTCGAACAGAAAATCAAAAGTTTGCAGTCGAAAAACTGCTGTGGAATATATCGTTGACCTCCGTTGACGACAAACAAAGCTTGAATAAAGAAAAGGCTTTCAAAAGGACGAGAGAAAATTATTCTAAACGTACAGCTACGCACTTTTAATCTAGACTTCATATTTAAGAAGTTTAACAAGGCAACTTTTCCATACAAATTTCCCTTTTGTGAACTTTCGTTGAATTTAAAGGCGACACTCGAATTACAAAATGCCATTGGTTCGTCTCAATCGTGTGACGTTTAACTAAACATTTTCAAACTGAAATCGGACATTTTACGTATAAAAGTAAATAAATAAGCAGTTGACGCAACAGTTCCGTAGGGACCCTAGGCCTAGCTTCGAACAACCATTCGTTTTGAGTGAGTTATTCATTTTTGGGACGAATTGAAGGGATGACGAATGTTATGCAGAATCCAAACGGCTAATTGAGAAGCTCTTTCATGACAAATATACTCTCGAATGTTTGTCAGACGTTCGCGAGAGCTGGTGCAGTGAAAAGAAAAACGTATACGCAAACCTTTTCATTTGTCTTAAGTTGAGGTTACATGGCTCGAAGATACTTGGAATATTTGATAAAGTTTGACTGATCGGATGCAACAATTGGCTGTGACAGGACGTTCTTTGATCTATTCACCAAAGGAGTATAAAGGTTTATGAAGCTTGGAAAAACAACAACAATTTTCCGTACTATATTTTTTTGCACCACTTTGGCAACACTCGTCCACCAACGGCCGAGGTAGACGTACTAAACTTTTAGGTCTACCCACACACACAGATTACATTTTAATACGTTAGTAAAATATGCAAACAGTTTGTGTGTGTGCGACAGAGCGCCTCCCGACAAAATCGCAACGTAATACCTCTGGCAATTGAGCGGGTGAGCCCACTCCCAACTTTCACGTCGCTTCGTTCCATTTTTGTGTCCCACACACAAAACATCCAGATGCAGATGCACATTGCACACATAGCCCGATGCCATGTGTTGTTGTTGGCATATGCGATGTCTTCGCTCATATAACGAGGAAGTCGTATACCTCGCTCCTAAATATGTTATAAGGACACGTGAACCCGAAACTCCGCCGGAAAACAAATATACCCTGCAATCTTCTGGCTGGAAGTGAACTCCGCTACATTTGTAGGTTGTGGGGTTGTGGGATTAAAATGTTGTAATATCTGTGCCTTTTGTGGTTTGGATGCAGAAAGACAGAAATCTCATCTTGTTCCATTTTCATTGGGAAAATTAAAAAAACTAACCTCAATCGGGATTGAGTTGGGTTGAGAAGAAAAACAACTGATGAGAAAATCATTTCACCTGTCCCATTGAATCCCTCATAATTCCGGTCGGTCGTCGTGTGTGTGCAATCATCAACCCAGTCCGCAACGTGTTGAATTAAAAAGCGATTAGGTTACATTGAACCGGGAATCTAAAACCTCATTCGTCGGGTCGGCATCGAATGGTAGTTGGTTGCTCCTCGGTTGTTGTAGTCATTTTTCAATTACTCAACGGAAAACCTACTTTTGCGGCACTTTTGCCGAGTTTAATGACCGATTTTATGTTCTCATCCGACAGACTGAACCAGGTACACCATGGGGAGCGGGGGACTAAAGAGCACCAAAAACGCAAATGCCAGAGGTGACGCCTTCGATCGAAATCGTTAATTGAATTAAAACGAAGGAAAGAAGTGGAGAAGCACATACAAAATTGCGGAGATTGAGCGACGCAAAGAGATATACTTGTTCGGCGCTGCGTGCTGTGCAGAGGAAGTTGTTTGTCATTCACGATACGAAAGAGTGTGTTTCGAGGCAATTCAAATGCCACACACTATGTTCACCTGAATCTGGCTTCGAATTCAATAGACGTTTACCCTCACACTTGCGCGTTGAATATTTAGTACTACAACAGCAAAACTGACAGAAACAATAGGTCTTTGACAGGCAACACCAAGGACGCACAAACATTTATTACAGTGGCGCAATTAAGTCATCTATTAATTCCTCATCGATTAGATTTTCGACTGTAATCTTGTCGATTTGCATTCTAACAGTGACACTTGTGACACCGTTTCTTCCCAATCAGAGTGCCGATCTCGATTTATCGACATCCCACTCGCGTCTGTAGCTCTCTCTCTGTTTACTATTTGAATGAATGGAAATTATTTACCACTGATTAATGAATATGCATGAGGCAATAGAAACCAAATCGAAAGACTTCTCCTCTCATCAATTTCCGGTTTTAGTGCAACAGAAAGAAATGAAAAAAAAAAAAAAAAATGTTCAAATCATGTAATGGGCAACGACGTCGCGATAGCATTTGGAGATCGAAGAGGTTATCGCGCTTCGAGAAGAAAATCGTTTTTAATGTCCCAAATTAATTGAGGTGAATGTTTTTTTTACAGATATTTTCCAGAAACTTCTCATTAGCTGTTCTGCCGATAAGGGGCACAAGTTAGGCCCTCGCACATGGAAGCTTAAAATGCGACTTGTACTATCGCTCAACAATAATCAGTGCGGATAATTGAGATCATTGACAGTTTGACAAGAAAATCGGCTGTGTAATTGGACAAGTAATTTTATGAAGCACAGTTTGCGGGGATTTAATTTGTTGACGTCTGACAGCAGCAGGTTGATGAGTGAGTTTCTTAACCAAAATCAAAAAAAGGTTATAGAGTTCGAGCTCCAATCTGAGTGTTTCATAAGACATGGATTATCTTTTTACAGAAGAACTAAGAAAATTGTGTTGTCGAACCTGGAAGATCTCGTAAGTAAGTTTCGATGACAGCAGAACACATAAAGATGTACAAGGCAAAGTTGAGACAACAAGATGATGTTCTTTTGCCAACCAAAATAACAAATATGACCCGATTCGAAGAATCTTAATTTAGGTCTACAGGTCTCTTGCCCACGGCTCTTCTCATAGTAAACTGTCAACAGAAAAGCTCCTTTATCATCACTTTGCATGGAGGGCGCCAGGTGATTTAGGTACCTACTCGGCGACGTACTAGTACTAGTTGCAATGCGTCACAGTTCGATAATTAGAGCGCTTGAACCGCCCACTCATTATGCCAAGAAGTCCAGTGGAAAGGGGTAATTTTCGTTTACAAATACGGTTAACGAATCCGAAAGATTGGTAAACCACGACGGAGCCAATCAACCAACGAAATGCAAATACATTTACATTCGAATCCATCTTCACCAAGAAACAACAATGGTTTCTCAACCAATAAATCAAATGCACAATCGAAACGTATATTCTTCTTTATTATTTGCACTCTCTCGGCGAATAGTTAACAAACTCCACTTTATTTTAAATAAGTACGATAGTTGTTCTCTTCTTTTTTCCAAACTACAAGTTCCACCCCAAAACTCATTCGCGTTCGAAGCCAGTGTTTTTTGTTTTCTTGCTTTGAAAACAAACAAGTCCCATACTTCATATTTTGCTTAACGATAGAAAAAAATCAACAAGCATGACCAGCGCTATAAAATGAAAAATGAATTACCACAGAAACCTCTGGAATAGTGAGCATTCACCATGGTACCCGTAATAAAAAAAAGAATCACCCACTCTACCCTACAGCAACAAATCCCTACACCATAGTATATCCCCTCGAGCTCAATGCCAGCGGACAAATATACCGAATCCAGTAAACTTTAGTCCACAGGACTCGTAAAATCACATATCATATCCCCATGCAAACTAATGTTCGGCGAGGTGGAAAAATGTGAAAAATAATCGATTGCTGTTTATTATTTTATACCGAAATGTTCGTCCTCAACTAATAGTCCGATGAAATCGCAATAAACAGCGACAAAAAAAACGAACGATTTTTATATATTTTATGATTGTTTTTAGAGTTCGCCGCATCGTAAAAATGTTGCGTCATCGTTATGGGGATCGCTTTTACTTTTCTGATTACTGAATATTTGACGTCTTATTTAAAGATGACTGATGACTTAGATGAACCTAAGTTCGGCGAATATTGATAATGAGATAACTAGGTGCATAACTAATTATTCAGAAGTTTGGTATCATTTTAAGTATGACATTCAAAGTATGTAGTTGATATACACCCGCATATTCGAGTTCATTTTGTATTGACCCACAAACTGGAAAGAAGCGTAGAATGCATCAAATAAATCGTTGCAGGCATTTTTTCTTCCGTTTTAAAAGCGTAAAGAGAGCCAGAGGCCGCAGCGCCGTTGTCTTGTTTAAAGTACAGTCGAAATGGTTTATAAAGATGTTGAAGGGACCTTTGAATTTCATCTTTATTTCCGGTGTATGTGCTCAAAAAACACTCATGTCTAAACAGCTGCCCAGAAAATTACTGGGCGAACGGATTCCCCTAGGTGATTGTATTGCGAAAATTCTTACACTTTGTTTTTGAATGACAAGTGACAGAATATTCCTCATATTTGCATTCTTCTCCTGGTAGTTCGTAGAATCCATCCCCGTACACATCGTTTCCTAGCAACATTCTTCAAGTATTAATATGCGTTCGCATAATCTTCTTCTGAAGTTCGGATTTTTTACTTCCGCGTGGATTTTGGCGAATCAAAGGCGATTCTTCCACCGATTTTCGCCAAGACTTCAAATAATCCACACGAAACTTTCTTCGACACGTTTGTGCTGGGAATGTATAATTGTATAACGCTAGCGTCACGAACAAGAATTGTTTTAATTTATTTATAAAGTAGATAAAAGTATTTTGCTTCTTTATTTCTTTTGACAGCTTCCCTGTTAAAATTGGTTGAAAGTGGTGGCAGAGCCAAATAAGATACAACAAACTTAAATTTTCTTCTATTTTAAGTGTTGCCGTGCTTGCGTTATATGTACATATTTGCAAAAGTCAGTAAAAAAATAATAAATTAGAACTTTGGCTTCCGTTTTGATTTTTTCGTTCCAAAAAATTAAAAATCAACATAAACGAAGCAGAATCCTTCAATACTGACCTGTTGCGCCAACTATTCACAGACTAATGTTCATTTAACCAACAAAAAAAACCGCGTTGACAACACTTTTTCGTCACAAAACGTCTCTGCAAGTAACTCCAGGCAACGAAAGACAAGGTACACCCACATCCATGTACAACTTTTAACCTTCATGGCACGTAAACAGAACTCCGCCATCTTCCAAGCAAACTGTACCAGGGGGGCGTACCGACAAGTCTACAAAATCTCATTCACTACCCAGGTGAATGGGACAGAAAAAAGAAAAAAAAACTATCTTCGCGTTAAGATAAAATGTGAAAGAGATAAATTTTGCGAAAATCCAGTAAAAAAGAAAACTTCCCACCCTCAACAAGCTTTCTTTAATTCGTTTCCTTGTTATCGAGAAGAACGATAGAAAACTTGTTCCCTCAGGAAACCTAAGACTTTGTTCACCACGCACATTTTTTTTTTTTTCGCTTCTGGTTTCCTCTTCCTTCATGAACTATGAACTCGTCATCCTATTTTGTTTTGACGAATAAGATTTCTCCACATGTGACACACAGTTGTGTCACTGAAAACACGGAATTTAGATTGTAACCCATTTTTTTTTTAGAAGACGGCAATGTGAGGTATTTTATTTTATCGCTCCGTTCATTCGCCTCATTTTCATGAGGGAGAAAGAAAAAATCTCCTCTTTGGGTACCGTTTTCCCGGCATTTTATTCACAGCAAGGGGTCGCCAACTCACACAACAACTGACGACGAGGGGGAAATACAGATACAAATGCAAATACCAAAGACAAATCCAAAGGTGGAATGCAGAGGCGACTTGAATATCATCCTGATAGGATATAGAGAATAGAGAATAGACTATTCCCCATTACGGAGGTGGCGGTGTGTATGGAGAACCTACTCGCTGACTTTGAACCACAATTCAGATGACGAATTCTTTTGCGTTCCTTTCTGTACCCTCTTCCACTGTCTTCTGTCAAAACAACACGAAAACGCCGAGAGGGAAGAAAGGAAAAAAATAATTCCAATTCATATTTCAAATGGGTGAAGTCGCAGGAAAGTTGGTATAGGTAGGTTCTTTGTGGCCCACTTCAGCGGTTGACGTTCATTTGCCTAGATGAGAGGGATTTTTTTTTTTTTTGAAACATCGCATTCATTTGAATTTTTATTATGTATTAGAATAAATTAGTTATAGGACCACGTGGCTACATTTGGTTTTGCTTGCCTGTGGCAAAGGTGAAATGGCAAGATGCCCGGGGAAGCAATTTGTTGGGAAATGGGTTTGTTAGGATTTGGGCAGAATGACAGTTTAATGGGTTCTTTTTCGAAAGAAGTCTAATTTTGTAAACAGAGTACCGACTATTCCATGGCTGGTTCTTAGTAAGAGGGGCTTTGGAAAGAAGAAAGTGCTTTTGGATGCGAACTTACAGGCGAATGTGTAGTTGTGATAGTTGGTTTGTGAAGATGGTTAGTGGAAGGAGATCAATTTTTATTACGAACCAACCATTAGAAGTGGAAGTCAGCTTTGGTGATTCTAAAGGGGGGAGTTTGGACGCTGTTTTGTGGATTCCACTTATAAAGGTGGCTTTATTGAGTCTTTCATTAAAGGTGATAGGTTTCAATCAAACGATAGAATTTTAAATTTTGTCTGTTTGTATGCGGATTTGTGCATGCGTCGCGCTAAAACTACTCTCGTATGGATTTTACAGAAGAATATACGTCGTGACGTGGAGCAACACCTGGTTTTTATTTAATCGCAATCGGCCAACTTATTCCCACAATTTATTGAAGGAGTGGCCACAATATGTGACCTTGTGCAAATGATATATAAACATAGACAGTTGCCTCTCATTGGAGTTAAAAGGACTAGAGATGCGGAGAGCTTACGTATTTATGTCCATTTAATGGATCCAGCTTGTCGCCAAAGCTGAAAGGTGTGATTTGAATTGTGTTGCTGTTGAGATCGAAATTTGAAAAAGTTTTTGCATACTGTGGGGCGGATGAACAGTATAGCGATTCAAAGCAGACACGAGAGCTTTAACCATAATACTGTAATCGGATCCTATAATCCAAAAATAACCAATAATCACAGTAATACTGTGTGTTCTGTGGAAAATAAAAGCCACTATGTCTGTAGCAGTTTTGAGATAGTTTTTGTCACGTTCTCAAAAGAAGAAGATGCTTCTATCGATCGCATTTGACCAACAACTAAGACTAGATAAGTGTCCATTAAATTCCACATCCCATGACCCAGCGAAGCGAGTCCAACATCATGAATTAGGTATCAGAAAACGCCCCTAACTGAAACTGATATGGGTATGCTAAAACCTCGAGCTTTTTTGCTTTGTTATTCATCCAGCCATATCGAATGACTGGGCATGAAAGAAATCATGTTTCCGGCTTCAATTTCAATCCGATTCAGAGAAATATTCGAGTACAAGTGACCGGAGGAAAAATTGCGATAGGGGAAGAATTTTCGGATGAAAGATTTGCAAATGCGAGTACGAGTATCTATCTGCCACTTTGGAGAGTGGTGGTATTTTCGATAAATAACAAAATAATACATTTCAAAGTACAATAATAATTGGTTGACGTATTAAGCATGCAAAAAATACACTCACATCCTAATTGGGATTGATGGATTTATATTTTCGGCATCGAACCGAGATGACGTCTTAGTTCTGTCAGACAAAAAATTTAAGAAAGAAGTGAGTTTGGATACCTACATTTACACCGTCTTTGGAAGCTCCCAGAGATTGTATTTCTGGTCGACCATCAAAGAATGAAATAGATTGTTCGTCGGGAGAGCACTGATATGGGGCACTGCGGCCTTTTTTAAAAGCAACCTATTGTGCCTTCCCTTGTGAGGTCCTAGAGTCAAATTTTCACCCTGGAGGCAGTCAATATAACAAGTATCGTCTAAGGGGAAATGTCAGCGAGATTTCGTGACCAAGAAAATTCTTTCTAAGACAAAAGAGCGGCGAATATTCCACTAGAGACGATTCGTCACTGTCAAGACGGATTCCGCACGTAGGATCCGGTGTGACATACCAATGCGGTGAAGAGGTTTTTTCGTCATTATTCAAGTCCGGATTCTCAGGTTATTTTTGCCCAGATTAATGTAAAGGAAGAACTACTGGGAGAACATTTGGGGAAGAAAGACTCACGGTGAATACCTCTAACTTATATCTGATTAGCCGCATAATTGAAATCTATCAGTCTGTACCCAGGAAATATGAATCTTTTATGACCCGTTTCAGTGGTATCGATCTACAGATCTCAGTTACACAATACACGGAAAAAACATTTGACAATGCATGATGCAATTATTATTCCGAGTAATCAAAACATCAATAAACAATAACAAGCCGACGAAATGCCAACCTTTACAGCAGTCAATTATAACTGCGACATTCTGTGGTATCAAGTTGCGTGACGTATTCCGAAATTGTATCAGCAAACATTTCATCGCAGCAAATTAAATTAAGATTAGATTACGGTGATAATGTCCTACATAAATAGATTCATCTCTCATAATGGTATTCCTTAATTCCTTAAAAATTATGACCTCCTTGCAGCTTCATCGTCAGGAAAATTTTTGTTGCAAATTACTTTCAATGCGCAGCGTTATTCATCGCGTCATAACAGTTACCGCGCCAAATCAAAAGGTATAGGTATAAGCCATTCGTTCATCCAACAAAAAGGATGAGATAAGACGCGAAAGGTGTCGGCTGTGGTGGTGGCAAAAGACACCTTGACGCAAAGACGGATGCCTGCCTACTCTGGCGTACGATTGCAGAACAATAACTCGATTTATCCATCAGCCTCCCACACACCTCCCGGATACATGTACTCGCCTTGTATTTGCATATAAAATTATATATCCTTCCCCTTGGCGCTCATATATATGCAATAAACGTTTATAGTAAACGATAAAATAAAATTGTCAGGCTCGATGCTTTTTCGAACTTCTGTTTTGGTATACACATAGAGGGGCCAATAGGCGTCACGCTTTTCGGTCATGTGTTGCGTTACGCGTCAAGGTCATCGGGGTTGAATAGGTTCTGTGGGACAACGAGGTGAGATCGAAGTCGAACAGATCTCCTGGCACATGTTCGTTTTATTTTGCCACCAGCCGTGGTGTTATGGGATTTGCCCTTACACCAATCGACGTCCTTTTCGTATAGATTTGCCCAACGTTCTTTTTTTACGGGCTTTTGGGGGATTCCATGTCCTTCTGTTAAAAATTAAAGAAGTATCTCTCTTCTCGGGGGAGGGGTGGGCGACATTAATGTGAAGATGTGCTTGCAAAGTGCCCGCAGCGTAACTGACGTCGACATAAAATCTATTCGAGTAGATATTTTATAGGTTCCATGGGGTTATTTTTATGGCGCGCGAGGATAGATATTATTTTCCTTCAACGTATATTTCGAGTGGCAATGCCTTAAGTATATTGAAAAACGTTTAAAGCAATGGCGGAATATTAAAATGCGTTTAACAGTGCATAAAGTAATGGCTGTTGAGATCGTTCATCTGGCAGAGGGAGACTTAGGTTAACGGCTATTCCAATCGATGTCATCGACTTATTTTAAGAGCTTTAAACAAGTTGAATGGATTGATTTATCGAACAATAGTTGACAATTGGCGAGTTGTAAGGGTTTTGCGATCGGAAGATGTGTAAGTTGTGCAGGATGGGAAGCAGCCTTAATTTGTTTAATGGATCCTACAAAAATACGCGTAATGTCGAGATTAAGAAAAATAAGAATTAAAATGTGTAAAAAATACGGGTCAAGCTGCCACCAAAACTATAGCCTCGGCCGAAATGAGATCGCAAAGCTTGTATTTCTATTTATATGCATGTCCGGTATAAGCTAAGGCCAATGGAAGTCTTGACGAACACGCTAAAAGCTCCGGCAACCGTCTTGAATGCATTTCTTTAACAAACCTTGACAAAGATCTCCACGGTTCCGCACGTATGCGTCTAAATTATCCCTGACCGTTTTGTAATAGTGACATATTCTGAATGCATTTCTTTTTCAACAAACACTCATGGATTTTCCGGCGCTCAGATTCGATAATTTTGATGATCCAGATAAAAATTAGCCTTATTGTTGAAATTATTGATAATTTTTGCATATAAAAACCGCCTAATTGGTAAAGTACCCTCCGCACGAATGCTGTATTTCGAACACAGGATCACAGGCAACCTTTTTCATTGGTGTTGTATAGGAGACACTGTTTTCATACCTAGAACTTGAATTATCGAACCCTCACCAGATCCGAACCAAAACTTGATGACGGAAGAATTCGCAAGGTGTTAAATCACGAGATCTCGGTAACCGTTGATCCAACCTCATTTTCAAAAAAGTAAGGTCCAATGACCCCGCCGGACCATAAACCGCACCAAACAGTCACACGTTGAGGATGGAGAGGCTTTTAAACAATAACTCTTGGGTTTTCCGAGCCCCATATGCGACAATTTTGCTTGTTGACGTAGCCACCGAGGTGGAAATGGGCCTCATCAGTCAACATGATTTGTCGGTGGAATTCCGGATCATTTTCATGCATTTCAAGGACCCAATCAGCAATGACACGACGTTGTTGATGATCGGCCGGCTTGAGTTCTTGTGTTAACTGAACTTTACAAGCCTTAAGGCCCAAGTCTTTATATACGGTGTAATGACGTTTGTGGAATGCCCAATTCCAAAGAACGACGAAGAATGGACAAAAACCTGGGTTTTCTTCAACACTTTGGGATACAGCAGCAATTCTCTCAGTTGTTCTTGAGCGACGTGCACGGGTTTTATTCTTCACATCACTAACTTGTCCCAACAGCTCGAATTTTCCCACCAATTTCTGTATTGCGGTCCGACAAGGTGCTTCACGACGACCAAAAAATGCTTTAGTTTTGCGAACTGTGACTGCAAGATTTTCACCATTTTTGTAGTGAATTTTAATAATTTCAATGCGTTGCTAAAGCGTGTATCGTTCCATTTTTGGCGTAGTTTCTACTTGTCAAATGTCAAAGAATAAAAGCTTCAAAAGTGACAGCTACCGATACAGCGGGTCATTCACAATAACACCTCTCATTGGAAAACCCTTTAGAAAAAAACAAGTTGTGTCGCTCACCCTCAGAATAGACCAAAAAAAATGTTTCCCTAACCAAACTGATATTATATCAAAGCCATATTTACAAAGTCGTAACGTTATCCCTGCACATTGCCGATCACTGTTAATAAATATCATACTTGGATTTTTGAAAAGTCCTTGATTGAAATTCTTTCTTTTTTATTCAAATTTGGATACGAAAACAAACACGTGCATTGTTTGAGAACGTCTCTTGCTGCTTGAATTTTACGAGCATTTCTGATTGAACTTCATCGTAAACATAATCGCAAACAAGTATATTATTGTATTCAAAGAATATCGCGCAAGAGCTCTCAGCAAATATTTGAGCTCCACGAAACGGGTAAACAAGTTTTTCGATGATACCGTTCTAAGAATATACGATGGAGATAAAGATATTCCTTTTGGCGCAGCTGGTATCTGCATTAAATTTAGTATAGGTGCGGCATTTACAGCATCCCGGTGGTATATCTTTGGGAGACAAGCCGAGCGGTAATAGGTCCTGATATTGGATGGGATGACTAAACTAGTAGTTGTGCTGGTTTAAGTGATGGGCGCTAGGGATTTGTATGATTCAAAGAGAAACTGTACCACTAGCAGCTATTGAGTTTGAGCTCATTTAAAATTACTTAACCTGATAAGCGAATGAAGGCCACAGTGTCATTTGTTTCACCACAAAATCTGCGAGATAACTATTATCAGTTGTTTACATTGGCTGTGTTGTTGCGAACTGTATTTAATTATGTATTCATGGGAGCATGTTCTTTTCGTCATACAGTGGGAATTTAAAAGTGATTCCCTCCTAACCCATCCTGATGAAAATAGCACATCTTCTCATAGGTCCCGATGAAATAAAACTTATACGCATATAATCAACCTTTTTGGCACTTAGAGTTCACAAAATAAATGCAAACATAACCTTCCCGTCAAACGTGTAGGTGTATATAGGAAAATAATAAAAGCGAAATGAATTTCCCGGTCAATTCATAATCTGGTTAAGAAATTACTTCCATCAAGAGCTATGGCAATGTAAATCAAGCCATCTGCCAACTCCCCATTTCGATCACCTGTTTTTCTAATTTAAAATCAAAATAAATGAGAACACTCAATCAGATTAACCCTGGCATCAATTCGAATGGTTGACGGTTCTATTGAGTGGTCTTCGCCACTTCAATTGAATTCACACGACAATGACGGAAAATGATGGCGTAAATTTCTCCGAAGTCCTTCAAATCTTATTTGTTGGTGTTTCTGTTCCAGGCACCTTTCTAATTAAACTGCATGGCAGATAATTGAAAATCCCATGTATGTGTATCCACAACCACATAGTAAGGCAGCTCCGCCCAAGGGCAATCCTATGAATTTAAATTGCTATTGCTAAACAAGCGGATGATAGAGAACATTTTTCGAAAGTCATCGCATGCAACGACCATTGGGAAAAAAAACTCTTCCACCCCATGCACAAGAAATTGCCCCTAATCCACTTACTACAGGGCTGCTATGCAATATTCAGTTGCTGTCGAAATTTCCAGCGCTGCAACTAATTTGCTGCACGTTCCTGGCACGAAACACAGCCCCGCCTGAGGCTGTCAGCGGGCATATAATGTTTGATGCGAGAGCTTAAAGGAGATTCACATCCCCACATCAAACGAAAGTAATAGAAGCATGCAGAGCACATTTCCATGTGTTCGCGGCGAATTGACAGCAGCAGTGAAGCCCCGTCTAAAGAACTTTTGATTTCTTTGCGTGCCCTATATGCGAGGCGCATTATTGTTGTTCCCTGCGCAAGAAGATGAAGATGAAATAATGGAAACGTGAAAATGTACCAAAGCATGTCGAATATTTGCGCGCATCACAAAGTGGGCAAATAGTGGAAATGCCACAGAGGACGGTGACTGCCGCAATCAACGTGTGCTGATAGTGGAGTAGTATGCACCTCGGCCTCTGGTTCACTATACTTCCGTCAGAGTCATTAGTCGTGTGGTACGTTGACTGGCCGAGCTTCTGCTTGCACCACACAGTGTTATGTTCATCTCCTCGTGCCTGTGAAGGGCTCCATGGAAGAGCAATGTGGCGGTGGCGGTGGAGGCTGTGGTTTGTGCTTTATTTGTCGTTTTTCGCGCATGTAGAAACCCGTCAATGTATATAGTGAAGTTCCACACAGGAGGCCTGCAGGTGGTACGTGCGAATGTGCTGCTCCTTTGAAAGATTGCTTCTGGTCTTGAAATAGTGATGTTCAAAATAGAAGTTGCGTTCTGGGTCGGCGTGCGATGTTTTCGGTAACCGAAGATAGTGATTAATCAAGTTACGCGTCATCGATGATAGAGTTTTACTTGCAAATGACAATAAATTTATATCATGTTGTCGTTTCAACTTAACTGTTTTGCTACAAAATATGAGAATCAATAATTTTGGCATTTACCATTGCGCTACCACAGAAATCCATAAATCAAACTCTACCCGCAAAACTACGCACAGCAGTTTGGCATTGGCTGAATGAATGAATGCAATCGATAGAAGAGTTTTGCTGGTGAAGTGAAAACGCATAAATTCATTGAGGTTATGAAAGCTAACACCGCTTTGACTTCTTGTCAACAGAGTTTGCCTTTTTACACGCCTACTACTTCAATCAGTATTTATGTTTGCCTGTCAAACCAAAGTTTCGGTTTGAACGTCAAATATTTGACACTTCATCAACAAACGATGTCAAACAGTAGTCAGATAAAAATCGTCTACGTTATTTATAATTCTAGAGTAACTGGACTCAAGGCAGTGTCCGAAGAAAGGTAGCCAAATGTCGAATTGGAAGAAGTGGTTACGGAGCGTGGACAGATTGACAGACTGATGCAGTAAATTGCAAAATGAGGCAAAAGAACTTTTTTTCAAATAACTCATGATGAATTGTGGACCACCTTCTGATTTTCAGGTACTCTTGTCAAAAAAAAAGTTTTCATAGTCGCAATGCATATGCATTTCGTAGCAACTGTCAAACGAAATGTCAAATTTATGTTTACAAAACTCTTTCGAACAGACGGCCATTATAGCGATCGGTTTAAGTCGAACGCAATCGATATAAATCTATTACAATCGCAAAAAATTGACAGGCGTCATTTACGATGACAGAAAAAACGAGAATCAGCAAAACTGTATCGTAGCTCAGCGAAATTGTACGCACAAGAAGTATTACCCGTCACAATCCGAGGAAAACAAATTTAAACCATCAGAAAATAAAACACAAGACAATTATAGTGGAAAAATGTTATAAAAAACCACTTTGTTTATTAATCTCATACAACCTTCTCGGTTGGTTCCTGCTGAAAGACTGACTCTCGTCATACAAATCTCAGAACCTTCTCGGTCTTTCGTTAAGTTTATATACATATTTGCTTAATACATCGACTGCAGAGTTCCAATACTCATGCAGTTCGATACAGTCCCGGCGAAAACCTACGGTTTTCTACCCTTTCGCTTTTTATTTAAACATATTTCTGCTAAAGATAAATATAAATTATAGTAATTAGATAAATCATTTCAGCTCTTCGATTGGCAGGCTACAGATCTTTTGTACTGGCCTCGTAAGTTGATTGGTTGCTGGTCGCAGTATAACGCTCCTAACTAGTCCATCTCTGCTTAGTTCTAATCTCAATATCCGCCCAATCGCCCATGTCGATGGTGGGTAATTCTCGCTCTTTATTACGCACAACTGTCCTTCTCTCAAGCCGTATTTCATCATTTCTTTCTCTCATACAGAGTAGATAGGTACTCTTCTTTTCACCTGCTCCAGAAATGCGCAAGCACAGTTTTACGCTCCTTCCATAATGTTGTTATACCTTTTGTATTTGGGATCTCATTCGTTACGAATGGCAACAGTAACACGAGTGCCTCACCAACCAAAAAATGTCCCGGCGTTAACGCCTATAGATCATTTGGATCATTGCTCAATGGATAAAGCGGTCTTGAATTCAAGATGGCTTCCATTCCAAGTAGTAGTGTCAAACGCTGCTCATATGCTAAACCCTTCACATCAACAATTCTCGTCAAATTTCATTGACTTTACCGCTGCGCCTTGATGTGGTGCTGCAGGAGCCATACATCTCCATCCTGTCCCTTTCGGACTTAAGTGTTCAAAAGTATCCTTCACTAGCCAAAGCTCTTTTGCCTTCTGAAATCCTTCACTGCACCGACAAATGCTGTCCCATTGTCGCTATACAACCTTTCACACCTGCCCCTTCTCGCTATGAATTGTTCGAAACAAGCAATAAACGCCACTGACGTATGATCTGATATCAAATCAATATACTCTGCTCTTATTTAAGACAAACAAAGACAGAAACCCAACATTTCTGCTTTATTATTTGCTCACCTGCTCTGTCGATCATTTTGATTTCAAACGGACCTGCGTAATCTACCCCTGAAAAGCTTTTCCTGCTGTAACTCTCTCTGGTGGCAAATCAGCCATCAATTGCGTCTCAAAGCGACGGTTATGTCGCACACAAATCAAGCACTTATGTAGATAATCCCTCTGCTCAATTCGGAGCTTTGGATTATGTCCTGCCCTGCTCCATGCGTAGTTGCTTAATGAGCGCTATCCATGATTAACCAAGCTAATCGAGAACCATTTGGCACGATTGCTGGATGCCTTCTCTCATATTCCATCTCTGCTCTCTCTGACCTTCCCTAAACTCTCAGAATCTTTTCACCATCCAGAATTGGTTTCAAGGATTCTATCCTGCTCTTGTCAGGTAAATACCTGTGCTTCTCTATACAAATAATTTCCTTCTCAAAATAATTTTCCTGCTCTTTTCTTAGTAAGTGATCAATTGATTCCATCTTCTCTTGGGAAGACGGTTGTTCAAGTACTCCTGCTATATTCTCTGCTCTATTTTGTGCTATGTTTCCTGCCCTTTCTCTCCTTTTCACATGACGTACTGAACGTCTCCGTCTCTTGCCATATCTCTTCTCATCATCCTTCCATCATTTTATCTTTGCTCTAGTTGCATTGACAAAGTGAAGTACATAGCTGATTATTTTTATAGCCTTCTCTAATGTAGACGTGTATTCGATAAATGGAATACTCCTTCTCCAGCACCTCATATAAATAGATAAATTGGCTGTGAATTTCGTGATCACAAAAACCTTATTCTCATCCCTCCCCCCATCTGAAACATTTGGCACAAACTTTTCAGATGACCAGCTCGACCGAGGTTTTTTCAACCATTCCTGCCCATGTCGCCACAACTTGCTTTCGACCAATGCTGATGAGTTTACTCCTCTACTTAGGAGATCAGCAGGGTTATCCTTCGCTCCAACATGTCTCCACAGTCACTGGTGTTTTCACTGCAAGTGTGAATTGGTCCTTCTCTTAAGACCAAAAATCGACGCCTTTTCATCATCTTGAAACAAGATTGACTCCTGCTCTTCATAGTCCATGTCCTTCACTAGAGCCTTGGAATTAGATTTCCATTTTCTAAGCTCAAAACTTGCGCCTTTTAAAACACGATCGATATCTTTCGATAATTCGATCGCCTTCTCTTTGGAATCCGCACGCGTGGTACAGTCATCCATATAAAAGTCTTCCATAATTGCCTTAGCAGCTTTTGGAAAGTCCTGCTCTGCTTCTCTGTATTAATGCTCTTACAGTGTTGTAAGCTGATGAAGTCATACCAAAGGTGACTCCCGTCAGCCAATACTCTCTCAAATTATTCTGCGGGCTTATCTCCAGAATATACGCTGCAAATCCCACTGCTCCTTCACAACCTTCACATCATTTTAATATCCGCACTAAAAATAGCAACTCGATGCCTGCGGAAACGCATTAAAGTTTCGTGCAGATCCTTCTGTAGTTTTTCACTTAGCATTTGCACTTCATTTAATGAAATGCCCTTATTTGTCCTGCAGCTCGCATCGAATACGACTCTAAACTTTTTAGTGATGCAATGATGTGGCATGTGGTATATAAGCCTGCCATGCGCTGTACCAGTTACTGGTGTCATGTGCTCTGCTCTTTCATACGCTCTTATGAATTCTGTTTTAGTTCAGAATCTCCTGCTAGCGTTCTCTCTAAAGCAAAGAAATAATGTCTCACTGTAAGCTCCAAGCTTCCTTCTCTGATTCCTTCAAAGGAATCGTCACAAACAAACCTGCAAGAATTATCACGTGAAAACGTATTGATGAAATTCTGTTCCACATGCTCCTGCTCCTTTGACCTGCTTGATGACATTTCAATGCCATCCAACTGCCATAAACGCTTAAGCGATTCATGATGTTGATTGTCTTCGATGTACACAACATGTGACACCTGCTCAAGCTCAATGCCCATGCTATCCTTCTCGCTATCATACTTTCCGAGTATGATCCTGCTAAAAATAGCTTCCATCTCTAGAACATCATCAGGCTGATGCTCTTAAAAAGAAATAAATGTCTCTGCTATAAACCTTGGCAATAAATCTACGGGACCTGCTTTCCAAAATTCTAGATCTGCAAGTGGCAACCCCGTAGACATGTCCATCCGTGGCGATCCCAAATTGTGTGTAGGCACAATTGGCTCCCATTTACTTTCTTTGGGCAGTACCCAGAAATCCTGCTCTACTGAAACCTGCGAATTGAACCATGGACCTACAGGAAGTGTGGTTCGCCTTTCACACCAATCACTCTCTTCGCTATTTGCCCCTTTGGTAAGCCCAATCTCTGGGAAAGCTGATAACTTGCTAGGTCAGGTTGTTCCCTTATTGGCCCATACTTCCTGCCATCCATCTCGATTATTACCTGTGCCGTAGGCATCAAAGTAAATTTTCGCTGCTCTTGCTCATTATAATTAAAATATGTTAAATAAATGCTACTTATAGCTTTATTTACCCTATGACTCACTCTCTGCTTCCTTCACTCTTGCTGTACTTGCTATTGCTTTTGTCCTGGTTTTGTCAGAATGAGGGCGTTTCTCGGAAGGGACAAACTAGTCAATCTCTCCTCTGCTTGTTTCCGCCTTCCTAATAGCTCCTTCTCTTCCTTCCCTTTTCCTGCACATGGAAGATCATTGCTTCAACCTTCTTAAGCTCGCTCATAGAGTACAGATTACACTATTGTATTTGCTTCCCGGCGCACTGTACGCACGGTCCCTGGAAGCACTCCTTCGGTGCATGTCTTACATCAGACAATTCAAGACGAGTGCTTTCTCCTTCACGAAGTCCTGCTTGGCCCGCAAGTTCGACACCGCAAACACCGGGCAACGCCATATTGGATGACTCAAAGATTGGCACGAGTGGCTAGGTAATGGTTTTTTGTCAGCTTCTGATTCCTCTCTCCGGGCATTGCTGCCACCTGCTCGCACATTCTCGCATTTGCTTAGAGCTGACTGCGCCTGATGTATGGACGACACGGCTGCTCAATGTTCCTGCTTGCTGCTCCACCCAATGCGATGCCTTTGGATACGAAAATATGTAGGCGGGCGAAAAATATGTCATAGATCGCTGCCACAAATCAATCTCAAAACCCTGCCATTTTATAATATCACCATTGAACGATCGTCAGGTGTTCTACACATCGTGTTGGCGAATGGAAGACTAACCTGGACTTCAATGGGATGTCCTGCTCTGCCTGCTGCTCCTGATCTTGGAGTTCTTTCTGCTACCTTCTCCTTTAATGCTGCATAGGAGGCAAATATTTTGCCTCTGCTTCAGCAACCCTGCGTTGCATCTCAACGTTGATCAACAAATCGTTGGCCAACCCAATCCTGCTCTCAGTCACCTTCACCTGCGACCAAGCATCCTGCTAGGCTTCAAAGCTGACCTGTGCTGTTGCCATCGTGGAAATCCCAAAGGTTGGAGATTCCCCAAAGGCCAGCATCCTGCTCACCGAAAACATTCCGGCAACGTATATAATTATCGTTGTGTGCATGCTCTTTTTCCATCTCTTTCACCTGCTTGCCTGCACCTTTTTTATTATCAATAAAAAATGCCTGCTTGCCTTTCTTTTCCTAAAAAGTGTATTGCATTAGAAATTGAATTTCAATAATGCTTTATCCTGGAATAAAAATAAATAAATAAATAATAGTTCGCAGTAGGTACTTAGCAATTTGCAATTTCCCAATATGCGATAGCTGAAATAAACAAAAACAAAAATATTTCGCAGTAGGTACTAAGCACTTTGCTTTTTCCCAATATGCGATAGCTGAAATAAACAAAAACAAAAATATTTCGCAGTAGGTACTAAGCACTTTGCTTTTTCCCAATATGCGATAGCTGAAATAAACAAAACAAAAATTTCGCAGTAGGTACTAAGCACTTTGCTTTTTCCCAATATGCGATAGCTGAAATAAACAAAACAAAAATTTCGCAGTAGGTACTAAGCACTTTGCTTTTTCCCAATATGCGAAAATAAATAAATAAGAAATATTCCGCAGTAGGTACTAAGCAATTGGCTTTTCCCAGTATGCGAAAGTAAATAAATAAGAAATGTTCCGCAGTAGGTACTAAGCAATTGGCTTTTCCCAGTATGCGAAAGTAAATAAATAAGAAATGTTCCGCAGTAGGTACTAAGCAATTGGCTTTTCCCAGTATGCGAAAGTAAATAAATAAGAAATATTCCGCAGTAGGTACTAAGCAATTGGCTTTCCCCATTATGCGGAACTAACTAAATGAAATAATCAAATTAATGGGGTGGAAAATTGTTGCTGCTTTTATAGTTGTTGTTGTTTTATGTGCTTGTTTTATAATTCAAGTTTCTCACAACAATTTTATATTGTTTGTTGCTTTTCAGAACTCAATTGAGCATATTCTGAAATATTTGCTCCTGCTGCTTGCAAGCTCCTTCTCTTAAAAACTAGCACCGTCGTGCTTTGAGTTTTTTCCTTCTTCTGCTATGTCTCCTTTTTTTTTTATTTACCTATATAAAAATCAACTAACATCTTGATCTACAGCAACCGGTGCATTTGCACTCAAGTTCCTCCTTCACTCTTTCTCTTTTATTTTTTGGTAACTCGCACTCAAGTGCTCTGAGTTCCACCTGCTTCGCTGCTCATTGTTTGTCTCGACCATATTTCTCGCTTTGTAAAATTAATGGCGACTGGCACATTTGTGCTCTAGTCCCTCCTTCCCCCTCTCTTGATGTCTCGACAAACTATCAACTTGGCCAGAAAAAAAGGTGACAACAAAAAAAACTTAACACAAGCAACCTGAAAGAAAAATAAATCTTAACCCAGCAGCAACAACAATCCCCATAATTTGATATTTAGGTTCTAGATAAATATAATTATGTATAATAATAATTACTCCCATCGCCATCACACAAAAGCACAATCAGAATATGGGATTCTTGCAATTCCCCTATCACACAAGCACAAAACAAAACATGGAATTATTGTTGTTCTCCTTCACACAAGCACACAAAAAAAAAGGAATACGCACACTCGCTTCACTCATTCAAATATATTTTCCTTCTGCATCTGAAACGTAAATGAACCAGACACCCTGCCCCTGCACCCTCGTTGTCCACACCAGCGCACATTCACTGAAAAACTAAGAAATTTTATAATACCGCAACCATCACCTTTCACTTGCAAACAAACATTTTACAATATCTAAGAAATGTTAATTGTCCTGCTATCAATGTGGACTGTATTTTAGGCTTATCTAAGAAATTTTATAAAAGAATTATTGTTAGGTATCTATCTCTAAAAAATTTAACATTGTTTCGGTTTGAATTTTTCTGCCTTGCAAAACTCGACCGCTCGTTGCCCTTTTTCTTTTCGTTTTTGACGAAACCTTCCCATTTCTCCTTCTCCTAGCTGCTGCGAGTGCGCGGCAGAATATTTTTGTAAATATTTTTCTCGATTCTCGCTCGCTGCTCGTGGTGTCTGGTGTGTCTGTGTGTGTGTATTTTCATCGTGGCGCGAGAACACAAACACTCCTGCCTGCTCCTGCTCTTAATTCTTGATGAAGAATTTGTATGGGTCGCTTCTGCTTGCAAAAGGGGTAAACAACGAAACAATGTCTATTTACTTACTTACATGCTGGTAGGTACAAAATGATGTACAGTGCTATTTTTTCGCACTACCTGCTGATGATACGCCACTTCCTGTACGCATCATGTATTAATTTCCCGCGCACATTTATTTTGCGACTGCGTGATTTTCATCGTAGCGCAATTTCACCATCACCATTTTAGTTTTTCAATAAAACGAGACCTGCTCACTCACAATGCACTTATTTTTTTTTCTCAAATAAAAACCTGCACCATCACGTCACTGGCACTTATCCGGCTCGACACGGACCAAAATGTATCGTAGCTCAGCGAAATTGTACGCACAAGAAGTATTACCCGTCACAATCCGAGGAAAACAAATTTAAACCATCAGAAAATAAAACACAAGACAATTATAGTGGAAAAATGTTATAAAAAACCACTTTGTTTATTAATCTCATACAACCTTCTCGGTTGGTTCCTGCTGAAAGACTGACTCTCGTCATACAAATCTCAGAACCTTCTCGGTCTTTCGTTAAGTTTATATACATATTTGCTTAATACATCGACTGCAGAGTTCCAATACTCATGCAGTTCGATACAAAAACAACGAGTAAGTTAACTCTTTGCTAGAGGAACTTATCTCCGGGAAGGGTGAACGCACACAACTCTATTTAAAAAAAAGAACTGTCAACTGTTAACATAATCGCATTCACAATTGTCTGAATTAACTCTCCATGAATTACTTATGGTGGACAGCCAAAACGGTGCCGGCAACAATCAGCGACATTCCATTCTACCCACAGAAAAGCGTATAAGCAACGGTTACAGCTCAAGAAACTCTCATATAGAAATAAAAAACAAGTCAGCGATTTTCTCTTGGTTGTCACCTGCATTTTGCCGCAATTTACCGCAGACCGAAGTCAAATCTAAAAAGTGAAATGAAAATATTGATAGATCTGCCGTACAGTGGCTTAAAGACTATTTTAGGCGGCCAGTGAAAAACACCGAAGATGCCATGAA